>OX375875.1:34426203-35626203 GCA_947359465.1 Metellina segmentata
CATGCAGAACATTAGATATTTTTATTTTCGTACTTTGCCACCTAGCATTTTATGGCTGGCAAAACTAATATTTTCTTATCAAAAAAAAAATTATAATATATATATATATATATATATATATATATGAACTGAATATGTAATCACAACATAATTGTCTTAGCTGCACTTTTCATTGATGGCAAAGCACGTGCTAGATGTTTTGTTTTTGAAGAAAATAAGGTCACAAATTGGAATTAAAGGCACTTTAACTAGTCATGGGGAAGATTGTCATTTTATTTAATTAAAGTAAATGACTTTAAAAAAAGAAAAGAAAGAAAATGCAGTATATACCAGTAGCCCTAAGAATTATTCCTTAGGGGTAAATTGTTTTATACTAAAACTTCTATGACCTGGGAAGATATAGATCCAATCTCACATTAGAGAAAGATATAGACGCATATGAAGATCATGATTCTATATACGTTCCTAAACACTTAGAACATACTCACTTGATTCATCAAAATGTGTGTCTATATACATCTATATACATTTTATTTAACTAAAGTAAAGGACTTTAAAATAATAAAAGAAAAGAAAATGCAGTATCCATATATACCAGTAGCCCTAAGAATTATTCCTTAGGAGTAAATTGTTTTATACTAAAACTCCTATGACCTGGGAATATATAGATCCAATCTCACATTAGAGAAAGATATAGACGCATATGAAGATCATGATTCTATATATTCCAAAACACTTAGAATAGACTCACTTGACTAATCAAAATGTGTGTGTGGAGTTGGATTATTTCTATTATTTCTTTCTACCAACATATTTATAAAAAAATAACTTTTATGTATTAGGACTCTGAGCATGAAATCGTCTAAGAGTATACGTGTTTCTGAGTTCGGAATATAAATTTTGTTCTACGTCTCTATGTAAAATGCAGGATAGTGTATGCTTTAGTTCAGACATTCGAGGATGACGATAGGTCTAGGAAGATCTAATGATCCCAAAGAACGTCGTCTATTTGTTAACTCTTTCAGTTAATTTAAGGGTTATTCCTTTTGTGCAACTAAAACCAACGACCTAGTAAAAAAGGAATGTTATGAAAGCATGAGAAAAATTCGAACTAGAATAAATAACTTTACTTATGTATAAATAAATTACTTATGTATAAATAAATTACTTATGTATAAATAACTTTACTTATGTATGTACTTTAAATATGACAACAAGTTATCAGTATTGAGGATATGGAAGTGATTTCACTTGCTTGAAATTAAAAATGGCGTCACCAAATTTTGTTTCCTTTTTGAGTTAGTAGGGCCTCAGAATAACACTACAAAAGGACTAGCCTAAATTAGGGGTTTTATACATAGAGGGAACAATTAATGTCTAGATCTAGTTAAAATCTCTGATATTTTGCTTTCACTTCATATCAAACTGGGGCTGATGAACATCGTTTTGAAGGCAATTGCCAAAATTGATCCCGGTGTATATCACTAAAGGAAATGTTTCCAAAATTAAGTGATATGAAAATCAAATAAATAATCATTGTTGGTCCTGAGATATGGAAACTACTAACTGTCTGTGTTTTTACAGAAAAGCTGAACATCAAGTGCCTTACCACAGGATTACCATTCACTTCAACAAAGGTCAGGGAATATCCGAGTAACCACGAAAAGTCAAACTACCATCCGATCAATCTAGAACTTATCGAGAACCGAGAAACCTTGTGTAATGAATGTTCCCCCCCCCCTTAAGTCCTTAAAATTACATTTATTGAAAACTCATCTGGATTACATTCATGCCAACCTATAAGCAATCAGTTACGAACAAAAGACAGGTTTCATCAAGATATGCGAATTATAGAGGAAGGGTATCAAGGCAAATGGGATGGTTCTTTCAATGATGTGTAGTCGGGATTTTTTTTGTAGAATAACACATTTCACAGGGGGAAGAATGAACTGCTCGTATGAGTTGGCGCGAAAAAATATATAAATGTAACTTTTTTATTTATAAACGTTTGCTTTTATTTTCCGTTGTCTCATGCAGGGATATGTGACTATGGTGGTTTGCAATTTTTAAAACTGTAGTTTTACAACTGACAAGGAAAAAAAATCCATACTAAATAACAGTTTTAATCTCAGCTTTAACTTAGAATTTTAAACTGTATTACCTTTACTGTCAATATTGCATTGTATTTATATACTTTTAAATATAGCTATTGTTAATACACAAATAAATGTACGTGTTAGCGAATTTTACAGTGACATTTAAATTCAGCACCCTATAATTTGCTAGAAAAACTTATATCACCCACATAATGAAAATTCCTTTAAAAATATTTGCAAGTGTTACGAAAATTAAAAATCGTATGTGAATATTTGTTGAAACTATACCAACACAGTCTACCATACCGATTGTCCCCTGAAGCATTAATACTCACTAGAAATATTCACAACATTACGATCATTGTTATGTGTAATGTATTTTGAGACAAGAATTTAATGTTTTAACTTTTTACACTATTTTTGACAGCATACGTAGCGACCAATTTAAAAATATCTGTAATATCAGAACCATGAAAAACGTAACTGTTAGATGTATCTTAAACGTACCTTATAGTTTATACTTAGATGCGTAGATACTAGAATCTTGAAGTGGTTACCTTAGGACAGGAAAGTATTAAAAACGACTCCATATACATTCCTTTTCTTTTCACGTGCAGTCCGAATAGCATCTTTGAGAAAATACGTATAGTAACGTTGATAATCTTCTTGTGGTTTAAGATACTCAACATTGATGCTTAAAGTTTGGTTTGATCTCATACTAGAACGGTCATATATATATATATATATATATATATATATATATATATATATATATATATACATGCTGTGATGGAAATTTAAAGGAATATTAAGCCATTCCTCCTGCGAACACTTTTACAAACTTAGGCACAAAGAAAATTTGTAATAGTTCCCCTTGGAGATAAAGATCCAGTACCGCAATTGGACGTCCACAGAGTGGCGACAGGAGGCTTTTTCTGATGAATCACGTTTTATGCTCCATCGGACAGATAGACGTTGGCGTATACGGCGTGAAACGTCTGAAAGCAAACACCCTGCAACATTTGCCGGAAGGATCCAGGCTGGAGGAGGGAGCATTATGGTTTTTTCCTGGCATTCACTGGGTGCACTCATCATTGTGGAAAGCACGATATATCAGCACAAGTACGCATCTGTCCTTGCGGACCATGTCCACCCCAACATGCGAATTATTTTTTCTCAGAATGATGGCATCTACCAGCAGGACAATGCGAGGTGTCATACAGCTCGCAGTGCATGAGCGTGGTTCGAAGAGCATGAGGATGAGTTTACCGTACTCCCCTGGCCAGCAAACTCACCGGATTAAAACCCAATCGAGAATCTGTGGGACCACCTCGATCGAGTTGTTCGCGCCATGGATCCTCAACCGCGTAATATATCGCAGCTGGCCACGCCACTGGAGACGGCATGGCTCAACATCCCAGTGAACACCTTCAGAAACCTAATTGACTCTCTTCCTGCGCGTTTCGCAGCAGTCCGCTCTGTCAAAGGTGGTTATTCTAGCTTTTGAGAGGTGGTCACATTAATGTGACTGGACTGTGTATATGAGTAAATGAGCAATTCGTTAGCGTTTTACTACTTATATAAGTAGAAAACACCATATTGTGTTGCATGGCTTAGGCTCTTCCCTGATACACAAACACTTTCATTTTAACACATTCCTTTCCTCATTATTATTGTTTTCTTCCGAATGACAACAGTCTTCAATCAATCTTAACTCTGATTTGAATATACTGAGTCTGTAGTCACTGTACTTCCGGCCACTGAATATTCTATTTGGAAATTTATTGAATTTTTAAAAGCATATGAACTTTTAGTTAGTGTTAACTAATTACTAACTAGTTTGGATTATCATAATAGTATCTTTTAATTTACTGTACTTCCTCCATTTTTGTAACTGGATCACGGTTGTGCAATATGTTTTTTGTTATTGTTTATTTTTTAGAGTGCTTTTTAGTGTGGATTTTTTTTAAAGCATATTTAGTTCTAGTTTGTATTAACTTTTAGTTTGGATTACCATAATCTATAATATAAGTATAATTGAATTTACTGTGCTCTCTCCATTCTAAGAACTGGATCACGGTTGTGCAATACTTTGTTATTGTTTCTTTTTTAGAGTGCGATAGTTTGGATTATCATTTTTAAAGCGTATAAACTCTTAGTTTGGATTATTTGGATATCTTTTTTAAATATATTTATTTTTGAACTTCGGTTTTGGTATAGTTAGTTTTTATCATTTTGGTTTGAATGTCTTTTGAAAAGTATAGCGATATTTAATCCCGATTTTAAATTTAATGTAGAACATTTTAAAATTAATTTATTATTATATTTTGTATTATTTGGTTTCCTAAAAATGTCAACAATCTTCAAATGGTCTTTACTGCGCACTCACTGTGCTTGGATTTGGATCATATATGCAAACTAAGAACATGTCTTCCATGTAGCTCTACGCTCACAGGGTGATAATGCGCTCTTTGAATTTCAACGTTTTACTGAGATCTTTTTGAGATCGTTTGCGAAGATCTGTTCCATCAATTTATTTTCGACATGCATTCCAAGATAGAATCGGAAAGGGTGGTGTATAAACGACTGAATAAGAGAACTCTGATAGTGGAACAGTATGCACATTTGAGAGATGCGTTGATGAATGATGGAAATGTTGCTATACGAAAACTAAAGTACATCGAAGTCTCCAAACTTTCAAAACGATATCCCAACCGAAAGTTAGAGTTTATGATGCTTTTGTAAATTTATACGTTGCATATATTATCAAAATTAAATGTTGCTATACTTTCCAAATGACACCCAAACACAGAAACAAACAAAAAATTGCATAAAAGATCAACAAACTCCAAGAATGACGGGATATTCTCTATGTGGGGTTTCCTCTTTCATGAATTTATCATCGACATCTATTCCAAGATTGTATCGGAAAGGGTGTTGTACATATGTCTGAATAAGAGGACTCTGAGAGTGAAAATGTATGTACATTTGTGAGGGATGCATTGATGAACGATGGAAATGTTGCTATACAAAAACTAAAGTACACATAAATTGCTAAACTTTCAAAAAGATATCCAAAGTTAAAGTTTATGCTTTTGCAAGTTTATACATTGCATAAATTATCAAAATTAAATATCGTTATACACCCAACCCTCGCTATTTATACGGCATTTCGCTATAACGGCCTTTTTCAATTTACGGCCCATAATGTTTCGTTATACTTCCAAAAAAATGTTGTTTTTATGCTTCTGTTTAGTTTTAGCTTCTCCCTATATGCTTTATATCATCAAAAAGCAACTCTTGGAAGAATTGCCCGTTAGTGTTCAAATTTACAAATCTATCGAAATTACGTGACACGGATGAGACCGTAAACTACACGACAGAGTTGTTGAACACATTGGAGCCATGTGGAGTAATCTCGCACATATTGGATCTGAAGATTGGGGCACCGTTTTTGCTTCTCACAAATCTGAATCCACTTTCACTCTGCAATGGCACGAGACTCTCTGTCAAGAAACTCTTGCCAAATATTATTGAAGCTACTATCGTGACTGGACATGCCTCAGGTGAAGACGTATTCGTTCCTTGAATACCAATCATTCCTTCTGATATCCCATTTCAATTTTAAAAACTTTAGTTCCCGGTTCGTTTATCTTTCGCTATGAGCCTCAACAAGGCACAAGGGCATTCGCTGAAAGTTGTAGTTGTAAGTAGAGTGTTCGAGAGAGAGAGAGAGAGAGAGAGTTGAATACCTTTTTACTTTTTATAAATGGATATGACTTAAATTTTTTGGCAAATATGGTTAGTTTAATAAGTGTAGAGGAAAACTCTCTCGGGAAAAATAATAGAGTACAAATACTCATTTTTTAAATTTGTTTTTCTCTCACACATATGGTACAGACTTATGCCATTGAATTTAATTAATTATTTCTAAAGTAACATTTGACGCCTATAAGCATTGTTGATTTTTAAAAATCAGGTAAGTTGTAAAATAATTTACATTAAACTCAAGAAAAAAATTACTTTTAATTTTGGTCTATTAATCTATTTCATTAAAAATTAAAAGATGAATATGACCTTAATAATTAAAAATATTTCTATTTAACTATACTTTTAATTTTTCTATCTCGCTATTATCTGAGTAATTTGGGGTTAAATGATACTCCGTTACCCATACCAACACATTTCATTGTCTGTTGTGTTAAAAACAAAATGCACAATTAAGTTGTAAAATTTAAAAAAATATGAGACTTCAATTTTTCTGTTTTAAATAAAAAAGCATGTTTTTTACTCCTCTTTCACCACTCAATTTTTTCAACTGTCTTCATCAAAATCAAACTCTGTAATTTTTATAATTTTAGAAAATAGAGAATTGTTTGCTATTGCACTAAAATGTGTAAAGGATGCATGTGTATCAGATGGATTTTAGAAGTAACAAAAGAATCAACAGAAATTCTACAATTTTTTATTCTCTTTTTTTTTTCGCCCTCTTAGTCAACCGTCGTCTCGCTGCGAAATGTTAAGTAACCGGTTCCTTGGTCGTAACCTTCGCATCGGTTGACCTCGGAAAGAAGCAAGTACATGTTTAGATTTTCACCGATAATCGATTCTAGTGTGTTTTGTCCAACTCGGAATACGTAATAAAAATTTCAACGAATTTGAAATCTGCGGAAAAGTTAAATTGGTAATCTTTAATTAACGTCATACTAGAGCAACACGATGGGCTATTGACGAAGGTCCTGGATCAACTCCCTATTGGAAGGATACGAGGTAATTTTTAATTAATGTCGTACTAGAGCAACACAACACGCTATTGACGACGATTTGGGATTGGTCGCCTAAGTGCTTTTCCTTAGGCGACAGTACATCCGAGGACAATACACGACGGTCCGGGATCAATCCCCTAATGGAAAGATCCAAGGTAATTCGTAATTATTTATTGACTTCGTACTAGAGTAACATAACGTGCTATTGACGACCGTCCGGGATCAATCCACTAAGGAAAATATCCGAGGAAATTGGGTATTTTTTAATTAACGTATTCGAGCAATACGACGGTCTATTGACTACAATCCGGGATCAATTCCTTAAGGGTAGGATTCGAAGACATCAACGCGTAATTTTGAAAACTGTCAAATGACGTGATGACATCTGACCTGGCACCCCACTCTCCAAGAGATTGTGACGTCACACCGTTTGGATCTCTTCGCAATTCGAATTTCACCGCATCTAATCACGACGAGGCCATTACAACGTTGTCCTTGGTGTTTTTTACGAACAACGGTGGTTGGCGAGCGTTAACAATGGTCACACTTAACCCCACAAAAGCAACTGTCACGGGCAACGCCGTACCAACCAAGCAGTGGCTAGTACTTCGTTGCTGGTTTAAAATTACAACTTGTTCCCTTCTAATCTTTCCCCTCGGGGTTGATCCCGGTCGTCTCTAGTAGTCCATTGCTATAAATTGCTCCAGTGCGACTTTAATTCAACTACATAGCAAATTGTTTCGGTTGCTCAAGCTGTTATACAAACTCATGTGTAGCAATGTTTGTTTTTGGTGTCTGTTTTGCATACTGTACTTTCCATATACGAAGGATTACATTATTATTAATCAAAGTCAATGTATTAAAAATCGTCTCTAAAAGGTCATTAAATAAGTTTAGCACAAAGAACTTCTTTACTGGATTTTGGAAGGTGTATTCGGCTCTAATATCAATTCTTGTATCTTACTCTGCATATTTCTCTCGTCTGTGTCAGCAAAATTTCCTTGTGTGTATATCCATAACTTCAGGCCTTTAGTTTTGTGTGTAGCGCAGCTTATCCAAATATGCTCCATATTACCAAACCAGAAAATCTTTAATGTGACTTCCACACACAGTATTAACTATCTGACAGACCTTCAATTAAACTCATCATAGGCATGTGGCAGTACATCAACCGTTTGGAGAAAAGATAGTGAATAATATTGCTTTGAATTAAGGCACGCACCATTATATGCTATTATACACATGAACTGCTTTGAAAAAACACAGAACTTAGTTATCTAATTAGTAAATTTGAAGTTGTCACATCGAATATTGTGTTAAACCAAAAACAGTATTGACCCATGTCAGGAGGAACGAATGGATGTGCTAGAAATGTGGGATGTTATCGTCGATGATTTAACCAATTTAAACACAATAAATGTTAAATAATATAATTTATATATTATATGATTATCCAACGTAGTGATAAATATTATTTTGCATTGAACTTGGTAGCTTTTAATCTGATTTAATTCATACTCTAGCTTTTATTTTCTTGTTTGAATAGTAAATATTTTTTACAAAATACCATTATATACCACTTGACTTTTTATGAACTGTGACGGAAAAGTAAAACTTTTTTTTTAATTAATCGCACTTTTATGCTTTTAAACTCTTATAATTTAAAAGCAAAGGTATACTCCACTTTAAATGTACTGTGTTTCCCCTCTTATAAGACTATCAAGAGACATCCAGACAAAAAACTAACTCTCTTCTCATCAAATTATACCTTCAAGACAGCTAGGATCGTAATTATTTACGCTATTTACTATCAGCAACGTCCTATCACAATTAATGAGAAAATCTTCTGAATCAAATGATTTTCTTTGTGCCTTGAGAGCTTTATGGAGGCAATTAATAAAACTGTCTCATAAAGGACCTATCGGGTGAGCAATTTTTTTTCTTAGTAAATACAAGAATCGGCAGCTACTTAAAAAATAACCACAAACAGCAAACTTGCTTTAATTAGATTCCTCATGAAAGATGCTAATGAGTGATATCTTCTGACCACGGTACGTGCTGTGAGTTTTAATTACTGACAAGAGGAACGTAAAATTTTAAAGTTTCAAGCTTTGGTTACTTTTATTTCTCTTTTGGACACAAAGGGACCAACTATTAATTTTTAATCACAAGAAGCTATCATATACATACAAAACTCAACATTTAAAACTGAACATATTGTGTCATGAGAAAAGTAGTGCAATTTTGTATAAGTTTTAATACCTTAAAAAAACACAATCACCTTTATCTAAGATATACCCAGCTTTCCTCATCTACATTATAAATTTTCAATACCCTGCCAATTTTATCTAAAGAATAATTTAAGCATTCTTTGGACATCATATTTCTAATTGAAAGTGTTTCTGTTAAACTCTTGGATAAAGATTTATTTGAAAAAAATACTTTGGATTATCGTTTGCATTTGAGTTACTGTTATATTTTTGTATCAATGTTTGTACTCAATAATTACTGTTATATTTTCGTATTATCGTTTGTACGATAATTGCTGTGATATTTTCATATAATTTCGTTTGATAACAATGGCAACAGTATGAGAGAGATCGCACTGCTTCTGATCTCCGCGTTCATTCCAAAAAAGAATGTCTGATAACGGAGCAGTGTAAATATTTCTATGTATGGAGTCAGATTAATTAAAGTGTGTATTTTTGTAGGAAACGATTGAATAATTTGAATCAAAGAGAGTCCCGTAGCACCAATCACTCTTGCCATGAACAAGAGTGTACATTTTAATGATATCCTAGTTTGAATGACGAATTAGACTCGTCATCTGTAACTTAGGCAAAACAATTGCATGACGAGTCTCAGTCGTCAAATGTACCCAAGGGGTTAATAGGGATTTGAAGGTTTCGAAAAAGATGGTAATCTAGAGGTGTTAAATCAGAAGAACATGGTGAATGTAACATGATTTCCCATTCAAATTGTCTTTATTTTCCCAGCGTTTCTTTTGTTATGTGAGATCGTGCATTGTCATGTTAAAAAATAACGACATTTAGTAGCTTATTTGGATCTTTTATAAGCAAAAGGTTGTTTTTGCCTCGTGGAGTGTTCTCAATTACAGCTCTTGAACGTCGGTTTGATTTTCAGGAAGCAGTTTGTAATATATAATTTCTAATTATACAAACGCTAAATTCGACTGTGTTTCCGAGGCTATTAAAGTTTTGATTGGATGTGTGACGTCACGAGTAGGCGGCGTTTCTAATTGTTTTGATTGGTTTGGTGATGTCACGAGCAAAACGAGATACGAAATGTCAAAAATTATATTACCAGTGTTGATCAAAAATTAAGTTTTCCAATTATATTGTTTTACCAGTATTGCTCAAAAAACAACACCATGCGAAAGGAGGGCAAGTTGACAGATAGTGATAGGAAAAGATTTATACATAGCCAGTGGTCGCGCACAGTCAGGTTAAAAAAATATGTAAATGAAGTTTGACCAAAATAAATAAATTTGGTTATGCACCCGTAGTGTGATGGCCATTTATCCTAGTAAATAATATTCGATAACCAGGATAATATTTTTCACTTTCAAATTGATTTGTGAAAGACTAAACTGACTAATAGCTATAAAACACGCTTTGCAAATTCTAAAAATAGACACATTGTACGATTTCGAGATAATTTTAAAACATTGTATCATTTATTTTGACCTATTAAACCCTATTGTTGTAAAACCAAATAATTTATACTTTTTTACAAAACTAGGATCAAACGTTTATCTTACCCAAACTCAAAGTTACACTTTTCTTCATATGCATTTAACGACAGGAGGTAAGACAAACATTGATAGGACGTACGACAAAACATTCGATTTGGGCATGCGATCTATTTCTGTACAGAAAACATGTCGATACGTATGAGTATTTCTGATATTAACACTCGCAGGACTGATGTTGGACCTTGTGAGGCTTATCTTAATGTTTTTACTAGCATGAAGTAGAAACGGGTTTTATTAATTCGCTTCCCCCAAATCCTTTTGGGATAAAATAACGACGCTTCTATTAATTTCTTACTTACATACTACTATTTTTTTAAACTTTATGTAGTATATATCAAGAATTTACTTAACATCTACTTTCCCAATTTATGAAGATAGTAAATAATTGACTTCTAAAACCGTACATTTTCTTAGATTACCCTGAAGTTTTCTCTCTCTCTCTCTCTCTCTCTCTCGAAAAACTTCTATCATTAGCTATAAAAACTAACCTTTCTTTTTCGGATATTATACTGATTATATGCTTTGTTCATTGATACCTTTTTCTTTGTATTGTTTATTTGTAGCTATACTGTATAGTAATTTCTCTTTCTGTTTCCTGTACTTTTTGTACTGCCATGCAAATGTATTTAGTTGTAGAGCAGTATGAATATATAAGTTAATAAAAAACTAAGATAATTATCGAATATAAAGTAAAACGTTTCTACTGTTTTAGGAACAGCTTGCATTTAGTGATAGATAAATAAATGTTTACCGTATAATGAAGAGGGCATTATATTATAAATGTTACATAAATATGAAGATACATATTACTTCCATGATCAACTTAATTCAAAAGTCCAGTGAGTCATGTAATACCTCAGTCAATCTCCTAAAAATAAATATTAGTGTTTTCATCTACTCTTACTGTTTGCCTGTGACGTGCAAATTCAATTTATGAAATTAATCGTCTTCGTCAGAATCATGTAGCTTGTTCTTTATTACATTATTTACCAAAGGGTAATTTTTCTTTGAGAAATAATCATTGTTGTCAACTAACCAATATCTATCATCATTGACTTTCTTTTATGTGTGTGCTGTTAGGTATAAACTGCGTATATTTATCCACTTATTTCACGACAAATTACAATGTTAACCTTAAATCTTCTTCACATTTTTCATTATTATAGTATTCAAGTGACATTCATTTGCAGTAAATTGGTTTATTGTTTGCCTTGCGAGTTATTGGGTTTGTTTTCCCAATAAAATTATCAATTATAATTAATAGAGTCATGTCAATTTTGTTTGAGATTCATTCTTATGCTGTTATAAAGAAAAGATTGACGTTGTTAATGATATCTGTTATTCTAACGCCTTAGATTCGCCTTTCGATTTTTTAAAAATTATAATAGTAATCTAATAAAGTTTTCCGGAATTATATCGGTAAATATAATTTTGTAGGTGTGTATAAGTGAATGGCATGTCTGAAAATTTCTTTGATTAATAATGCATAATTAGCAACCCCCACAAGCATCTTCATTTCGGGCCCCAGTACTAGATTAGACAACGGACCTCGGTATAATAGACAATAGACCCCGATACTAGGTAAAACATACGACTCCGGTACTTACGCAAGACAATTGACAGTAATATTACGTCAGACAACGGATCCATGTAATTCGCTAGACAATAGATAGCGATACTAGGTTGGACAATGATCCCCGTTTCTGTGTTATGTACTTGACGTGTTACTTAATTAGAAAGTGGACCTTGATAGTAGGTTGGATAACAGACCCTGGTATTGGGTAAGAAACCGAGCCACCGGTTCTAGGTTAGATAGCAGGCGTCAGTATTGGTTGGATAATAGACCCCGGTATTGGGTAAGAAACCGAGCCACCGGTTCTAGGTTAGATAGTGGGCGTCAGTATTGGTTGGATAATAGACCCCGGTATTGGGTAAGAAACCGAGCCACCGGTTCTTGGTTAGATAGCAGGCGTCAGTATTGGTTGGATAATAGACCCCGGTATTGGGTAAGAAACCGAGCCACCGGTTCTAGGTTAGATAGCGGGCGTCAGTATTGGTTGGATAATAGACCCCAGTAGTGGGTAAGAAACCGAGCCACCGGTTCTTGGTTAGATAGCGGGCGTCAGTATTATTGTAGATAACAGAGTTATACACTAGGAAAGAAATACCATTCCTATTGACAAAGAATCAAATACCATAATTATTCGAAGCACCCAGTGTTTACTTTGTACTAAACGTATTCATTTTTCTCTTTCCATCTCTTACCGTTCAGCCTTATTATTGCAAATAAAATATAAATATTTATAATTATTTTTTTACTTATAAAAACGTAATCGGATTTCCCTATCCCTCTTCCCCATTTAGGCCTCTAGCACTGTACACATACCACGAGATCTCATCCCGCCACAAATCTAAGTTCTTACTTGTGGTTAAGATGAGTAGTACGCCAAAAAAACAATTAAGACATCTCTCTAACAGTGATCAAACCTTCTCAAAATGTACAAGCCTTGTTCCTATAGCAACCTCCATCACGCAGACTCCCTGGTGACGAGTTCTCGCGAAAAGCATGTATTACCATGCTATCATTTACACCCATGGGTCTCTGATAATTAAAGACGACACAAGTAGCTAATAATATCACCTTAGAACGTTTCTATAAGAATCACATGATTATTTTCCTATTTTGGGATCATTCAGCTGTGTTCAGTACGAAATTAGTGACCTTTTCCTGATTTTTCTTTTTTGGTGGAATTTGTGTCTTTCTTCACTTAACGGCTGGATCATTTTCTTTCAGGTTAGCAACATAATATTAACTAGAGCTAATTTAATATATCTGCATTATTTTTATTAGCTTACATGTAGGCATATTCAAAATACCTAAAACTCTATTACCGAAAGCAATTGCTAATTGTGTGACACTATTCATAGGTTGGTCGTTGGACAAGATTTAAAAACAAATACACGTGACCTAATAACATAGACCACTTGTTCGCAACCTTTATGAAACCACTGACGAGTAAATCATTTATATTATGAGACAAGGTCCCAGTCCCAATAAATTTACTCGTAAATATCTTATAAATATATTTTTTTAAGTTCATACATTAATATATCATCAGAAAGATAATGACATTATCATGAAAAGTATTAATATACACTAGTCTACAATAATGGACCGGACAAAAAAATGTGATGGTATAAGGGAAAGAATACATGCTTTAATAGGGGGATGGGGCCCTCCACATACTACAGTCACACTAGCCACACTTCTTGGCATACATGCAACAAGGTTTTGATACACAGCTATGGGTATTTGTGTCCATTCCTGCTGCAAAATGTCGCCAGCTCAGCTGTAGATTTCGGACATGGTACCCTGGTCCATAAGTGTCGCTCTAACTCGTTCCACAAATGTTCTATGGGGCTTAGGTCGGGACTATGAGCAGGCCAATGAAGACGTTTTACATCCATATCTTGATACCACCGCTTTACAGAGGATGCAACATGGCATGAAGCGTTGACGTCCTGGAAGTAATATTCGTCCATTCCATAAAATTGCTAGAGCGTAGGAAGAACCTGATTGGCCAAATTGTTCATGAAGGCGTTGCCGTTAAATATACCAGGAACAACATGTAAAGGTCCCAGGCCATACCACGAAAAACACCCCCAAACATGTAGTCGGATTTTATTCAAATCCGCTTGCGTCCGGTCCATTATTGTAGGGAAGTGTATGTATGTATACTGAGTGACATGTTGACAAATTCAAAATTACATATATGTTAATTATCAAAGGATTAATGGAATGCAGTTGTTTTCTCAAAATGCATCATTAAATTAATTTGTGCTGAATTTTAATGGCGCGAATCTCATTCGGATCAACAATAATTTATATGTGTTGTATATTGTTGTCCAGACACTTTCAATACCAATCACAAATAGCTATGCAAAATTACGAAGAAACGGTATTCAGTATAAAGAGATTTGAGAACCGGACAGACTGCCTTGATCTTCAATTCCAGTGTAAAAATTTTCTTTATAATTCCTTGCTGATCGGTTACTGGAATTTAGTACACAGATGTTGTTTAGGCGTTGTGCGTCCCAATTTGCCGCTTTGAGATTCATCGCAGACCGATGCCAAGACACCAGGCGTATTGTTCTAGTAAGTGTGATTTTCATTCCATTGCTAACCAGCCGAGCTTTCCTATAAATTAAAATATTTCTAACTTTAAAACACTTCCAACACAAAGTATTCATTCATAAACATGTTTAAAGAAATGAAAAAAAGGCAAGCTCTACAACCTGTCATGGTCCGGTTTAGTTAATTACAATGGCCCTCTGTCTTGTGGAACCACTGACCACTTAAAAACCTATGAAGAGTTTTGTACATATCTTAACAACACTAAGGTCATTGATGAAATTTTGTTTTGAACATAATGGATTGTGAATTAGATAATTACTGGACCATGTGTTTATACGTAAATCGTTTTAAACACGTTCTATGTAGTTAATAGGCAAAAATAATAGCTACCTTACTAAAATCCCAATTAAGATTTACAACGTTTTTATGATTGTTTAGATTAGACCGCAATTTTTGTTTCCCTAATAGTTTGAGGATAAGGATAAGTGTTTGAGGGTAAATATTTATCAATAGTCTAGCCTTTATACATAATTTTAACTATTTTTGCGAGCTTTATGCAACGAAAAAAGTTGTCTAGAATCCTAGATCGGATGCTGTTGCAACAAACTTAATATAAGTATAAATAAACAGTTTTTTGATTACCAGGTAGCAACTAATTAGAAAAGCTATCTATCTTTATGCATATGCTAATAAATTACCAAATTAGCATTGAATAAATGTCATTACAGTAATTTACATTCTTGTAGATTGAATCAATTGGATTTAATTGCAATACTAATTAAATTGCTGCGTAGATCAAAGCAAGTTTTTAAGAACGTATCATTTTCGAACTTTTAGTTTTTCTCTCCGACCACTTACTTTCTTTGACAGAATTAAAATGAAAGAGAGAATAAAATAAATTATAGATATATATTACATAAAAGGTCTCGCTTGTTTCTCTATTAATGTTAAAATTTACATAGAAAATGCAAAAACGTTAATATTCCTATATTTCATGGGAAATTCCTAAAATTGCTTTAAAGAATTACTATAATGCCATCTTCCTTGATCCTATTGTCCCTCTGATTGCATTACCTCAGGTTCAATTGAAGTCTTCCATGAAACCGGATTTGCTTCGTAACCGTGAAATGGTACAGTCTTTCATTACAGAGATTCGCAAAACTATTTTTAAAACTAACTTCCAAACCATCAGGAAAAAACTCTGGTTCCCGTGTCTTGGATCTGCAAAGCAAGCAAAAGAGTTTTTGAATGTATGAAAGACGAAATAAAACTTTCTTGTTCTCGTTTGAATTGATGAAACGAAAATTTTTCTACGAGAGAACAATTGTTTTTCTGAGAGAGATTTTAAATCTTCCTGGAACATAATATTTTTTCTTAAAGTGAGTGCTCTTATGTCTTGGGTATATTGGTAGATGTTTCCATCCACAGAAATACTCTATTTTTACGATTTTATCGAGTATAAAAATAGTTTATGGCTGCCTTTATATCTTGTTGGGATTGTACTCGCATGTTTTACAAATCCTTTTGGAGAGAAAAACGGAATACAGATGTACTTGATACTCAAATGTTCGTGAATGAGAAGCGACTTATCGAGATGCGTTACTGGGATTGGCTTTTTGTGTGCATGTAGTTTGCTTGCGATAAATTTTAAACTTCCCTAACACTTTGCGACAAAACCAGTTTTTATGTGTTTGTATTTGTATCAGATTCTGATACGAACTACTGTAGAAGTCAAATCTATATTCTTGTTTAATAAATATCATAAAATGGAAAATATACGTAAAACAGGAGTTTCTAAAGAATAGGGTAGGTGTTCCAAACATCACCTCTATGCCTAATATCGCCTACTCGTGTTTGCAAGCTACTATGCGCGACAAAGATGAGTTTATGTAGTTAGCTTGACGTTCTAGGGTTTTGCCACATGTAGCACCACCGGCAAGTTTCCTATCAGTTATATCAACAACACTATTGAATCTGAAGTATTTTAGACTTTCATCAATGTATTTTTTGTCTCCGGTCCATTCAGGGAATATCCAGATAAGTGTTTTCGAATCATAATTTCGGTCATATGACTTGAAAGTACATTAAATACTAAAAGTAGATATGTATGCTCTTCTAGCAACTCGTTTTTAATAGTAGCTCCTAATTCTGCCTGGTGAGTGGTAATAGCAACATGGGTTGGCTATACTAGGAACACATTCTTGAAAATTCTCTTGGGAAACTTTTTGAAGTTTCACTACTTAATTTAAACTGACTTAAGTAAAGAAGGTATATGATCTCTGGAAACCAAAGGACAATAGTCCCTAGTGATATTCATTTAGTTTCTATTCTGTATGTTGCTTTCTATTCTGTATGTTGTTTATTACATGTACGAAAGCTTGTATGTTGACAAAGTGAAAGAAAGTAATGATTTTTTAATCATTACATAAAAATAAAAAATAATTATATTCGTTGATATCACGATAATTGAAGGTAGAAAACGTCTTAATTTCTTTCCCTTTCTGTAGGCAAATAAATGCTTCAAATTGTTTTGTATATTTTTTTGTATTTTAACCCCCTGAGAGAGTGTTACAAAATTTCCGAGTAAAGTAATATTATTTCTTTTACCCCACCACATCCAAAATAAACAAATAACACATACATTAGTTAATATATTCCTAAGAAAGATTCTGTTCAGAAAATCAAAATTGGCCAGAAAGAAGTCTTGTAGAATGGATACATACGCGTGAACACCTTACAAAAAAAAGAATTTAGAAATCCTCTTTTATCATGAATTATTTACTGACATAAACCTCATAACTACATAAATGGCCTAAAACCACTTTCGCGCCAGCGCGTGATGTGAAGTCAACATTACAAATCCAATCACCTGCCAGAACGTGGTGTGGAGTAATGTCTCAGTAACTCGATTTTCAGTAACACAGTAACACAATTCTTCCACGCTTTCGCGCGGGAAGAATTGTGCCTCTACATTTATTATCCGCTTCAATCGACATTATATGTTAGGTGTGTCTGCTGGTATTGGCGTGTAATAAAAGTTATAACCTAGTTGTAAAGGTATGTGGTTTCGATTTTATAGCTTTATTAGTTATTAGAAAAATCTTGTAATACGAGTTGTAGAGACGATAGTTCTGCAGGGCCGTCACCCCCCCCCCCTTCAAAAAAAAAGAAAAATGGTATCTAATAAAACTCTAACATATGAAAATTGCGAATTTGTTGGCTGAGCTTTTGACAGTCTATTCTGGTATTGGCTTCAGGGAAAAACCCATTTCTACAGCCGGGCAATAACTATAAACACGTCCTCACGTGACCGGTAGTCAACGTGTTATAAATAACATTTGTACATTTTATAACATTTATACATTTTATAACATTTATAACATATAATAAACATTTTACGATATAAGTTCATTTACAATGTTACATATTAGCTAAGGGATTCTAAATACATTATACAGGGTTTTCCAAAGCTTCCTGAACAAACTTTAAGGAATCACAAAATTAAATCATATTCGAATGCCCATAAGCTTCGCCTAGGTTTTCTAGAGGGAGATCTTTAACAGTACATTAAATGGCTAGCTTTTAAGTCATTTCATGCACCGAGGCTGTAGCATGTACGTTAATGTTATTGGCCGCAACTTTAAGCAATTTATTGTGAAGTTATAACATATAATTACTGTCAAATAGTGCCAATAGGGTAGTAAAGATCTAGTTTAGATTTTTGCTGTCCTTTCATTTCTACAAATTAGTTCCATTGGGCACATTTAAATGGCGCTTGCGGGCATATATGAATATATGAATACTCTATATGAATACTGTTTAAGTTTCTGTTTCCCATTTTCCCCTTAAAGTAAAAACAGGAAGTATTGAAACACCCAGTATAGATTAATAAAGCATTGGACGATTGTAGATTAATGACGCATTAAATATACTTTATAATAAACCCTCCGCTGAAGAAAATTAGGGATGTCCCTGACAAAACAGATTCAAGGACACGAAATGTTCGTGTTACTAAGTCTAAAAATTGGGAAGTTAAATTAAGTTCAGATAAAAAGTTGACACTAAAGTTAATTAGTTAAATATGACAGTGTATTTCCTCGAAAAAATTGCATTTCGATTCGAACTGTTCTCTCGTTTACCTCAGGCTGAACTCCACTTAGTTATTGCATACACATTAATTAAGAAATCGTAAATTCCATGACAGATGATTCTAAAAGCACCGTCCTAGATTACCCGTAATATTGATTTCCATTCTTAAAAAAAAGTCACATCTTCTCATTAAAGATCCATTTGAATTATTTTCATCCAAATATAAGGAGGAAAATTTAAAAAAATAGAATGCCTGTCTTTTAAGCTGACAAAGCATATAGTCAGAGCTAATAGAAATGTTTAAAACATACATTTACGGATATAAGGCAACACCTTACGTGAGTTGGGTTTTATATTTGTGTGTCTATCCATACCTCCTCTTAAAAGTTATATAGGAAGTTTTGAAACGCCCCGTATCGAATTATGAAGTGTAGCTTTGTATCATATATCTTGATGCGGACATGTAACAAAAAATTGACATAAAAATTAATTACGTAAACATGATTAGGTATTCCTTCGAAAAAATTATATTCTAATTTCAACTTTTCTCCCCTCTATCCAAGTCAAGTAATCAATTACCTTTTCAACTCGAATTAATTTATACTTACACATTAATTACAAAACTATGGATTCTGGGACAGAAGATTCTAAGAGCTTCGTTGCGGGTTACTCATAACATTGATTTCCATTCTTGAAAAAACCTCAACTCTGCATTAAAGATCCATTTAAATTCTTTTTTCATCCATTTGGAGGGATGGGAAGTGAGACAAAAATCGAATATTTATTTTTTTCAGCATTCTTTCTTTCCCAAATCGTTTTTTCCTCTAGCAATCTCCCTCTCTATGTCAGGTGTTTTTCCTCTGTAAATAGATGCTGCCAAACAGATAGGCAGAATAAGAAAATGGAGAAAGCAAAGGGATGGAAGGAAAAGGAAATAATATCCTGTATTGAACGCTTAAGGACTGAGATTGCGATCGATGGGGAGCGTTGGAGGTGGCGATGACATCTTCTGTGGGTCTCGAAGAATGCCAGCCGCAAGTGGCAATTATGTCATAAGTAACAAATGTATGAAGATGTCCTTAAATCTGTCGATTGACAATTGCATTCGTTTTAATGGAGATCAATTTTATACATAAAAGGAAAATACGAAATGGGTTGAAAGATGAATATGCCTTCCAGCAAAATTATCAACTTTGTATTAAATTAAATACACTTAGTATACTTTATATCGTTGTCAGAAATTTAAATTTTGTTGAGATTTATCCTCGAATTGAACCTTAGAGAAGCTTTTTTAGAGTTGAACCCTCGAGAAGCATTTTTAGAGGTGGACATTAAAGAAGCCTTTTCAGAGTTGAACACTCGAGAAGCCTTTTTAGAGATGAACACTCGAGAAGCCTTTTTAAAGTTGAACACTCAAGAAGCCTTTTAGAGTTGGACATTAGAGAAGCCTTTTCAGAGTTGAACACTCGAGAAGCATTTTTAGAGTTAAACTCTCGAGAAGCCTTTCTAGAGTTGGACATTAGAGAAGCCTTTCAGAATTGAACACTCGAGAAGCCTTTTTGGAGTTAAACACTCGAGAAGCCTTTCTAGAGTTGAACATTAGAGGAGCCTTTTTAATAATTGAACACTCGAGAAGCCTTTTAGAGTTGGACATTAGAGAAACCTTTTTAATGTTGAACACTCGAGAAGCCTTTTAAAGTTGGACATTAGAAGAGCTTTTTTAATGTTGAACACTCGAGAAGCCTTTCTAGAATTGAACATTAGAGGAGCCTTTTTAATCTTGAACACTCGATAAGCATTTTAGAGTTGGACATTAGAGAAGTATTTTTAGAATTGAACACTCGAGAAGCCATTTTAGAATTAAAATTAGAGAAACCTTTTTAGAGTTGGGCATTAGGGAGCTTTTTTATAGTTGAACATTACAAGAGCCTTTTTAGAGTTGAACATTTGAGAAGTTTTTTAGACTTCAGAACACCAGAGTAAAGGTTCTACGTTATCTCCACCACCCTCTCTCTAACACACTAATGAATGATTCAAGTAGTTTTCGCCTTTCAAAGCGGCATGGTAGGCCTTGATTAAAGAATTTAGGTAGCAACAATTCCAGGGTAACATATTCACATTAGAGTTGGCCTTTTTAGAGTTGAAAACTCGAGAAGCCTTTTTAGAGTTGAAAACTCAAGAAGCATTTTTAGAGTTGAACATTAGAGAAGCCTTTTTTGATTTGAAATAGAGAAGCCTTTTTTTAGAGTTGGGTAGTTGATGGGCTTTCTTATAGTTTAACATTACAGGAGCCTTTTTAGAGTTGAATATTCGAGAAGCCTATTTAGACTTGAACGTTAGAGAAGTATTTTTAAAGGTGAGAACAGCAGAGTAAAGGTTTTACGTTATCTCTATCATCTTTTTTCTAACACACTAATGAATGATACAAGTAGTTTTCCGCTTTTACAAGCGGCATAATAAGGCTTGATTAAAAAAGCGATGTAGCAACACTTACAGGATAACATATTTTATCTCGTATTTTACTCGGGGTTTATTTGTCTTGATGAAGATGTAGTTTTGCACCACCGATATAGCTATTGACCATTCCGTCATTTGTGTTAGTATTTATTAGTCATGTTTTGAAGTTCTGAAATTATTGACTACTTATTTTATCCTTTTGAAATAAAAGTGTGAAATGTTGCAAAAACATTTCGTACGGCTTTTTGTATTATTTCCTATTTTTTTTTTATTTCGTTTCTAATACGCGATCCCAATTGAATGTACACACTTAAGTTACGTTAATTATAACTATGTTAATTTAGCATACATGATGTACGTTTTTTAATTTACTTTAAACACATGGAGTCATAGTCAAAATATTTTACGCAAAATGTTGATCATTTCAATATTTTAGTTAACGTTTGAAGGCTAAATACTACTATAAATGTTGTAAATAGAAAATGAACAAGAAATTGTATTTTTTTCTTGCTTTTTTGAGTGTTCTAGATAGAAACTAAACTTATACTTTTTTACATATTAAGACACGTTGAAAAAGATCATCAAAGAACTTAATGGTAAATATATGCACTAGTTTTGTGTGTGCCATTAACGTTTTCAAGTTAATTACACATAAGTAAAACATGTATCGTTTTTATTATGGGGTAACTAAACGCAATTTGGGAGTACATAGCTTGAAATAAAATTTAATATTGGAAAACTAGTGTAACTAGTAGAATATATTTTCCTTTCTTCATTGTGTTAAATGTAGTGACTTGGAGTTGAAAACTAAAGGAACATAGTAATATGGACAGGAATATTTAAGTTAATTTTTATAATTATATCAAACAAATTATAATCTGTGAACAAAATATGAAAATCAGTATTTATGTATTTTTATGGGAATCAATTACGAAAAACTCATATGGTAATGCTAAACTTAACTTTTCTTTTGGTGGTTCTTTAGCAAAACAAATTTAATATCCACTATTTTAGCATTTATTTTTCGCAAAAAGAACTAATGAACTTCTACAATGAGGAAAGACAGGAAAGTTTACACAACCGCTATTTGGGGAGTCCTTCTTAACTTAGTTCCATCCGAATATTTTAATGTTCCTATTCATCGTTTTTTCCCGTTATTAAACTTTCATAATTAATTTAGCCTAGTAATAAAAAACTTGAAAATAAACAAAAATTTCATTTGGGGTCTTTAATACTAAAACTGTAAACAGTATTGTTGCTACAAATTCACGAATTTGTATTTCAATAGCGGCGAGAGCAAATTACTTCAAACTGGGTATCCTATGTTATACTGCGATACAAATTCAAATTGACGTCAAAATTAGATGTTGTCATTGGAAACTATGAAATTAATGTTCAATTTTATTTGAAGATGGTTCGATACGAAAATTTAAGTATATAAAATTGTAAAATAAGTTATTTCGAATTATATGGTACTTTAGAATTTGATCTACTAAGAACGACGAATGGAGAATGAGGCAAATAATTCCGAATCATTTCCGCAAAGCTGTCCTTACAAACATATATTATTTTTGTAAAAGGTTTAAAATTGCAGTAGAAATAACTTATGTAATTTTTAAATTTTACACATGCAGTTAGAAAGAGAGAGCACGTCTGCTCATAAACGAGTTGTCTTATCTATAGTATTTAATATAGTAGTAGGAAAAAGGTGTCTTTATACACACTAAGCACAAAAGTTGACAAGAAGTTGTAGTGTGATACATCTAGTGCTAGTAAAATAAGCACTTATGTGACGTACATCACATTGAGAGTAGTAGCTTGAGTCCCATAAAACGAAACTTATATCGAAATGTTTTTAGCATAAGTAAACGATCCGCATTCAGGGTTTATCATTCGAAGGGATTGTCTTTTATCCATGGATATTTTTTGAAATACCAGAACTCTCTATTTTTTTTTTAAATCACGTTTAAAATTAGCTTTGTTTTATTCATGACACGTTCGCTTCCATTTGATGAGTTTTTGGAAACTGTATCAACAAGAAAACTATGATAATAACTCAATTGAGATATAATAGCCGTGTGGATCAAACTGTTTTTTCTTTAAAAAACATTAAATGCAAAACCTGTGGTTTCTTTTCGAGATAACAATTCCCTTTAAGCATCTCCTTTAGAGGGAGAAATGGTATTTTGTTTCTTTTAAATTTGAGCCTCAATCTGCTAGCTAAAAAAATAATGCTAGACATTACATATTCACGAGGAAACTGAGTTTACACATGATGGTTTTATTTTCCGATGATAAAATGTTTGCTTAAGAGAGGTATTTTCTATGAAGCTGAATGTAGGTGGCAAGAGTGTTTTTGGAATGTATTGCCAATGTGACGTCACTTGGGTTGTTTTCCCAATGTGATTTCAGTACATTGCAAATGAATGTTCCAAGAAATGAATTTGAATTCATATATGATAGCTGATTGATCAACGTCAAGTGGATTAGACAACAACCTGAAAAAATGGCGCTAGACTACATTTTATGTTAATGTTAATGTATGTTTATGTTAATGTTATGTTAATGTTAATGTATGTAAATGTTAATTATAGACAATGTTTTTCGAAGGAGTGTGACGTGTTTCATTTTTGAGTTTTAAATTGGTTTCATATTCAGATTTGGGCTTTCTTGCCTTGATTTTTGTTGTTTACATTCGAAAGTAAGAAAATAGCATAAGACGCTGGTCCAAAGAGTGGTATAACATGGAAAACCGCTTTACTTACTATCTTTTACTAAACATTCTGCGAGATACTGAATCGTGCGCATATTACTAATTTTCTGTTTTCATTTTTCCTCAGTATAATCTGATTTATTTTGTTTAACATATTAACAATTTTTTGCAAAGTAATACTTCTTTTGTTTTTGTTTGCATATTCGCTTAAAGCTTATGCTGCGGCGCTTAGATTTTTTTCAATTGTCTCCAAGAGCGGCTTTTCTTCTGATTTTCCGAGCCCCCATACCTAATTACTATCAAAAAGAGATCAGTAAAATAGACTTTTAGGTTTTATATTTCGGTTCTTTAAACATTACTTTTTTATTTGTATAATTTTTCCAATGAAAATAGAATCTGCTGTTTTCCGATGTGTTTAATGATATAGTTGTGAAATGAAGTTTTGATAGTTACATTTCGTTACTCTTTTACATTTACATGATCCACATTCCCTGTTTTAGTAAGAATTAGACATTAGGTTCGATATCTGCCGTATAACTAAAGGTGCACATATTGAACATTTGTAAGAAAAACTAGATGAATTTAACTTCAATTTGATAGATGATTTGTTGTCAATAGTCTAAATTAAAATGTTAATATATACCATTGAAACTGGGGCATTCTTTTATGGACACCCTGGTCGTAATAGCTATCCAAACTAAATGAAACACAAATATTCACGACATTTGCTCATTCGTGAATGAAAAGGCTAAATCTATGTTTTACTCTATGCATAGGTATGCTATTAGTAGCTGGCTACAGATACATATTTTCAAAACAAATCTTTCAATTACTACACGGTTTTTGGAAAAAAATGGTAGGAAATGTTTCATACCTTAGAAACGTTTTATATTTTCCAATACTTTACAACACAAAACGGCAAAAATCATCCGTCTCTCATTTGTTCAATTGTTGAAATGGTCATTACAGACATACCAAGTAATACATTTAGATTCTTTGCTCTTCTCTCTTGAGACATCTGAAGAGTTTCACAATTGCAATTAACTCTCTTTTATGCATTTGAAACAGTAATTCTAATTTCATACTAATCCCATCGTGACGACATTTCATAAATTTTTTACTTTAATTAAGTTCATATTTGCAATACATGGCATGGCAAAGAGTGCACAATTCTGTGAAATTTCTTCAGTTGTGTTCTTGAACGTCAGAAAGATTTTTGCTTGAATAATGTTGATAATTTAGCCAAAACGCGTTCAAAGCTTTGATGATTCGGAAAAAATAGTTGCGACTCAAAGCTCGTTTACTCTAGAAAATTGGCATTTCTAGTAATAATCAAAATTATTCGTGACTCAAAAAAAGAAATTAGATGAAAATCGCAAAGATTCAGATTAGTGCCTTTGGCGTGGAAGTAACGATATACACTATATGGACAAAAGTATTTGGACACTGCAGAAATTCGGAGGAGGAGGATCCATATAAGTGTGGAGTTGTTTTTCCTGGATAGGACTTTGCCCATTGCTTTAAGTAAATAGTACCATGAACGCTTACGTATACCTCGACGTTTTGGATGGTTCTACTTTGCCTACACTATGGCGATGATGGTTGCTTATACCAACTGGATTTAGCTCCATGACATACTGCGAAACATGTGCTGGACTGGTTTCCTGGAATTGAGGTGAATTTGCTTGACAGGCCTGTTCAGAGCTCCGATCTCATTCCAATCGAGCACTTATGAGAAAAACTGAAACCACGAGTACGTCGCCCGCCACGCACGCCCATCTTCACAACAATCTCTTCTCACATGGCGAGCTACTCATGCCCAGACTTTCAGAGAACTTGTGGAAAGTGTGCGTCGACGTGTTGCAGCTGTAATACAAGCAAAAAGAGAGCCTACCCGTTACTAAATAAAATAATAAAGCACTTTTTCTGAAAAAAGATGCAGTTTCCAAACAGTATATAGTTACCAGTACTTGAAGATAAATGCCCAAGTACTTATAAAAATGTCACAACATATATTTTTCTTGCATTATTTTATCATTTAATAATATTTAACAAGTACTACAGTAAAAGTACTTTTTTTCTCTTAAACATTCGTATTCAAAACCGCGAAAATACTTTCAATGGTGGATTAAGTTTATCGTATTTATCTATATATATAATTCTCTTACGTGGCACGCAAAAAAGACGTTATTTGTAATCGCGTTTTGGCAGCACTGTACAATTGTTTGTTTATCGCGAAATCTCGCGCATCGATTGAATTTATAGCGTTATCGGATGAAATTTTATTGGGAAAAAAAAAAAAAAAGGAAATTTTAATGAGTTGTTGCAGTTAGTTTATAATAGAACTCAAAGAAAGCGGAGGATCTTTTCAGGGCCATTTAAAAAACGGTCCTTTTCAGGGCCAACAATTATAGTTCAACAAGACGCTTGCACTACAACTTTCGGTAAAAACTCAATGAAAAAGTGTGGGTCGTTTGAGTGCTGGGAAAATGTACACACAAAAATATGCTGGGTATTCAATTTCCAAAGCAACGCTCACATTTCGAGTCAAAATTTGCACAAAGTTTTCATTTAAATTCTGATTTTAGAGATACTGTATATATTTTTTCTGTAATACAGCAAATTTAGATTTGAAAAAAATTTTTAGTAACATATTTTATAAACAATCTCTTTTGCTAGGACACATGTCTTCATTGAGGCGAGCGAAGCGAGCATAGGTTCGCGCAGCGAACCAATGAGGATTGCGAAGCAATCCTCCGGGGGTTGGCGAGCGTCAGCGAGCAGGGGGCAGGCCCCCTAGTATGTTTTATTTTGCGGCGAGTTTCTTCAATGCAAATGTACGTTTCACGAACCAGTAGCTCAGTGGATTTGGCGCCTCAGTGGATTTGCGCTATCAGCATGCAATCAACAGTCGACGCAGATTCGATTACTGTAACTAACCAATGAATATATCTCTCTATTGTGTTAGTAAAGCTAGTACAGCTACAGTCTACGTTTATAGCGGTGGCAACGGCCTTGGCAAATTTTTTGGGCGCACTTCTAAAGTCGCCAAGTCAAAAATTATTTCAAAAAATTTTTTCTTTCAAAAATATTATTCTTTTTACAACGGAAAATGAAAGCTTGAAAATACATTTGAGAACATTTTAAAAAGTAATTTTTAAAAAACTTTCACAAAAGTAGTAAGTTTAAACATATTTCAAAGCACATTTGTGATCCTGCAGAAAAACTAAGTAGCGAATGTTGGGTAAGAATAGCCTGAAATTTATAAATTATATTAAATGCAGTGGGCCTGTTTAAAATTTAAAAAAATTTAAAAACAAAATCAGGAAACAATGCAACTTGATACGTCAGGTTGCATTCCGGCAAAAAATTACAAAAAATAAAAATTCCACAAATGGCTAAAAATCAAAAGTCAGAAATGTTTCGTGAAAACTATTACAATAATATAAAATTCCACAACTTGAGAAATACAAATATATGAACCAACGATATCACAGAAAAAAAATTTTAAAGGAACAATGCCACTCAAAGGATATTTTAAAATTAAAATAACCAATGGAAGCAAAGAGAAAATTTCAAACGAACCAATGAAATCAAACGACTTTAACGGATTTTGGCAGAACTTTCCAGAATATCCAAAACAAAAATTGAAAGTCACTGTGTACCGAGGTTGCCGTGAAAACCACAATAACCGTAAAGACAGATGGGTTACCTTAATCTACCATAACTCGCTAATAGAAGTGCGCCATAAAAATCGTCGAGGCCGTTACCACCGCTATAAATGTAGAGTGTAGCTGTACCGCAAAGGTTTCCTTGAATATGCATCTCCATTTCCTTGACTAAATATTCACAATACTTGGCACTTTGCCGTGAATTAACAGGCTGAGAGATGAGGACGGCGAGGGTTCAATTCCTGTAACTATCGTAGGTATATTTTATTCGTCTATACTACGTAAATTTTCCTTGTGCATGTATATATCCATTTTAGTGGTGTAAAAATGGCAAACCAATCAACCATAAACGCTAGAGTAAAGTTCTTCAACTTTCTTCATGAAACGCCAGCAAATTTTTTGAATTAATTCAGGAAATTAAAATCCATTCTGTCCAAGTAGACCGAGCGATGTCTATTTTGATTGACAGTTTGTGTAGTAGTGGCCAAGAACAGAGGAACACTGCACACTTAAATTGGACATGGACATATATTTAAACTACCAATATAATGTTTCAAAATACACACAGTACCGTTCGGTGGAAAACCTGTCTGACTCCTCTAAATTGTAAAACAATTATATTTTCGTGTTCATGCTCTTTTTCAGTAATAACACCCAATATTTCATATTCTTAATCGCATCCGAACCCTTGAACTGTCATCCATCGATGTTTCTCCACTAGAACAAGTAGCAACTAGAACACAAGAACAACTGTTCTTGTAACCTATCTGTGTGTGTGGGGGGGGGTATCTGCTTCGTTACTAACGAAGGGAAAGACAGGAAATCATGACATATTTGATTTGATCAGCGTGCTTCTTTCTAACTTTATCAGTTGTGTTGCTCTCAAGTGCGAAGTAAAATTAACCAGTTCCTACCTACCTTTATGGTGCAATTTTCACTGCAAGAAACCAAAAAGCCACTGCGGCGTCGTCGTCTCAAAAACGGTACGAATCGTACACAAGGAGAAGACAACCAACAGCTAATATAATTACGTTCTCATTATTCGGAGAACAATCATATAAACACTATTTATATCATTTCAACATATTCCCATACATCAAAATACGTATACCACATGCCGGCACGGGTGGAACAACTCACCTGTTGCTTCTGGCTGTCTTCTCTCCCCAAAGGCCTCTGGTGTATTTTTTAAAATCGCCCAACGGCAAAAGTCAAAGAACAATCGGAGATCATTCTAGACGAAAACCACCTGCAGAGGAAGCTTCTATTTTCACCTGCTCTTCTCAACTCGTACAGCGCGCGACACGAGAACAGCATCTGGCCCCAATATACAACCAATCAGAACACATTTGGCTTTCCGAAATTCCGATGATTGTTTTATTTTTCCGGTCGGAGCATCTTACCGTCACACCATCAACACAAATTCAAAATTCTTTGTTACCTAAAAACGTTCCTTGTGTGTGTATGTAAATTACATGAAGTTGGATTTTATACAGAAAATTAAAACACGTACTATCTGTGTAGTGTAAACTTTTCTAATATTTTATGGTGCAGTTATGAAAACATAAGGGACGAAACACTTGCAAATGGAAACCTCTCGATTTTTCACTTGAGAACGAAATAGCAGTAAGTCAAACACCCAGGCACTGAATGCTTACGAAAAATCAATACGGGTTCAAGCACGTCAGTCTGTCGTCAGAGATTTACCAAATGGAATTTTCAATATATTCAAATGCTGATATTTGGGACTCTTTTTTCCATCATCATTTGTTTCGAGTCTTTCTTCGTATTATGCTTATTACAAAGAGTCTAGGAAGGTATTTCTTTGGTAGATCGGAGGAGTAGAAGTTCTTTGAATAATACCACGAAGAAAAAAACTGACCTGACGCTCTGGGAAGCGGAAATGAAAAAAGTTCTGTCTTCCAAAGGACAATCTGTGCAAGCATGAATATTAAAGGGCTGGCTGTGCGTCAAACGAAATCTGACAACTTGTTTTCTTGGTCTTTTTGGATTGTCGTTTTGCATTACAACTTACAAGCAATGCAATGCTGTAGAAGTAAAATTATTGTACCGTATTTTACTTTTCATTGCTCTTAGAAAGTTTCATCCATTCTTTAATAAATCACGCTCTGACGTATATCGTCCAGTATATTAAAATATTAAAATTACTCAGTGATTTAGATGTGAAATTTCCGAATATTTAATAATGTTTTTGGGAAAATGACAAATTAATAACGTCAACGAAACTATTTTTCAGGAGTCTGCGCAAAGAATCATAAATTATTTTCAACCATAGATAAATTACAAACACCATCGCTTAAAATCATATGCACAATTTATTTACACTAGAAAGATGGACAGCACTGTGAAAATATGTGTAAAAAAAGTATAATAGTCATTTGATAGCCAAATTTTATAGTAAGAACAAATGTAGCAGCGAACTACTTTTTATTAACCGGGCCCTGCTGCCTGCTAACACAAAGCTTAATGTCTCTCAAGTGATAACCACGCATTATTTATTACAAAAGAAGACAGAAGAGAAACACTATATGATTATAAAGTGTCATCACGCAGCAACAGGAACATCAACATGATTTTGACTCGGATCAAATCAATCCATCCTATCCACCGTAATGTAGGCCACCCGTGTACACAGTTTTTGCCGTAGGTTTGTTTATTATTGGTCTCATAAGTTATCCATGTTGTTTATTATGTTTATTACAAATCGTCGGAGATTTGTCTTTGTTAGATTAAAGGTAGGTAATTAAGTTGTACATACGTAACACAACGAGCTATTGGTAGCGGTCCGGGATCAATCCCCAACGTAAAAATCCAATGAAAACACCACGCAACTTTCAATAACGTTCAGATAGTGAACACTTGAGCTGATACATCATTCTTCAAACTTTCACACCACACCAACTTGAGGACATTTGAGGATTTTGAGTTAAATTGACACCACAGTCAATTTAACGTGCACCAGACCCTGTGTACATATTGGTTTATTGGACCTAGTTTTGAACATTCAATCACCCGATTTCTAATTCGTTGCTTTTTCAACTGGTCTCCGGGCCTCAACAAAGCTCTAGAGTACAAAGTAACATAGGAGCATCATGCAATACTTAATTGTCATCCACAAATAATAGTACTCACAATAATTAACAGCTTGAAGCTTAATTTTACTAACAGAAATTTATGTGGTACTTATATCATACGTCATCCTCTTTATTTAAATGATTCTATTTTATTTTGAATACTTAAACTTTGTATTAGACAAAGGGTGACATCAACCTCGTTTGTTTGAATATCCAAAACTGATCCGACTTTGAGCTTTAAATACCCATGATATGTTCGAGAATCTCCTTGAAATTTTGGTGCCACAATCAAATACATGGTTAGAGCAAACATGTGGCCAGATTGCTACATTTCGTCACTAGTGGATCAGAAAGGGATAGTTTAATTAATGGTAGTCAGTTTAATGCATAGCTTCCAAATCATTACCAGAGAGATAAAGACGCCTATTCAGGGAAGAATTTAGCTGCAGGTTAGCAGCTGGTTGAATGCGTGCCATACCCGTAACGGAATGCTGTGCAGACTGCATCATTAGTTTAAATCTGACACTCCTACATAAATAAAGATAGTGTGACATAGTAAGCTGCATCTACCTTCTGACGTGGCAAAATTATTGGAATTTACAAAGGGTTGGTCTGCGTTTATGGAATTCTCAACAACACCAAACGCTTGTCAAATCTATACACGGAAATAATATTTATATTTTAGTTGTTTTAAGTACCATAGCGATTGATGTTGATAATTGTTTCTGCGTCTGCCGATTAATGTCGAATAACTGTTTGATGAGTTGTATACGTTAATAGGATTCTTCAAACTCTAATGCTGTACTTACCAAAATTATCTACAGAAATCACATTTATATTTATATAGTTTTTCACTGACATAGTAGTCTGCTTTTCCAATTTATTAGCATAGCTATTGGAATTTACAAAGTGTTGATCAATGTTGATAACATTCTCTAGAGCTCCTACGGTATTTTTTATGAAATTTATCCCCAGAAGTACATTTATGTTAGATTTGTTTCTCAGTTCAGATTAATTCACGTTTTTATCACAATATAGAATATATTATGGTTATGAAGGGTTCTGGTTTGTTGGTGAGTTTTGTCATTTGTTCCCGGTCCAAAGATTCTATGCAATTAAAAGAGACATTTGCCTCGTCAATCCCAATTGTTAAAAAGGTTTATAGACCATAAACATACGGTCGTATTCTGGCTGGAGGTCAGTAAAAAACTATATAAATAAAACTTTTATGCATTTATATTCATTTTTAGATCAAACCAAATGCATGAATCCTGGCTCTTAAATTATATAACTTAAGCCAATGCCTGCACTATTAATATAACGCGATGCTTCCTAGAGTCATTGTAAACGTCATTCAAATTGAGAGCATTATTTTTCTGAAAATAAGATTCGTATCTATATATATAATTCTCTTACGTGGCACGCAAAAAAGACGTTATTTGTAATCGCGTTTTGGCAACACTGTACAATTGTTTGTTTATCGCGAAGTCTCGCGCATCGATTGAATTTATAGCGTTATCGGATGAAATTTTATTGAAAAAAAAAAAGGAAATTTTAATGAGCTGTTGCAGTTAGTTTATAATAGAAATCCAAGAAAGCGGAGGATGTTTTCAGGACCATTTAAAAAACGGTCCTTTTCAGGGCCAACAATTATAGTTCAACAAGACGCTTGCACTACAACTTTCGGCAACAAACTCGATGAAAAAGTGTGGGTCGTTTGAGTGCTGGGAAAATGTACACACAAACAACATGCTGGGTATTCAATTTCCAAAGCGACACTCACATTTCAAGTCAAAATTTGCACAAAGTTTTAATTTGAATTCTGATTTTAGAGATACTGTATATATTTTTTCTGGGTGGAGTGGTCGTTCACGGTATGAAGGTGATTTGTCGCCAAATATGGTAACCTTCACCTTTTGCGGATTTTCTTCACATCTGTCGTTTTTGTTATGGCAACCCTATCTGCTGTTACGGAATTCGGCCCCCATCTTGATTTGGCGACAAAAATTAGTTGGCGACCAACGTCTTACCGTAAACGACCACTCCACCTTTTTCTGTAATACAGCAAATTTAGATTTGAAAAACATTTTTTTGTTAACATATTTTGTAAACAATCCCTTCTGCTAGGACACATGTCTTCATTGAGGCGAGCGAAGCGAGCATAGGTTCGCGCAGCGAACCAATGAGGATTGCGAAGCAATCCTCCGGGGGTTGGCGAGCGTTAGCGAGCTTGGGGCAGGCCCCCTAGTCTTTAGTGTTATTTTTAACCTGGTGCATTTTAGGCAACAGATAAATGCTAATGTGTTGGTCTTATACACAAAAGGATGAACATTTCCCTCGAAATGTATTCTAACTGGAAACACAACTGAGCAAACTGGAACATATGGGCTGGATAAAACCAGGAGACGCAGTTTATTTCGCTAGGGTAGACACAACGATTTTTGACGTATCACTAGACACTGTAGGTTTCTTCCAGTGCTTGTAAAAAATTAAATATTGCAATACAGCATCCTACGCCATGGGAACATGAACGTCCTTAATAAAGTTCCTTCAAAGCCTAGTTCTCTTCGCGCAAGTAGTATTGAGGAAATAATAGTTATTTGATGTCATCTCTATTCCTATATCTGTTACTTCATGGGGCATATGAGACGTCGGATATATGAAACGGTACATTTAATTCATAGTGCGTCAAAGAATATCAAGGAAAGAAATTTGCTCGAATATCTTGTAATTATCATTTAGGCGAATGCCAAAAATATATCTTTGGAATCCGTGCAATTATTTTTATCTTTAAAACTGTTCGTGTTATGAATATTTAGATAATCTGCATGTCGATCTTTATGACTAAACTCGAAACTTTATACACACTCATAGAACCACTCAGCATGGAATCATAATTTGAAAGCCATTGTCAATGTTAATGTAAGTACATTTTTTGTAAATAATAACTTTAAGTATACAGTCCATTTATTTGAACCTATTACATCCCACGGGGCAAAACTGAATCCATTTCATTTCTTAACTTCCACTGTTTATAATTCTTCGACAAGAGTACAAATGTAAAAGTGTGTGTTAAATCCTTATTTCTTATGTAAATCCGTTAATTTCTTTGGGATATATTAACTTGTGATATTGGTTTGAAACATGATTTTAAATATTATTCTAAAAGTTCTTCCAAAAGGATAGATCATTAATGTATTTTAGGGATAGGATAATGTATTTTAGGGATAAACTTTCAAAATCACCAAAATTGATTTTTAAATTTTAGCCGAATTAACTCCGAATATAACAAGACGAACTTTTCTACTACGATCTTTTTTGACTTATTTACCTATAAAAAATCATAAAACATATAGTAGTATAATAAATCTACTACAAAAACGCGTTTTCGTCCTATTCAAATGTTTTGACATTCTTCTAACTTCGAATGTTCCTTGAGGCTCTTATTTCAGTTGATTTACTTCAATTTCCTTCGAGATAATACTAGTATGTATCCAAGTACAAATAAGAAATTCATGCTGTTTCTAAATTTTGAAAATGGTGTTTAAAATAATGCTTACTCTATGCTTTTCTGCAAATTTGTAGGTGTTTTATTACAATCTTTACAATACTTTTTCTAGTATATTAATTTAGAACAAAATATTGCTAAAACTTCACGGAATAACTCGTCGTGTAATGGAGTTATTCAGCAGTACGATTACTGAAATCGATGAGGAATCTATTAGATAAAAATCTGAATATATGAGCAAACTCCAAAAGAGTTGTTTTAAATATAAAGACTTCGAATATCGCCTTCTAGCAAGTGAATGAGGTTCAGTAAAAGTGGATTATTTTCAGGAGTTAATTGTAGTCATATTAATGAGTTGTGAACTTCTTACAATGCACTTTATTCGAAACAAGAATTAACACCAGTAAGAGTTCCTTTGAAAACCGAATCCAAACGTCGTCTGATATTTATGAGTAATTTTATTTAATTCGGAAGTACGAATTGCACATGTCAAAACTCATAGCGATAGTAAATGGATATGTAAATAAGGTATGACTGTAACGATACTAACAACGATAAATATTGAAAATTAAGATGCTTCAGTGCAGATTCTATGTGCAGGTCTGCTAGTTTTAAATAATTCACGTCTACATAAATCATATATACCAAAATCTCAGCATCAAATCCTAGAAAGGAAGCAACACTAGCCTTATCGACCCTAAATGGAATGATACTCAAAAGCTCGCCATTTTTATTTCATGCATAGTATATTAGGCTCAGTTTCGTTAGCGCATAATATATTTCAATTTTGATCCACCGAATAGGAATACTAAAAATTTAATAATTCTCCCATCTGCGTTTTCTCACAATCCCTCCGTGGAGTGAACGCATAAACAACCATACCTATCTCACGGTTTCGAAATAGAATCAACAGCTCAATTTTGTTGCCTAAATCAATTTTCTTTGATCGCGGAATAAAACCCAAGCAGCAGGTCCGTTCACAGATTCGAAATTTTATATTAAATTCTTTTTTCCTGCCGCCCATTCTTTCATCTCCAGAGTTGGAACGATAACGTCTGAATTCAGTTGTTGGTGATGAATATTTATCGTTGATGAATATTTATACGTGCCGCCGAAAGATCCAATTTTTTTTATTCTCGGCCCAATTGAAGAGTTTCTCGGTGGGAAGTTAATTTTCAACTTCCATTTTTACGATTCGGAGAAGTGCATCGTATCGTAGGTGATAATTTAATTGGGTTTTTGCTTTTTTTCGCGTTTTTGTTTGAAAAACGGCCTTTTGGGGAGGTTCGAAGAATTTTAAAGTTTGAAATGATTACAAGTCCCGCAAAAACCATATATATCGGTTTATTATTCGTTATAACTTTTCCGATATCTTCCTTGACATAACTTTAAAATTAAGTAAAGCAATTTCCATAAAAGTGGCAAAAGGGTAAATAATCGATGAGGAAAATAGTGAGAAATGGATTTTGTCACTCCAATAATTTAAATCAAAGCATTTTAAACCAAGATTCTTACTGTTCGTCATAATTTCTTTGGATCTACGGTCTTCTACTTTGGTAGTCATAGAGGTTTGGCCACTCTCTGTCGGTGATATAAAATATGAGATTATTACATTTTTAGTTTTTCAAGTCTACTGGAGCCTTTCTGGAACTTTCATTCTGTATAAAGTTTAGTAAGGGAGCTCGCTTAATTTGACACGCGCAAAGTTATCCACATATTTCCACTAGGAGATTCGTGAGCGTTTGGACATTAGAAAAAATATCCTACATTAAAAAGATATACAAAGCTTTTGATTTAAAGAACGTATAAAGATGTAAGCTCAACCTCAAACATCTACTTTTAAACATCATCATATTTATAAAAAAAATTACTAAAAATGCGATTTTTTAAAAGTTGTACTGTATATTTTGAAGAGATACATGCATTGTATTAATTACATTTAAACAATGTGTAGTTAATTTCAGTGTAAATTGATGTAGTTTAAATGTTTAAGAAAATTGTAAGTACGCAATTTAAATATTTAATTTAAATAAAATTCACTTATTTTACACATTTCATTAGATTGAAGCAATTTAAATTTAAATATGAACTTTTCAAAACGAATACTTTATGGAAAGAGACCGCAGAAATAAACGCATAGACAATGAGCGTCGTTGACTGAAAACCCTTGCAAAAGGCTGTGTTATGAGTCATGTCAAATTAAAATTTTAAAATCTTAACCAACTCTCGAAAATTAATCTAAACCACACGTTTTATTAACTTCTAAGCATTCCGACACGTTGGTTCCCAGTGTTATCATCTTATGTTTATTATATTTCCAGACAGTTGAAACCAATTCCTTCTTAGCACAGTCATAATATGAAAACTATTTACGTATGTGTACACAGATATCTTGGTTTTTTCCTTCCATTTTCGTTGGTGTAGATAAGTAGATTAGACGTACCAAGTGGATCAACATATCTACACCAACACTTTGTTCTTTCTATTATTGTTTGATTTTCTTGAATTGATATACGTAATTTGATATGATAATAATTGAACATTGAATTTTCTAGTTCATATTATTGTAAGTCATACAAATTTAAATGTTTTAAATATTCTTTCTTCAATCAAGTATTTATAAATTACTTATATGAAGGGAAATAATAAAAATTCAGTTCAAACATAAATATTATAATTTAATTCGTTTAAGAAAAATTGTGTTTCGATCAATACTGGTAAAACAATCTGAGCTGCTTACATCTAAACAAACTAAGTACTTAACAAATAACGTCGATTTCGGTACCACGTACGTACGTTAGTGTTACATATATGTAATGTAGTTGTGGTCGAGTGAGGAAACTGTTTCGGATCAATTGCTTTATTCATAAAAGGCGCACAGTCAGTACTCAGATGAAAATGCAAGACAGTGGCAAAATGGCGACATGGTCGCGTCAGAACAGAGCTACCAGGACGAATGCGAAAGTACGTCTTGCCTGTTCGTCCGACACCGCAGAAAAAGCCCCGCTCAAGAGATTCAAACTCCCTCCTTAGGGGAAGAGTTGTTCCCTAATCCTTAGGAACGTAAGACGCCCCCACCCTTGTTGATCCCTATTGGACTAGACGCAGCGAGTCACTCAGGATAGGTACAAAACGGACAGCGTCTCTTAAAACGTTCCCTACCAAAAGAAAGATCTCCGATGCTGATATGATCCTTCGGGATGTCACCCAATGGTACGGGGTACGTATCCATATTGCTCTAATTGATAAGGGGGCTAATTTCATAGTCTTTGTAGAATAATGTTACATATATATATATATATATATATATATATATATATATATATATATATATTATATATATATATATATATATTATATATATATATATATATATATTATATATATATATATATATATATATATATATATATATATATATATATATATATATATATATATATATATATATATATATATATATATATATATATATAGTTTTTAGTATGCAATAATAATTATTTAATTGATGTTTGGAACAATAAGGATTTGGAATCTTATATTTTTAGGTGAAATCGATTCAGAAGGACTTCTAGTATGATCATGCAAAAGTTTATAAAACGTTTGACAAACCTCGAATAACAGTTTTCGGATCGTTGCATTGCATAAGATTGAAATAGTGTTCAAATTTGAAATTCGGGTAGCGATAAAACTACAATAAATCTAGATCTGCGAATTGCGTATTTCTATGTGTTGATGCCTGAAATGTAAGCTATTTTTAGTATTGAATATATCGCGATATATTGATAGTAAAGCCATGAACTTTTATCTTTAGACTAATTTAACTATACAGAATCTAATTATGGCTTCAAAACACGGTGTTTCTATTTTTTTTTTAATTTTGTTCGTGCAAAATTTAATATGAAGAAGTCCCCTTATGCAAATGTTTTCTATTTGAATTTTTAGAGGAAGGTATTCCCTATTGAATGATACATTTGAATTTTCTCTAGTATGAAGTCCTATTTCCGTAATGTTAAAATGGTCAAATTTTAAGGAACATTTTCACAGAATCTTTTATGTGTATTGATTTGAATTTTTTATAAATGTTATGAAGACACTTTTAAACACTTCAACAAATCAATTTTTAAAAAACTTAAAATTTGAAATAATTTTGTTTTCTTCAAATCTTTTTTCTTTTTAATGACTAATTTTTATCTTTATTAACAGTCAAAATGAGACCTTTCCGAGGAAAATTATGTTATAGGGTATGTTACACCTGTAAATTAATTATTATTATTTTTTTTTACATTTGCTTGAATAGACTTTGAAAAAAATGTTCCTTTTTTGGAAAAAATACAGATTTTGAGATATTGAAGTTTAAAGAATTAATTGACCGTACTTCAGGTACAAACAGGTATTTTTCAAAAAATTATTTAAAATACTTCTACTCAACGTATCTTTATAAATAATATATAATTTTAAACAGAATTGTATAAACATTTATTTAAATTTATATTTAAAAAAATCGAAATTTTGAAATTTTTATTTTGCACTGGTCCCCTTAAATAACTTTATAATACGCTTGTCTATGTACTAGTTATTATTCTATTACTTAGTATTAGAAACGATTTAGTCACACAACGAAAATGTTCCTATTTCTGAAAAACTGATATTAAACTAATCTGAAATTTAAAAGCTTCTGTTTGAAGTTAATTTCGTTTGCTTTTCTGTTCCCTCATGTATTGAATTTGGATCATAATTTTTTAAAAGCAACAGTGACAATTTTGGTTAATTGTACGATAGTCTGTCCTATCACCGCAAGTTGGTAGGATTAAAATTTATTTAGAGTCTGTATCCATTTCAAAGAATTACCAATTATATACACCTCATTGAATTTCAAATCCATTCCAGTTTTCTAAGAGATTTCGCGTAAAGTTAATCTAGTTTGAAAACAAATGAATCACTTTATTTGTACCTTACTGGAAAAAGGGTGCATACATTGATTGATATTATAGATTTCGTAAACGTACGTACACACTTTACTTTATATTACATCTATGTTTTATCTCGTATAAATCATTCATCTATGTTTTATCACGTATCATCATCTATGTTTTATCTCGTATAACATTTATGAAAAATATGTTTTATCTCGTATAAATATTATGGTGCCTACAACGTATAGTATTTTGATCAAAGAATACAAAAAAAATAAAATATAAATTATAAATCAAATTATAATTCCCAGTCCTTTAAAAGATTTTCTGCGAATTACTCAAACACATGCACATTGCAGCATTAATGGAGAAATAGTGACGCACTTGCAAAGAAATAATATGCACTTCAAATATTGTGGTGTAAAGTTTTTCGTCTGTCAAAAAAGAAAACAACACCACTTAAACATAAGTCACAAAAGCAAAAAAAGTATGCAGAGATTGATTGCAGAGTACTACAACGTATCGTATTTTGATCAAAGAATATAATATATAAATATAATTATAAATCAAAATTATAATTCCCAGACATTTAAAGGAATTTCTGCGAATTTATTACTCAAACACATGCACATTGCAGCATTAATGGAGACGCACTTGCAATGACATAATATGCGCTTCAAATATAGTAGTGTAAAGCTTTTAGTCTCTGAAAATGAAAACACCACTTAAACATAAATCACAGAAGCAAAAAAGTATGAAGTGATTGATTGCAGAGAGAGAATTCTCTTTAACATAACTTGAGGATAATAGTTCCTGGACGGAATAAACTAAATATTCCTTACGAAAATTTTCATTCTCAGTAACACAAAAGTTTTTTTAATTAATTATAACGATCCAGTAATAAATTAAGGGTTTCTAAAAGAATGCATTAATTGTATAAGTATGTTATTGTCATAACTTCGTGACTAAAATTTTTGAAACAGTTTTTAAATCTTGTAGATACAAAGTCTGTTGGGAAAGTTTAATTTGTCAATATTAACTTGAAGACATAATATATTTCAATGCGATATTCTGAATTCTGCTACACTATAAATTCACAGATAGTCGACTCAGCCGAAAACTCACACGTTTGACGAGTTAAGCCTGATCTGTTTCTATTCATAATGTTGCTTTCTCAAAGTTTTGGGTGTTCGGCAAAAAATTCAACTTGTGCAAGATTCAATAAAGCTGCCTCCACAGATTCCTCACAAATGAAATTACAACCTTATTATGTAAGCAAATACAGAAACTTTGCGAATATCTTCAGCAGCTGCAAAAAAAACTTCGAAGCAAAACAAATCGAACTAATAGTAGTAACAAGCTGAGTTTTCTTATTGTTACTACAATCAGTTCGTGTGAAAGCCCCCAGAAATTCACGCTCCAGTAAGGCAACTTCTCAGTTCACACTTTTGAAAACACTCTTATCGGCACATTTTCGTGTTGAGAGCTATTTTACTCAAAAACACAAATAATGACAGAATCGATTGATTGTTTAAAAAGTCATATTGGTCAAAAAGAAAAAAAATGGCTAGAAATCATGAAGGGAAGACTGCATAGTTCATAACATATAAATGCAAGAGAGCCGGATATACGCATGGGTTTCATGACGACGATTAATTATATTTCTCTAAGAGTATTTTTATTGTGGGTTTTCAATACTTAAACCTTTTTTACAGACGTATTCCTTACACATAAAAGGTAACATTTTAAGGTCTTGGTAACATTTACTGATCAAATCAAAATGGGATGCATAAAAAACTAGTACAGGATATTACATTGATCTTTGAAATTGCAAACAGGAAATTTCAGCATCCAACGACCGATTGGAAGTGATTACAAAATCAACAACTCTAATCCCTCCGTACTGTATTAACAAACGGCCTCGCAATCTTCTCTCAAACAAAATCACTTAATTGAGTAAATGAATCGAAAACAAAGCGTTAATCCATACGCAATGTTAGTATTGATTCACTGGATCCAGCTAATGGGCCATTTTCAAATACTTTCCGCGTTTGTTCAGTTGGTTGCACTTACACTAATTAAAAGCATTAATCATAAAGGCCTGATGAGTGTTCTGAATTAAGACATTCGATGGAAGAACACCAGCGATTTAACTTTCAACAACGCTCGTTCTAATGTGTCTTCAGTATTTATCCAACAAGGGAATCCGTGTAGTAAGTGTGGGAATTCGGATCAATTTATCGGCCACGTTAAAATTTGTTCTTCGCCCATTGTAAAGAACGGTTCTAATTCTTGTCTTAAGTTCACCATTACAATCGTTCGATTTTGTTAATGATACCATGAGCATTAAACTTGATAACACCAAATATTTTATTTTACAAACATTCGTCGTTGGAGCTCTCCTAAAAAGCCTGTATGGAATACTTTTCAGATGTGATGGCGATTTTTAATGCAAACAAATAAATCAGACGACAAATGAAGATATTAATTCGTCTATTCTAATTGTTTCGAATGTTACTTCACGTTGAAATGCAGTTTATACACTTTGGGGTTGGATTGGTTGTATTTTGTGACCTAAGGGCCGAATTTGGCCATACTAGGCCAGACATAAGATAGACGTTATCAAGTAATTGACATACGCACGCAAGGAAAGTATTACTGAACAGAAAAGAGAACTGACGAGCAATCAAACTTGACAAATTGAGGTTTCGGCGATGTTTGGCGTTGAATATAATTCAGCGTTGACTAAATTGGCATGATTGCAAAGAATGAATTCCAAATTCATTCTTTGGAATTTTCATTGGCTAAATGCTCAAACGAAATGGGCATAATTCCAAACAATGAATTCAAAATTCATTCTTTGGAATTTTTACTGGCTAAATGCTGAAACCAAATATGCCATAAATCCAAAGAATAAATTCAAAATTCATTCTGTGGAATTTTTATAGGCTAAATGCTGAAAACCATAATTAAAAAAAGGCCAAGTGGTGCCTAGTTCGGAATTCCTACATGAATTATGTTCCGCCTTAGAAATGTACTGCCACTTACAGTTAGCTGAGAAAATGCCTCTCATAAGTTCTACTGCATAACGATAGTACGCGTGTGATAACTAGTGACAATACTAGTCTGACATTGTAGGGCTGACTACAAGTTAGGCTGGATTCATAATCAATTATGTTGGCTTGTCGCTCAACTGTCATATTTTTGCTGCACGAATTAATCGAAACGTCTTTATTAAATAAAAGCCATAGATGTCTATTGTTGTCAATGATGCTCAGTCAACCTGATCTGCTGATATCGTAGAATAAACAACAAACCTATAACTAGACGCATAACGCCTATATTTTTCTGTCATTCATATATTTTACTTTTATAGTAAACAGTCGAATTTTTTCTACTTCTAAAGGACTGATTATGTATTATAACAACCATAAAAACCCCAAAAATTAGAAGAAATAATAATTTAAAACTTAATTTGAATTTTCAATCGGACAAAACAGCATACAAAATCCTATTGCTATTTACTCTAGAGTCCAAACATCAAACTAAAAGTACCATTAGATTTGGAGTAATCTCTATTGTAAATTTCACCATATTTGCATTAGGGTTCGTCTTCCTATTAAAAGCTGTCTTAACTCAAAAATTATAACGTACATCACCCACTTTAATTTACTTATTCATGTTTTATGGATAAATGTAGCTGGAATTCAAATGAAATGCATTTAATTTTCTCTAACTAATGTTGAGTTATGTCCTTGAATATCAAAAGTCGTAGAGTTAAATGAGTACTGCAGTTTTTTCTTTATACCTTTAAAAATATTCAACTGATACAGTAATTCAAGCTTTATCGTTAAAGCTTAAATAACACAAATACAATTTATGCCACCTTGTTATATTTTTCAAAGAACTATTTATTTAACTAATATTAATCGTGAAATTCAATTTGAAAATATTATGAATCAAAACGCATATCAATTTAACTGCAATGGATACAGCATGGTCTCAAACACAGGTGTGCAAACTTTTAGTTCATTGCTTTCAGAAGGTTTCAAAACAGTTATTTATTTCAAACTGCATCTTTTGGGATATTATTGGGTACCATCCTAAAATTTATCTAAAAGAAATATTTTCTATCCAGAGTTTATTTTTCTTTTGATCATTTAAAAGTGGGAGCTGTCATGTGAAACATTTCAGAAATGACATGAAAATTAAATTTAAATTGTCTCTTATGCAAATGAGATGCGTATTGATTACATGATTATAGTTATATTATAGATACTATATTGTATTTATAGTTTTGCAACTATTTTATTTTAATTACCTTTTATTGTTTTGAATCTTCCGCTCTTGAGGCTTACATAACAAGTGATCGGATACATTTTTCCCATCGATATACTTTATTATTCTTCTTAAACAAGATTATTGGATCCGTGTTAAATAATTGACAGTTTACGATAGAAACGTTGGTTGCTAGACAATCTTAGCAAAAACGACTGACATCTTTCCTAATATCATATTTGTTTTCTTTCTGCTATATTTATTTTTCAGCAATGCAAAATGTAATTAACTATGACTTTGATATATTTGATAGATTCATTAACAATGACTGGTTTGATTCTTATTGAATATGTTTGTACGGCCTGGTCGTGTCTACATTCTAGTCATGTTTCTAGCATCAAAATAAGTCTTAGGCTATACAAGGAAAAGTAATTTCCTTTCAACAAACTTGTTTCTAATAAGATGATTTCTTTTCTTTAGATACACATGATACATTTTACTGGACATGAATGCAAATGCTTCGCAACAAAATAAGATGTCTGAAAATAAATAAATCTTCCATACCAATTGATTTATGGAACTGAGGTAGCTCTACTATAATTATAAGATTTGTACACAAAACATGTCTCAGTTAACCCAATGTATTGTGATAACCCAATGCAGATCATATATAAATTCTGCTTTAGCACGAAAACGAAAAAAAAATTTTGTTTTTACGCTTACTCACAAATTATCACTTTTTATTTACGGTACGAACCTTATGTTTTCGAAGTTTTCGGTTGGTAGTTAAATTTACGTCGCCTTCTAGAAACACAATGGGCTATTGGCACTTCCGAGATCAATATCAAAGGAAAATAAAGATTTGAGAGAAACAGCCTGCAATTTAGAGTAAAAGTTTTGGGAATATGGTTATGTATTTTAGTTTTAATAATGTTTAGCTAAATTTTTTCTATACAGTTTCTATTTAACTAGATTCAATTCTCCCAGCTCGAAACCAGTTTTTAGGCCGTTTAAAGAAGTCTATTGTGAAGCTTCCTTTGTTCATTCGCTTACATGCACAGTTGGCTCATTTCTTTACCCCTTGAGTTATAAAACCCAAACCAAATTACTGGCTTACAGCCCATTTAGATAAGGTCCTGAAAAATCACACTCCAGGTACGTATATCTTCAATCAATTCTGGAAACAGAGAGATACTGTTTAGTTGCCATAATACACCCTTATTAAAAAATCACTTTCAGTGAAATTAATGGATATTTACGAATTAGCGTCTTCCATAGTCGAAACACGAGCACTCAAACATACGCCAAGAAAACGAAATACTGATTGGCATAACTCTAACATCACTGTGAAAACCAGACGACAGGCTTATGTATACCTGATAGTATTAGTTATTTACCCTACATTGGTTTAGTCTGATTACAATTCCCAGAGCCTTTTGAACTTCCTCCCTCCAATAACATGACTTTAATCCTACACGTGTGTGTAAATATTAAGCCTGCAAGTGTGTGTAAATTTTAACCCTGCAAGTGTGTGTAAATATTAACCCTGTAAGTGTGTGTAAGCCTACAAGTGTGTGTAAATATTAAACCTGCAAGTGTTAATAATGGGTTAACCCATTAACGACTGACGTTTTCGCAACATTAGTGAAAACATTATTTTTCTTATTCTGTATTGCGTTTTTTTATATATATTCTTTGTATATTGTAGGTAAAGCTTCTGTGTCTCCAGAGGAAAAAACTGTTTTCCTCTCAATGCAAAATTTTATAAAAATGTCCTTTTTTTTTTAGATTTTTTACCCTAATTTTGAAAAGATCTCACATATGGCAGCACAATTAAAATGATTTTATAAAGAGACGCTTATTTTCTAGAAACATTAGTCTGCAAAATGGCACAAAAAATAAGGTTACTATTTTTTCTTTGATTGTACAAATATGCATTTTTTGAAATGTTGCGAAAACGCAACGTCAGTCCAAAGCAGTGTCTCTATAAACAATTGTCCGAAAATAACTTATATCGGAAAAAAAACTGTTTTTAGCTGTGAATGAGGCAATAGAATATATGAAAGAGTTAGATAATGAAGATGTTTCTGAATTAATTTTCATCCGATGAAGACTGTCAAGGTCAAGCAGATTAAGTAGTGATTCCCCCTCCAGACCGACTGACTTACTGATAGACGAGGAATGTATTGCTGACGATATCTTAGGAGATAATTTGCCGAGACCGAAAGACCGAGATATCTGCTGGGATCGAACTTTTTTCCTCCAAAAAAAACAACTTAAAAACATATCGTATTCATCACAAAATGATAAAAATGTGTCTAAATCACCTAAGAAAAGGAAACAAATATTTCTTGGATAAATCACCCTCCCGTATTCAAAATTGAAAAATCCAGTAGATGTATTTTTACAATTATACAATCAAAATCTTTTGGAATATACTACTCAAGAAAGTATAAAATATGCACAACAGAAAAATCTTCACAATTTTTATCTTTCTGTTCCTACGTTGAAGCATTTTAGGTTTTCTGCTTTACATTGGCTATATATGCCTTCCTAAAGAGATTTTACTAGTCAGAAGCAGAAGATGTCAGTTGTTCATTAGTATGCACAGCACTAACACGTTCTATGTATACTACTATCAAACAGAATTTGCATTTAGCGGATAACAAAGCATTTTATAAAACATATATAGTGGCTAAAGTTTGTCCGTGTCTAAACATTTTAAAAGCCCATTTCATGAAATGAGGTTTTTTTCATCAAATATTTCTATCGATGAACAAATGATACCTTATTTCGGTAGACATTCGTATAAAATGTTTCGGAAAGGAAAACCCGTTCGTTTCGGGAATAAAGTTTTGTGTTTCTGTTCTTCTGAAGGGTACTTATATCATTTTGATACATACTCGGGTAAATCTACAGATAAAACGACGGATCAAGGTTTAAGTGGAGACGTCGTAATACGTCTTTTAAGTGTAGTCGAAGTTTCTTCAAACCGCTATATATACTTTGACAACTATTTTACATCACATATGTAATTGTCGGAACTGGAACGATCCGTGACAACAGATTAGGAAAATGTCGTATTACACCTGTAATCAAAATGTAAAAAAGAAGAACGTGGGACATATGATTCCGCCTTTGATAAGGAGAATTGTATCGCAGTAGTTGGTTGGAACAATTCCGTTGTTACTCTATGGCCACCAAATTTGATACAATCGATCCACCTTCAATGACCAAGAAATACTCAATACAAGAAAAGAAATCCCTACCTGTAAAGCAAACTTAACTCATCGGCGATTACAACAAACATATGAGTGGGGTGGACCTGCTTGATAATTTCGTTGGAATGTATAGAGTGCAAGTAAAGGGAAAGAAATGGTGCTGGCCTATTTTTGCGAACTTTATTGACGTAACTAAATCAAACGCTTGGAAACTATGTATGAATGCTGTAGACCTAAACATTTCCCTGTTAGATATTCACAGAAGTGTTGCATTAGCATTGCTGTAAACAAAAGAATATTCTGAAGATTCTCAGCCTTCATCTTCATTTGCTCATTGTGTAGGCTGACCATCTTTCTTTCATAATTTAGCCTGGAGTGAAACGAGAAAGGATTCCACAAATCATATTAACGAGAAAAATCTAACAAACAAAAGAAAAAGTTGTAACAATTGTAGTAGCCAAACAATAACTGTTTGTAAACAATGTAATCTGCCTTTACATAGAAAGTGCTTCGAAGATTTTCATCTTTCCCAAAAGTAGTCGGTTTGGACAGACGTTGCGTTTTCGCAACATTTTGTATCTTTAATACAAATAAATTTTTTTCGTTACTTTTTTTTTCTTAATTAGACTAATACGTCTAAAAATGAATTTTGTTCATTTCCTTCCAGCGAAAAGCAGTTATTCATAAGCAGCATTCGTTAATGGGTTAATCCTGAAAGTGTTGGCAAATATTAAGCCTGAAAGTTTGCGTAAATATTATTTGATGATTGATAGAATATATCCTCTCAATGTAGGTTAATGTGGCGTAGAAGTTTGGAGAGTAGTTTGGCGGCTCAGGTGTTGACCTCGTCATTTGACATAGGTTCAAAATTACTAATATTGTCCTTGAATCTTTGTCTGTGGGATTGATCCCGAAAAATTGTCAATATTGCGATCCAATGTGATACAAATTTGTGAAAAATACCGACCTGTCAGTGTAGAAAATCCTTTAAACAATTCACAAATAACCTTCCTATGCGTTAAAGGGTGTAATATCGTTACTATCAGCTTACTTCATAAATTATTGAAAATAGAAAAATATTATGTTAATAGAATAATGTACACTACCCTAAAATAATGGACTGGACAGCAAGATGTGATGTTATAACGGAAAGAACACGTGCTTGAATAAGGGGATGGTCCCTCACGTGCTGCAATTACACTAGAAACCCTTATGGGCATACTTTCAACATGGTTTTGATACACAGCAATGGAAATTTGTGTACATTGCTGCTGCAAGAATGTCGCCAGCTCAGCTGTAGATTTCGGACATGGTTCCCTGCTCCGTATGCGTCGCTCTAACTCACCCCAAAAATGTTCCATACCCAGACCAGGGTAAACATTTTACATCCGTATCTTGATACCCCTGCTTGACAGAGGCTGCAACATGACATGGAGAGCTGTCGTCCTGGAAGTAACATTCGTCCATTCCACAAAATTGCCAGAGCGTATGAAGAACCTGACTGTCCAAAATGTTCATGTAGGCGTCAATTTTCCAGGAACAATATGCGAAGATCCCAGGCCGTACCACGAAAAACGCCCCCAAACAAGTAGTCGGATTTTATGCAAATTCGCAGGCGTCCGGTCCATTATTGTAAGGTAATGTATAAATATTGATACCATAATAGTAAAAAGTACATGTAAGTAGTTTGATACAAATTATAAGTCAATAGCTAATGTATGTCATCCAAACAGATATGTAGAAAAATCAGAATATGAAGTTATCTTTCATGAATATCTAACGTTGATCAAGATATATCAGAATGGAAATGTTCGATCGACTTCATTTCAGATCTGAATAATCGCAAAAGATTAAACTAAAAGAAGTATTAGAATACCCTGAGACTTTTTTTTACACTCCATCACCTCAGATGCTACCCTGTAGTTTTAAATTCGCTTGTTAAAATTAACGAGTGCTACTTTGCTTTTTATAAGCACTTAAAATAATGGGTAAGTGTTTCCAGAACTTTCTTTCCAACAGTTGCATTCAACACTTTTTCACAGACTTAGAATTTTCGCTTTTTGCACCTATTCCTATTACTTTAACGAGTTTTAGAATTTTAAAACGCTTAAACTTAATACTTTCCAACTTTATACAAAAGAATATTAAGCTCTAAGCATGAATAACTTTAGGTTTTTGTTAATACTCGTCTTGCCTAGATACTACTACTAATTAAAATGGACGATTTTTTTTTTTAAAGTTCACTTTTCAAAATCTTTTAGTAAAAACATTTTTTTAGTGATTTTTTTCGATTGGATCTGAAGTCAACGATTATAGTAAATGTTCTCCGAAACTTTTTTACATAGTACGAAAATTATTCAGCAGTTAAATTTGGTTTGAAAGTTTTCTTTCCAGACAAATCAATTAATTAGTTCTTAAATATATATTTTTTAATAATGAGAACTCTACGATTTGATAAGGAGCAATCAATGTTAAAATATCAAAAATGTGTGCCAATAAATGAAAACTGGCTGTAACAATTATTGATAAAAAACATGCATGAATTTCATGAGTTAATCTTCATTTATAAGTTGAATGCCATCATTAATACACATTTTAATTCTTACAATTATTTATCATTTCAGTGTTTTACTCTCACCTAGTTATAGAAATTCTAAATAAAATTTTATTTTAATGAAATCTTCTAAATTTATTTTTAAATAATTGAGGGTCAATTACAACGATGGATAACTCGCAAATATTGACGGGGAAAGTTGTGTAACTAATCAGGACTTCTATTATTCTCAGATATCAGACTAACCCAGTTCTAATTCTAAGTATCGATTGGAATATGCTGTCATTTTTCTTATCCTTGAATGCCTGTCAAAATGACAACAGCTCAATTTCTCCGTTTTTATCAAATGTGGGTTAGCACACTATTACCATAGACTCGTCATTATGATAAGGTTTAAAAGACGTCGTGACAAAATACCGGTACTTACCTATCGGTTTTGCAGACAAGGGAGAATTGTTGTTACCACAATATCAATGACAGTGATTTTCAGTGCAAACGAACTAGACTGTCTGCGAAGATTTTAATTTTGCTTCCCAAATACTCTAACATGATACATATAGGGGTAACTTAAAATCTAATTTATCGCCACTTTGGCAATGTTTAGTATTTGAGGGGACCTTGCACAAATATCTTTCAAAATTTCGATGATAGTTTATAGATTTAAATAAATGTTTACACAATTCTGTTTAAAATTATATATTATTTAAGGAGGTACGTTGAGTAGAAGTATTTTAAATATTTTTAATACCTGTACGTGCCTGATGTAAGGTCAATTTATGCTTTGAACTTCAATTCCTATCTCAAAATGTGTATTTTTATCCATAAAAGAAAAATTTTTCAGTCTATTCAACTAAACAAAAATTGATTTTCAAGTGTAACATACCCTATAAAAATTTTTAACACAGGCATTTTTTTTCTATCTGCTCAGAAATGTTCATTTTAATTGATAAAAAGAATGATAATGAGGAACTTGCACGTTTTTCGTTTACATTTTTATAATGTAGAAAATATAAAAATATGATGGAAAGTATCTTTCTTTTTTATTACTTTTATAGGCCGAAAAGGTGAAATAAAAAATTTAAAGATCGCACTATTTACATCATCTCAAAAACGCTAGTTTTCCTACGCCGCTTCTTGTGACGTCACTGTGCCTCATGATGGTCTGTTTACTTTGATAGCGACGTTGAAATAGCAAGAAACATTTTTTTAATTGTTTGTTTAAAAATGAAAAGAGCAAACAATATAAAATTTCAACGCGCTAGACAAAAGTAAACATTACATCGTGGTGTACGATGACGTCACGTAGCGTTTTGAGTTCATGTGCTTTTGCTGTACTTTTCGTTAATTTAAAACTTAAAATTTTAATTAATTAAGGGGGTCCGGGACACATCAGAAAAAAAATTCTATTAATTAATTTAGAATTTTGAATTATTTTTGTACTGATTACACATCTAACTAATAAGCAAAATCAGAACACAAAATTTTTCCAAAAGTTTTTTAAAAATTTTAAATTAAATTTTTTGAAAAAAAGAGGGGTCATTTTAAATTGCTAAGGCTCAAAATATTCTTGGTCAATTTTCAAAATTCTTGCAGTAAATTATTCACAAAATTATAAACTTTAATTTAGATTCAGCAATTTAAAAAATATTAATTTAATAAAAAATAAAAAATATTTGAATGAAAATTTTTGAAAATTGTAAGGTACTTGTTTTTTAAAAAGTCATATTCTTAAAAGTAAATATTTGTTTCAAATTTGCTGAATCAAAATTAAAGTATAATGTTAGAAAAAGATGTATTCCAAATTTCAACCCTTAAACTTTATCGGTTTTCGACTTATAGCAATTTGAATACAGGAAATCTTGAAAAATGTATCATGGAGAAAAACGCATTTAAAGTTTTAAAGACAGATGTTGTTGCCATGACAACAACTGTCAAGAGTGTGAGATTTTCAAAACAACGCACCACAAAAATTATTACATCTCTTGTTCTAATTAAGATAGAAACAGGATTTAGACTCATTTTAAGCATAAAAACACAGAGAATTTCTTAAAATAATAAAAAAAAATTCGAAAATTTGACGATTTTTGTGTCCCGGACCCCCTTAAGTCCATTTGATGGGTTTTAATTGTCGTTTTTGAACATTTTGACGATCAATCTATTAATAATACACAGAAATGAGCATTTTCCTCACGTGCAAGTTCCTCATTGGACATTTAAAATATATATATCTCTACTATTATAAAATGAAGTTTGTGTGTGTGTGTACTCAAGTTGTGCCCTGACGAATTTATGGCATTCACACTAATGAAATTTGGCACACATGTAGTACGAATTTTTTTGCAATTTTATAGACTAGCCCGATTTTTAAAATTAAATCTTGAAAATTTTATAAAATTAATTTAATGCGATGTTTAATTATTATTCCCTTTCCTCCGAATGGCAACAGTCGTGATCGGTATTCAATGAATTCGTATTTTCTGCGCGTGTGTAGCCGCTCTATTACTGGATATCCTTTTTTTAAATTTTTTTTATTGACTTTTTAAAAGCATATTAACTTTTAGTTAGCGTCAACTTTTATGTTTCAATTTTTTTACTGTGCTTACTTCAGTTTTGCTACTGGATAACGGTTGTGCAATACGTTTGTTATTGTTTCTCTTTTAGACTATCGTAGTTTGGAATTTGATTTTTGAAGTATATTCACTTTTAGTATTACTGAATATACTTTATGAAATTTATTGCCTTTTTAAAAGTATATTAACTTTTAGTTAGAGTTAACTTTTAATCTTTTATATTTCTATTTTTTTACTGTGCTTATTTCATTTTTCGAACTGGATAACGGTAGTGCAATACGTTTGTTATATTGCGAATTGACTTGGGCCGAATGGCAATCGAAGGGCATAGTAAAGATTTAATCAAAAATCCCTTTAACCGAACAATAATTTGTCCCTTTCAGTATTAACGTTATTTTTCCCTTATCCACGTTACTTTTCTTTAAGCCTTGTGACCGGTGGGGGTAGTTAAATAAACGCCTCACTGGAGAAACACAACGGGTTATTGGCGATGGTTCGAGATCAATCTCGAAGGGAAAGATACGTGGGAAATTTTTCGTAATTTTACCCAAAGGTCATGATTACTAGGTCGTCACTTATGCTGGCACCCCATTCTCCAAACTTACACACCACGCCAAAGTGAGGACATTTGAGGCCACGACAGATTTAACGTCGGTCAGTCTCCACGTCCACGACGATGGATAGAGTCGAAATCACAACTTTCCGGTTGCTAATCTGCTACTCTTCCAACCAAGCCACCGAGCGACCGGAAGAAATAAAAGGAGCATGTTAACACAGTCTGGTTTTTAAGTTATGATGTACTGTTTTAGCTTTATTTGCTTTATGTCTTCAGCTATTAATTTAGATGGCGACATTTATATAAATATTCTAAGAATATTGAGGTAAAGGAATGTTCAACCTCTCTTTTATATTCTGATGTCAATTAATGCTCTGGATAGTCATCCTGTCAAAATTAATTCCTCACTGGGTGTATATATCTCATCTGTGTAAGACTTCCTTGAGTGTGGATGTCCACTACTTGACATTGTTTGCCTTGTGTCTGGCGCATCATGACCAAATATGGCCCTTGAGCAATAAACCCGAAGAGCCATATAATGACATCGAAGATTCTTCGTTAGAATTCGGAGGATTAGGCGTGGAAGTTTGTCCGGCTGGAGTGAATGTGTGACCTCTTTGCCAACAATTTAAAGTACACTATATGGACTAAAGTATTTGGACACTGCATTCATTAAAAGTTCTTTATTATTCTATTTAGAATCGGGTAGGTTCTATCTTTTGCTTGTATTGCAGCTGTAACACGTCAAGGCATACTTTCCACAACTTCTCTGTAAGTCTGGGCAGGAATAGCATGCCACGACTCAAGCAAAGCTTTGCGTAGAGATTGTTGTGAAGATGAGCTTGGTGGTGTCGTACTTGTCGCTCCAGTTCACCCCACAAGTGCTTGATCCGATTGAGATCGATGATCTGAACAGTGCAGACAAGTGAATTCACCTCATTTTCAAGACACCAGTGCAGTACAAGTTTTGAAGTACGACATGGAGCTGTTTGCAGAAACAACCATCATCGCCGTAGTTTTGTCATAGTATAGGCAAGGCCGAAACATCCAGAATGCCAAGGTACACATCAGCGTTCATGGTACCAGGCTCCCAAAGCAATGGGCCGAGTCCTATCCGGGAAAACGACCCCACACGGAAGACAGAACCTCCTCCAAATTTCTGCTGTGTCCAAATACTTTTATCCATATAGTGTATATGGAAATATACCAATACAAAATATATAATCTTTTCCCGGGATATCATGTCTACGTGATATTTTCATGTCTGCATGTGAAATGCAAAGTAGACCCCATGATGCATCTCTTCAATGCTAAACGGTTCACAACTTTGCCGTTGTAATGGCATGGTGACTAAAGCACTTCTAAAAATTTGAAATTGGCTAGGTATCTCTCTATATTAAAAAAAAGTTACCGCCGCCGCCGCCGCCGCCGCCGAAGAATTGAAATTTTTGTTGTTTAGCTCCATTCTTAGACGGTTTCCCGAGAAAGTACTGATCGGAAAAATATGAAATTAACATGCTTTGTTCTTCATCGTATTCCCTGGATAATTATTAAGATTTTTTTCCGATGCGGCTATTAGTTTAGGTTTTATTAAGTGTTAAAGTTGAAGAAGTGAAATTTCTTCCGCGAGTGAGCAAAACACATTCAAAATTTCAGTCTTTAGTCGTGAGTTTTTTTTTAAGAGTACCTCTCAACGTAAATTTTTGCAGCTCGTCGAGTTTTTTTTGAAATTTAAATTTGGTTCTTGATAATATTTTTTTGAAATTCAGGAAAAATCGGGACATTTTTGTTACTTTTTTTTAAAACTGCCATATCTATATCTAATTACTATTAGTTTTTAATTTTTAAAATATAGCAGTATACCTCAGAATATACTCTTTCTTACGGTACTATTATTTTTGAAATCGGTTAATAATTAAATTGGATGCGATCAAAAGTTCGTCATACAAAATTCGGAATCTTTGGATATTTTCGCTACTTATTGTTAAAACCGTTTTGTCTACGGCAAAAGCCATTATTTTTTAAATTTGAAAACATCACTGAATACATTACATTACACTCTTTCTTATGGTACAATTATTTTTCAAATTGGTTAATAAATAAAATCGATGCAAATAAAAGTGGGTCATACAATTTTCGGAACTTTCAGATCGTAACTTCCGATACAAAACTAAAATGGCCATATCTGTATAGTATTACTGTTAATTTTTAATTTTAAAAATATTGCAGTATACCTCAGAATATACTCTTTCTTACGGTACAATTATTTTTAAAATTGGTTCATAAATAAATTCGATGCAATCAAAAGTTGGTGACACAAATTTCGTATTTTTCAGTTCGCATAGCTGCTTCCGAAAGCAGTAGTGGGTTACACTTTTGACTATCGGGTTTGCCAGATATCAAATTTATCGTAGCAACAATTGCCATAAAAACGATTTCTTTTTATTTGGCGAGGAAAAAGGCTCGCTTTTTTCCCTCTGTTTTCAAGACAGTTTACCGACAAAGTACAGATCGTAAAGTTTGGATATTAACAATGTTTAGTTAAAATTGTACAGGGAACAAGATGCAGAAGATTTTTTACTGATGCGGCTATTAGTTTAGGGTGCATTAAGTGTTAAAGCAAAAAAAAGTTAAATCACTTGCGAAAGAAGTATTGGTTTGAGAAAGCAAACCAAACGGATTGCGTAGCAATCCCCGGGGTCGGCGAGCGTAAGCGAGACGCAGCGAAGCCCTCGCTGTGACGTCATGAACCGGAAAGTGAAATCAGCATAATACGAATTATTCAGATAGTTTCACTCTGTGAAAGTAATGTTGGTTTGCGAAGCAAACCAAATGGTATCTGTGACAGGAGTGTTGGTTTGCGAAGCAAACCAAATGGGATTGCGCAGCAATCCCCGGGGGTTGGCGAGCGTAAGCGAGCAGGGGGCGGAGCCCCCTAGTTGTGTTAAAAAATTCATAGGAGAAAAACAGAGAATTTTATCTTTAATTCTTACAATTTCATGTATAAATATTAAATCGCTTTAGACCATGCAAAAAAAATTCTAAACGTATAACCCATCGAATCTCAAAGGTAGTTTATTTCTATTTTACCCTCGCCTTTTAGGATTTACTTTGCCCGTGGAAAATTCTATCTCGAAAGATTCGGAAGGTATCTTTAAATAAACTATGCCTACTTCAAGAGTGTTGGTTTTTTGGGATCTAATCTATTCCGATATATAGTGCCGTCATAGAATTCTGCCGAACATTAATAACAAAGATGCTGATATGCTCTTCTCACACAAAAGGAGACTGAATTTTTTTTTTTAGTCTGACTTTGTTTCTATAACTCATATACCATTTTCAAAGTTTCTGAATAAAACACATTTTCTCATTTCCTTTCTCCAGAGTCCACGAACGAGCCATCATCAATCTGACGTTCGGACATGAAGGAAATGTGGGTCACATGCGAGTCCAGAAAACGAGAAAATGTATCTTTTTGTTTTATGACCACGATACACTACGGGGAGGATTGTGGCAGCAGTATTTGGATGCGCTTTGTTTCCAATCTTTTCTGGAAGGCTTCTTTCGGAAAAATATTTTGCTCTGTGCTGTCGGCGAGTCTCAGTGGACGGTAAACATAAAGGAGACTCTCCTCGGGGGTGAAAAGATTGTAGGCAGAGATTTTAAAAAGTCATTCAATATACGAGTTTCGTTTCTTTCTAGAATATTTTAGTTGCTATCATGCGATTTCTGAAAATGGCGGAAAATTGGCTGCGTTTTTTTATTTATCTTCACAATTCACTGTACTGTCCACTGTGCACATACGAGGGAGTATTTTACCTTGGGTAAAAGATTCGGTGGCAGATCGAAAAATCACTCAATATCCGAGTTTCTTTTCTTCCAAAAATACTTATGTTGCTGACAGTGTAGTATAAATCTTGTTAGTTTCCTTACAAGGGGAAAATAAAAAACTCAATGGAAACAGATCACAATTTCATTTGAAGTATTTAATAGATAGAATGTGCTTCTTGTACGTTTTCCAAACATAGATTTCAATACTTTAAAGTTCAAAATGGGTTCCGAATCTACTTTTGATAGCTGATCATACAACGCCACTTGGAACAGACGCCGAACATCACCAAAATTGTGATATAGTGTATTGCTGGAAACAAATCCATTCCAGACTCGTTGGATGGACACTGGTGTTTAGTCTATTTTCTCTGAAGTTTAGAAATTTCTTTAATTTTTAACATAAATAATTTTTTAATTATTAAAAAAAATTTATTTTTGGTTATATGTTAGTTATATTTCTTTGTGTAAGCGGCGGTGACAAACTGTTGCCCCTGATGGTGACCCAGACGTGGTTTGAACATGCAACCTTCTGGTATATTGACTACAAAATACGTTTTATATCTTCGTTAAGTATCATATAGACATTTTCTCAGTTTTCCGTCTGGTTTGTTTGATCCCACTGTGTGAAAGTCACCCAAACGAGCAAATTAAAATAAAAATGTTTTAAATTTGCGTTGCAGCCTTTAATCCAGCGACTTTGATGATCAACAGTTAAACAGTCATTACAATGATGGATTAGTTTAGTTCAAAACATTAATTAAAAGTCATAACAAATTGGATTAGTTAGATGCGCGTTTTAAGTAATTTAGTATTAATTAATTATAAGTGGCATCAGCTCATAGCTGTTGCTCTTTACCGATACTAGTAAATCCAGCGTGATTAATCTAACGACAGCAATGACTATACATTATATAGTAATTACAATAATGGATTCATTGTGTTCAAAAAATTAATTAACATTAATTAGAAATCCACTTCGTTCGCATCAATAAAGACATGTGTCCTAGTAATAGAAATTGTTTACAAAATATGATATTCCAAAAAAAAAAATTTCAAATTTTAATTTCCTGTATTACAGTAAAAATATATACAGTACCACTGGAATCAGAATTCAAATGAAAACTTTGAGCAAATTTTGACTCGATACCTGAGCAAATTTTGACTCGAAATCTGAGCGCTGCCTTGGAAATTGAATACCCAGCATGTTTGAGTGTACTTTTCCCCAGCACTCGAGCCACCCACAATTTTTCATTAAGTTCGTGGTCGAAAGTTGTAGTGCAAGCGTCTTGTTGAACTATAATTGTTGGCTCTGAAAAGGACCGTTTTTTAAACGACCCTGAAACGATCCTCCGCTTTCTTTGATTTCTAATTATAAACTGCAACAGCTCAGATCAAGATTTGCCGAGTTTACTAAAAGTGACAAGATATCTGATTCATCAAGATTTGGACAGTTTTGTTGTAGATAAGGTTAGGCCTCCACTTGTGATTTCCAGTTGCGCGATTTTTCAGTCGCAAAAATAAAACTCATTGTTTCAAATACAAGTGCATAAACTTACGACTTAAGAATCGTAGCGATTAAAAAGTTTCAACCGGTCCTATTTTCGCTGCGATGCGACAGTCGCTCTACCCAATGAATTACACGGACAGGCATGGACATGTACCCACTTGCGATAGTTTAGTCGCGCGATTTCGAAGGTCAGTTTTTCTTATACATTAAGTTACGATTTTTATTCCCCTAATTCAAGTTTCTATCTTTGCGATCGTTGCAGATTGTGTAAAAGTTTCAATGGATTTGAAATCTGCGGAAAATTTTACACCAGCTCTATAACTTAAATGTGCTTTTCTGTAAATAAATAATTAATTATTTAATAATCAAACGGTGAATAATTAAAAATTTGTTTTGGTTTATATCTAGCGTACAATTTTACGCTGATTTGAAATCCGTTGACATTTTTACTCTATCTGCAACGATCGCAAAGATAGAAACTTGAATTAGGGAAACAAAAAACATAATTTAATATGGGCAGACAGAGAGCTTGATAGTAATCACATTTAATTAAATAAAATATTGACAGTTACAATATGGGGACGGGTAACAGAGAATGGCCACATCGGACATGGCATCGTACATCATGATCACAAAGCACAACCTTTTCGTTGAAGTGTTCAGGGCGCTTTTATACCCTGTACGTGGTGATGTCATAGTTCTGGCTGCTGATTGGCTCGTTGACTTTGGCGGGAACCAGGCGCGCTATGCAGTGTGGGCAAAAGCGAGAAAAGGGTAAGAGTGGCTGCCATCTCCACATTAATGTATAAGAAAAGCTCGCCTTGAAGCAAAAGAGCGATCACATAAATAGTTTCAGTGACATCCATTGAAAAATTGTCATAATTCAACTATTTATCTATCGCAGTGTCTACACCTTGCAGTGTGTACACCATTTTCTGCGACAACAATTTTTCGGTCGCCGCGACTAGAAATCGGAAGTGGAAGCCTAGTCTAAAGTAACGTCATAACATTCACCAAGTTGGAAAAATCTTTTAATTGCTCAAGCTAATTGAAAGTGGTCAAGCTAATCGAAATCATTTGAATAGTTAAATAGTTTCTTTATCGACTAAAAACTTGCATTGTAATTGAAATTGAAATTCTTGTTTAACGTTTCTTGCCAGGTTGGTTGTCAGAACTGTAAACAATTCAAGTAATTCACATCAAAACTGAAATTGCTTCAACTTCCATCAATTACACAAACGAGTTTAAGTTTATTTGATTACATTGACACTTTATTTATCATATGAGTATTTTTTACAAAGAGGATATTTTTGAACATATTTGATACTTGTAAGTGCAAACACTATTTTTTTTATACATACTAACTATCATCTCTAAGGCTGAAAAAATTGTGGAATAGAGGTTGCTAATTAAAGCTTACACGCTGACATGACAAATTTTCTAATTCCTATAATAAAACTGCCCTATGAGCAATGTTTAATAATATCTCTATGTCATCTATAAGAGATAGGCAATAATATATTTCAGGACAACCAAAGAGTTTCGTAATTGCAATTCAGTCCAATAATAAAATATAATGAGAAGCTTGAGTATGAGAAGAATTCTAATTTTAGCCAAATCCGAGAGTGAATCGCCGACCAACCGGCATAGTGGTTAAGGTGTTATCCTCTAGATCGGAAGGTTCCTAGTTCGATTCCGGGTATGGATCTTTGTAAGCGTTTGGTGTAGAGGAGGCTGGTGCACCTTAAATTTGTCGTGGCCGAAAATCCTCACGTTGGGATGGTGTGGAAGTTTGGATAGTGGGGTGCCAGCTCAAATGTTGCCTCGTCATCTGACCGTGGTTGAAAATTACGAGGTGTTGTCCTCAGATCTTTTCCTTAAGGGATTTATCCCGGACCGTCATCAATAGCCCGTTGTTTTGTTGTAGTACGGGAGAACTAAAAATTACCAATTACTGAAAGTGAATCCATCTTTATTTTATTTACAACGTTTTACTAATAAATCCAAATTTGTGTGTTTTCAATCTCAAGCAACCGTTTTCAAGTAGTGTAATAGTAGAAACAAAGAAAACGTATTATTATTACATAAAGATAGATTATAAATCCCAATATTACATGTAATAAAATTATCGTAGTCGTGCGACCACTGTGCTGTACTAGTGACATCCAAAATTTCAAATAATTCACGAAGACAGTGCGCCCACTTTTGCGAAACCAAACTGTATTTTTTGGATGTTAGTTCGTTGATGTCAGTGTGATCTAATGTTGTATGTTCAGTTCATTCATCTCATGAAAAAAATTATGATTTAAAGAAAGGTGTTCAACAATTTGTGCTCAACTTTCCAATGCCTACTCAAAGAATATTGAAACTGTATGATATTCCTTTTTAAAGTAAACAGAATATTGGAACACAAGGAAACTAACAGGCATGAAATTACCACCTAAGTTCAGAAACAATCTTACAGTTCCTATAGCGTATGTGCTGTTCATGTCGGGGTAATATTGGACATATATAGCTTATCTTCATTATTTTAATACCTTATTTCATATTACATTTGTAAAAGTTAGAATCATATATGAACTGTAAAAATAGTTTAGAGTCTACAACAATTATTAGTCAAATACCAGAAATACATTTTAACACACGATATACACAGTCCAGTCACATTAATGTGACCACCACCTACTTTCGACGTCAACGTGAAATTACCAATTACAAAAGGCAGGTGGCAGCACATTGCAGTGGAGTGTATATAAAGGATGTCCTAGGGCATCGGAAAGCATTTCAATCGTTGGCGTAATGTAGAAATGTAGCGATTTATCCGACGTCCAAAAAGGCATTATTATTGGTTTTCGGGCCAAGCGTGGAAGCATTTCGGAAACGGCTAAGTTTGTGAACTGTTCGCGTGCCGCCGTGGTAAAAGTATAACGTGCATGGCAAAATAACACTATCCAAAATCAGCGGCGTGGCACATATGGTGCACCACGGGCTATAGATGACAGAGGCGAACGAAGGCTACGGAGATGCGTTCGGGTGAATAGACGTGCAACTGTTGAGCAACTGACCGCCCAGATGAACCAAGGGGCTACCAAGAGTGTATCCTCAACAACGGTTCAGCGAACGTTGCTGCGCATGGGTCTGCGCAGCTGAAGCCTGGTTAATGCACCTATGCTGACTGCTGTTCATCAGCGACGAAGGCTGGAATTTGAACGCCAGTACCGCAACTGGACGTCCACAGAGTGGAGACAGGTGGCTTTTTTCGATGAATCACGTTTTATGCTCCATCGGACAGATGGACGTTGGAGTATACGGCGTGAAACGTCTGAAAGCAAACACCCTGCAACAATTGCCGGAAGGATCCAGGCTGGAGGAGGGAGCATTATGGTTTGGGGAATGTTTTACTGGCATTCACTGGGTGAACACCTTCAGAACTTGACTCTCATCCTGCACGTCTCTCAGCGGTCCGCTCTGCCAAAGGTGGTTATTCTGGATTTTGGCAGGTTGTCACATTAATGTGACTGGACTGTGTATTAAAGTACTTAAAAATAAAAATTTTGACTTATATTTTCAGATGAAGATTATTAATTTCAAAAAGGAAATTTGATATATGTTTTGAAATGATTTTTATTAGTTTTAATGTATGTATTTTTGTTGCAATTCCTTGGATATGTGGAAATATAAAACAGATAAAAACAATATAATATCATAAATATGTAGCATGGAAACGTTATTCGACTTTAATAGATGGAAGATTAATAAAAATGTCTAGAAAAATATTAACTTTTAACATTCTTTCTTGTTATGCTGCCGAAGAAATTGTACACCCCCAAAACCTACACAAGCCTTTAACAATATGGTATCCTATTGTTAAATCCTTCCTTCTAATAAAAGTGTTCAAATTCTCACCGATAAGTTTTTACAAACCTCCAACCCATTGGCCTTGAATCAGTTCATTTCCGCGTTAATTTTTGTTTGTGCCCTCCTTTTTACTTTATTGTGCTTTTTATTCCATGGTTTCTTTGTCCTTCGTGTTGATGGATTACTTCAGAGAAAATTTTTCTGTCAAACGTTTTTGTACTGTAACCGCGTTTTTCTTTCAAAACAGACTTTAAAATTTTTTTCTATTCTTTGGAAAGTAGAAACATGTCCTTTCTATTTTTAATTTTGAATGAACTAACTCACTCAGGACATGTTTTCCCTTTTTCTAAATGTATTCAAAATGTACCAGCAAAGCTTATATATCAACTTCTTGAATAGAATGTATTAAAACCTGAAATGTGCTTCTTAACACTACAAGCGTTAGGGGTTACTTTTCATGCAGCTCCCCCACCCCAGCCGAAAAGAACCTTGGAACGGTGAATAATGTTCTAATTTTAAAGATACTTAGTGATTCAACTGACATTTGCCTGATACCGGATACTGAGGGTTCCCTAAATGGTCAATAATATTGTCAATGATGCTCATTGAAGCAACCAATCGGTCGTGTTGGAGGCGATTGATGCTATTGTCAATCGATTTACGAACATTGATAGATATTTTGACTGTAGAACACTGACGGGCACTATTGGCGGCGTCGATTGATCGTGTAAAGTATGCAATTGTCAATCCTTCGGACAGTTTCGCGCAAGACAGCAGACATGACAGATGCATCGAGCCCCACGAGAAGCGATTCTGTTTGGGACGCTTCTTATTACTTTGTATCGTGATTATCCAGAGTTGTTGAAAGTTAAGTCAAGTGAATATTTAAGCAAAAACAGTTGAATTATTGCTTTGCAAAAAATTATTCATGTCTCGAAACAATAAAACCAGATTATACTGAGGAAAAATTATAAACAAAAAATTAATATTCTGTGTACGAGTGAGTATCTCGCAGGATCTTTAGCAAATGTTGGTAAGTAAAGCGGCATTTCAGTCTTACCACTCTTTCGACCAGCTACTTTTTTTCCCTCTTCTTATATTTCTTCCGATTGCAGACAGCCAAAGTCAAGGCACGAAAGCCCAAATCTGAATTCGAAACCCTTCTGAAATCCAAAAATGAAACACGTCACGCCCCTAAGGAAAAACACTGACCGAATGAGTTTGATGGGTTGATTGAAGCTGTATTGAAACACATATCAATCGAAACTGTCAATCACATTGACAAAAATATTGATAGTCTAGGGACTTACTTTCGAGGAGGGAAAGCGCAGATTTCTTTCAAAGTAAACAGTATGCTAAGAGTAGCATGGTTGATTGGTTGCGTTACATGGCGCAAGTGTCATATTTGATCATGATGTGTCAATTACCAGACAGACAATACACAAGTAATGAATGTTACACATAGGAAAATTCGTACCAACACAGAAAAGATAAATATAATATGCTTAATAGGGAGGTATCGAACCTTCGCCACCTAGTCCTGAACGTGAAAGCTAGTGCATGTTAAATCTATCATGGTTTTAAATGGTAGCCCCCTGTTATATTATACTGATGTGAATCAATTTTCGTTCATCAATTCGTAATTTTTGCTTTGTTTGAACTTTGAAATTTTTATTCGAGAAGAGATGAAAACTTATTGAGAAGACAAATTGAGGTCACGTTCAGAATACGTACAGAAAGAACACATATCGCTACAGAAACCCTATTGCCACCTTTATTTAGCTTGACAAAAATGCCTCTCAACAATTCCTAAGAATATTCCTTTGTTAACAGTGATTCAAATCCCCGCAATCCTAATTGAAAAAGAACTTAGTGAGTAAAAAAGGCTTCTGTACCGTAGAAACAAAACACACCTGTCCAAAGAGGCCACCTGAATCCATACATTTTGAAAGTTCTTCGACAAAAGAAAGAGGAAGACAATGACTCACCCAGGAGAAAAAGGACGAAATCATGAGCAGATGTTTGGTTAGCGACTCTACATTTTTCCGATACAAGAATTCCGTAATGCCGTTGTTGAACGGCAGGTTTTTACACATTGATATCGTTTTTGGTAATGGTTCTAACTAAAGTTCCACGATCATAAACGTAAAAGGAAATATGCCTGTCTACGTACGTGTCAATATAACTACAAGCTTAAGGTTACACATACCTGCAGATTATCATTTTAGTTTGTGCTTTGCTTGTGAATGGTAAGAGGCCGTGGACAGTGTAAGACAGTTAACAGTTTGGTATCAATATCGAAGGGAAAATTCAAGAACAACGTTTCGTAATTTTGAAGAGTACAACACCGGAACTGGCACCGCAGTTTCCAAACTTCCACACCACAGTAAAGTGAGGAAATTTGAGGTCACAACAGATTTAACGTGCACCAGTCCCTAGTACACGGTGGTCTTTGGCTGGACCTAGTTTCAAACTCACGACCCTCTGTTTTCTAATCCGATGCTCTTCCGACTGCGTTACAGCGTCCCTTGCCCGATAGGAAAAGTGGCGATTAACAAACGTAAGGTTGCAAGTTCTAAACTCTATTCAACCAAATACCGTCCTGTATGTGGAAGCTGGTGCTCGTTAAATCTGTCATGACCTCAAAGGTTCTCACATTGGCGTGGTGTGGAGTTTTGGAGAGTAGGGTGCTTGTCTTTGATTCCATCCCATTGGTATTGATACCGGACAGTTGCTAATAGCCCGTTGTGCTGCCGCAATGCGATGTTAATTAAAAATATCTACCTATCCTGATTTTGATTCAAATTACAAAGTCTCTTCGGCATGACACAAATATATACTACATAGTGAATGGTTAACGACGAAAAAGATTTTGTAACTGTTTATGCGATAACTTGTCTTGCGCAGTAAATTAATGAAATACTGATTTTGTTTTTATTCCTTAAACACATATTGTGGCTTCGTAAATATATTTAGAACTTCTTATTTTTAATTGAGATGAGAGATTTCTACAAGCTTTTCTGTCGTATTTCAGCTTAACGCAATTTTATTTACCACATTGTACAGCGGGAGTTTTCGAAGTGCTTAGTGAGCAATTTCACGATAGAATGATAGAGTTGGAATACCCATCGCATTTACAAAGTAGTATTGAATGGTCGCACTACTCCCCGGACTTAAACCCTCGCGATTTCTTCTTGTTGGGTTATTTGAAGAGCTAAGTGTGACAAACAAGTCGTAAGACATTTCCTGAACTGAGAACTGACGTTACAACTCCAATCGACACGATTGACATCATTCTGCTCACCCGTGATGGATGGATTCCTGAACCGTCTCACTGATGTCCTTGTTCAAGAAGGCGGTCACGTCGAACCTCTTTATCATTAATTGCCTACTATTTAATTTCAATAAATATCATTAAAATATTTCCATCACTCTTATGTGTTTTGAAATTTCGATTCGTTCCAAACATTGCCCGCTGGACCACCCTATATATCCATGTACTCTCTGAATCATATCAAAGACGTTTATAAGGTATCCCAAAGTGTACCAAAGATAATATTTCAACTTAATCATTAATATCAACTGTGGAAATTTACCCCCGGCTCTTGTGTTCAATATCCAGCAAATGGATACCATATCGTAAGTCCTAACAGAATCCATTGCCCAGATACTATTTTGATAAATGGAACAGGAGGGGACAAGGCTTATGTTACACTTGGCCAGCTGTCATGGTCCCCCTGGGTCAAGGAACGCAGCGAAAAGGAACACTGAGTCACATTAATCATCCGACCGCCCCTTCATTTCCGATTATTGATCCGCAATATTGTTTCGACTATTTTTTTTTCAGAATCACACGCCGCGTGAATGAGAAGTTCCGTGTCTGCCTCAGACGAATGGGTGGATGAGTAATCAATGACGTGGTCTCGTTGCAACTCGGATTGCGGTGTCTTGAGATTAAAGATAGAATTTGGGTTATGTTTGCTTTTTTTTAATATATGGACAAAAGTATATGGACACTGTGCAGAGATTCGGAGGAGGATTATCCATCTCAGTGAGGGATTGTTTTTCCAGGTTAGAATGCTACCCATTGCTTTATGTACCTATTACCATGAACGCTGACGGTACCTCGACGTTCTGGATCATTCGGCCTTGCCTGTCTTGTGGGAATACAACAGCGATAATGGTTATTTCTTCCAACAAGATCGAGCTCCATGTCGTACTGCAAAACGCGTGCTGGACTGGATTCCTGAAAAGTTTGGATACTTTCCTTGGTTCATTTAGAGAACTTAATCAACAGAAGTGAATATTTCAACAAGTACATTTGTATATGATATATATATATATATATATATATATATATATATATATATATATATATATATATATATATATATATATATATATATATATATATGTATATATATATATACATATATATATATATATATATATGTATATATATATATATATGTATATATCTATGTATGTATATCTATATACATATATATATGTATGTATATGTATATATATATATACATATATATATATATATATATATATATATATATATATATATATATATATATATATATATATATATATATATATATATATATATATATATACTTCTTGCGCGAGACATAATATTGCATCCTTTGACATAATATTTCGACATCGCATTTTTCAAAATAAGAAACGTATATTTTCGACAAAGAAAATGCACAAAAACACATAAAAATGTTTTAAAACGTGAAAAAAGGTATTTTAACAACATATAAATGCAGTTTAAATTGCTTAACAATTTATTTTTTGCTTCAGTTTTAGAGCTATTTCTATTCATAGCTTTTATGAATATTAATTTCATATTTGATAGCAAATAGCAAATTTAGTTTTATCATTAAAATGTTGATAGATTGTGTTTGGGTTTTTGGGTAAGAAAGGATGAAAAAACATTTTCAAAGAAAAATTCATGTTTGTAGCAAATAGAACAAAAACGTGAAACACCGATTTAACATTAGGAGATCTAATTTTCAAACACTTACAAATCGTTTAAAAGTTCAATAAAATTGGTGAACTTTTTTTTTTCGGCCTGAAATTGTGCGTAGAATCCAAATGTGTAATAAAAGATGGGGATTCGTATTAAAATTACCGGAGCAAGCACCCATTTTAAAACGAAGACGGCCCCTTAAACATATTTTAAATATTGATACGTGTAGAAAACATTAAACCCCATCGATTGCTACCTTCCATTTTGTTCTGCGGTGTAAATTGTGCAATTGCGATCGGGTGAGTCGTTTTTTTTTTTTTTGACGGCTGTACATTGTTACATCTATACATTATTACATATGTACATTGTTATATCTATAAATTATTACATATGTACATTGTTACATCTATAAATTATTACATATGTAAATTGTTAGATCTATTCATTACTTCATATGTACATTGTTACATCTATAAATTATTACATATGTACATTGTCACATCTATAAATTATTACATATGTATTTTGTTACATCTATAAATTATTACATATGTACATTGTTACAATGTACATTGTTACATCTATTCATTATTACATATGTACATTGTTACATCTACTATTATATATGCACATTGTTATATCTACTATACATTATTACATATGTACATTGTTACAATATACGTTGTTACATCTACTATACATTATTACATATGTACATTGTTACATCTATTCATTATTACATATGTACATTGTTACATCTACTATTATATATGCACATTGTTACATCTACTATACATTATTACATATGTACATTGTTACAATATACGTTGTTACATCTACTATACATTATTACATATGTACATTGTTGCATCTATTAATTATTACATACGTACATTGTTACACTGTACCTTGTTACATCTATACATTATTACATGTGAACATAATTACATATGTGCATTGTTACATCTCTACAGTAATTACATCTTCATGAAATGTGGTTGCTTTGTGCAGCCAACTTAAATGATATGTGATAACCATAAACATTGATATATGTTTCCAAACTTGTTTTTAAAAGCATTTACTCACTCCCATTACACATCTATTGTGTTTTCTTCTGTGTCTTAAATCACTTCGTATATGTAGACATCAAATTAAAAATATATTCAAGAGAGTGTCCTCTGAATAAGAAGAAAATATCATTTTCTTTAGCTTAGCTTTTTCAGTATCCCATCACTATTAAGAGTACCTTAGTTCTGAAGAAACCTCAAAACTAACATCAAACTCTAGATAAATACAGTTAATTATCTCCTACTGCCAGTACAAATATTATTTTCTCGGTAGTTTAATCTTTTCTAGATTTCAATTTACAGAGAGTAAAAGAAGGGCCGTTCTAATCTTCAAAACAGGATACGTCGTGGATCCTGTGCTCTCAAACACAAGCAAACACTCAGCCAAACGGATAAGTTTTAAAATCTCTAAAGGAAATGAACAACTTGGCTATACTTTTCGAAAGTTTGATGAAAGTTTCCACCGAAAGAACAACCTGAGCTCTTAAAGTTTCCGATAGAAAAGTTAAACTCTTCTAGTTCTAATTAACAGCGAATTTATCCGCATCGTGAAAGATCAATCTCATTGCAACGATGTGTATTTGAATATTAACCTTTACGGTAGTTATACATACGCCGGATATTTCCGTTGCGACCAATTTACCATCGCCGATCATAAAAATCTAGTGTTCACACTCAGGGTGGTAAAATCTCCGTCGGCGCCGTACGAGTCAGCTGACTGTTGGCAGTGTTGTTTCATCATCAAATCAATTTACTTTAGTATAATTGTGTTTCAATTATTTATCGCTTTGTGTAGTTTGAAATTAACAGAGAGCAAATTCTGACTTTATCGTTATTTCCGTCGTCAAATGAAGAAAACATCGACTTATTTAGGTTCTTCCAATTAATGAAAGAGGAGAGGAGAATGGAGCTTTCTGTACTTTGTTTGAAGAGTTGAGGCAAGATAACACGAAATTCTTTAATTACTTCAGAATGTCGATGACTTCCTTTGAAGGACAGCATGGGCGGTTGAAAGATACCATTTAGCACAAAAACCGAAATCCAGAAACGCCTAAAATGTGACAAACGATTATGTTCCACTGCAGAATGTAAACACTGCCACTTCTAGAGTCGCAAAATCGAATTTTTTACGACCCCTACACTTTCTTGTACGTATATGTGAGAAAATATGAACTTGCCAAAATCATTTCGCTCTTTTCCTTCCAATGCATCAAAGTCGCTACGAATTTCCAAGCAAACTTCATGCCATGCGTTTCTATCCTTAGATATATCCAAGGTTTTATCCCACTACACACCTTGTTTTGGATTAATGCAATTAAATTTTCGTTATGGATATTTAGGTCACTCAACTTCACGATAGAAAAAAACAACTGTGTACGCACACGAAGGTCACTCACACAGAACAAAACTACTCTAAACGGTAAAAAACACCCGTGTATGTAAATGTGCATTTGGTTACGTTCGCCACTAGTTGCGCGGTGACGGTAAAACTGCCTTTGACTCCAGTGGCAGTCAGCTGCTGCAAAGCTACAGCCAACGACAAATTGTCCGCGCGTTTATTTATCCGTTTAATGTATCAGCTCTAATTTACTTCAGTGTGCTACTGTTGGAACGGCGGCGACGGACATGTCATTATCTCATCATTAGCAAAACTCCTGACCCCAGATCTTTATCTCACAAACACTTCAGATCTTTGATCTATAAGAAATCGGTAATATCTTAGTGGCGGGCTCTCTCACCATAAACAAAACTGACCAGATCTAGATGGACGACATTCCCCGTCATTACGAAAAACCAATCAGATTTTGATGTCTTCATCAGAAATCGGAAATACCTGGGTGAGATATCTCGACAGATAATCCGCCATGTGCGTAACCGCCCTTAGACTTCTGCCGGTACAGCAGTTGTATCTCCAACATGCCAAAACGGAATTTATACTACGACCAGTACAACATTTGTACAGTGAAAGTTATTAGAAGTAAGACAAAAACGTATTTAGACTACGTCCGGTACAGCAGTTGTACCTTGAAATATGTAAAAACCAGGGAAGAATCGCGCTAGTAATATAGCCGTAGATAGTAATAGCCGTAGTCAAATGGTTAATTCATCCAATTTGGATTTCCTCAAATACCGTATCCCTACAAAATTATTCACGATCCAATTAGCCCATCAAGATCTGGTCAGTATTGCTAATGACGAGATAGTTCGTCATCAAATTTTTGCCGAATTTTCGTTATAACGAGTTGAAGATCTGGTAGGTGTTTTTTCTGATGACTAGATATTTCGTCCATTAAGATCTGACTAAATTTGCTAATGCCGAGATATCTCATCCATATATTTCCGATTTCTGATGACGACATCAATATCCGGTTGATTTTTTCTAATGACGAGGTATGTCGTCAATCAAGATCTGGTCAGTTTTGCTAATGGTGAGAGAGCCCCGTCTCCAAGATATTACCGATTTCTCATAGATAAAAGATATGAAGGGTTTGAAAATAAAGATATGGTCGGGTGTTCCGGGCCATAATGACGAGATAATGACATCCATGAGATATTGGTCGTAAAATAACCAACCACACCATTCTTCCAGCGACTGACGTTCAATGCAGATATCATGGAATGTAGTAATGGGAGATCTTCATTCGTTTCGCGGTTCTCAGCACTCTTTAATCTTCATCACAAATGGCGTGTAATAATTCTATGATCTTGGGTAGTGGCTCTGTTTCTTTGATGGCACTCTTTGTGATCATGTTTCTGTTTGAATTTTCTTGCTAAAGTGAATCGTATTTCTTCAATCCTATATCACTTATCATCAGGGAAAAACAATTTGGATCAAGGATAGTTCGTTTCTCTGAAAGGCTAATAATTCATGCGTACCGTAGAATCAGATGAATAGAAGTACAAAGGTGGATAGAAGCACAAGAGTGGATAGAAGCACAAGAGTGGTTAGAAGCGCGTGAGTAAATAGAAGCAATTCTACGGGAAAAGTTTTTTTGTCTTATAGCATCAACCTGTTGAATGTAGAAATTCAAAAATATATATTTAATCTCTCTCACAGGAAGATCAAAAACAAAATTACTTATTTTTACATCCAACAGGTTAATGTGTTTTTTTGTGTGTAAAACAAAACAACTGTTCCCCAAAAACTACTTATATTCACCCGATTCTACGGTAAATCTGTTTGTCTTTGTTATAAAAATATGACATTGGTATAGTGTAGCAACAGTTCCATCGTACTTTTAATGTAAGATGATTAAATTCTAGGAAGTTTAATTTAATTTAGAGTTCTGCTGCGATATGAATAGTTCTTTCACAGAAAGTTGTTAATTTTCAGGTATTCATAATTTCCAAAAAAGAAATCATTATTTTTATTTAAGCCAGCTAATTACTTATTTTAATTTCAGAAATTTAAAATTGTTATTTCTGAACTAAAAATTATAAAAATTAATGCTAAAATAAAAGTGTAGACGAAAACTAGAACTTTTTCCCTTGATGTTGGAGAGACGTTTCGTTCCATCGAAATAACTATAGATTAGTTTTTTCATCTTGCTTTTGAATCTGTTAAACACATTTTAAACCATTTACTTGAATACTGAAATTAAATGGACAAAATCTATCAAATACTATTCGAGAAACAAATGCAAGTCATATTTTTTTTCTGTTTCTAATAGTCTTTTTGTGTATCAGAAACAACGTCATAAAAAATGGTGTACTAATCGATCACAATGTTTATTATGATATATATTACACTTTCTATTGCTGAATAGATTGAAATTCGATACTGAAATACATGAAAAATGATCCCCAAGTTTTCAAATAGATCTTTTGTATGGTGACACGCTTCAGGTGAAATCTTTTACAAAGAAAAATCGATCAAACAGCTTACGATACGACTAGCCTTCAAAATACTTCTGCAAGTATGGTTCTTCAGCTGGTGCCTGATACGTTTTTTAGATCACATCTAAAGAAGCATCAAGAAAGTTGAACTGAAAGGAAATACACAGAAGTGTCAGTGTATAAGTATTGGAGATTATTTTTTCTTCAGTGGGTAGAAAATTTTCTAAAAAAAATGCAAACTCTGGTCTTTATGCTGCACACTTGTGAACTCATAACTTCAGTGTATATATATATATATAATATATATATATATATATATATATATATATATATATATATATATATATATATATATATATATATATATAAGCAGAGAAATAATCTGAAATTCTTAATGTAAATAAAAACATAAATGCTATGTGAACACTACAAATAAAATAACATTATTATGTGTCGGAAGATTACAAATATGCAGTTTAAAGTGTTATTTAAGCTAATTCTATTTTTTCGATGAAATAAATATCATTATTTCAAGCGATAAAGACGAAGTGTGTACTTGTTGATGACAGAAAGATATATTCAAACGATCGTTTGAGAACGATGCATTACTGATAGCTATGAGTTTAAAAATGTCTTTTTATGATATAAACAATCGTCCTAGTTTTGAATGTTTTTTAAGAAAGTTCTTTATGAATTCGACAGTGGATTAATGCTGTGGAAAATTTCAAATGCACTATTGATATAAAGCTCGCATTGTCATATTATTTTCTGTACATACCGATACGGAAATTTGTTGGAATTGGAACATATTTATGGTGAGGTGCCTTATAAACAGGGTTAGAGCTGTAGGTAAGGCACACCAAGAAAAGGGGTATAGAGGCTTAAGCCCTGATTAAACAGAAAATTTTTTTCCTATACCTATCTACAGAAATATATATATATATATTATTACCACCTACAAAAACATATCTATTATTACCACCTACAGAAAGCTACTATACCTACCTACAGAAACATATCTATTATTACCACCTACAGAAACATATCTATTATTACCACCTACAGAAACATATATACTATTTCCACCTACAGAAACATATATATTATTACCACCTACAGAAACATATATATTATTACCACCTACAGAAACATATCTATTATTACCACCTACAGAAACATAATATACCTACCAACAGAAACCTTTTTCCTACCTACAGAAACATATTTATTATAACCACCTATAAAACCTAGTATACCTACCTACAGAAACACACCTACATTTACTTGCCTTTAAAAATTATCTATTATCACCACCTACAGAAACCTGTCTATACCTACCAACTTACACAAAAACCTAAAGAAGAAAGCTAGTATCTCCCACGTTTTTAGAAGTGTCTCATAACTTTTTTACGAATAGTGAAAATATTATAAACATTCCGTAATATATTCATTCGTAAGAAAGTTGATGCCATATTTTTTGCTTTTAAAGCATTTTTTGTTTGTTTATAAATAACAAACTTCACAAATATAATAATTCTGGAGTAATTTTTACTTTTCTGCTAGTAATATTTCAATTAAGAGTCAAGTAATATCATTGTTGTGTTCATTCAGACTACCCCTAGAAACCGCCCCTATTCGTAATGCCCATGAACAGATTGTTGATCTGCACAAAACAATAAACCCAAGGACATATATATACTCATCCTATGTGAAGTTAAAAATAGCATCCAATCTCTGGAACAACTTGAATTATTCAGCGAAATAGATTGATCCACTTTCTAAGAACTAATAGTAAGAATACCTCAAAAAATAGCTTAACAGACATTAAAATGTCAAAAAAAAACCTATTAAGTGTAATATATATGTTTTATCTTCCTTCCGTGCTTTCTTAACTGGTGTGTGGGTCAAAACAACGGAATTCTGTTTCCATTTTATTATGTCTCATTTTTCTTAGCTTTTCCTTTTAAAGAGGCCCTAACCAAGGGTATGATATTATTTTACGTTCGAACAATGATCTCATACAGTTTACTGGATGTTCGCTAATGGTATAATGTGACCCTTATTTTAGGATCAACTTTCAATGCTCCACCGCATTTGTTTTTCATTCTTTTTAAATTGTTCCACAAGTCTTGACTTCAAATACGGCTAAAATCCCCTAACAGCGGTCTCTTAGAAAGTTATTCGACAAAGTGGACCATTTCTGCAGCTAACAAATCTAAAAAACAATTGTTTGCGAGCGCAGAAATTTATTGACCTGAAAAAATTGAAAATTCCAAACAGTTGTTATCGAGATGATTCTTCTCCACTGCTGAGGGCATATGTTAAAGAATGTTAAAGAAAGGACTAGTAGCGCGTCGCCATAAGATAGTTTGAAAAATATCACCAGAAGACAGAGAGAGAGAGACATTGCATTTTATGACCCAATCGCTTTGCTCTTCTCCATGAACAATGATGAAACTAAAACCTCAAGGTGTTTTTCCCGACGAGGTTGTATATAGAACTTTTAATTGAACAGTGCATTCAAAGTTCACTATAATTGCCTTTTCGTATCAATATATTTTTTTAATATTGTAATTGTTAAATTTATTTAATTATTTCGCATTCCATAGCATTAAGAATATTATTTTTTAAATCACTCAAAAACACGGATATAGGCTGTATGCCAATATGCTTAAAATAACACACAGTGCATAAAATCACATCGACATCATCTGTATGTGGGCAGGAAGCTTACAGATACAAATATGTTTTCTATTTCTGATTTATAAATCGTATTCCTTTACCTCTCAGACCATCTACTGAGACTAGATTGTACGAAAATAAACATATTTTCCTTCATGTTAAAGGGTGCCAAATGTCAAGGAAAGACAGATTTCTGCCCCACACAAAGAACCGTGTTTAAATTCATACCAGATTTATAACAACCTCCGCTCCACATACCCAGACACCCGTACACAAGCTGTTGAAATGTAGATGTTCTTGAATTTATTTAGGCATCTGAACGCAACGTCAACCCCTCTAAAAGATTTATTCGGGTGCCCTCAGCCGTGTGCGTATTGCCAACTAAGTATCTGACGGATTAAACTCGCATTCGAGCTATTGATTTTCGGCCATACTGCGCGACGCTCCTTCCCTTGCGGTATGAAAAGAGGTTTATTCAGCACTTTCGGCCTGCGAAAACTTCTCCAGTTATATTGCAAATATCCATGCATAAAGCCCGTCTGTAAATATGCGTCAGTCACTTCCATGAACTGAGGGGATCCTTCGTCATCTGCTGAAAAGAAAAGTGCTCATTTCGAGCTGAGTACAGATGGAAAAGGGACTTTTCAGACGGGGCATTTTTTTCCGGACCTTTTCCTTATCTCTATCACTTAGAGGAATGGAAAATGCTGATTCGAAAGCTTCGTAATGGGTACATCCAATGTCCTGGGGTTCCAGACAAACTTTTATTTGTAAAAAGTATATGCTTATCTTTTGAATCGTGAACCCAGGAAAGGGAAAATATGTGTACTGACGCTGACATTACAGAGATTCGAATGGGTAGGCCGGGTTGGTTTTATGACTCAAGAGTCGTAGTTGGCCAAGTTGCTCTCAACACTAGAAGAAGAACACAGAGATTAGAACAGGAATGGCGTAATAATACATTGCAATTTTTAGTTTTCTGGTTTATTCCAACGCAATATTCACATATTCGAAAATGGTCCACGTTGCTTTAGTCCTCACCGAAATAATTTTAAATAAGTAAATAAATCAGAAAAAGAAATGGCGTCATCGTAGACAACAATTGGTACTTTTGGGGAAATATTCGATCGCAATATTCTATATATTCAAAAGAATTCACATAGTTGAATGTTCGCATATTCAAGCCCATGTTACTTGCGTCCTCACAGTGTTTTAAAATAATTTTGCATTAATAACAGTATTATATACCAGATGAATCCAGTCAAATCTGCACTTCTTCAAGTTTCAATGGCCACACAGGTTACTTACGACTGCCGGCTGATCAGTAATGCACAGTCGCACTTAGCTCGTAAATGAAAAATGGTAATCAAATTGGTATAAACGCGGTATAAAGTACAACATGGTATAAAAGTAAATTTAAATGGTCCAAAATCTTGCATTTATTTTCCCCCGTAGTCACTATTTACAGCTACACATTTCCATACTATAAGTTTGCGTGTATATTCCAGTAAAAAAAGTATATGAAATAATTTATATATATACTTGCAATTAATATCATGACTATCATTAACTTCAGTTAACACTTAAAATTGTAACATTTGCGTAAGGAAAATTTTTAATAGATGTATTTGTTTCCGAAACAGTTTCTGGCATTCTCTTAGTAAATAGCTGTTCTCAATATTGCCACTGATAAGGTGCCTAGTATGCAACAGAAAACTGAATTACATTCAACTCAATTGGTCGATTTATTGCTTGGAGTGAATTCTTGTACGACTGATTTTGCTTTAAGAAAAACACCTACCTTGGAGAGATACCACAATGTTGCAAAACAGCCTTATATCCTGAATATTGAGCTTTTTTTTAGTTTTTTTGTTAAGTTTTAGATTTAGGTTAAAATTTAAAGAGTAGACATAGGGAAGAAATATAAGAAATTTCTTTAAGTATAAAAATGAAAATGGGTGAGTGTATTTTTATATGAAGTAAAGGCCTGATATGGATAAGCAACGAGTGTGTGAAATCTACCCCCTCCCAATTACGTCCAGTTAAAAAATGCTTACTATAGAATTTTACATAAAATATAAAACTTAGCAAATTGCGATTCTAAAGTGAAATCGTCTAAGTTTAAATTATATGAATAAAATTCATAAAAACAAATAGTGAAAAGCTTATGGATGTCAAATGGAGAAAAGGGAACTTATATCAACGTAATGAGGATTTTACATAGTTCAAACAAAAAATTTGTCGCAATCTGCTTCTATACAAAACAATTCACCACTCTGAAAAAAGCCAATAGGTAAATCTCACAGATCTAATATTGAAGAAAAATCACTAAAACTATGTAGAACGAAGGTAAATTACTTTTTTTAATTCATCTCTTATTATGTACATAGTTAAATTACTTCCATGTAAATATTTAATTTTCACCAAACACAAACTTATGAGTGTTTGAACATAAGTAACTGAACGAAAATGACACCAATAAATACTGATCTGGATTGTTTCCAATTGTTTCACTTATAAGAAATTTTAAATCTTCACCCGATCTAAAATTGTAACCAATATTACATTGCTAAAATTAGGTTCTTCAAAAATTCTAATAAAACCAAGTTCTGTAATATTGTTTTACGGAGACAATTTCGCACAACTTAACCTTTCTTTGTGAATCCACGAAGCATAAAGGTATAGCTACTTCATCTCTACAAGGAGGGTGTTCATTTTGATTTCTTCATATTCTGATTCGTATATGAGGTTTCCTTTCAAGTTAAATGTAGGTGGTAGTACTGTTCCGGCTGCCTAACATGTATGCTGTACTTATTCCGAATATAAAGTCACGTGGCTTGTTTTCCGAATTGAATTTCAGCACTTCGTTAATACAAATTCTAAGGAATGAATTACGAATTTATAAATGATAGTTCATTGGTCAATGTCAATTGGATTAAACGTTAGACGTCACCAACACTGCAATAAACTGCATACTTTTAGGCCCTTTGCACACATCCGGATTTTCAACTTGCGGTGCCGATGCCGCAACATTAGATCCAATGGAGTAGTACACACATGACTCAGGCGGCGTACGTCCAACTTGTGTGCAATTTGTACCGCAGTTCCCCACGGCGCCGCAGCTCACCGCACTCCCTTCTCCGGTCTGAAGTACCTTGTTTTCATAAATAAATGGAATACAAATAATTATTAATAAATTATTGTATCCAGTAACGTCTATTTACATTCAAAATATACCTTTTTTTACACCAAGTAAGCGAAATTAGAACGGATTCTTCGATAGAATATTTATCGCAAATGGCGCGAAATGAGTATTTGCGTCATTTCACGGTTATGTGTGCATAGTTGGGCTTCGGTGCCCCAGCGTCACCGCACGTTGCAAAATTAGATGTGTGCATAGTTGGGCTTCGGTGCCGCAGCGTCTTCGCACGTTGCAAAATCAGATGCGTGCACGGGGCTTTAGGTTGTCCCGATACATATCATGCACGAACTTATGTGTGTACCGGAAGTAATATCTTCGCTTTACGTTTGGTTTCTTTGTTAACACAGAAAATGGCTCTCATATGTAATGAATAAATGTAAATCAACAAGCAAAACCCAATCAATTAATCCCGTCTTGAAATATGTAACATATTTCTAATCAATTTATGAACGAACCCAATCTTTCATTTGGTACGAGTGCTCACACGAATTCATTGCGCTCTTAGTTTTCTTATTCTTAAGTTACTCGATTTGTGTCAAAGGGTTTCAGAATATTTATCAAATCTTTATTTTTCTAACAGATACTATAGTGATAATGATAGTTCACATGCTTATTACACTAAAGTAATGATAATTAATGGTTGTTTAATAATGGTAATCAATTTAATCGCATTGTACTACCCCTGTTACAGAATAATATGCGGCTAATTGAGCGGTTCGTGAATAACAAATTATTCTTTGATGATAAAGTAATGAGAAAAGACAGATAACCAGACAATTCAGTTTGTTTTTTGCTTTTTTTACTTTTTCTATTTTTATTCAATCTATTTTGACTGTCAAGCATTTTCCATTGGAATGCTTCTACGCTTTCAAACTTTTTACGAAACCCACACTTTTACCTTTTTTAATTCGTTTAAAAGTCCGTGGTGGACTTTTAAAGTTTTAAAAGCCATTTTGGAAAGTTCACAAACTAATTTTGCTGTTACGTTTTTTAGATGTAAATAGAGGGAAACTTTATTATAACTTTCCTTAATTTGTTAACTTTTAAATCAACTGTTTATCGTTAAAAGCTAACCTAAATACGAATATAGTTAGAAAACCTAATAATATATTTTACCAAACTACGTGATCGACATTAATTCGTACATCGATGAATGAATTTCAAACTGATCCCCCATGAAAAAAACATCTGTCGGATTCATCCTCCAATTTCGACACCTTAACTGTACTTGATTGCAGATATATACACTACCAAACAATAATGGACCGGACAGCAAGATGTGATGTTATAAGGGAAATAATACATGCTTTAATAAGGAGATGGTCCCCACGTGCTGCAAATACACTAGCAACCCTTCTGGGCGTACCTTCAACAAGGTTTTGATACACAGCTATGGGTATTTCTGTCCATTCTAATGTCGCCGACTCAGCTGTAGATTTCGTACGTGGTTCCCTGGTCCGTAATCGTCGCTCTAAATCGTATCACGAATGTTCTGTGGTATTAGGTCGGGACTCTGAGCAGGTCAAGGAAGTAGTTTTACATCCATATCTCGATACCACTGCTTGACAGAGGTTGCAACATGACAATGAGCGTTGTCATCCTGGATGTAGCATTCATCCATTCCATAAAATTGCCAAAGCGTAGGAAGAACCGGATTGCTCAAAATGTTCATGTAGGCGTCTGCGTTCAATTTACCAGGAACAACATTTAATGGTCCCAGCCATACCACGAAAAACACCCCTAAACAAGTAGTCGGATATTATGCAAATATTGTAGGGTTCATTATTGTAGGGTAGTGTATATATGGGGCTACTAACCTACCAGGAAAATCTCGTCACTCTTATAACATTCTTCCGCAATCGGATGATGCAAGGCAAGAATAGGAAGGGCGTCCTCAAGAATATTGTATTGGCCCCCTTGCCAAGTTGATGGCTCAAGTTTTCGTTGCCAAGCGGCTACTTAGATGTTCTGCCACATTTGATGCCTTCTACTTGCGAAGTGGAAGTGCATGTAGCAAACCTAGCGCATGGAAAAGCAAACAAACGATGGGTTACCATATTGAAAAAGTATGACTACAAGTTCACTTAAATCATACAACTTGCCGGGCGGAAAGAGCTCTAGAGATACTTATACAGATGCCTATTTCTTTAATATATACGTTGGCAGACGCGTATATAACGTGCATAGATGTCGTTGTTAGGTATTTTTCTTAGACTCGTCTATGTTTCTGATGTGTATGACTAATAAAGATAAAAACATTCGAAAATCGTCAATATTTGTTTTGAGTGAATCTAAAGTACCTTAAATGGAAGAGAAGTAACCATCGAGCAGATAAAGCGTTTTAGGCCTGGTGCACACCTCCATTTTTTCAACGTGCGACGCCGCTGTGGTAACGCAAGTGCGTCTGAGATACATTAGATCCAATGGAGTAATGCACACATACCTCCGGCGCCGATGCGGCGACGCACGTCCAACTTGCGTGCAATTTGTACTGCAGTTCCACACGACGCCGCAGCTCGCCTCACATTCTTCTAATGTCTCAAATACTTTGTTTTCATAAATAAAGGGAATATAAATAATAATTAATAAAAGGTTGTATCTAGTAACGTTTCTATTTTGTTTCAAATATACCTTTTTTACGCCAAGTAGGCGAAAAAACACGTTTTTTTCGATAGAATTTTTATTGCAAATGGTTCGAAATGAGTACTTGCGTCATTTCACGGTTATGTGTGCATTGTTGGGCTTTGGTTCCGCAGCGGCGCCGCACGTTGAAAAACCGGATGTGTGCACCGGGCCTTAAACTTTCTGACGGTGGTTGTTTTGACAAAGTATCTGGTCTCAAACCAAACTGACCAGATCTCGATGGACGAGGTATCACATCAGAAGAAGAAAACTTATCAGAGCTTGATCTAGTCATCATTAAAAATCCACAGCATATTGTTGGTGAGATATCTCGTCACTGTTGTCGTCATTATCTCGTCAGATGTTGATGGATAAGATATCTTGTCGAAACCTAAACGAAAAGTTTAAATACGTTATTCTAGACGATACGACTCGTTTGTTTTTATCTCCAGGCCGAGTGTAAAACCGCATTTAACTTTAATTATTTTGATATTACGTTGTTCCCTCAAGTATGTGCTCAGACTATGATACCTGAAAACTAAATAGACTGACACAGTGGGGAAAAAACCGTATTTATTTAAAACTGAAAGCAGACCCGTTTCTAAAAAGTAAAATGCGAAATTACCCTTTTCCATTATAATTAATGATGATAGTTTGCTTAAGAAAATAAATGGTTTCACTTCAGACCATAATTGCGTTTGCAGTCATTTTAAATAGTTTCTTTTTAAGGAAAAAGCAATAGTAAGAGGACAATATATCCTCACAACCCTAGTTTTCATTTCATTAAGAAAATAAAAACAACTTACTCAGATGTTATATACATATATATAATTCTCCTCATTTTGCTAAAACTATCTTGCCCTACAACTTTCCTTTTAAATCACTAATCAATGAGGAAAAATGCGCTTACAAATCTCTTAAGTAAGAAAATTAAGCTCGCCATTAAGAACAAATACTATTTTGATTGAAATCGTAAAAGACTAAAATAAACATGCGTGTACTTAAAAGCTAATTAGTTTTTACTGAACAGAGATCTGGCTAAATTAGTTAGATTGTAAACAATGACTATGACTCATTTAAGTTCCAAATTTTAATTAAAATGATTAGTTCTAATTAAGAACGATTATCTCTCGTTTTCAAGACACATTTTTTGTTTGTTAAATTTACTTACTATTTCGTCTTAATATCAGCAATACACTGATTTATTTATCTTTGCCATTTAGGTATAGATAATGTCTTCTCTAGAATACAGAGCTGTCCGTGTTTAAATATTTCGTAATGGGTTAAATAGTAAAATCAATTATACCAACATGCTCACAAATATTAATGTATGTAATACATTCTAATAATAGGAGCGATATATCATCTAATAATAAACCCATACACCCTTTAATAACTATCGCAATATATCTTCTGATAATAAGTACAAGCTCTTATACTAATAAGTGACTGGAAAATAGGTTTATTTGACCATTAAAATATTTTTGGGAAAACTTTTTTCAGCAAAAATTAGCTATTAGCCTTGTTCTTAATTTTATAACTCTAACTTTTGAAATATGATTCTAATATTTTTCTGTAGTTAAGTTTTGTCGTGATTTTTCTTTTATATGTTATATTTGTTCGATACAATAACAATTTTGTGTTCAGATCATGTGGTTTGTATATTGTATAAATGTACTGTATTTTTTAATATTTATTTTTTCCTGTCGTATGTTTTAACTTTAGGTCTGTAAATGGAGTAATCTGACAGTATGGTGTATAAATAAGTAAATAATTTGTGTGATTCATAACTGAATAACCAAACAAAAGCGCATTCATTTAAAATAAATTCAAACTTTATTACTGAGATAAAACACCCCTAAAACCTTCTCACAAATGAGTTCGAAATATGAATAGAGGAATAAACACTAAACTCGGGACTCCTTTGAAAATGTTTTGTAATTGTAAACCATTTCAAGTTTCGCAAATGGGTCTAAAAATAGAGCAAATAAAAAGAAACCATTTCAATCTCAGAAGAATTCCAATCTATTTCATGTCCCAAAAACTACGCCCCCATTTATAGTCTCTTTTGTGCCTTCTTTATTGAGGGAAGAGATTTTTTTCTGCTCTAGGCATAACAGAAAGACGTACCTGAAACCAGGGACGAGTCAGAAAATGGTTGCCCGTTGCAGCAACAAAACTCCGAAACTCAATACAGTGGGGGAATAATAAAAGGACCTAAAAACCATATAATGCAAAAACAAACCAGGGTAAAAAGAAATCCTCTATGAGCATAAACAAAATGCGAATTCTCCCTTGGGGTGTAAAATCAAAAGTTTTATTTTGTATTATTAAAAGATAAATGGGAAAATGTCCACAGAGTTGCTTTACGGAAGAGAGGGGAAAAAATTTTTCTGTGCATGAAGGAAATCCTATTCTGAAATATTTTTTATTTGGAAATAAACATGAAATTATGTTTATAAAACCCTGTAAAGGAAAAGGGATACATTTTCAGAAAATCTAGAAAACAAAGCAAAAGTAAGGGAATAGTCTCGTAAATGTTTGAGTGAGACTCACGCATAGAAAGAATAATAGGTGATGTTTTTGTATAGATTAAATAGTTAGAGCGTGTAATATCATGTGCGTGCCTTTCGAGATTTTAAAAGGTTGTTGGCCTATTCAACATTTTATTTTTCTATTTAGAATAAAAGTAAACTCGGCAAAAAAAAGTAAGGGGAATTATATTGTAAATGTTTGAGTGAGACTCACGCATACGAAGAACAGTAGATGAGGTTTTTGTATAGATTAAATAGTTACAGCGTGTAATACCATGTGCCTTAATAGGTCTTTACAGATTTTAAAAGGTTGTTGGCCTATTCAATATTTTATATCTCTGTTTAGAATAAAAGAAAACTCGACAAGAAAGTAAGTCGAATAGTGTTGTAAATGTTTGAGTGAGACTCACGCATAGGAGGAATAGTAGGTGTTGTTTTTGTATAGATTAAATAGTTACAGCGTGTAATACCATGTGCCTTAATAAGCCTTTAAATATTTTAAAACGTAGTTGGCCTATATAACATTTTATATCACTATTTAGAATAAAAGAAAATTCAGCAAACAAGTAAGGGGAATAATATTGTAAATGTTTGAGTGAGACTAACGCATACGAAGAACAGTAGATGAGATTTTTGTATAGATTAAATAGATAGACCGTGTAATACCATGTGCTTTAATAAGCTTTCTGAGATTTAAAAAGGTTTTGTTGGCCTATTTAACATTTTATATCACTGTTTAAAATAAAGAAAACTCAGCAAAAAAGTAAGGGGAATAGTTTCATAAATGGTGAGGGACTCACGCATTCGAATAGAAGATGATGTTTTTGTATAGATTAAATAGTTAGAGCGTGTAATACCATGTGCCTTAATAAGCCTATCGATATTTTAAATGGTTGTTGTCCCATTCAACCCCCCAACACATTGCGTACTATAACGAGGCATCAAAAATAAATTCTAATTAAAATATCATCTTCATGAGGATATTCTATTTTCGTAGTTCTGAAGAAAAATAACAAAAATCTTCAATAAAGTATCTAGTTCATGGCTATATCGTAACAATAAAGTATAGTGCAGCTATTAGAAAAAGAAAGTCGACCTTGAATCAGTTGACTTCTGAAAAGGTGTGAAAGCGAAGGATGCCTTACACACCGTGGCGATTGCCGTGATTATTTTATTCTTGCCAATTTGTTACGAATGCTATCGTGTTCGGTACCCAGAATTCTTGTTGAAGACATCAGTTGTAGAAGATATTTCCTTGCGTTACCATCAATCCCTTAGTTGAACTAATAAACTCGTTTAAAACCACTTGACTCAATTTTCTTCTCACATGAGTCCCACTAATACACTAATTCTTGTGTGTGTGTTTCTGTGCGTGTAACTTTTGACCGAACGAAATTTGTCTGAGACCTAATAACAACAATGCATGCAATTTACAACTAAAATTTAATAAATCTTGAAACAAATAACCAATGTGTTTTTTATGTCTCTGTAGACTCCATGGAACTTCAATGATTCGTTCTTATTTCAGCAAACCAAACACAGTTAAAAAAATTAAACCAGTTAGTTCAATGCAGACAAGCAATGCAAATTAAAAAAGTGTAATTATTCTAGGGCTACTGGCTTGAAAATATCTAATATCACGGATCTTTAATCTTTCAATTTAAAAAGGAAGGGACTGTGCGGGCATCATAGTTATTAACCAGAGATATATGTGTTTCCATAATGAAAAAAAAAAAGATAGAATATTCGCGAAGATCGAAAAATTTAATTGCTTGAATGAGTGCCCAATACTTTGAAGTTTAAGATAACAAGACCCCTTGAGGATGGTGGATTAATCATTATCATTCTAGTATTTTTTAGAACATGGAAATTGTCCTCCTAAAAAATTTCATGAGTGTGACATATGATGCCTGAAGTCCTTAAAATATAAAATACGATTAAGCGCACCACTTATTAATATCAGTCTACATCAAGGATGCTGAGAATTGGATTGTGAATAAATCAAGTCCATTTGTGCAGGGGGGAATTGTTGAGACAAGGAGATTGGTTGGTTTGTGGTTTAATGGCGCAAGGGCTATATTTGATCAAGCTGCACCAAACACAAGACAGAAGTAAAAATGTTGAAAAGGGAGTAAATAATAGGGATTGGGGATAGAATAATGGAGACGAAAACACAAGAAGATCAATTGGGTAATCTGGGAGTGCGTGTATGTTATAGTAAATCATGGGAAAGGAAAGGATCACAAAAATATCTCAGGGCAGTGTAGTTCGACACATCTGAAATGGATGTGACCCTGATAGCTGAGACAGGGAGAAACAGTTAACAGTAATCTACTTTTAAGGGGATTGCTTATTAACCATCAATGTGATAAAGTAATATCTTTTATTTACAAGACTTGTAGATAGGTTATTCCTTTGTGGAAATCCTCCAAATGTCTCACAAAATTTCTTTTTTTTTCATTAACCCGCAATTTGCAGTTAATTTGTTTTTTAAATGAAAAAGTTTGTTCACACACACACAAGTATTTTTTTAAAAAGCATGATATATTTTTAGTAATGACTATCAAATTTTTAAACTTACCCTTTACCAAGTTTTTATAACAAAAATCAATTAAGAAAAATTCTTTCGATTTTGACATATTTGTTGTAACAGATTGAAGATCAATCATCTACAGCTCTCTAGAGGTTAGAGAGCATACTTAGTTCGAGAAAAAAAAATTTCTAATAACAGAAAAAGCTCTATTGGACATGTAATGTTTTGTCTATGTCTTAGAACAAAACTTACCCCTTTATCTTATTTCAGCAACATTCTTATACGTGTTTCTTTTTTGGAAATTGAACTACTAAATTAAAAAAAACGCTTAACATTGAAACAATTGTCTCCAGTCTCGTCCAGGGAATAGATAAAAGACTTTTGGTAGCTGTATTTGCACCTATAGTATACCTCTACCTCTAGTCTATAGTCTAAAGTATACCGTCGACTTAAAGCAGAATCTCACTACCTAACATTTTTTGGAGACACTACATTCTTCATTTCATGATAGTGATAAACACACTTTCATATTTTAATCTGTATTTGAAAGGCATATAATGCTATCGAAATGTGTGCCGATAATTTTTAATGTTGGGCATAAAACTAATAGCAAATCTGAAACAATGGTACAGCAGAAATGGTCTTTGGTCAGTCAGTGAGTTTATGCTAAAAATCAACGATATATTCATTGAACTTATCTAAAGCTAATTATCTAAACGCAAGTAAAACTTCTCAAGAAGCAAATTATACCTTTCAATGAACTGTTTACACTCTGACGCATTAGTAAACCACTCTAACGAGTACTAACTTTCTCATTTACCAATAGAAAAATGCCGTTATCAACCCGTATGAATCCTTGATTAAATAGTAATTTAAAATTACTATTTTCTCTGCGAATTTTAACATTTCAACTACAACACAGAACTGGCCCTAATGGTAACCTCAGTAATCATCTCAGTTATCACCTCTCGGCAATGTTTTTGGCATGCAGCAACAAGAACAATAAACTGAAGCAATTCCCGTTTAAAATTCGTATTTTCTCTGCAAATTTCGACAGTTTAACCCCAACATAGAACTGGCCCTAATTTTTAACCTCAGTAATCATCTCAGTTATCAACTCTCGGTAATGTTTTCTACATGCAGCAACAAGAACAACAAACTGAAGCAATTCCCGTTTAAAATTCGTATTTTCTCTGCAAATTTTGACAGTTTAACCCCAACATAGAACTGGCCCTAATTTTTAACCTCAGTAATCATCTCAGTTATCAACTCTCGGTAATGCTTTCTACATGCAGCAACAAGAACAACAAACTGAAGCAATTACCGTTTAAAATTACTATTTTCTCTGCGAGCTTTGATAGTTTAGCCCTAACACAAAACTGGACCTAATGGTAACCTCAGTAATCATCTCAGTTATCAACTCTCGGTAATGTTTTTGGCATGCAGCAACAAGAACAATAAAATGAAGCAATTCCCGTTTAAAATTCGTATTTTCTCTGCAAATTTTGACAGTTTAACCCCAACACAAAACTGGACCTAATTGTAACCTCAGTAATCATCTCAGTTATCAACTCTCGGTAACGTTTTCTACATGCAGCAACAAGAACAACAAACTGAAGCAATTACCGTTTAAAATTACTATTTTCTCTGCGAGCTTTGATAGTTTAGCCCTAACACAAAACTGGACCTAATGGTAACCTCAGTAATCATCTCAGTTATCAACTCTCGGTAATGTTTTCTACATGCAGCAACAAGAACAACAAACTGAAGCAACTGCCATTTAAAATTACTATTTTCTCGCGAATTTTGACAGTTTAGCCCCAACACAGAACTGGCCCTAATGGTAACCTCAGTAATCATCTCAGTTATCAACTCTCGTCAATGTCTTCGGCATGTAGCAACAAGAACAACAAACTGAAGCAATTACCGTCCGAGTCCAATCACCCAATACATCTTTTTTAGGAATAAAATATATTCTCTTAAGCAGAGATAAATAAGACTCGAGAGGCATAGAAGTGAAAAATAAAAACGCACCAGAGCGGAGCTTTCGTTTAATTCTATTAGCAACTCAGACTTAATGGAATCACATTAGAACATCCCTTCTTGATTAGAAAACAGAATAAAAATATATTCCGAAAAGAAACTGCACCACAGCTCACTGAGTACGTCTGCAGAGAAGGGCTCTTCACATCGATTTACGCTAACGTTATTAGCACTTTTCGTTATAATTTCAACGAACTCAAACTGTTTCCTTTTACAACTCAGTGGAAAATAAAAAAAGAAAAGAGTTTTAACAGTTTCGCCACTTTCAGAGAAGGAGGGCGCCGCGTATTTTCTTGCATTATGCTAGTTTCTTTTCCAATAGCTTTTTTTCCATTGGATTTAGCGAAATGTGTGTTAAAATTTATTATGAATGGTTCAAACCTGAGAGAGTTGTTTTATTATTGCAAACACTCGGTGTGATATTAATCATTAGAGTTCCGCAATTAAAACGATGTTTGGTCATTAATTTTGATTTTCGTTTTCACTAAATATACTTTTTTTACGAAAGTAACCATTCAATTAAGTTATGAATTAATGGAATAAAAAGAGTTGCGTTGACATTAATAGAGATTTAAGGTTAGTTCTTCATTTTTTAGTGTGAATAACCGAATTGTTTATTAATAAATTTAATTAGGTGATCAATTTAATTAGGTGTATTATGTGTGATTATATTTGATGCTATTATATACTTGTAATTTTATTGTTTAATTTTTTGGGTATGCAAGCTTGTTCATTAAAAAAAACGTATTATTTTGATTACAATTAATTTCAAAAGAATAAATGTATTTGAAATAGGTTTCAAGAATTTTTAAGACCATATTGTGGGGACATATATGTGTTTTGTATTCCTTTTAAAACAACTGAGTTAGCAAAAAAAATATTAAAATTATTTTAACAAGGTTATTGTAATTAATTTGATGGGTTGGAAGGGTATAAAATATATATTCGTGTTCCTACTTTGATTGGTTAAATTTATAATACCCATTTAGTTTATCAGCATAATTTTATTACTCAAAAAGAAAAATGTCTAGAATATGAATTTGCAATAATTTATATGTGAGAAAAAAAATGTATCACTTACTATTCTAATAAGATTATTTTATAAAACTTCACTGCGAGAAGCAAATGATTAGAATTGTAATTTGAAAGAATTTTCATTCTAATTTCGGAAGTTAATGAGAAATTGGGAGGTATAAATGATCGCAGAAAAGGAAATGTGAGAAAAATAAAAATAGGTCTAAATGAAAATATCAAATAGCTATGAAAAGTGCGATAGGGAATTGACGTTAAAAAGCAAATTATGAGCTCGATTTAAGTTTCCATTTTCCATATAGCTATTTAAAACATAATATCACAAGTAGGAAGTGTTGATATGAACTGTTCCTCTTCTTTATTAATTTTATTTGGTTTGGTAGATCGAAATGGGAATGCAGATTCTCATATTTACTATAAATGGATTTAAAATAGGTGATCTGAATATAATTGTCTACCTATATCCTAACAACTTATAAACTTGAACTCAGATGTTATGCTACTAGTTTGATAAGTCACTTCTAACTTCTTAATTACTCATAACAAGTCATTTGCAGTTTTATATTTTTGTTAACAGCTGTATTTTATCATTTGTTACACCTGAGTATAAAAGTTTTTTACATGCTAAGCGTAAAATTACGAAAGTCTTATGACCCAATAAATAGATTTTACAATTTAGTCCATTTCAATATTGTTAAAACTCCGTGGTAAATTTCGAACCATAGCTTAAGAAATTTACCACATCAAAATTCTCATGCAAGCATTCAAGCCCAATGACGCTTTTGCCTGAGAAATAAGAATTTTCTACCTTGTAATAAGTGCACAGAAGGGCTTCTCTTGAGCACTTTTTTCCAGTATTCGAGTTGGCTGGAAGAATTTCTTTAAAAAGACTGATGTTCTCTCTCACTGAACTCATGGATAATGGACTTTTCCACCAGTTTATCACTAACTAGACCAAGTTGTATAAGTAAGAAAAAACTGTTAAGCTTGTGTGATTAAATAAATCAGAAATTTCCAAACTTATTTCATAAATATGTAATAACATGGTCTATTAGAGGTCTATTTATTTATTTTCTAAAATTACGTCAGCATTTTCCTGTGAAGTGTTAACTTCATTCCTTTTCGAATTATTTGAATAGAAGGTCAAACAAGATGTACATAGTTTTGTTTTAAATTTCGATTGAGTTATGTATTTCTTCGTTTTTTACTGTCCTGAATTATTCTGTTCTTGTGCATATTTTAACAGGAAATGTGTTTAAATCATCTTTTTCAACAAGCATGGACGTGCTCTATCCTATAATTCTACTGCTTGTAACCATTTCAACCTTTAATGTAAAGAAATCAATTGCAAATCATTAGCATAATCAGCTGAAGGGACAGTTTTATACGCTTTGGGAAAAGAACAAGAGCGTTAAATAAGGATGATGTCGTCAGGAAACGACCCTTTTCTAAACTAACCAAATTGGAAAGAAATCAATTGAGACATGTAATCAAGCCATTGCTTAAATTAAAACAGTTAAAGTGTACCCTCACTGACTCAAAGTAATTCCCGTTAGAACAAAGTGGTAGAATCACCATAAAGGAAAGGAATCTGGTGCTTGGAGTATCTGCCATGGGTTCTAGATAATCTGCCATGCACGATGATTATTCCAGATGAGTTGTTTCGGAAACTTTCATTGGATTACCTGCCAGACAACTAGATGCAGAAAAGAATGACGGAAGTAGATTTTAATGGGATGAAACAAAATGAATTTACTGGAATGCTTTCTTTTCGGGTGGTTTTTAAATTTTGGAATAAACTATCTGGGAGTGTACCAAACGCACTATTACGAAACGACATCACTTGTGAAATTATGACAATTCTTTAGAATAAAACTGTTCAACACATAACAAAGAAGACAAGATATGTGTGTGTCACTGCTGAAATTAATTCAATACTTAAATCATTTGAGGATTCGAACACATTATTCCATCATACCAATTTGTAGCTTTTTCTTCATGAATCCTAACAAGTTTGAACTTTTTTGTCCAATACAATATTGGATTCCTTCAACCAATGAATGAGGTACTTTACTCATATGTGTTATGTGGTGTAAAAACAATATGTCACTGATCGGAAATACTCTTACGCTAACAAACTTGAAACTCAGATTTTTTACCAGTCTATTTACCGAAATATATTTTGATTATACTAAACCCACACTAGTTCCTAGGTATTGAATAGCTATTTTTAATCTTTCAGGTGGATGTACCTCAAGAATTACAGACCGTCTGCTGAATAATATTATGTAAGCTCATTTTAAATTCTATATATTCTTTATTAAAGCTTCATGGACAAACAGTTTTATTGAAAGCATGTATTGTATATTGAGGTGATTATAAATCTTCATTGAGTAACCATTAATCATTTTTTATTCCCAACTATCAACGTTGATGAACATTTGAAGTAAAGTTTTTATATAATAACTCATAATTGTGCCCTCTTTCTAGTTATTACAAAAAGAATTAAATTTATTGTCATTATTGCGTATGATGAATTTATTAATGAGCGTCTCCTTCTCAGATCATTTCATCATTCATCCAATTTTGTTTTATACTGCAATTAGCTTTTAATTACGTTGTTTTGCTTAACAGTTATATATTCCGTGTTACCCAAATTGTTTATGTAAGCCTCCCAGTATACTTTATGCTACACAAAGTAACTTTTGTGATAATATGAAATTGAAAAACTCAAGTATTCAAATGTTTTCCCATTTTTATTATTATTCAAAGCAATTTTTATTACAAGCTTTAAACTTAACTTCTATTTGTTTGTATTTAAAACTTTTAATATCGATATCAGTTGTAATTTTTATCTTAATATAAAAGAGAGGAAGTATTTATATCATCTTATAATATATAAAATATTAGATTCTGCTGTGTTTCCGTGACTATTGAAGTTTTGAACGGTTATGTGACGTCACTAGTAAGTAAAGTTTGGAATTGTTTTGATTGGTTGTGTGATGTTACGAGCGAAACGATATACAAAATATCAAACATCATTATATTCGTAATCTCCATGGAAATAACACTGCCGTATGCAGCTCATTGATTGTTTTACCAGTGTTGATAAAAATTTAAGTTTTACAGTATTGCTTTACCAGTATATTGCTAAAAAACAACACCATGCGAATGCAAGGCAAGTTGACAGTGAAAAGGGTGTATACATAGCCAAGAGATCGACAAAATATAACAGATAGTTGTGAAAAAAGTTTATACACAGCCAGTAAGCACGTACAGTCAAGTTTTAAAAATTATATAAATGAAGTTTAACCAAATTAAATAAATTTTGTTTTGTGAAGGGGCCATTTATCCTAGTCTTATTATATAAAATGCTATATTTTCCTGTGTTACCGTGGCTATTAAAGTTTTGATTGGTTGTGTAATATCACGAGTAGGCGACGTTTCTAATTGTTTTGATTGGTTGTGTGTGATGTTACGAGCCAAACGAGGTACAAAATATCAAAAATGATTACATTCGAAATCGCCATGTAAATAAAATTAAGTATAAAACGATTGTCGTACGCAGATCATTATTTTACCAGTGTTTATCAAAAATTAAGTTTTCGAATTACATTGTTTTACCACAATTACGTAAAAAATAAAAGCGTGCGAAAGCAAGGCAAGTTGACAAATAGCGGTGGAAAAAAGTTGATAGATAGACAGTGATCAACAAAAGTTGACCTTGTGGTGAAGAAAGGTTTATACACAGACAGTGATCACGAACCGTCAGGTTTTAAAAAATATATTAATGAAGTTTGACCAAAATAAATAAATTTTGTTACACACCCGTCGCATGGCGGGCCATTTATCCTAGTCTATATTAACAGCTTACGATTCTGGCTTCAATTTTCCCTTTCAAGGAAAAATTCCTTATGTTTAAATTTTGGTAAACTGCGACGCAGTTAATTCCTTCGTGTTTTTAATTCGTTTGAATAACTTTAAAATTGTGTCAGTCTGCAAGTATTTTTATACCACGCGCATATACATAGAATATATTCAATTTAAGACTTTTTCTGTTGTATTTAACAGCAGAAAAATAGTCGTGTAGACATTCAGTGAAATTCGCTAATTTATTTTTCTATTACTTTTGATAGGTTCAAAAACATGCACAGGTGTTTATACTATTTTCTGAAGTTATCTATCTTATTACTAAATGAATGCTTCTTCTTTCCTCTTACATAAAATATTTAACTATTTACTACCTGCTTAAAGATACACTAGAACAGCTGGATTTTAGACTTACCTAAAACCGCCGTTGGGGGGTCATTGACCCTCATAATAAATGTACCTATAATCAAATTAAATTTTTTGTAACTGATAAAGGATGTTGAAATTACTATATATAGTAGTTTTTAAAGGATTTTTTTTAGTTTTTAGAGTTAGTATTTTTTTTATAAATTTTCTTTATTTTTAGAACCAATATTTTTTTAGCTTAAAAATTTGTTTTTTTTTTAATGGCACCTAAAAATGGTAATGTATGTCGATACATAATGTAGTGTAAAATATTGCAAAATATTATACATTACATTATACTGCATTGGAATGTATAATGTTACACAGTATTCTTTAGTAAAAGTACATGATAAGAAAACCAGGAAAAGATGCATAGAGAAATAATACAAATTAACACACAACATGTTTCAAAGAGAGATTACAAAAACATACAGTATGAATAAACACAATATGTTCCAAAGTTCAATTGACATTACCGCAGGTGGAATAAAATGAACGCTTAACAGTGACATCAACATATTTATCACAAATTAGTTTCTGGTATCCCTCACAACTGGCAGAAGTCTTATTCTGTCCCTTGCAAAGATCAGAGGCACATTTCTTTAGTTTTGGGGGCTGTACTTGAACAATTGGGGTCATCTGTTGTGCAAAGCACCATGCGTAGGATAAATTATAGATGTAAAATTTAGGAGCCCGGTTATTCCATGAAAATTAGCCAAGCATTGAGTGCAGCAATGTCAAAGATGTTATAAAAAATTAAAGAGGTCACCTACGAGTTCCACATCTTGTAGTATATTTTCTTAGCATCTGATCTACTACATCTACGCCACATTTAGTATAATTGTTGTAAGTGACAGTGTTCGGTTTCTTTGCGCTTGTTGTAAAGCACATTTGTGTGTATGGTGCTAAGAATCGTGACATTCTTTTGATACACACCGATCTATATATAGAGAGAGATATGTGTGAAACACTGATATCTGAATCTAACGGCTGCAGGAGTACAAGGACCTTCTGTCTACTCAATCCTCTCGACATTGTTTACACTGAAAAATGTTTACACATTGGTCGAAATCAAAAACGCCGAGAACACAATTGTGGAAATGACGTCAAGTTTCGTTCTCGATAGTTGCTGTAGCAGGACAGGTTTCCCTCCAAACGTTCAATAACACACCAGTACTGCTAGATACGAGCGCATTTCAGAGAACAGTCGTAGTGCTTAGAGCGAACCAGCTAACTGTCGCGATTGTCATCGCAATCAAACTAAATTTTGCGGTGCGAGTTTCCCCATGCGCAGAAAACAAAAATGATGCATCGGGAATCGGAAAACTGACATTCAATTGAAAATCGGTCATTTTTCTTATGAGGGTCAAAGTGACCCCTGTTGGCTGTTATAGGTATTTCTTAGATTATTTAATTTAATAATTAACATAGAAATGTGAAAAATTGTCAGTACACTTGGAAGCATTTTAAGAAAAGTAAAAAAATATGAGCTTCGATGTTCAACTGTATGGTCAAATAAAGCATGGGTAATTGGAAAAAAGGGCAAAATGACCCCAATTTTTGTGTTAAGCATGCCAAATTTATAAACTTCCGTTATGATGAAAGTGTAATCATATTTCTAAGAAAAAACTATTCGTTTCTTTTTACTATTCTCCATGTAACCCAGGTTAAACATTAAATACTTTACAGCTTATTCTTGACTTAAAACTCGATCAGGACTAGCGTTCATGAATTTTGATGTAGTTTAAATAAAATATGATTTTGGTTTACAACCCCATTACAAAACTCAATTTAATTAAAACTTTTTCACAAACGCCTAAAACGTATTTTCTTTACATTTAAGGTAACACTCATCAATGTTATGATTTCAAAGAAATTATTTTGATAACATCTAATTCGGACGATACATTTTATCGCGTTAAAATTTCTTTGATATCAAAACGTATTAACATGTTTCTGACTTCAGAACAGTTCACCATTCATTGAGATTATTTAAAAACATTTTAATTGGAATTCTTGCATCACCAATTTGAAGTAACAAAACGACAAGGTAAAAAAGTGATTTGATATTCCTACGTCAATCACTTAGTTGCCTACATCATTCGCCCAAGATAGCCTGTCTAAATAGTCCTCAAGTAGCAAAAAATAACCTTAAATCGACAAATAAATCCGAAGAACGGATATAATTTTCAAGATTATAGAGATGCTAACTCAATTTTGCTCAAAACTGACACGTTATCCCATCACCAATTTGAGCTAAAACTCCCAACAGACCACTCATCATCAAAGATTATTCCATGCAATTAGTATGCGATACCAATATATAAATAATTGACTTATCGCTTAACTCAATCTGCAGCAACGTGAGCAAAATGGCACGTGAGAATCTGAAATCTCCAGCTCTTCTAACATTTTTATCACTTCTATCTTTTAAAAGAAAGACCATAATAGAATGAGGCAGAATGTGCTTGAAGGCACTGGCTTGTTATTGGTGAGGCAATATCGTTAAGCAGATGCAGTAATACCACACAGGCAAGTCACGTCCACGTACATTGAACGATGGAAATATGAAGTGATATATTTTTACATGAAACGGAATATATGTGAATAAATTTCGTTCCCAGCAGTTCACAACTACGTGACTGCGAGCAAACCTAAATGCATTCAATGCAGTATAAACTTATTCTACGGAAGAACTTTATGGAGCGTGCGTTAACATGTTTTACTGTGATCACGGTCGAAGAATTTTTTTGCTGGATAATCCCAGCTGGGATGCTGATGCTATTTATTTGCAAGGGTAAATATTTTTTCAGGGTTTAGAGAAACGGTTGTTTTGAAATCTTATATCACATACGATCCTGTAGGAATCAATATGAGGAGATGGTACATTAAATTGTTACAACATTCGTTACTAATTTAGTTTGAAGCAAACGCAATTTTTCTTGCAAATTCCACTCAGCGGCAGGTGGAATAACGGAATTTCTGTTAGATATATAAAGCAGAGTTGACGTTGTCTGTTCTCTACACTAATCCACCTTTTGACCAATCCACACATTTGGTACACTTATATTTCAGAACCCTGCGGATATGATAGGCTAAATATTAACCCGCGTTCTATTTGTCCAAGGGGGCTAAAAATTTACGGCATTTGTGACTAATTTAATTTGAAGCAAACTGCACTTTTTCCAGAAAATTCCATTAAGTGGCATGTGGAATAACAGAGTTTTTGTTATATACGTGTCATCAGTGTAGACAAATTAAACCCAATCGATAACATTTTTTTAATAAACAGAAGGTTGTTTTACAAAGCTTTTACAAAAAGAAAATCACTTTCAACGAACGATTCACATGCATCTAAGAGCAGCTTAAATAGAGTAAGCAACCTCGGCTTTCTCCCTTTTAAGACATAAAATTTCGATTTTTAAAAATTACTTAGTGTGATATTATTTCAAGATCAACAAAGTCTTGTTAAAAATTTCCTTTTCTCCAACGTATGTCGTTTTAAATTGAACCCTTATGGTAATTTTTAAGATCAGAAATTTGGTTTCTAAATGGAAAGCACGTATCTATTTAGAGTGATATATGTAATTACTTGACTATGGAGTACAGCTTACAATGACACCCATGAAACACGAAAATCAAATGAAATTTAATTTATTTTAATCGTCTTTCAATGAAAAGCTATATCAAAATTTTGAAATATATTTTGAACAACTAAGTATGACTACTTAAGAAATATTTTGAATTGTAAATTTGATTTATTCTTTTTATCTACACACTATTACGTATTCAACCAAAGACTTAAAGAAAGTTATGGAAATATACATATACCACCACGAAAGTATCCATGTCTAGTGATATTTTGCAAGTAATAAATAAATAAAATCCAACTCCTAAATAATATTTCTGGAATAGGTAATATACCGGAACACATAATGCAAACAGAAACAAAATTCCGATCCTTAAAACAGGCAGATTTCTGAATAAAAAATATCTGTTCTAGCGTGTTGAATTTCGATTTCCTGAATACATTCTGAAGTAAAACAATTGGACAAAAAACTTGAACAATATTGATAAAAACAATAATGATTTATAAGCAAAAAAGAATACATATTTATAATACTTGGGAATCCTCAAATATGATCGCAACCATCTCGTTTTCAACTCAAATATCCCAAAAAAGAATTATAAATAAAATAAAAAAATTAAACATTAATTCTGAGGTTGCCAGATACCGAGTAGCAAAATTACGCTTTTATGAACAATGAGTTTATCGTTTGGGCTTTTCGTGCTCCATTATAAAATTTAAGTAAATATGAAATTAAATGTTCTTTATATTCTTCTTCATCAATCAAATATTTATAAATATTATTTTCATCATGGGAAGAAATAAAAATTCAGTTCAAACATAAACATTATAATTGAATTTTTTTAAAAGAAAATTGGTTTTTGATCAACACTGGTAAAGCAATCTGAGATGCGTATAGCAATCGTTTTATACTCAATGTTATTTCTATGGCTATTTCAAATTGCTTTTGGCTTAGGCCTTAATACAATTTTAGGCCGCTTAGGATTCGAATTTTTCAAAATCCTTTCTTAGTGCACCCCTACGGTATAAGAAGAAACGCCCTGCAAAATGTTAGCTTCCTAGGACTTGTAGTTCTTGAGATACAGTGATGAGTCAGTCAGTCAGTGAGTGGTATTTGAATTATATATATGTATATATATATATATATATATAGAAGATTCCATCGTAAAATGAAAATAACATTATCTCCTTCCTTTAAAGGACTCCCAACGGATAAAGCAGTCTGCTTCTGGCACATTCCGCACAGGCAGTCTAATTACTTTTAACTCCAATTGTCATCGATGAACAAGCCTGACACTTTAGGTTCCTAATGTGTATAATGATGATTAATTGACTTATTGTGGTTTCTTACCACATACCGAGTCTTTGATAAATGAGAGCAAATGAGTGTACAGATACGAACTGATATGAGAATTAGGACATATTTTGCGACTAATGGAAACACTTTAAAGGATGAAACCGTAAGTTGAGGATCGTGGAATGAAGGTGGTTGATGAATCGTACATTTTGGAATTTCCGTGTATTACATATACGCGGAAATTCCACAATCTGTTTCGGAGGAATTTTATCTTTCTTTTTCGAATTAAGGTGGAAGGAATTTAAATTTGAATTGGTGCATATCCTCATCAAATATTCGATTTCAGTTCACTGTAAACTACGAATGAATTCTAAGGAAATACAATCGATGATATTAAGGATGTAGTTAATCGTGTTTATAGTAAGGGTGTCTTTTCACAAAAAAAAATATTTTTTTTTTTATTTAAGGTAGTCAATTTTAATCAATATAAATTTAAGTAAAAATCTCAATAGTTTTCTTTTAATTCTACAAGTTATAAATTTAAAACATATAAATACAAGTACATAAATGTCAAAATTTGTGATACCGCTTCGGGATTTATTCACCAATTTCATCGTTTTGTTTGAATATGTTTGATTTGAATCACAGAGCTATGAATGAGCCCGGCAGCTGAAATGAAACTCTATAACAGTCCGGTGAAAGAAAGTAATAAAAAATCTAAAAGATGAAAATCTTCTAAAAAAATGTCAGCGAAAGCAATAATAAGTCTAGATGTAAAAATGTATGGAATCCCTTTTTGAACAAATGAATAAGATGCATTAAACGAATGTTCAGAAGCCAATTATGATAACACGACTAAAGTGTTGACCCTTTTCCATGCACTTATGTGAAATTTGAATTAATCCTAAGATGTATCGCTTTACATTTGGGATTAATTTTATATCATTTGAGCTACTAAATGTTTGCCAGCATGTAGATATGTGTTATATGCTACTAAATGTGTAAAACATGTCGATGTTTATATTTCGTATTAGTGTATTTAAATAGGTATCAAATGTGAGTATCATTGTACCATCAATAAACACAGACAATTTAGAAACCTTAATGCTTCAACTAATTAATTGATATATTTAGCATATATTTCTTATTTATTTCAACATCACCGTCATAAAACACAACAAAGCAATCTTTTACGTATAAACGTATATTTAACTTTCAACTGTCCGAATTCATTACAACATATTAAGCTAGTTCATCAAAATATAAATTGACATCTGAAAATTATTCAATTTGCAAGTTTTGATTATTCACACGATTATAATAACTACTGAAACAACACCTAGAGAGTGTTTCGTGGTCACTAAAATAATAGATTGCACTAGTTCAGACTGGATTGACGACGGCCAGTGGGCAGTCTTTAAACAAAGCACTCACCAGTGAAGCATTATTGGAACAACGATCGAACACACCTCCCAGATGCTTGGATGCTAAGCAGATTCAGATAAGTTTAAAGAGGTAATTTTAGCACAAACTGAGTTTAGCGAATCTGAATAACGTAAAATATTTCGGTGAGTGATGATAATTATGCATTCTAGGGCTATTGATTATAATGTGTGCACCAACGGGAGTCTTGGGAAAAGAAAACTGCTTTATGCAGTGACGCGACTGGGTTATAATATAGGCAAGTATAAATATTTCACTCCTCATTCAGAATTGGTGTGGTTTTCAGTTTAGATTTGTATAAGTATATTTGACTTCATAAAATGCTAAATATTTTTATTCTTAAATACAGTAATTTACAGATTTGTTAGAAATGTTATAGATACCTCAGAAATACAACAATAAAAATTGAAGGCGAAATTTAACCAGAGATTTTTATATCCTGGCTTACACAAACTAATTACTAAAATTCTGTGGAACGCCAAAGAGATATATTTTTTGCCCATCTGACCTAAAATAAGTATAGTTTAGATTGTGTGTGTGGGATTTACAAAAACAAAATAATAATTACCTACCCTTTTTACTCCCAAGTGGTTTTAAAAAAATGTTTTTTGAATAATTTATTTATACTTTGTAATGGGGGAAAAATAACATTGATATTCGGGTATTAAAATTGCGATTGTTACTTGAAATAACGTGTGAAAAGGTTCAAAAATAAACCGTTAGAATTTAATTAATTCTATAATTTAAACCGTTTAAGTTAAACCGTTTAAGTTAAACCGTTTAAACCGTACAGCACACTAGAGCATCCCATCAGCATCCAGCACATTAGTTGAAAATCACCGACTTAGATTAATGCAATCAAATTATTATATCAAATCAAATAAATGAAGTAAGAGAAGCATTTTGCGTCACGCTAAGTGTAAGTGATGATAGTGTTTCTGCGGCGGAGCGTGTATCCTGTAAATATTCCGACCGCGACGTTAATTGGCTTGCTTGTCAAACACGATTTCAGCAATTTGACAGTAAAAATTCCAAAGAATAATTCATAGTTGAAAAATAATAGTTGATAGGTCATTCTCAATTAGATTAAATGTCAAAAAGATGATAAACTACAGTTTAAGATACCCACAATCGGTATCATGCTTGAGCATTTAGCCAGTGGAAGTAAAATATTTGCGATCCTTCCGCTTTGTTTGTTTACACTGAAAAGTTCAACAGTAATTCATTAAACTACCTATTCAATTTATACAGAAAAACAATGTCATAATTAATGTAATCACATAGTTGATTTGTGTGAACGAAATTAATCTACTCAACGGAGGTTCAGATAAAATATTAAAATATTTCAAGTCCAGGTAGTGGTTCCGTGATCCAAATTTATGAGTAAGTTCTTCTCGGTATTTGGTTATTTTTAATTAACGTCACAACGGATGATTAGTGACGGTCCGGGACCAACCCCTGACGGGATAGATCCGAGGATGACATCACTTGATTTTGAACCACAGCCAGATGACGAGGTCACACCTGAGTCTGAGTTGTAATCCCACTCTCAGAAATTCCACACCATGCCAACGTGAGGACATTTGATGCCACGAGAAATTTAAACTGCACCAGCATGTTTTTCTTCCAACCGGGCTTATTATCCTCGGATCTTTCCCTTCTGGGTCGATTCAGGACAGTCACCAGTAGCCTGCTTGCTACACTGCGACGTGAATGCAACTACGTACTTGTCTACCAGGTAGTTGTAACACCTTTGTTAACTATATAGAGTCTAAAACAGCTTTCTACTAATCAAATTAACCGCATAAAATATTCTCTAGCAGTTCATCGATGAAAATTTTGAAAGCAAATATTTATAACCTCCGGACAGGAATTTTTTCGAATAATTTCTGCATCAAGGGATTTAATCTGACATAAGTTTGAACATATACTCTAGCTAATCTCTAGAAACTATTTTAAACACAGTTAAAAGTTACTGATCGCTTTCCTTAAACTAAGTTAAAATTATCTTCCCAAGCGAGACTGGAATTATTTTAGCTTGAGATATTCTGGGAAAAGTTTTGTGTTCTGAATACATTTCTCCTCAAAAATAAAATGAAAAACCTGCTATCTGACTTATGTAACCCAAAAATGAACATATTTCCATATCGCATATCGACGCTTGGCGGATTTTGTTTTCTCTTTTTCAAATTCCTTGGTTTAGAGAAACCATCTTAGGACCATTGTGTAGGAAAACAGGCCTGAGTAAAATCTCCCGATGCGATTAACCGTATAATCGCGCATGCCTTGTTTTGTGACTGATACGATCGTAGATAAAATAAACAAAGCTGTTGGTAACGTTGATTTATTTTGTTGGTGGTTTTCAGTCCTGCTCCCGCGAATCGGCAGTCACGTCACGTGTTTTTGAACGAGTCTATTATTTAAATTAGGCGATAGGTCGGAACGCAAACAAATCACTTGAACAACTGAGGCCATTAAAGAATTCTTACTCCAAGTTTATAGTTCGATTCCAAAAGCTGTAGAAGCGATAACGTATTGGGAAGAGGGAAGACCGCCATTTATGCTTTGCGTCTACCAATCTCCGTCTAACGAGCATTTCTCATCTTTTCAAAAATCGACTGACTCATGGTCGACTGTTTTTATAGTTTTAGCCTTAATACGAGTAGATCGGAATCATTATTATAATCTCTACCAGCAACGCATATTTTATTATCTACTGTTGCTGATGTGCCTGAAGTCAGCACAGGACCTACAAATTGCCATTCTCTTCAGCGTGTCGTCACGAAGTTCTATTAAACCCCGATACCAACACTTATAACTGTCAATAAATGTTATCTATACACTAACATACGATACTAGTGCTGTTTATTTACGATACTAGTGAAATATGCATATAATTATCTTGACTTTATTCAATAGATCATTTTACCAGATGCCAGGAGTCAGGGAAGTACAATATTAGAAATTCAAATTGCTGGCTCCAAGTCACTCTCCTTATGCAAGGGGTAAATCTTAATAGTACTAGTAAGGATCGGAATAAACAACATAACTTGCGAAGTATCTGTGGTTTACTCTCCTCCAATAAGTATTACTTATTCCATAAGACTTAGCTAAACAGCTTAACCAAGTCTATGAACCCAAATATCCACGAAAGGTCTAACACTAAATCTCGACTTCCATAGAGATCATACCTTGCTAGACCAACACTGGTCATAAAATTACTTACGATGACTTGTTTAGTGTTACAGTTTAGGCAAATTGGAAACATCTCGCAAACCTGAACGAAAGATGAAGATCAAATGTACCAGCTCACAATTCTAGAATGGGCAATCTGACATTTTTTGTCAGTCGAATCTTCAAAATTGGCTGTAAGGTGGTATATGTGGTGTGAACCAGATAGGAGTTTGCGATGCTCAGAAAATTGTATTATTTAAGCTCTTGGTGAATAACTCTTGATAGCTTAGTAGACAAAAGTATGTGAAAGGGCATAGCCATGACTGTATTTTCAAATTGATTTTGGTTGATTATCTGTAATCAAGGTAAGTAAATGTTCAATTTTTTTTTAAATTTTAAATCGTTGTATAATACTATTGAGGAAAGTGTTTGTCTTCAAATGACATAAACGACATTTATATGCATGCTCCCAATTATTCTACGCATTCTGGGTAACATTGAATCACACTATAGACCTTTCGTTCTTACTAAAAATTTAAATTCTACAAAATTTTTAAATGTCAAAATTTTAAATTGATTTATTTTGGTGAAATTGTATATTTTTGAGTTGAGTACCTTTATTAGAATTTGATTGATTGTGATATGAGATGAATATTAATTACAATTTATTAACTAAAACGGAAGTTACTGAACCCATTCAAAACAAATAAATAGCCGAATAATACTGATAATTATTTATTTTAAAGAACATATGAAACTATTCGTTAACAGAAACATTAAAAGCATTGTAATTTTTTTCAAGACAATTTAGGCCAAAATACATTGAATTTTAATAAAACTTTCTCAATAAATCATCTTCCGCTTCGATAATCTTCCGAAACACAGCAGCTCAAACTCCATATCTTATTTATAAGTAATGCATGAGAACAAGACGAACAGTTCTGGGGCTCCATTGCAACATTTTCTCCTTCATACCACCGAAGTAAAATAGAAGAATATCCTATCAAAAATTTGAAGTCCAACAAGAAGGAAAGATCTCAGATAACTTCTCGCTCGACTAGAGATAAGGAATAAAAATATTTATTTGAAACTGGCAAACTGTGTTCCCTGTCTCAAACCAGCGGATATATATTTCTACCCTTAGTAAACTGAAAAGTAGATGGAATTCTTCTAAACCTGCTTTCTTCGAATGTCAGTCAGGTGAATTTTAGAGAATATATACAGATTTTCTGGAAAAATGAAATACATACTATCTTTTCAATATCAGGTTATTTTTAGGCAATACAGTGTGTGTTGTGGGATTAGGTAAAAAAAATCTTTTGTTTTTAGATATTTATTTAACAGGGAATAAAGAATCGGAACCACCCCCTCTTTACCACATAAGGAAGCAATTTTTGTGAATTAGTATACCGTCTGTCACATCGTTAAAAGTTGATGATTATCTTCATGATTATCATGGTAGTGTCTGGATCTAAAATACACTGTACAAATTAATATTTTTGTGTGCGTTTTTAGATTTAAGGTTTTGTTAAAATGCGCTTATAAAAGCATTCGATGCCTCAATGTGCTTGAATCAACTCAATTAATAGTTGTTTTGCTGAAGAAATTGGTATTTATAATCACATACATGCACAGAATTTTCCATTCGTCTACCACTAAAGACCAACTTGATCTTGTACTCGTATATCTTGTATGTTGCTGCAACTTGACCCAATATGGCCCCTTGTTCTATAAAACCTAAAGAACCAAAAGACATGTAAATGTAATGATGAATGTGCAAGTTAATGCAACTGCTAACAATTTTCATAAATGGAAACGTATAAAGCATTAATAAAATATGGTATAGATAATTTTTTATGGTCCTCTAATGAATTTTATAAGACGCAATTCGGAATTATGGTCTCATGTATCTTGCTCTAATCAGTATATTTTTCACTAGATATTCCAAAATATATGCTCGAGAAAACTTTGTGAAGCTCATACGTTCTTAAGTTTACCGTTATCAGGCTAAATAAGCGAGTAACTACTGCTTTTGAATTTAGCAGCTTAATTCGCGTGGTTGATTTCATCTTCCGTTAGATATCAATGTAAAGGTTTATCCATAGGAATTCACTATGAAGGCGGGTCATCGCTAAGGAGACTTTTATACATTAATCACCACTATGTTTACAAAATTTAATAGAAATTATATTTCTGTCTCAATTTACATTTCACCTAACCATTCCAAACTCTGGACACTTGTTTTCTCTGAGGCGGCTATGTTTGACTTTAAGTGCTGTTGTTCGAGATAATGAACAAAAACAATATGGTGGTCACTTGATTTATTATTGATGGAAACTCATTCTTAGGAATGTATATAAAGTTTAAAGCTTCTTTTTGTTTTGCTATTCAATTTTTATCTACTCTATTTTTTAATGTGTATCAATGAGTTAAATCAACGTATTAGGCTACATTCTAGTTAGTAGACGAGTCGCATGATTTTGGACGATTCTATTATTGACAGGGGATATTTTGGAACGTAAATGAAACGATTCCAGAACTGTCGTCTTTAGCGCGGTATCTAGTTCATAGTTTACCGTTTGGAGCAGAAAGCAATAGCAGAAATAACGAGTTGGCGGGGTGAATAAGCCACAACGATCGCCATTCATGCTTGTGCGTGTGGCAGTCATCTAAAAAATCGTCACACTTCTACAAAATCTAGTGATCCAAGGACTTATCGTAGATATCTCGTCCATGAAGACCTGATGAATTTTGCTGATGTCGAGGTATCTTGTCCTTCAAAATTCTATCAGTTTTGCCAGATACTACTTCGTTGAGACAACCCATACGTGTTTACTCTTTGTCATATGGAGTAAACATTTTTCTGAATTAAAACATAACAATTTACATTCAAGAACTGGCAACAGAAGACTGCTGTCTTTAAATAATTGGAATTTTTTTAGCAAATTTATGACTTATTGTAGAAGTGCTTTTCGATTTTGAGTAGTGCATTGATAAGTGCTGAGTATTGTCTAACTTTTCACACCCTAATGCGTTTGCTTATCTTAAGCATTAATTTCGTGTTTTCCTTATATGTAATGGGTCGTATCTGTTTGAGGAATTCAAAAGGAACTAAATAAACGAAGCGATACAAATCTGGTCGTGCATTAAAATCTTTCCCTAAAGCACAAATATGTTTCAAGTATATTTATATTCCTATCTTTTTATTGCTTTGTCAATCTGAATTAGATGTTATTACAATCTTCAAATGAATCAGAACTTTCCAACATAATCGTGTTAATACCTATTCAAAATACTTTAATCGAATTTGTATACATAAGGAAAATTATAAACATAATTCATTCAGTCTTCTCCAACTTGTAATGCAAGAATAGATTGTGATCACTGTGGTGGAATTTCCTCCCATAATCAACTATCAATTTTGGATTTGCAAAAAACATCACTGATAACTGCAATTCCCTTAATAGATGTATTAATACTTTCTAAAGATTTACAGAATAGGTTGGTTTTACTAGACAACTATATATGTGATCTATAATACTCTAAAAAATTTAATTTCAAGATAAACGGTATTTTTTTTAATAAATAAAGATTGGGTATCTAACCGCTGCTTCTTATTTAAAGCTTACAATAAAACAAAAACAAATTACATAGAAATAATCCAACCACACACGATCGTTTAAATGTTTTTTACCAAGGCAAACCAATTGTGACAATTCACAGAATTTACTTACTTTAATAAAAGGATAATGAAATTTGTCAAATTAGTGGTTATATATGTGTGTTCAGTAATGGTAACTATACCAAACACCCACTGCCTACCTTCTAGCTCATTTATTATTTTCACTTCACTCAATCAATTCTCGATTTATTGGTTAACAAAGGATCAACAAGGATATGAAATCCTTTCTATTAATTTATGTTCTGCTTGTAAATACAAGTTGATTTAATTTTAAAATAAATTATTATTTTACTCAGGCGATTTTCTTAGCAGAAATTTTTAAGCCAAATACAACTATGTTATTTTTTCAGTGTCCAACACAGTTTTACAGCTTCCAACTGATGTATATAACTGATTGGAAACAATCGATACATATCACTGTTACTGTTACTTTCTTTTGTTGATGGGCTATCCGATTACTTTCCTTAGAAATTTACATTTCTCAACATGTGTGCAAAATAACATCGCGCATTTTTATTTTACAGCATGTTGACAGAAAATGGGAGATTCACTTAACTTATACTTGTTTGGTCTTCGTAGTAACATAACCTATTATGCGCTATTATTCAAAGGGAGTGTACGAATTTAAGATACAATTGGATAGTCAGTGGGAATTGGGTTCATAAACAAAGGGCCAGCCTTGTTGGGCTTGAGCCTGTAGCTGTAGGTCAATATTTGTATTTGTATTTGTAACTAGATACGGTCATTCGAAAATATTTATCCTGCCCATTGGATATATTAAGACCCTCCGAATAGTTCTACTTCTCTAGCAAACCAGATACAACCCTTTGTATATGTTTACGGGACCAGATATTTCTAGAGGTTAATCATTCATAAGAAAACAAATATTTAAAAAAGTAAGAGGGCCCAACGTTATTTCACAAATAGATACGTTGAAATTTGCGTAATTAGATTTGTATCTTTGATATTTAAATAATTTAAAGAGTTAAAGTTTATACGAAGACATGGCATTTTTTCCTATTCTCTCTGAAGTATGAAACTTGAAGTAACGAAACACGCTTTCAATTCAGCCGCGAGAGGGAATTTAGCATTTTAAGTGTTGTGGTGGTGGTGGTGACATTCTACTTCATTAATGTAGCTTGAAGTTTAAATTTCCTTTAGTTCGTATCTGGACTACGATTTCAATGAGCATTACTTGACAAAGAACAAGCAAAATCGTTGAAACTTCTCATCTTAAGGGTATGCACTCCAAAAGATAAGTGAAACTTCCCCAACTAGATTAGAAAATTAATTAATTAATTAATCTGGGGAATTCTCAAATATGTTGATTTTTCCCTGTCTGGTCTTCAGTGTATTTAAATATTTTACACAACTAGGATGAACTAAGTAATGGAAATTAAATCAAAAGGAAGCATCAAAAGTTATGGTAATATCAGTATATAAGTTGAACAATGTTGATTTGTTATTTTAAAACACAATATTGTCAGATTCTCTGAGGCAGTGATCCCCTGTTAAGGTATACACAAAATGTACACACTTCTTGAATGAAAACTTTCTTGGCGGATGAAACTTCAATTGGTCATTTTTAATTAAAGTTGTACTACAGCAACAGCAACACAAAAGGCTATCGACAACGGTCCGGAATCAATCCCATAAGGGAAAGATCCAAGGACAACACCACGTCATTTTGAACCACGGACAGATGACGAGACAAAACCTGAACTGGCACTCCACCCAAGATGAGGACTTTTGACCACGACAGATTTACGATGCACCAGCCGCCTCTACACCATACGTTTAAAAACATACATGCACTCTTAGTTCAAAATTTGGTCCAGCCTAAGACCGTTGTGTACACTAGAGTGGGCCGAAAAACACTTTTTTTTCGAAATCGCTATTTTAATAGTGTAGAAAGAGTTCTCTCTGGGTTCAATAAACACGGTGTAATATATTTGTTTGATTGGATAATATCTTCTGTCCCCGCATCGCACTTAGATAGTGGAAATTTGGGTAAAAATTGGCAATTTTTACTCGGCGTAGGAAATATAATTATTTTTCAATATTGCTATTCTAATAGTGAGGAAGAGGTACCCACTGGGTTCAATAGGAAAGGTGTAAAATATTTTTTCGATCGAATAATATCTTCTGTTCCTGCAATCGCAATTGAAATTTTGTTATTTTTGAAGAAAAGTGCACTTTTTCTTGTCTTGGTTCATAGATCACATTCCTAAGCAGATATATCTGAAGTAGATTTAAATCTGGACCTTTACAAACCATCGACATCGTACCGTTTAATCTCTCACTGATCTTAAGTACAAACAATTCACTCTGTTTGTATCTAAATCATCACAAATGCGGCTTCGCCTCCCTTCAACTGTTGTCAACTGTCGCTGAATTTGTTATGAAAGTTTACGCTCCAAACTGGTTTAATATAAAGTCTAAATACTCGCTGAAAGATGGAGCTAAGCATGTGTGAAATACTATTCCTAGATTCTGGTATTTATCTCAAGACCACAAGGATGTCGTTGATGGAGTAATTTGTCAAAATCCGTTCTTTGCTCATCCTGAGAATACATTGATGTGTGTGTTGAAAGATGAAACATCGCACCTCAGAGAACTTGCTGCTAGACGTATAATTAAGTCTAGAGTCATCTTCCAATGTAAAGTCAGTACATGTATGTACTTCTCCCACCAAAACTGAATTTTGAAACTGCTGACTATACGGAATTGATTGACTGGTCATCAATTACTATAACTTCTCCCCCAATCCTCCGTGATATATCCACTGCCGTATTTAGGTCCATTGCGCCTGATTAAAAAAAATCCAGAATAGGACTTAGTTCACTTCCCACACAGGCAGTTGAAAGGTGTGTTAAGTTAGTGACAGAAGCTTCCGCTAAGGTTTATGGGTTTCAAAGTAAAGACGGGTTCTTTAGATCCACATTTTTTCCCCGATCAATTATGCCTGAATTTGACCATATGACTGATTTCAAGCCTCTTTCTGCTCTTTAAGTATAAGTAAACTTTTGGTATTGGCATGTCATAACATTTTATGGTTACAATATTCTTAACAATTATTATATTAATATATTGCGACTCACCTATTATTTAATAACTAGGGGGCCTGCCCCCTGTTCGCTAACGCTCGCCAACCCCCGGAGGATTGCTTTGCAATCATCATTGGTTCGCTGCGCGAACCTATGCTCGCTTCTCTCGCATCCATGAAGACATGTGCCCTAGCAGAAGGGATTGTTTACAAAATATCATATTCCAAAAAAATATTTTTCAAACCTAAATTTGCTATATTACAGAAGAAAAAAAAAATATATATATATATATATATATATATATATATATATATATACAGTACCCTGGAATCAGAATTCAAATGAAAACTTTGATCAAATTTTGAGTCGAAATGTGAGCGCTCCTTTTGAAATTGGATACCCAGCATGGTGTTTTTGTGTACATTTCCAGCACTCTCGAGTCACCCACACTTTTTCATTGAGTTTGTTGTCGAAAGTTGTAGTGCAAGCGTCTTGTTGAACTATAATGGTTGGCATTGAAAAAGACCGTTTTTTAAATGGCCCTGAAAAGATCCTCCGCTTTCTTTGATTTCTAATTATAAACTGCAACAGCTCGACTAAAATTCATTTTTGTTTTCAATAAAATTTCAACCGATAACGCTATAAATTCAATTGAGGCGCGAGGCTACTTTGTCAGCAAACAACCGTACAATGTTGCCAAAATGCGATAACAAATAACGTCTTTTTTGCGTGCCACGTAAGAGAATTATATATATAGATGTTCAGGTAATATAATCAAATGTACAATACAATACAGCAATAAAATGTGTTTGTACCCATCAATTTTTTCATGTTTGATGTATTTCTATAACACATAAAAAAGTGCACTTTTCTTCAAAAACTGCAAAATTTCAATTGCGATGCGGAAACAGGCGATATTATGCGATAGAAAAAATATTTTACATCTTTCTTATTTAACCCATTGAGTACTTCTTCCTCACTATTGGAATAGCAATATTGAAAACTAATTAAATTTCTACGCCGAGTAAAAATTGCCAATTTTTACCCAAATTTCCAAAATTGAAGTGCGATGCGGGGACAGAAGATATTATCCAATCAAAAAAATATTTTACACCGTGTTTATTGAACCCAGAGAGAACCCGTTCCGCACTATTAGAATAGCTATTTTTAAAAAAAAGTGTTTTTCGGCCCACCCTCGTGTACACTGGGGTTGGTGCATGTTTAATCTGTCAAAGCTCTAAATGTCCTTACATTGTCTGAGTGTGGAAGTTTAGCGAATTTCCAGCTGGGATGTTGTTTTTGTCATCGGTTTATAATTATAATTATCGGCTTTTTCCACGGATCTATCCCTTTGAAATTGATCCCGGGCCGTAGCCATAGCCCGTTGTGTTCCAATCCAGTGTTGATTAAATACCTAAGTATCGCACTGTTTACTTGACATTCTTTGGAGCAGCTTGCCCGAACATGGGACAGAAAACCCAATCCAATCAACGAACATATCAAATATCGCTCCTCTGACAATTTAATTGAACCCATTTTAACTGGCATTTAATTCCTTCATATAACCCTTAATCTATAATATATTGTATTTAATTACTATCAGCTATTTATCTCGTATTGAAAATAAATGTACTAATGATTCTGTCTGTGCTGATAAATATCGAAACTGCTGAGCATCATTACACAGCACAAATTGTTTTCTTCTAAAAGGCGATTTGCCATATATTCTCAGTGATACATTACATGTCAGCTCCATCTGCTTTGGTGGCATTAAACTTCACTTCAGTTTACTCTTTTTCAATACGGTTGATTAATTATAACATAAATTCTTATATAGAAAATTAAGTTGTTTTTTCTAATAATTTTTGACGGTCTTTAAGATTTTATTCTTGAAGTAATCCGTAATAGATATTTTACGATATTTTGAAAAACTAAAGATCACGACACGATACGAATTTTTTTCAAGGCTCACATGTCTTTGACACTCTATTTAATATGCAAGGTAGGTAGGATAATACTCTTTTAACAGCCCGTTAGATTTGTCAATCAAAAATAAAATTGGATTCATTTGGACATCTATGAGTAGAGTTTGAAATAAAATGTGATATAAATCGCAAATGTCTGAATTTTTAGTTATTCCTTTTTTATCAAATCACACTGCAATATTTAAGGATCGCTGTTACACTCTATAACAAAAAAAAATCGACGCACCAAGAAGGAATCATCCGATTGCTTTGAAATTTCGTATGCAAAAATGTTTTGACCAAAGATGCAAATGATTAAAATTTGGTGTCCAATGAATGAATAGTGCGATCGCCAGCGCATCGGAACTGCGCATCCAGCAGATGTATATAAGGAGTTGTTCTTGAACTATTGTTAAAATTTTCTGCTGCATAGCGATTAAGGATACCTTTCAACGACTGAAAAAAATGCCTCGCCGCAGGATTCAAGCCCATTACGAGCAACTTTCAGAGTTTGAAAGAGGTCGTATCATTGCATTGAAAGAGGCAGGTAGGGCAAATCGGAGAATCACTCGTCATGTGAGTCGAAGCGATGCGGCGATTAGAAGATGCTGGCAAGAGTGTGTGGACAATGGCAGATTTCGGCGTCATGATGGTAGCGGTCGACGTAGGGCCACAACAGATCGCGAGGACAGAGTGATTGTCAGATCAGCTGTCACAGCGCCTGATTCATCGCTATCAACCATCAGTGGTGCGACCCACACACGAGTGTCCACCATGACCATTCACAGACGGCTGAGAGAGCGAAATCTACGCTCGTAACGACCGTTGCGCCACCTGCCTCTCACGCCTGCACACTGTCGAGCCAGATTACAGTGGTGCTTGGCTCGATCAGGCTGGAATGATGCTGACTGGGGGCGTATAGTCTTTAGCGACGAATCCCGCTTCCAACTGTGCCCTGACGATCATCGAAGACGTGTCTGGAGACGCCCAGGGCAGCGTGCCGATCCTGCTTTCACTATTGCACGCCACACGGGCCCTCAACAAGGAGTTATGGATTGGGGTGCCATTTTCTTTGATAGCTGGACCCCTTTGGTCGTCATTAGAGGTGCACTTACAGCACAGCGGTACGTTGACGACATTCTGAGACCTGTTTTGCTACCGTACCTTTCGCAGAACCCTGGGCTTATTTTTCATCAAGACAATGCCAGACCACATACAGCACGTGTTGCTATGAACTGTCTTGAAGCTTGTCAAACACTTCCTTGGCCAGCCAGATCACCAGATCTCTCTCCTATCGAGCATGTATGGGATATGATGAGAAGGCGTAGGGAATGTTGATGACGTAGTCCGACAATTGGAGCAAATTTGGCAAGAAACACCCTGGAGACCATCCGGGAGCTCTATTGGTCTATGCCACGCCGTGTGGCAGCTTGCATCCAAGCTAGAGGCGGGTCAACACCTCATTGAACTCGTTATTTTAACTCTGAAATAAATCATTCAATTGTTCTGAAATTTTAATCATTTTCTATTCTGTACATAAGTTTCCTATCCACCAATTTTTGTCTCCATCGGACATCTCCTTCTTGATCCGTCGATTTTTTATGTTATATATATATATATATATATATATATATATATATAGAACTGGATATTAGATCTTAGAAGCAAAGCAAAACTAATGGTCATTCAGTAATGTTAATTCTGTTGAGATATATTTAGATACCTATTTTCACTGTTGTTTAAACACAACACTTAATTTTTACTTCATATCTGCATTTAGAAATTTGCAGGCCGAAAATGGCTGGGATTTACTGAACAGTATCATTAGGCTATCAGAAGGAGTGTAAATGTGAGTCAGATAAACTGAAAAGTTAAAATACGTCGCTCAGAGCATCCCCTGTGTCCGCTCTTTATTTTATTTCGGCTTAGGGAAGTATACAAATGAGCTTAACGTATCAACATCGCCCGGGGTCAGCGAGACTCGTCAAGCTGTTGGCTCCTGTCACTTGACTCTGTCAGTTAAATGGAGAGGTGCCACACGGCTTTCACTGGAACTTCATTCTGGCGAGCAAAGGTCAAAGTGTCAAGGTTGACTAATTCCGTTTAAATGAATCCTGAGAGAGCAAGTAGTCCGGGCAAATATCATTCGAATAAAATTACCTGGTAAATACTTATTCAGAAATAGCAAGGGATCATTAGAGAAGAGCGCCAAAATAGTTTTCACATATTTGATAACATTCTTAAATTATAAAAACTAATATAAAATATAAAAACTAATATTAACTAGCACTGCTATCCATGTTAAAATAACCACCTATAATAACAGTGATAAACACTAATATATAAATTAATTAAGTGGTAAAAGTTGTTGTTGTTTCTCAGGTAAGTTGGTATTTGCGTCACGTAGTTTTGAAAGAGTACTCGATAAATTTGGGAACAGGTTGAGCCGTAAGAAACGGGTTTCCACAGTTTATATATATACTACCCCTTATGATAATGGACCGGTCAGCAAGATGTGATGATATAAGGGAAACAATACATGTTTAATAGACGGATCGTCCCCCACGTGCTGCAAGGCAATTACACTAGCAACCCTTCTGGGCATACTTTCAACAAGCTTTTGATACACAGATATAGATATTTGTGTCCATTGCAAGAATGTCGCCAGCTTAAATGTAGATGTCGGACGTGGTTCCTTGGACCATAAACGTCGCTCTAACTCATCCAACAAATGTTCTATGGGGTTTAGGTCGGGACTCAGAGCAGGCCAGAGAAGACGTTTTACATCCATATCTTTATACCACTGCCTGACAGAGGCTGCAACATTGCATGGAACGCTGTAGTGCTGGAACTAACATTCATCCATTCCATAAAATTGCCAGAGCGTAGGTAGAACATGATTGTTAAAAATGCTCATGTAGGCGTCGGCGTTCAATTGACCATGAACAACATGCAAAGGTCCCAGGCCATACCACGAAAAACACATCAAACAAGTAGTCGGATTTTAGGCTAATCCGCTGACGTCCCGTTCGTTATTGTAGGGTAGTGCATATATGTATATATACAGGAGTTGGACAAAAATATTTAAACACCTAAAAATAAACATGTAACCTTGGACACTTTGGACACCCCAGTTGTCCCCCTTACACGTCTTATAGGACAGGTAAAAGTGGTTTGCGACACGCTGCGGAAAAAGTGGTTTGAGCCCACCGTAACGGAACGTGACAGTTTTAGGCGAACCCTTGGCTGTGCGCTTCTGCTCTAGAAGCACTGGTTTTGGACTTATTGGTTTTGCTGCAGCTTGATAGTCAACTTGAGCTTTGGTCAACTGTCATGAGGAGTGATGCCACCTATCGCTGAACGCGGGGCACGTGTAATCACTCTTTATCTGTGTTCATGGTGGTAGGTCCTCATGATGAGGGTTCTCGTCATACCTACAGGGGTTGGACAAAATATACAAAGAATAAAAAACAATTGTTTATAGTATAATAATTAACAATGTAAGTGGTATTAGAACTGGTAAGATTTGAGAAATTGTGGAAATTCAAAGTTTTTAGTTGCGGAGTGATAGCATTTGCAATGTGGCAATATTGTTTGATTGTGTGGATGTTCTCTGTTAGATATTTATTTCATGATTAGCATTATCTTTGCTTGTACCTTGCTGTTATTTTCTGTGTTTTTGGCCCACTCCCTGAAGTGTCCATATGTTGGCTGCAGCAGGTGGTTTGTGGCTGTAAGTGGGCATTCAAAAACGTAATGGTTTGGAGTCCCCTCTTACCCACACATACAGTTGCTTGTGGCTGTTATGCGCTGGTATGGCTGTTGAGGTAGCTGGGTAAAGGGCGGTGTCCTGTGTAAAATGCCTTTAGGAAAGGTCCGCGTGGCTCCTTTTTGGGGTTGACTTTTGGAAAGAATGAATAGCTTCTTCGTCCCGTTTCTCCCTCGTTCCATACCTCCTGCCATCTCTTAATTGCTGTTCTCTTCATTAGTTGTTTTGCTTGGCTCGAGTAGTTTTGCAGTGATTTGGAAGTTTGTTGCTCCGGTTGTTGTTGCTTCTTTTGCAAGCTGGTCGGCCCTTTCATTGCGTTGTATACCTATGTGAGCCTTAACCCAGTTGATGTATGTATTATGGAAATTATTTTTCAGCAGTGCTCTGCCTTGTATGGTGTAGGTATTCCAAACTGCTTTCAGTCTTCTCCGAATGGATAAATACAGTTCCTGTATGCTTGCCAAGGGATTCTTGTACCATTCTTCCTACAAAACGGTGTAAAATTCAGGTAATGATGATGGTTGTGGATAGAAATCACGCACTTTCCCCTCGAATGTAGACCATAAAGATTCAATAATATTGAGGTCTGGTGACTGTGGTGGCCAGCAGAGATGCGACAGATAATCCTCGTGCTAAGAAAACTAGTTCTAGACAATGTGAGCTGTGTGAGCAGGGGCTTTGTAGTCTAGAAAGATGCCATCACCATTGGGGAACAAAGTTTGTACTATGGGATGACCTTGATCGGCCAAAATGTTCACATAATCCTTGGTCTAAACGTGCCCTTGCAGAGTTATTATGGGGCCCACAGAAAACCACGATATGGCAGCCTAAACTATCACAGAACCCCTGCCATGTTTCATTCTTAGCAACAATAAGTCTGTATTATAGGCTTGGGATGGCGTTCACCAGACGTAAACTCGGCCAGAAGGGGGTAACAAAACTAATCCGACCAAATTACTGTTTTCCATTGCTCCATAGTCCAGGCTTTATGACTTAACCACCACTTTTCCTGTTACAGATATTAGCATAACTGATGACTGGTTTTTGAATTGCAGCTCAGCCAAAAATATCACGCTTATGTAGCTCCTTCTTATTGTGGCGGTACACACAGGGTTTGTGAGCACGACATTCCTTTCAGAAATAACTTTTGCAGCTGTGGTCTTCTTATTTTTAGTCACAATCCTCCTTAATGATCGTCTGTCACGATCACTTACCACACACTTTCGTCCGCGCTGTGATTTAGCAGATTATGTTTTTCCGCTTTTGAAACATGCGGAATAAATCTTAGATACATTACCTCTTGAAACACTAAACAATTTGGCTACCTTGCTTACGGAAGCACACACTAGACAACCTCCAACAATTGTTGCCCATGTGCGAAGTCTGTTAACTATGACATGATGCAGTTACAACTTCACAGAACAGTGCCCCGACAACGACTTACCTGCGCAGCGTATTTACGACGTTCTATAGGTGGCGTCAGTTGGCGTAAACAACAGCGCTACCTATACATTTCACTAGAATAAACATTTCTTTTCAAATATGCATTTCACAAGGTGTTTCCATATTTTTGTCCAATCCCTGTATATATATATATATATAGATATATCAATATATCTATATCTATATATATACTCTAAAGTTCTCTATTTGAACATCAGGGTTTGCGAGCACAATGAAGTACACTTTTGAAACTAAAAGTTTAAGACTGGCCAATGTGTTTTGGTAGAAGTATAAGAGCCTTGGAAACAAGAAAATATTTATTTCCATCCCTTAGTAATACAAAAGCAAATATGAATCTTTGAAGCAAATCCTCAAATAATAGGCCGTGTACCCTATGCTCTAAGAATGATGTAATACATCCAGAAGACATCCTATCCGAGGAAACGGAATACAATAAAAACTGTAACTTGCCAATAAAATGAAAAATAATGCTCTTCTCGCAAACAGCGAATCTGATCTACGTAATCCATAGCCCAGGGAAACATAATAGAAGTTATATTTGGCATGAGAACGGAATCAAGCCCAGAATCATTCTGTCACTCCAAATGAAACAGTCAAAAGCAATTCCAATTTTCATGGATTTTTAAAGGATTTTTGAGCACCGTATTTCAGAAGCGAGCTTATAAAGATGGGGGAAGATAATAAAACACGGATGGGTGATTTAAAGATGATACACGTAGGGTTTTTAGCTGTAGAAAAGCAACATTCCTTGTTCAAAGGTAATCTTTTCAGGGAAGATGGTTCCTTCTTCACGTTAAATTAACTTGTAGATGACGAACTCACATTGCGAGCTCACTTTCGACTAGTATGTAAATCCCTTCTTCAGTTTTTTTTTTTTTAGATTTCGGTTTTATGACAAAAAGCGAATTACTCAGTTACAGTTTTAGGAAAATATTTTCGTTCACATATTATCTAAATCACTTTTCCTGTTTATTCTCTGCTATTCATTTATGTATTTGATTGTGTTTTGACAAATTACCAAGTTTTTAGCACATTCAATTCGTTTGGATTATTTCTAATGATGGTTTTTTTACTACGCTGTAAATAGCTTTTCTTACAAAAAAAGAAAACGTTATTCACACGTTTCAGATCGTATTAAATATGATTGATATAATATGAACCCAAGACAAACAATGACAAAAAGTGTAACTGGTTTGCATCTTTAAGTTGGTAGTTTTGGCGCAGTTTGCCGCAATGACCCTATGTGATCAAACTGCGCTAAACACAAGACAGCACCAAGTAAAAGAATTCGTGAAATGGGAAAAGGGAGATTGAACAGGGTAGTGGGATTAAATGAGGAAAATTAGCTTGGGTATTCGAGGTCGGTGTTGGGTGGTGTCGTCGCCACAAAACGGTTGCGTGGAAACAGTACGAACCGTACACAAGGAGAAAACAACCAACAGCTAAGATATTTAAGTTCTTATTATTCCAAGAACATTACGAATACATACAGTATTTACATAATCACATTAACATCATTATTCCCAAACATCGAAGTATGTATATCACAGTCCAGCGCTGCTTCTCGCTCTCTCTCCAACTTGCTCTGCCGCAGTCTAAAAATTAACCTACGTTGAAATTGTTCGTGTTAGTATATATTACAAATGGAATAAGGGCCGGGTGGCCTGGTCGGTAAGGCATCGAGCTCGTGACTGACTGATCATGAGTTCGAGCCCAGCTGTCCGAAAACTCCAGTGTACGCTAAAAGCGACTGGTGCACGAAAAATCTGTCGTGGTCACAAAGTCCTCCATGTTTCCATAGTAAATCAATACCTCTGGGGTGCCGAACCAGGGATTAGTTGGTCTCTGGTTTGGATCAAAATTACAACCGTGTGCTTGAGTATGATTGAATGTCGTAAAAATGTGACCTCTCTGTAAAAACGAGACGTGTCGGTGTGCTGCCATCTGTTGGCTAAAATATTCGAGCTAAGTCGGACTTCCTCCCAATGGGGCTCACTTGAATGGAAGACGCACCCCCCTCGCATTTTGCCGTCTTCGATGGGCCTGGCACTCCTTTGGTCTGCCAGTGTAGGCATAAGAAACAACAACAACAAATGGAATAAATCCATACTGTTTTTAAATAGATAGCAAATTTACTACAAATTCAACATAATAATTTAACAACCTGCTCGGCTTAATAAATACACAAGTGACTAGAACTTCAACTGAGAAAACTACTCTTGGAATAACAATTCTCAATCCAAAGTTCACACATACAAATTAAACGGAATGCTATACCGATTGATCTACTCGTCCAATAATAAAGTCAGTCAAAGAACATTTGATACGAATTGTTCTGAATAAGAACACAAAATCTGAAAATCCAACAAAAATTCGAAATCCAATCAGAAATCATCTTGACGAACACCACCTGCTTTTAAGTTGTTGTAAAGCGCATGGGGAAGAACAGCAGCTGGCGCCAAGCAATAAAAAAACAAAATATATTCGGCATTCCGATGACACAATGGAGTGAATACCTCTCTGCGAGTGACCATTCCTAAGGGTCAAGCATAATGGAGTTTATCACGCTGTCACACCGTAATTAACAAAAGGATATGTGCCTCTGAGGGCATTTTCGTTTTCGTATACGCTAATTTAGGTTCTTAAAGTTGAGTTATTAATGTATTTGTAGTTCTTAAGTAGCATCTTTACACTAAGTATCTATTACCGAATCAAATATTTCACGAAAAGCTAGAGATTTATGTCTACAGTACTCAAACGTAAATTTCAGTTTTATTCAATGCGGCGTACTTTATAAAGAATCCATTAAAAGCATAAAATTATTACTCTTAAAAAAACGATGCATCAAAATGTGTATAATTTTTTTATTCCATTTATTCTAAAAATACGCGTGACATTTTATTATTGTTTCCAGTCCCAATTTGTTACATAAAAATGTCTGGTATTTGTTTTCTACTCTTTCTATCCTACTTTTAACATATTAAAGAATATACAATAAAAAAGTGTTAAAACAATTTCCATTTTCGTTGCTTTAGTTGTTTTGCTATTTGTATTTCAAATCTTCTAATAAGTTGGGTTACTGGATAATGGTTTCATACAAATTTTCAATGGTTTTTCATCAAAGAAATATCCAAGCAAGTTTTTTTATTTCTCTTTTGTATTCTTCCTTTAGATGAAGAATATTCATAGGATTTATTTGCATATCAAAATAATTATTTGCATATAAAAATAAGTATCCCAAAAGATTCATCAACCCTAAAATAAAACTAGACACTGCTTTTTCTTGATTGTAAGAACTATATTTCTGTTCATAATAGAATAAATTATTTTAATGCACTCCTCGCAATACTCAATTATGCAATAATGATTTTTATTCCATACTTTTTATTTGTTTCTAAACATAATCACCACAAATGTTTGAGGACATAGAAAGGACAAAGTTCACTAGGCACCTTTGAAAAAACAGCAATAGTTTATTAAGGGATAGATTATTTTGCTTTTAACATGAGACATCAAACCAATGCTTTCACTAATGTAAAGTATTTCGTAACTTATACGATATTAACAAGGAAACACTTTCACATTTCAATAGTAGCAAAGGTTAAAATATTAAATTTTGAAGCAACCCTCTCGCGACCAGGTATTTTTTCATAAGTAAAATTGACCATATCTTGATAAACGATATATCTCGTCATTATAAAAAGTTGACCAGATTTTGTTCTCGTCGTCATCAAAAGATTGGCTCATTTCGCGGCTCATATTCGTAGAAAACACCATTTTGTGTTGTATGGATCAGGCTCCTCCCTGATGACGCCCTGATCCACCAACACTTTCGTTTTCAATAAATTCCGTTTGGTTTTTATTTTGTGAATTTCCTCTTGTTTAAGAAAAATATATTCCTTGCCATGATATGTCTGCAGCTTTCAGCGCGCTTGCATGGTTAGTTTTAACTTTTCTTCTAACTTTCGTTTTCTGGTTTAATACATATGATTTATATTTATATTTTGATCTTTCATTAAATTACGTATTTGAATGATATAAGTATATATATATATATATATATATATATATATATATATAGCACCCCGGCTGTTTGGTTATTTTTTGATATTTTATGTGTGTTATGTTATTTTGTATATTTTATGTTATATATATATATTATATATATATATATATATATATATATATATATATATATATATATATATATATATATATATATTATATATATATATACATATTATATATATATATTATATATTATTATATATTATATATACACATAAAATATAGACATATATATATATATATATATATATAGAGATATATATATATATATATAGATAGATAGATAGATAGATAGATAGATAGAGAGAGAGAGATATCGTGGCGGTAGTAAAATTGGCTAGATCTTGATGTAAGAGATAGGTCGTCAAAATCACTATGAAAGGGTAATGTCATCATTAATGTCATATCGCACCCCGGCGGGAAAGTGACACAACACAAAATTGCAGAATTTGAGAAACATGAACTTAAAGAATACTTTAAAACTTATATTGAAATGGTATAAGCTTCTTTTAAATTTTAGATAAGTATGTATGGTGGTAACCTCCATTATATTTTATAGAATAGTAATATAACACGCTGAGGCACCTCATACATATTTTCCAATGACATAACATCAACATTTTTGACTTGTGTCACTTTTCTTGCCGGGGTGCATTTGACATATTATGTCAGGGGTGAGCCCACAGGAGGTCAATGAGAGCCGCATTGCGGTTTGTAATACATTATAAAGAGCCACACCATAGTTCCATAGTATTAAATACACAACAATTCAAATTTAATTTAATTTAATTAATATGGTTACATATTCTACACAAGTCGTAAGTACTGTGTAGTAAGTAATGTGGTGTTTTGTTATATGCTAAAAAGAGAAAAATATTTCATAAAAAAACACAAATTAATAAATAAAAATATTTCTAGCTTAAAGGTGCGTGTATTTACAATAGATATGCTCAGTAGAACTTCTGAAACTTTAAGTGTTTTTAATTAAAAAATTGTAATGTCTTATAAAAAAACTATTATTATAATTTTTTCAGCAGTAATACTTCCAAATTTTTGGTTTCTGTATAAGTATTCATTTTAATATTCACTAAAAACAAAATGGCAAATAGTTTGACATATTTCGAAGAAAACAATCCTGACTTTGTTTTTAAAAAACTGCCATCTCGTTAATTCAGTACTTTTTACACCACCTCCATTCATTATCACCACAAAAAGAAGTCTTTTCCCACCATCTCATACATAATCTATCCTCAAAATTAGATTTTTCTTTACAATCTCTCACACACAATCTCTCACCGTATTTTCGAAGTGAAGAATCTATGAAAACGCAATAGAGAAAATATTTTCAAATCTCCCCAATGCTTAAGATAGGTACTCCTGCTAACAGCGTTTTTCTTTTCCTGTAAGACTCCTAACGACCTGGGATCGTGACAAGATTCTGGAATCACTCCCGTCTTTGTTCCGGTCTCTGCATATGGCGAGGACTAGAAATAGAAGTAAAGACAAAAAGAACGTAATCATTTCTACCATTGGTAATAAAATTCGGATACTGTTTTGGAACGCCCTTCTAGAACGGTTCCTGGAGTTGTAAGGAATCGGTTTGCGCTGTGTTTTTTTAAGAGTACCGTTTGAATAAATTGGCATAACTCATGCAACACGTAATTGGTTAGGGGGACAGATAATGAATCTATATCGATTTTCAAAAAGCAATACACAATGTGTAACCGATAGTTTCAGATAAAATTTTAAATAATCAGTTGTTTTGAAAATGTTTATTTTGTGATTGAATGGTACATATAAGAGCGTCGATTACGAAAGCTACCAAATATCCGAACAACGGTGATTGTAGATACCCTGACAAAATCAAAGATTGTGGAATTGTGTCATCTGGCTCACAAACATTTATAGATGACGAACCTACTCCACATATTCCAGTATATTCCAAAGCCTTCACCTACTTAGACAAGCCCTGCTGTGATTTGAAGCCAGGGATAAAATGAAACGATTAGATTAAACTTTTAACGAAAATTTTTTATTTAGTGAAACGTAAACACAAATATGTTTTTAAATGAAGTTATAATTCTTAAATGTTTATATACCAAATAATATAGTATGTGGGTATGTATTATAATATTTGTACTTGTAAAAACTAATAAAACGATTTTAAATTCTCAAACTTGATATTTCAACTATATATATATATTTAAAAAAAAGCTGGTTTTATGAATACACATATCTCTTAAATAGTTCTGATAATCTATTCTTTACTGTAATAACTATTGAGTTAAAATCTTCCTCAATTATTCACTTTTGGTACAGTGGGTCACTTTATACAACCAGTGGTAGTAAAAAACAATTATTGTACCTCAGCTTTTTAAATATCCATGCGTTTTAACTTATTTATACGTCGTTGCACAAGGTATACACAGACAATTCCAAAGAAATACTACACACGTAAACACTTAATTATTTTACTGTCTTTTCTTAAAGACAATATTTGCATTTTTTGTCTTTTCCAGTTGACGATTGCTGCGTTCTTTTTCAATACGTCAGTACCGAATCTGGTGACCTCTATATATAATACATAAAATCAACAAAATCCGCAAAAACACTATGAACCGTTTTTATTTTCTGCTAAGCAATTTTTAAGGCAATGGAAAAAAGCTTGTTGAATATTATATATTTACTGATGTTGTATACTCTGGTTGAGATATAACTTTAAACATTTCGTCATAACTTCACAGAGAAACATTTAGATCAGCAAAATTATCTTAACTAAGATCTTAGAGCCATACAGAATCCTCTGATAGATTATATAAGATGCATTTTTGTTTCCTCGTCGACACAAGAATTCGAGAAGTTCCTCTAGTAAGGTTAATTGAACTTAACAAATGCAAATATTTATAACTAAGCTATAGCTGAAACTAGTTATAGTTGTGTTTAAGATTGTAATTTTTAATAGGACATTGTAGCACACCATATGGAATGATCAATCGCATGCAGACAGTGTCTAAATTGCATTGTAATGTTACAAACATCACAAACTATTCCCCTACGACTGATAAGAATTATTTCGTGCCAAGGGCATCTTCTAGAATAGTAAAGCTGGTAAAGACAAGGTAACTTTATTGTCTAGGACAGGGGTTAGGAGCCTTGGGCCTTAAGAGCACATGTGGCCTACTTTGTTCTTAAATGTGGCATTTTGACTGAATCTAAGTTTTACAGGACAAATTATTTTAATTTAACTAATACATTTTTGTTTGTACTTATTTTACTTTATTTTTAAATACCGTAGGATTAAATAAGTATCAACGAAGTAATCCTTAAAGATTGATCGATACAAATAGAACAATAGTAAACAACAAAGACTACATTGACAGCTGCTAGGTTCTTGATTTCGTTCTAATGCAAATTTCGTTCTAATGACTTTGCCTTCCTGACTGGCGCCGCCCCCAACCGAGGATGGTTGGCGAAAGTTTATGGGGGGCCAGTTTGTTACAAACATTTGACAGCTGTGCATTATGCTCCTGTTTAAAATATATTTTGTGAATAGTTCCACAGCTTGACAGTATTTTTTTAATTTGTCAGCAGAGCAATCCTTTATTCCAAAAACCTTAAAAAAAATATAGATTAAATTAATTGATTGATCATTGTTTGATGCTAAGAAAGATCCAATTGAACTGTGGAACAAAGTAGTAGAATACCCAAGCCTTTGGCAACATACCAGAAAAATGTTTTCCTGCTTTTCAACCACTTATGGCTTAAAATCTACATAATTCCCACTCGAATCAAAACGCCATTAAGGTCATAAATGACGGATATCCATCTAGAGAATGAGCTGAAACATCAAACCTCCATGCTGCAACCATATATTCAAGTACTTTCCAACAAAATTCAGACATAACACAGTCATTAAATGATCATTTTTAAATTAACGAATAGTTTTCATTTCTTGACGTTTTTGTACGTTGTAGTTAGACTTTTACAAGAGTGTGTACATTTTTATAACACTTAATTGAAGTTCTTGAATTCGACCTTATTCTATTACAATTAAATTAGTTCGGCCTTCCACCACGAAATGGTTATCACTCCCTAGGATATGTTTTCGAATCATCGATGATTTTTCGGATGACTAGTGGTATGAAAGAGCCGTCTGGCTCTTTTATCGAGTTGAGCAATTTCTATTCATAGAAATGTAAATGTCGCTGACTATCAAATCCTTCAAATTATGCTGATAGTTTTAAAAACAGGCTCTTGCTGCAGGATGTTTCCATGCCACCGATTGTATTGTATCTGAATAGTCTGATGAGCGAGTCAGAAAACGTACTCTTCATCAGATTTCGATGCATCTGATAATTCAATTTATGAAAGAGAAAAATAAATCAACTGCTATTTCTATCATTAAATAAATCCCGAAGAGTTTATTTCATTTTGAACATCCCTAGGGCATTTGTCTGAATTTAATATCGCCCGTATAGAAAATAAGTCAATAAATATTAATGGTAAACTAATTTGCTAAAGAAGTGGACACATTTATTTGTTTACGCAATGTATGCCTGCAGTTATTGACAGCATATATATATATATATATATATATATATATATATATATATATATATATATATATATATATATATATATATATGGATATTTTCTAAGGCGAACATATGATTCATCGTAACAAAAATAAAATTAGAAGGGTTATTTAATTTAGTGTGTGTGAGGTGGAGGGAAGAGCAACTGCGAACTGAAATCTTCAAAGTTCATATAGAACCAAGTACCATTTTGTCCAGCAATGTTTTAAAATTTCATATTTTTACAACGCCTCACAGACACTCTACTTTGTTCAAACCTAAAGGGAGACATCCGAGGTTAGCACCTCATAAATTTCTACCAAATCATATGAAGACACCTGATATGGCATCCCTCCATTCAAAATTTCACACATGCCAACGTGAGGACATTTGAGGTCAGGACATATTTAACATGCATCATCTCCACATGAAGGTTGATCTTTAGAATGGAGTTGATATTTACACTCTAGTTTGTTCAAATTTACCATAGTGATGGGATTTAAAAACAATACTACCCAGTGTTATTATACCCAGTGTTGTCCCATATGGCAAGTACTGTGTTTGTCATGTAGAACTCCAAGTTTCGTCGTTGAGAGATGACGTTTATTAAAACACTGGCGTGTATGTATATGATACTGTATATTAGATAGTATGATTACTCAAAGTGGTGTTAATTGATTATTTTTTAACCGTCCTAGTTGCTTGGATGAAATATCTCGTCCATCAAGATGTGGCAAATTTAACTTATGATGGGATATCACGTTATCAAGATGTTGTAATTGTTTTATGATAACTAGTTCAAGCTCAGGTCAGTCTTCTTCCAGTGAGAAGATATCACGTCCATCAAGGTCAGGTCAATTTTGCTAATGATGAGATACCTCGTCGAGACATCAGATACATTTATGCACAGTTTTTTACCTACAAATACGTCTTTTGGTACGATGGATATTAGAGGTGGACACAGCATAATTGCACAACCGATTTTAACTCACAATGATTCCAGAGTTACGAGGTGCGTGACCGAGCAATTAGAAAGCGCATAGATGACCTGACCACGCTGAAGTGGATGGTAATTGCTGTGCTCTGTGGCGCTATCAACATTCATTTCAGACATTGCAGCTACTGTAGATAATACCATGACCATTGCGGATAGACATTCAAAGGATGATTTTCACATAGACATTCAGTAACATGGGCAAAATAAGCAACATTACCAATACCCACTGTGTATTTTATTCACCATCTTATAGACCCACGATAAGGCATCGTAGTTCTACGTCTAAAGATAATTTCTATTTATTTCTCAATGGTGCAACACGGGCTATAGGCAAGGATCCGGAGACAAGCCCTAAGAGAAAGATTCGTGAACAACACCTCTTAGTTCGGACCTACTGTTTAAGACCATGGGCGAATCAACTTCAACACCGTTTTTTAACAATCGTTAACCCAATGACGTAATATGGAGATGCTGCCTTCTTGACAATTACAACTTCGTTTGATTTTTCGTTCTACGGTCATTTTTTGTTTCTCTCATAAGGACTATCAATACATACATTACCCTACAATAATGGACCGGACGCCAGAGGATTTGCATAAAATCCTACTACTTGTTTTGGTTTTTTTTTTCCTGGTATGGCCTGGGACATTTCTATGTTGTTCATGGTCAATTGAACGCCGACGCCTACACGAACATTTTGGACAACCAGGTTCTTCCTACGCTCTGGCAATTTTACGGAAGAGATGAAAGTTACTTCCAAGACAACAAAGCTACGTGTTATGTTGCAACCTCTGTCAAGCAGTGGTATTAAGATATGGATGTAAAGCGTCTTCCCTGGCCTGCTCAAAGTCCCGACCTAAACCCCATAGAACATTTGTGAGACGAGTTAGAGCGAATCTTACGGACAAGGGAACCTCGTCCGCAATCTACAGCTGAGCTGGTGACATTCTTGCAGCAGGAATGGACACAAATACCCACAGCTGTGTATCAAAACCTTGTTGAAAGTATGCCCAGAAGGGTTGTTAGTGTAATTGCAGCATGTGGGGGACCATCCCCCTATTGAAGCATGTATTCTTTCTCATATACCATCACATCTTCCTGTCCGGTCCATTATTGTAGGGTAGTGTAGACGTATATCGCATATAATTTCGCTTGCTGGAGAAAAATATATTAAAGATTCGAGTTTAGCTCAGGAAGTTTTGTTGGCAAAACCAGAGACGTTATATTCTCTCCAAATCCAAAACAGTACACCGAAGTATTTTATTATTTGGCAATGCGGGACTTATCTGTAAGCTTCACATATGGTTTTTGAAAAACCTAGCTCTGTAATTGCCGTGACTAAGAGGTGTCGTGACCAGGTTGCCCGCTTGGAAGAGTAGCGGTTAGGATCCGGAGGGTCGCAACTAGTAAACTTCACTCAATAAAAGACCATACCGCAAGTAGGGGATGCTGCACGTTAAATCTGTCCTGACCTCAAGTGTCCTCACATTGGCATGGTGTGGAAGTTTGGAGGGTGGTGTGCCAGATCAGGTGCCGTTATCTGACGGTTGTTGAAAATTACGAGGTGCTTTCCTCGGATCTCTCCAGTATTGAACCCAGACCGTCACCAATAACACGTTGTGTTGCTCTAGTGTGACGTTAATACAACTACCTCCCGACCAGTGGGTTTACCCACGGAGCAAGTTTGATTTCTGCTTTTTGTTGTATTTATTCTACATCAGTAAAAGTTTCTTTGTAGGGATGTCCATTTACTTGTAGGAAACGAAACTGTATGACCCAGCTTGGAACGGGATGGTCATAATAATAACCCAGCCATTCCACCATTAATTTTTCATGAACACTGCAAATTGCAGACTATTTGATTCCCATTTATTCAACCGTCGGAACAAAATAAATTACTTTCAAACTCGATCAAAGTTTATCCTTTCATTTTAAATGCCCTTCCACCAAGATATCTATAAAACAATTCGTATGAACTTTTCCTACCTTATTCGTACCTGAAAAAGGATCAGCTCGAATGCAATTACAGTGGTAAGAAGGTATGATCGAAAAGCGAAAGATTGCAGTAACTGTCACATAATTCGCGGCGTTCGTTCGATATTATTAGATTTCCAAAAATTAAATGAATTCCATCTTTCTGCCCCAATGCTTTTCAACTGCGATTCCTCCCGCCCCTCTCCATTGCCATGAGATCAACTTAGCGCCTTCAAACGGAAGCAGTACTGTTGAGTCAGTGGTTCATTTAAATGTCTTTTCTCCATTACAAGTGTGAAAGGAATATAATGAAAAAAGACAATTTCTTCCTCTTCCCAAAACCCCCAAACGCACTCTCTCAAGCACTCCCTATTTTTCGGAATTCGATTCCTGGAACATTTTTCCTGGAATACCTGAGATTCGAATTTATATTCCTATGACAGCAGTCTCAAATCGAGTTCGACCTTTCTCCACGAGGATGAAAGGAAATAAAATTCCCATCACATTCGCCCTTAACGAAAAACTTTCAATCCTTGATATTTTTATCTCGCTTTTATTTATGTTGTCATTCATACCTCATTTGCCGCCAAATGTGGTTTGGCATTTGGAAATGCGCTTGGATTATTAGAGTCCCGCTTGTCTTTAGTAAGTCTCGGGCAATATTTCTTTCCGACTTTAGGAGATTCAAGATATTGCAACGATTCAAGGTAGACGTTTTCAAGAGGCAAGAGAAGCTATTACGGGACAAAAAGTGTTTCGTATCGCGATTTCAACGAGAAAGAAGATAAATCCCGATAAATATGCATGTGATCTCCATATTAAATCTATTTCTCTATTTCGATGATGAATCGAGATATTTCAACGGTTCGAGTTTGAGGTTTTCAAGAGCGAGAGAAGCTATCCCGGGACAAAAAGTGTTTTGTACCGTGATTTCATCGAGAAAGAAGATAAGTCCCGATAAATATGCATGTGATCTCCATATTAAATCTATTTCTCTATTTCGATGATGAATCGAGATATTTCAACGGTTCGAGTTTGAGGTTTTCAAGAGCGAGAGAAGTTATCCCGGGACAAAAAGTGTTTTGTACCGTGATTTCAACGAGAGAGAAGATGAGTATCGATAAATCTGCATGTGATCTCCATATTAAATCTATTTCTCTATTTTAATGATGAATCGAGATATTGCAACGATGCAAGGTTGTGGTTTTCAAGAGCGAGAGAAGCTATTACGGGACAAAAAGTGTTTTGTACCTTGATTGCAACGAGAGAGAAGATAAGTATCGATAAATATGCATTACGGGACAAAAAGTGTTTGGTATCGAGGTTTTAACGAGAGAGAAGATAAGTCTTGATAAATATGCATGTGCTCTCCATATTAAGTCTATTTCTCTATTTCAATGATGAATCGAGATATTTCAACGGTTCGAGTTTGAGGTTTTCAAGAACGAAAAAAGCTATCCCGGGACAAAAAGTGTTTTGTACTGTGATTTCAACAAGAGAGAAGATAAGTATCGATAAATCTGCATGTGATCTCCATAGTAAATCTATTTCTCTATTTTAATGATGAATCGAGATATTGCAGCGATTCAAGGTTGTGGTTTTCAAGAGCGAGAGAAGCTATTACTGGACAAAAAGTGTTTTTTACCTTGATTGCAACGAGAGAGAAGATAAGTATCGATAAATATGCATTACGGGACAAAAAGTGTTTGGTATCGAGGTTTTAACGAGAGAGAAGATAAGTCTTGATAAATATGCATGTGCTCTCCATATTAAGTCTATTTCTCTATTTCAATGATGAATCGAGATATTTCAACGGTTCGAGTTTGAGGTTTTCAAGAACGAAAAAAGCTATCCCGGGACAAAAAGTGTTTTGTACTGTGATTTCAACAAGAGAGAAGATAAGTATCGATAAATCTGCATGTGATCTCCATAGTAAATCTATTTCTCTATTTTAATGATGAATCGAGATATTGCAACGGTTTAAGGTTGACGATTTCAAGAGCGAGAGAAGTTATTACGGGACAAAAAGTGTTTTGTACCATGATTTCAACTAGAGAGAAGATAAGTATCGATAAATATGCATTACGGGACAAAAAATGTTTGGTATCGTGATTTCAACGAGAAAGAAGATAAGTCTCGATAAATATGCATGTGAACTCCATATTAAACGTATTTCTCTATTTTCATAAGTGCCATGTCTACTATACATTTATAAAAAAATTTTATTTACGTAACTCATTCATTTCTGTTTCATGTCATTATTCTGACAGTTGCAATTTTCACGTTTATACTATAAATCTGATCGTGCTCAATACCTTTATAAAGACACTGTGATTACTAATTCACTTAACCCTCCTGATAGTTATCTTGACGAAGTTGGGTAGGTGTTCCAACTATCTCTCATGTGCTTAAAATAGCCTACTCATGTTTGCAAGCTACTATGCGCGACATCTATAGGGTTTATGTAGCTACCTTGACGGTCCAGAGTTTTGCCACACGTAGCGCCATTGGTAAGTCTCCTATCAGTTATATCAACAACACTATTGCATCTGAAGTATTTGAGGCTGCGATCAACGTATTTTTTGTCTTACAATACTAAAGGTAGGTATGTATGCTATACTAGCAACTTGTTTTTGATAATAGCTTCTAATTTCGCCTGGTGGGTGATAATGGGAACAGGGGTAGGCGATATTAGGAACCCACTCTTGAAAATTCTCTTGGGAACTTCTTGAAGTTTTACTAGTTAAATTGACGTAAGTAAATAAGGTATATGATTTCTGGAAACCAAAGGAGAATAGTTCCTAGTGATATTAATTTAGTTTCCAGCTTGATTTTCCATACTCATATACAGAAAAATATCTAGGGAAGGCGATATTTGGAACACCAACTCTTATCTCGTCGTCAAAATTGATCATATTTTCATGAACGAGGTATTTCGTCGTTAGGAGAAAACTTACCAGATCTTGATCTCATCACCATTAAAAAATTGTCAATATGACGAAAAAGTGTTCATATCTTCATGGGGGAGATATCTCGTACACATCACTTAAAGGGTTTAAGTATAATTAATGTTTTTTTGGAGTGTATGGATATATATTTTTTGCTATTTATAAAATCCTAATTTTTTTATTCTTAAGCAAAATTAAGATTGTACAGTAATTAAAAGGACAATTTCTATTAACAATAAGCTACCGGTATTCATGAAAGAACTGGAATAATGGCTCTCATGATAATTAATATGATACTATTAGCTTTTTGATACAATTTTATAAAATAAGGACTTCCAAAACTTAATATTTACCCTTTTTGTTGCGAACAAAATAGCATTTAGGATCAATTATACTTGAAAAAAAAATCTGTTCCGAAAACTTCCATACAAATTTTGAGGTTGTAGAATAGTTAAATTTTTCTTGTACTGTAAGACCGATTTAAAAAACGCACATGCATTTCAATTTTTAAATAATTCAGTTATTGATTATCTGTAGCATCCTGTTTCCTGATGACGGGGACGTATAAAAATACACTCGTCGAAAGATATCACAAGATTTATTGGTATCGTTAAACTATGCGATTCCAAGCCGCAGCGGATCAACGCTTATCTGCCAGTACTAGCTACACATAGGACAGACATCCTAAATCTGACCGGGATGGTCGTCTGGTTGCACAGGACTCTGTGTCTACCGAAAAGTATAGGCCACAAAAGATCTGCGCTTGTCTGCCATTAACGGCGAAGTCTGCCTGCGCTTGAGGCTTCAGGGCTTACTCTTCCAAACTGGGCGTTCCGATAAAGTGACCAACACGGTCGACGCTTTAATTCCAAATCCCCTATCGATGGTGGCCAAGTTTCCTTTTCGGATCGCCATCGTGTGAGGATATCGCAAATCTTTGTTTACCACCTAGTCTGATGACACGCTGGCACCTTCTTCGTCGGATATCCTCAAGGGTGAATCGAGCTTAGGCATGGGGCATGTTGGCACTCAGATTTGCAATCCGACGCGTTGTTTGACGAATGTCTCAAGAGTTCTGAAGGGCTTTTCCCAGCCACTTCGGCGTCCAAGCTCCTCGAAGAGAATGTGTGTGGGCAAATGTCATAGGCTGTTATAGATGCAATGGCCGAATTCACGGTAGATGTAAAAGCGAAGTGGAAATGGAAGTAGCATGCTTATAGGATCTAAGTAATCACCAACAGCATCAATGTTATGTTTCTTACTGGTGGACTGGTTATTTCTGTCACGATTGAAAAAATTCAAGATGACTGGAAGTTATGAAGTCTTCTGCTGCCTATTGGGTATCATCGTGCAAGGTCACTTTTTCCTTCCTGTCAAAAACAGCCACCATCAACCATATTTATTTGTTGTCTTGATTTGATATGGCAGTGGTTCACCAGAGAATACTGAACTGTAAAATAAAAGAGACTTAATATCCTTGGAGTAGATACCTTGATGAATTAGCGTCTTTTTCTATATTTGTAGATTAAAAGAATCCGTGGATCTGATGTTTGTTATTGAGCTGTATTTTAGAGATATTTCTCTTGGTAAATTTCACGTTTATTTTCATGTGAAATTTATTTTGTTTATTTGTGTCACGTTTCTTTAAAAGTTGCTTTGTTTACTTTTTCAGTTTATAAAGACCAATTAACTCTGTGTGGTTTACACGCAAATACCCGTTCTGGAATCTGCGTGTCTTTGACTGCGGCGAATAAAAATTCTTACTATTCTTACTATTATTTTCAACCAATAAATGTAGCTCTTTAATCATAACGTGTGCTACTGTATAAATCCAACGCTATTATCTACTCGGAAATCTCATGAAGTTCAGAGGGTTAAATTAATTTATTAAGGAATGACTTAATATTTTTGTGTAACCAGTCATATGAAACTACTGTCACATTCAGTTCTGCATTTAGATCGGCTCTAGTAACTATTAGGAAATCCCATGAAGTCCAGAAAGAGAAAGTAATTTATTAAGGAATAATTTAATATTTTTGTGTAACCTGTCACATGAAGCTACAATCACATTCAGTTCTGCATAATAACGAAATATCTCATAATTATACTGTGGATAGGATATTGTGGAAACCATCTGCTATTTCCGATATCCCATAATAAGCATATAATCCCATTCCGTTGAATGTATCTGCTTATGTCAGAATTGATCTAACAATTACATAATATGAAATGTTCGTACGAATGAGATAAAATGCTAAGCAATGACCTAAATAAATTTATGTAACCTGAATCTCTTCGAATGTATTCAAATAGCGGTTTCTTCCAAAATCTGTTTTAATGATAATTTTAATTCAAACCATTTCATTAAATTTAATGGGCGTGTTATTGACGACGAAGTTCAGTTGGGTAATTTGACTTTATATATAGTGACTAATATGCCCTTCTTATTTAACATCTATTTTCAGTAGCTTCCAAAAGTATTATTTTTTATTATCTTCTAAAAATTCTTTCATTCACCACAATCACCAAGTAAAGCATCTAAAATTTCACAATCCGTAAAGTACCGTTTTTTTTTTGTCCGTCAAGTTAATCTCAAGATAAATCAACAGTATTGGGGTATAGCAAATTAGTATACGAAAGCAGAATAAATAGTTCCATTTTTTGTTGTTGACTTTCAATTTAATTTTGAAAACTAAAAACAAAACAATAGAGGACGAAGTACTGTAAACATTTATTCTGCGGATGCCTACACTTAGATGAGTAATTTTCATTGTGTGTCTAATATGATGATGATTTTCCTATGAAAAAGATTTAAAGCGTAAACAACTAAACCACCCAGAAAACAATGATTTTATCTCGAACTAGCTGAATAACCCGTTGCTCGTGTTTCAAATATGTCCGCGACACTTCCCTGTGTTAGCTCGAATACACAAACCCTTATTACGTGTTACCTTGTCCAAGCCCAATTATTGCAGGAAAATAAACTACAGATTTTGAAATTGGGTCTTCGAGGGGCGGTTTTAGGATTACCTGTGTGTCAATTTTCATGGCTACCGATTGGTCTGAAGGCAGTAAAGAAATATCCTGCGTTTTCCACAGTGTTCTAAAGTGTAACTGCACCAATTTTGAAATGGATTGGTCAAACGTTGTAGATTGATTTGTATAGAGAATATATATACACACCCATTTTTTTATAAATATATATAGATTACCCAAAACGGAACGTGTACGCTCTACCACAAAAGCACTAGCATAATCTACATTTACTTTTACAAAAAGTCTCTCATACCATTCTGCTTAATTTGAAACATACTGTAGACCGGTCGATATCGAATAACAAATGCATCTGTTTACATTTACATGTAAGGAGTAAAAAAAACAGCATACTGTACGGGGATAATTTTCTCGTTAAAAGTCAGCTTCCAAAAATTTTGCGACCAGTTTTTGTTCATTAAACTGCATGGCAGAGATAAATAACAACAGAACTCTAATTAGGCATTTTCAATCTGCATTTATTTTTGTGTTGTCAGCCGTGGGCTTTAACTTAACAAACTTAATTAATATGTTTGGACCAAGTGCGATAGAAGTAGGTTGTTACTCACACCATTATCCGAGCAGATAGACACACAGGTCACAAAAAAAATCTAAGTGCTATAACCTCTCCATTTATTTCCCTTTTAAATCGGCATAAAGAAAGCGCGATGTAAGAGTTTATTTTTGGTCTGACTTTGAGGTTACAGAGACGATAATTACATGGATGGTCGGATACCTTTTTGGGAATGACTGTACACAAAACGCGTTAAATTAGACTGATTAACCTTTCTTTGCATAGTGGTGGAAATTTCCATCATAACATTGAATGCCCAAAAATTATATAAAAGAACAAGTTCACTTTACGTTTATCGTGCTTGGATACCTTTTTAATGTCCATTGCATAAAAAAAACATAGCTGTCAAAAATAAGCAAGTGTCACTATCAGTAAAACGAGCTTGAAGTTGTCATTCCGCTGTTTGTTGTAGTTGCTATAAACGTATGATTTCGTTTTTAATTTTGTTTTATTATATTTGAGTTTCTATTGCTAAAAAAGTGAAAATGAGTGGAAGAAAGGTTTGTAACATGTGTTTCTGTTATTTTTAGAGCAATTTCTGAAAAAGTTTGAGTTTAATTTAAAAAATACCACATGATATCATCATATTGTTTTTTGCTAAATTTATACTATAAATATATACTAAGATTTTTTTAACCATTTTTCCTTTAATTTTGAACATGAATTATATCACCTTGATTTATTTCACCAGTAAAGAAAAAAATCATGCAAAGAAGGGTTAACTTGGAAATTGGTTATCTCTACAGTGAGAGTATGCTAGCAGGGTGAAAAAATACAGGTGAAACGTATAAGTAAAGACATCTTTTTGAAAGTAATGTACAAGCATGAAACAGATAATATATAATACATACAGAAAAGAGAATAACACATTTTTATAACTATACAGTATGGTCCAAAATTCAGGATATGAGGACATGCTAGGGATGTTTGAAAATTGGTATATATGTCCGTAATGATACAAGAAGAAAATAATCAAATTGTAAAATTGTGGCCAGAAATTTATTCCAAACAAATCACAACGTGTAATCTGCCAGAAGATCTCCATATATGTAGGATATAGAATAGAAAAAGGTTGTATGTGCTCAGATTGCTTTATTTAGAGGTGGAGGCACAATCCTGATGCGGTAGTACCAATTTCGGCAGTGAGTCCTTGGCGATTGTATCCTTGAGATTTTACCGGTGATTCTGATGGACATAGAATTTCAAATATCGCATAAGTATTATCCAGTGAAGTTAGATCACATGATCACGTGGTGTCAATTGAACCCCTAAGTCTGATCCATCTATGAGAAGTTCTTATTCCAACCATAGCCTTACGTGTGTGTTGGTTATATTCCATTTACAGGTAAACAGCTTAGTTTTAATCTAAATATTCGAAGCAGAAACTATACCATCCAAAACGCGTACTCAATCACCTGTGTGTTTAACCAGACACACAACTTTCTTGCTACGAACTTTCTTACTAAAACTGGGGCTTGGTAAACCGGTTCGGTGTTTTGCACAACAACCATTTCATTTGATTCTATTGTTTTCCCTAATCCTCTCATTATATATCTTATAATTTCCTCATGCTTCGTTCCATATCCTGCCTTTTGGACCATACTGTATTCTTAAAATATGAAATTCTCATGTACCTAAATTAAGGATAATGCCAGCTCCGGCAAATAAATGTTCAGTAACAAAACAAACGTGACTTATTCATAGAGCCCATTTATTAAACAAAAGATAAAGAACAAAAAAGATGGTGCATGTATGATACCATTCATAAAAACTACAATTTTTGCACACTGGAGCAATTACAAAAAATATCGACCTACAAAAACTTAACATGACATGGTTGGTTTGATAGTTAATACATTGTATGCCTCCCAGACGATGAAATACAGTCCGTACAACGCCTAAGCATGCTGCGGATCAAATTATCGAGCAGACCTTGGGGAAGATCACTCCACTCAGCAAGGAAGCAAGCAATGATCTCAGACGTTCGGGTACACATCTAGAAGGTGTTTGAAGGGCTACAACTCGTCGGCCAAGCATGTCCCACACTTGCTCTATCTTATTCATATCAGGTTAGAATGGTGGACATTCCATACGGGTGGTATCCTCAAATTCAAGGCATTCGTTTACAATGTTTGCACGGTAAGGACGTGCGTTGTCATCCACAAACACAAATTCTGCGCCCATGGTACCCCTAAACATACGTACATGTTGTTGCAGAATGATGTCCCGATGCATTTGGCCTCTCATGGTTCCGATTTCAACATGTAAGTCTGTTCTGGAGCCTAGCATAATTTTGCCCCAAACGAGCAAACCTGCTCCAAAGTAACGGTGTCGTTCATTGATGTTGTCTTGGTGGTAGCGGGTACCTGGCGTTCTCCATATGAACGTCCGCCGTGAATCAGACTGCAAGCTAAACCTGGACTCGTCGGAAAACATCACACAAGCCCACTGTGACGATGTCCATATTGCATGTTCTCTACTCCAGGCTAACAGCTGGCGACAGTGAGTTACCGTGAGCGGAACACATCTGATAGGCCTGCGACCATATAGACCAACATATCCCAAAAGTCTTTAAACGATTTGCCTTGAAACTGTCGTACCACTGGCTGGAGATAGCTGACGAGAAAGGTCGGATGCTGTGCTCCGTCTGCTTCTTTTAGCAGTTACTGCCAAATACCGGTCGTCATTCTTCGTTGTATCTCGGAGGATACCTGCACTGTAACGTCTTCTGACATTTCCATCATTTTGGAATCGTTGCCGAAGCCAAGAGATGACTGACACTTTGGACGATTCCAAGTTTCACTGAAACTTGCGTCTGAGTAAGCCCACATTCCAGGCGGCCGATAATTCTGCCACATAAAAAATCATTGACATGCGTTCTCTGTTCCATAACTATTCGGTTGTGGCACTGAGCGACTTACAGAACGCTTGTGAACAATTTTACTTCTTTGCTACCATTCCTTATATACTCCTCTCTTACACTCTCGTCATTGTTACGTACTATAGGCGTCATCTGATGGCCTCCTGTAATTTGGATATTATTCTTGAAGATGTGTGCGACAATTCTACAGGTGAAATTTTTACTTTAGAGTTCGATTTCCGAGTGATTCTGAATTATTCTTAATTTATGGATACGATTGTTAATTTATCGATACGAGCTGCATACATAGCATGGCAAGGAATATATTTTTCTTAAACAAGAGGAAATTCACAAAATAAAAACCAAAAGGAATTTATTGAAAACGAAAGTGTTGAGGCATTTGATGCGATCTTCTGGCTTTGTGTTGTCGGTCTCCCGACTGCTGCTGCAGGCTTGATTTAAATTTTATTATTCGAATTTTTTTCGTATATTTGTTTTTAATGGTGTTTGTGGGAGTATATGAGCAATTTCTTAGCATTTTGGGGCTCATATTCGTAGAAAACACCATTTTGTGTTGTATGGATCAGGCTCCTCCCTGATGACGCCCTGATCCACCAACACTTTCGTTTTCAATGAATTCCTTTTGGTTTTTATTTTGTGAATTTCCTCTTGTTTAAGAAATATATATATATATATATAAAATCTGAAACAGTTCCCATTAACAGACTCAATTTATATTCATTATTCATTTCTCCATCGAGTTCTTATGCATAATCTTGTTAATTCATTGTGCCATCGCATTCCTCTCTCAGAAGTCTAGGAACCAACCAACAAAAGAAATTTGATTGATTATGCATCCTTCACACGGTCTTCTGTTTGGCTAAAACGTACTCTGAGACTTCTACGCAGTTGTGCCTTCTCAGAACTGTGTCCGTTTTCCTAATTCATGTTCATAAAGTCATAGCATTAATCCTTAATAAATATCTTTTCGAGCCTTAACCACTGGCTAATCGTTTTAATGCAACAAATATATAGTACTCGTCTGGTGAATGGATATTTTGGTCAAGTCGTGTATGCTGTAAGCAGTCATTTTTTCCACAACATTAAGCAAGAATATAGATATCCCTGACAACTCATATCCGGTACCATAGAGACCACCGTGATGCCTCGCTTTAATATAAAGGTGACAGAAAGTGTCATACCTCCCATCCTAGACTTGTGAGCGGGAATATCATATCTTTATCCTATGTTCAGGACATTAAAACCTTTCCAAATTAACTAAAATGTAACACTCAGCAAGACTCTGAGTCATCTTCTGGCCAACGTTGATATGGCAAGGTACGATCTCTATAGAAGTCCTGATCTAGCGACACATGGACTTGGTCTGAGTCTGAACACATTCAACACTTACAACACCTCGCATGTTAAAAATAAAATCAATCAATCAAGCAAGCAGACCTACCCTCATATAAAGGAAATTCATGATCAAAATGTTTAGCCATTAAGCTAATTTTTCTATCGGCTCATACTCGTGGACGTGATCTATGGTCGGCATTCTCTTTATATTAACTTGATCTATGGTATGGTATTCTCTTTATATTAACTTTATCTATAGTATAGAATTTTTTTTATATGAAAGTAGGCTTGGTTGGTTGGTTGATTTGATCTAAGATGCAAAGAATAGACAAAAGTAGGTCTGGAAATTAAATAATAAAATTATTTTGTAACTTATTTTACCATACTCACACTTTTTCGTACAATGAAATACTGTTCTACGAATCTCAAGTTAAAAATAATATTGCATTTTTGTGCTAAAATAAAAAATAATATATTTTTTTTGAAATCCCAATTATATTTGAAAAATTAATTTAACTAAAATATAAATCAGCTTCCGGAAAATTTGTTTACTTTACTTTTTAAAGCTTTGCAAATTGATTGGATGGAATTCTTAGAAACCACTCAACCTGAAAGACGTAAAAACAAGTATATACTGTCTACTGCAATTTCAAACTATCCCACTCGATTTTATTTAGCAGTAAATTTTCATTAGTCTCGGTGGATTTTTTTTTACAGTTAACTTTAAACAGGATGTCTGTGCTACACAGCACAAAAGAAAAAGTATATGCACGTACTTAAGGTACTACATTCAACTTATAAAATTTAATCTCTATGCTACATTCCTCTTATCTCGTAAAGAGCTTGATTCCATTAAAACACCTGAACGATTTCCTCGTCATAGATTTATTAATTTAAAATACCAAACCTTGCTCTTATGTCATAACAGAAATGCGGTAAATATTCATTAGTCGACGACAAAGTAATGTTTTAGTTCAGAAATTTCTATCAAAGCCAAAAATTGCTAACCGATAGTATTTTTTCCTATATGTATAATACTATTGTATCGAAAAATTGCCACTGTTCAGAAAAAAATGTATACGTATATTCTATTGAAAAAAGTATAAATTTTTTTGTTCATCATTCTTAAAACTTCAGAATACAGCACTGTGTCTTCTTTCTTTAGCTAATTAAATATTTTTATTTCATAGTTGATTTTCAACTTATAATTATTTCACATGCCAATACATTCGTTAAAGTTTTTTAAATCGAACAATAATATTCAGACTATTCATCGCATAACTTCGTAAAATTTGAACTAAAGCTCCATAAAACTTTGTCAAACAGTTACTACTTGATCTAGACCTCACTTAAAAATTCATGATACATATTAATTATATTCTTTCAAAACAAATAATATTCCAAAGTTTTTAAAAGCCAAAGGTAAATTAATTTAAAGGAATAGAAAACTTCAATACACAAACTAGTATGTTTTAGTAAAACTTTAATTAGCAGTACAAGTTAATTTATTTTTTCATTTTCATTAATTATTGAAATAGGAGCGTATTAAAAAATTTTAATAAATCCATGATCATAACTCTAGACACAACTTTAACAAAAGCGTCCAAAGAAAAAGTAAACAGTGATAGCTCGGTTGGTATGGGAGGTAATTTTAATTAACGTCGTACTGTAGCAACACAACTGGTTATTGACGACGGTTCGGGATCAATCCCCTTCAGGAAAGATCCGAGGTAGCCCGGTTGGAAGAGCGACGGACTAGCAACCGGTGGGTTCCGAGTTCGAACCCAATCAAAGACCGTCATGTACAAAGATAATGGTAATGGTAATTTTTATTAATGTCCTACTAGAGCTACACAACGGGCTATTGGCGACGGTCCGGGATGAGTCCCTTAAGGGAAAGATCAAAGGACGACACCACTAAATTTGAACCACGGTCAGATGGCGAAGCAACACATGAGCAGGCACCACACTCTCCAAATTACCACACCAACAAATTTCAACCCAACAGTGAGGACTTTCGACCACGATAGATTTAAGGTGCATCACCCGCCTATACACCATAAGCTTACAAACATCCATGCCCGGACCCGGATTCGAATTAGGAACCTTCCGATCTAGAGGCTAACATCTTAACCACTATACCGATTTTGTCGGAAGTGTACAAAGGAAACTGGTGCATGTAAAATACGTCATGGCCTCAAATGTCTTCACGTTGGCGTAATGTGGAATTAGGAACCTTCCGATCTAGAGGCTAACATCTTAACCACTATACCGATTTTGTCGGAAGTGTACAAAGGAAACTGGTGCATGTAAAATACGTCATGGCCTCAAATGTCTTCACGTTGGCGTAATGTGGAATTAGGAACCTTCCGATCTAGAGGCTAACATCTTAACCACTATACCGATTTTGTCGGAAGTGTACAAAGGAAACTAGTGCATGTAAAATACGTCATGGCCTCAAATGTCTTCACGTTGTCGTAGTGTGGGAGTTGGTGCCCACTCAGGTGTGACCTCGTCATCTGACTGTGGTTCAAAATTACGTGTTGTTGTAATCGGACCATTCCTTTCGGGGGTTGGTCCCGGACCGCCATCAATAGCCCGGTGTATTGCTCCTGTGTGACATTAATTAAAAGTGCCATACCAAAATACCAAAAAATAAGCTTTGTTTCTAAATTAGAACAGTTAAAACATACCCCATTCTATCAACAAATCACCTTTTAACCTCAAATGTTTGTTTTCCAGCATACAGCTTCTGAGAGGAATGTAACAAGATCTAACACAAAAACGGCAACAAAAAAAAAGTTCGTACATACATTGCTTGCGACACCAGTTGGAAAGAGTCCCAGCATACACAATGTAAGACACAAACTGAACATCACAATTAACTGGATTAGAGAAAGTCTCGGATGTAAGAAGAATAAAGATGTCTCGGAAAAAAGACCGGAACAGCATCTAATCAAGGTCAAAGAAAGCGGAGACCTCATTAGTTGTCCTGGAACACCATTATTAGCACCACAACGAAATATAATAAACTATAAAAAAGCACTAGATGATTATCCCTGAAATGCTCGGAAAGCATAGTAATTAGTTTTTCAAAAGTGAAAGGTGTTAGGAACTCAAAACACGTCAATATTATTACTGATAAAGTTTCTCAATCACCATGTAAGTTCGATAAAAGTTGTGAGAAAAGTGATTAAAAGAACTGTATTATTGGATCATTAGAGAGAGAGAAAGAGAGAGGAGAGAGAGAGAGATAGTATGTTAAGCCTTAACTTTCATTCAAAATGTTCAACTACATCAATGAGTCCAAAATTGCTGTAAAAAAATTCTAATTTTATGTTTCTGTACTCGGTATTATACTTTAACCTTAGTTGACTTTTATAGCAAGCCGTTGCAGATTCGATATGATTCCCCTATTTCACTTGGTAATTTGGTAATTTGTAATTAACGTCGTACTAGAGCAACACAACGGGCTATTGACGACGGTCCGGGTAATGGTAATTTTATTTAACGTCGTACTAGAGCAACACAGCGGGCTTTTGACGACGGTCCAGGATATCCCTTAAGGGAAAGATCCGAGAACAACACTTCGTAATTTTGAACCACAGTCAGATGACGAAGCAACACCTGAGCAGGCACCTTAATCTCCAAACATACGCACCAACTCAACGTGAGGACTTTCGGCCACGACAGATTTACGGTGCACCAGCCGTCTCAACACTATTCGCTTACAAATATGCATGCCCGGACCCGGATTCGAATTAGGAACCTTCCGATCTAGAGGCTAACATCTTAACCACTATACCGATTTTGTCGGAAGTGTACAAAGGAAACTGGTGCATGTAAAATACGTCATGGCCTCAAATGTCTTCACGTTGGCGTAATGTGGAATTAGGAACCTTCCGATCTAGAGGCTAACATCTTAACCACTATACCGATTTTGTCGGAAGTGTACAAAGGAAACTGGTGCATGTAAAATACGTCATGGCCTCAAATGTCTTCACGTTGGCGTAATGTGGAATTAGGAACCTTCCGATCTAGAGGCTAACATCTTAACCACTATACCGATTTTGTCGGAAGTGTACAAAGGAAACTAGTGCATGTAAAATACGTCATGGCCTCAAATGTCTTCACGTTGTCGTAGTGTGGGAGTTGGTGCCCACTCAGGTGTGACCTCGTCATCTGACTGTGGTTCAAAATTACGTGTTGTTGTAATCGGACCATTCCTTTCGGGGGTTGGTCCCGGACCGCCATCAATAGCCCGGTGTATTGCTCCTGTGTGACATTAATTAAAAGTGCCATACCAAAATACCAAAAAATAAGCTTTGTTTCTAAATTAGAACAGTTAAAACATACCCCATTCTATCAACAAATCACCTTTTAACCTCAAATGTTTGTTTTCCAGCATACAGCTTCTGAGAGGAATGTAACAAGATCTAACACAAAAACGGCAACAAAAAAAAAGTTCGTACATACATTGCTTGCGACACCAGTTGGAAAGAGTCCCAGCATACACAATGTAAGACACAAACTGAACATCACAATTAACTGGATTAGAGAAAGTCTCGGATGTAAGAAGAATAAAGATGTCTCGGAAAAAAGACCGGAACAGCATCTAATCAAGGTCAAAGAAAGCGGAGACCTCATTAGTTGTCCTGGAACACCATTATTAGCACCACAACGAAATATAATAAACTATAAAAAAGCACTAGATGATTATCCCTGAAATGCTCGGAAAGCATAGTAATTAGTTTTTCAAAAGTGAAAGGTGTTAGGAACTCAAAACACGTCAATATTATTACTGATAAAGTTTCTCAATCACCATGTAAGTTCGATAAAAGTTGTGAGAAAAGTGATTAAAAGAACTGTATTATTGGATCATTAGAGAGAGAGAAAGAGAGAGGAGAGAGAGAGAGATAGTATGTTAAGCCTTAACTTTCATTCAAAATGTTCAACTACATCAATGAGTCCAAAATTGCTGTAAAAAAATTCTAATTTTATGTTTCTGTACTCGGTATTATACTTTAACCTTAGTTGACTTTTATAGCAAGCCGTTGCAGATTCGATATGATTCCCCTATTTCACTTGGTAATTTGGTAATTTGTAATTAACGTCGTACTAGAGCAACACAACGGGCTATTGACGACGGTCCGGGTAATGGTAATTTTATTTAACGTCGTACTAGAGCAACACAGCGGGCTTTTGACGACGGTCCAGGATATCCCTTAAGGGAAAGATCCGAGAACAACACTTCGTAATTTTGAACCACAGTCAGATGACGAAGCAACACCTGAGCAGGCACCTTAATCTCCAAACATACGCACCAACTCAACGTGAGGACTTTCGGCCACGACAGATTTACGGTGCACCAGCCGTCTCAACACTATTCGCTTACAAATATGCATGCCCGGACCCGGATTCGAAACAGGAACCTTCCAATCTAGAGGCTAACACCTTAACCACTATACCGGTTAGCCGGCCCTATTTCATGGGTGATTGGAGTATTTTCCTATTCCAGTAGTTTTCATCTGAATAATAGGGCCATAACTAGAAAAATGATTGTTCAAATGCTGTCTTTAGAAATATATTGTCTCTTAAATAAATTCGTTAAAAACTATAAAAATCTATGTTGAACGTAGTTGAAAAATATGAAAGTTCAAAAACAACGAGCAAGAATAAATATCACAAATATATTATTGTGCATACAATATAAGTAATGTACAAGGTAATCCCAAAACTCACAGTATGTATATATAGTCTTTCTATCAAATATCATGTACAAACTCATAAATTACACACTATAGCAAAAAAATCGTCGTGCCAAGAAGATGCAGAGTTACAGTGGTGCCGGGCTTGGTCAACTTGGAACGGCGTTGACTGGGGACGTATAGTCTTTTTAGTGGTTACACAACAAAATGGCTCCACACCAACAGAGACAGTAGACATTTTGTCGCCTGACTGTGTTGCTGTTAAAATAGCCTTCACCTAGCGACAGTAATTTATTTGCGCATGCGCACAATTTTCTTTTTCGAAAGCAAAACATTTATTTCCGCTTCTGACTCTACAAGATGGCTGACAGATCGCGTCCGCGTTTAACAAAATTCTTTTTTACAGCGAAGACGATTGCTTTTAAAGCTACTGGGGTACAGCTACACTCTACGTTTATGAGTGATGGCAACGGCTTGGGGATATTTTTTGGCGCACTTCTAGTAGCGAGTTACGATAAATTAAGGCAAACCATCTGTCGTTACTGTTCTTGTGGTTTTCATGGCAGCATAGGCAAACGGAAACTTTCAATTTTCATTTTGAATATTCTAGAAAGTTCTTCCAAAATCCGTTAAAATCGTTTGATTTCAATGGTTCGTTTGAAATTTTTTCTTTGCTCCCATTGGTTATTTTGTTTTTAAAATATCCTTTGATTGCATTGGTCCTTTTAAATCGTTTTCTGTGATACCATTGGTCCATTTAATTGTATTTCGACAGTTGTGGAATTTTTATTTTACTATAATAGTTTTCACAAAAGGATTAAGAGCTTTGTTTTTTGACCATTTTCGATTTCATCATTTATTTATTTTTTCACGCAAGAGTTCTGACGTTATCAGGTTGTATTATTTCTTGATTTTTTTCTTTTAAAAAAATTTTCTTTTTCAACATGCCCACTGGATCTAATTTGATTCATGTTTCAGGGCTTTCTTACACCCAACAAATGCAGTTTAGTCTTTCTGCTGGTTCACAATTGTGTTTAAGCTTATTACTTTGTTTGAAAGTTTAAAAAAAATATACTTCTTTTCAAAACGTTCTCAAATGTGTTTTCAAGCTTTCATTTTCCGTTGTAAAAAGAAAAATATTTTTGAAAAAATTCTTTCCTTGGCGACATTAGAAGTGCGCCAAAAATATCGCCAAGGGCGTTGCCACCGCTCATAAACGTAGACTGTAGCTGTTCCGCTACTGGCTGCTATTGAAAGAAAGCAGTAGGTGAAAAACACCAACCGAAATCGGATTAGGCAAGTTGCTCACGAAAACGTAATCGCTGAGATGCGATTGAGAGATGTTGAAGGTTTCTTCCGCTATTTCCCAATAAATTCAACTTTGTTTGATGAACTTTTAAGTTTGATCGAACCCACTATTCGAAAATTCGATACTAATTATCGAAAAGCAATTACGGCTTCAGAGAAGCTTTCGATTGCTCTCCGGTGAGCGAGAGTCACAATCTTTATTCTGATTGGCTGTCGGCATGGTGACAGAGACAAAAGTTGAACTTCCTCCTAGACTTGAAAGAACAGCGACAGAGACAAACCGGGATAAACAAAATGTGTTTGTAATACGAATGAGAAATAACGAAGAAACATGTTTTTTGTCTTTTTCGCCGTTAATGTGAAGCCACCATTAGTGACGACAACTGCAGACGCGTATTTAGACGTCCAGGGCAGCGTGTGAATCCTGGCCTTACTATTCCACGCCATACATGCCCACAACAGTGCGATAGGGTCTGTAGTTAAATCTCTTTTGACAGTCGGATCCCTTAGGTAGTCATTTCTGGCACGCTTACAGCACAGCGGTACGTAGACGACTTTCTACGAACGGTTGTTACCGTTCCTTTTGCGACACCGAGGACTGACTTTTCACCAAGATATTGCCCGTCCGCACACGGCACGTGTTAATATGAATTGTCTTCAAGCTTACCTAACACTTCCTTGGCCAGCTAGGTCTTCTGAACTCTCTCCCATAGAGCGCATTTGAGGCGTTATGAGAAGGCGATTGCAATCATCCCGAAATATTGACCATTTAGTCTACAGTTGGAGACAATTTGGCAAGAAATTCTGCAAGACATCCTCCAGAAATATTTTTAGTGTATGACCCGCGGAGTGACAACTTGCATCCAGGCCAGAGGTGGACCAACGCCTTGTTGCCTTCCTCCCTTTGTAACGGTCACACTCTGAAATAAATCATTCAATTGTTCTGAAATTTAAATCGTTTGTTGTTCTGTGTATGTTCTTTACATCCACCAGTTTTTATAGCAATCAGACAACTTCTTCTTGGTGCGTCTATTTTATTTTGTTACTAGCTACTATCACCATCACTCGCCCTCATCAATAATTATTTCCCCTAGTTGACGCACTAATTCTTTTTAAAGAAGCTTAACCCACCAAGTGGTTTTGACAAGATATCTCGTCAATGAAGACCTAATCCATTTTTCTTTGGTCGCGATATCTCGTCATCAGGACAGTCTCTATTTTTTCTGATAACGAGATAAAGATATTATAAGTTTTTTTACCCCTAAGGACGAGATACGTCATCCCTCAAGAGCTGGTCAGTTTTGCCAATGAAGGTATATCGTATAAAGACAACCACCCGATTTTGCTAATGACTTTACAGAAAAAGATGTGACGGTTAAAAGGCACTTTTTTCGTGTGAATGAATAGAATTATTTTTATCTTTAAATTCAATAAAAAGGCGTGACTGTATCGAGCAGGTCAATGAATTTAACTTTCATCAAGGAAACGTTTCGCAAATTACGAACCTTAATTTGAATGCTCCGAAAGCATTACAAAGTTACGTTCTTAAATTGATTTCGGTCTCTTAAGTTTATTTTATTTCATGTAGAGAGTATTCTCATAAATGTTTACATTTAGATAATTTTAATCGAAAGGAATATTGATTTTATATTCAAATGTCAATTGTTGGTATTCATTGTTTTCCAGATATCTATAAGTTAAATTTCTTATATTGTTGGTAATTAAACAAAAGGTGGAATAAAAGTGTATAACAATGTGCGCGTTTGCAACAGTATTTTCTCTTTTGGCGTTGTTTTTGATAATTAGAACATACAAGAAATCGATTTACTTTACTTGAGTTGGCAAATATTATAACTCCTTTGACAACTTTCTAGTGACTTAAATATGGATAAAACAACGGCTGTGGCTTGGCTTTTGTTAACCCCGTGGTTATGGGGAATGTTTGGATTAATCGTAATCGGAGATGCAACATATATTGTACCGCTGATGGTGTATTTCATGTTGGCTCTGACTATCGAAGGTGAGAAGGATACAAATTTGGATATCGGCTTGATTCAAAGCGAAAATATTGGAAACGTTGATGACTTTGATCATGGGATAATGAAAACGATCAATATATTACTGAAAATGATTGGGATTATGGAAATCACCGTAAAGTTGATGACTAAGATTGTGAAGAAAATGATGAATGGGATCAAGCGGATGATGAAATTTATGGAAAAGGTAATGGATGTAGTTGTGAGAATATTGATTCTGCCGTTGAATTTGATTTTAGACATAGTGAACTTGATGGATCAGTTGATGAAAGTGATTATGGTGATAACGAAAATCGTTGAAAAGTTGATAAATAGGATCGTGAAGACAGTGAAAAATTTTATTAATTTGACTGTGAAGACAATGAAAATTATGAATATATTGATGTATATGATTGTGCAGACAATGAAAAAGTTGATTAATTTGATTTTCTTTATAATGCATCAGTTGTTGGATATGATTGAGGAGATAACGGAGAAGTTGATGGATTTGATTGTGGGGATAGTCAAAATGATAGAAAAATTCGTGATGTTGATTGTAGTGGTAATGAAAGTGATGGAGCAGTTGATGAAAATGATTCTGGTGTTAATTAAAATGATAGAAAAGTTGATGGATGTGGTGATAGTGGGGGTGCCAAAAATTATGAAAATGTTGATGGATTTTACTGAGGAGATAATGAAAATGATGGAAAACTTGATGTATATGATTGTGGGGTTACAGGAAAATTTGAAGAATTTGACTGTGGAAATAATGAAAAGGATGGATTATTTGATGTATGTGATTGTGGGGTTAGTGGAAAATGCGATTGGAGAGATAATGGACACGATTGAAAATTATATGTACATGATTGTGGTGATTGCTGAAATTTTGATGGATGTTCAACTGTGGGGACGGTGCAAAGAATGATGAATAACTTGATGGATGTGAATGGGGAGGTTACTAAGACATATAAATGGACTGATGAATAGGATTGTAAAAAGAACAAGAGAACTAGAATTCGTACCTGGAACTATCATCCGAATATTTCAGTGGAAATAAAAGAGATTGACAAGATTATCGACATATTCCAAGAACGAGTAGAAGTATAGAACTTCGCTTGTAGAAATACACTTAATACCTTAACAAAATCAAACAAAAGTGCCGAGATTGTGAATTCCTCCAAAGGACACGATAAAAAAAATAATAGCATAATTTAAGCATAAATGTACCCCCAAATGCTTTGTGAAACCAGATACGAAGATAGGGCAAATATTAAACCAGAAAAGTATACACCTGTGCTCGGAAGAAGAAAAACCTTATAGCAAAATATTTTAAATATTCCTTGTGTGGGTCGCTTTGAGGAAAACTATATGGTCCTCTTGAACAATAACTACTCTTACATCATGCATCGTTTCAGTTGGAGTGAATTGGGGAAAAAAGATTCAATCCGAACATAATTTAAGATTTATTTATTTATGAAAGAAACGAAGATGATGAGTTATTCATTTCGCAACTGATATAATCAGAAGTGGCTCGATTATCTTGTCCAGAGAGCTTAACCTTTCGATCAAGGAATCAATTGGATAGATTTTGGGATGAAATCAACCATTCCGAAAAATGCAGCAGAAGCTCTTCAAGAAGAAAATATCATATTTTTCTGTTTGAAGACTATTATTATTGAATACATCATTTGAAGGGACTACTTATTTACCACCACCATGGAATTCATAGAAGATTGTGCACAAAGACTTTCTAATTAGTTAATTTTCGTCTCAATATAATTTTTTGATACCTTAAAGTTCAATAAAGAGAAATACAATTTGCATCTTTAGAACTTTTGATTTTTATTTCATTCATTTATCGCATTTGACCTACTAAATAGAATAATAAAGCACTTTTTCAGAATACTTTAGTCTATATAGGGTATATCATATATTATAATATATTTTGTAAATACATTGTCCCCTACATGAGAGTCAACAGGTTTTTATATTGTCTTTAAAATCTTCCTGTTCTCGTCTTAGAACAAATTAGTCGTGTTCCCTTTTACAAAACGTTATTAAAAATGACTATTCTAGTGAAAAAATATTGCGAAGAACGAGTTGAAATTTTGCATTTACGTGCTAAAAGTCACAAATCAATTTTTTTATCGGAAGTTTCCTGGTTCGAATGCGGGTCAGTGCATGTATGTTTGTAAGAGCATGGTGAAGAGTCGGCTAGTGCACCTTAAATCTGTTGTGTCCGTAAGTCTTCACGTTGGGTTGATGTGGAAGTTTTCGGTGCCAGCTCAAGTAGAAGATTGCGGAGAGTGGGGTGCCAGCTCAGGTGTTGCGTCGTCATCTGACCGTGGTTTAAAATTACGAAGTGTTGTCCTCGGATCTTTCCCTTAAGGGACTAATCCCGGACCGTCGTCAATAGCCCGTTGTGTTGCTCTTGTATGATGATAATTAGAAATTACCATTACCTTTGCCAACGGCCTTGTCTGACTATTTTAGCACACTACTAATTTCGCCAAAAAAATAATTCAAAAAATATTCAAGAAAAGACACTTTTGGATTTTCTACACGTCTTAAAATCTAACTTCTATTTTCTTTCGTTAAAGGTTATATACAATGTTTTGAATTTTTTAATGCTGTCTTCAAGTCTTTGTTATTTTGCGACATGTTCATTTAATGCTTTACAGAAATTATTATTATTAAATGACATATTTGCCAATATACTTGCACATTTTCTGATGATAGCGTTTTGTTATAATCAGAATGCGTGCGTGCATAATGATTACAACATATATTACACTGGATGTATCTATTTTAAGTAGTTAGTTATACTGCAATCGTTTTTGGAACTACAGTAACAGAAAGTCCTTCATACAGTTCATCAATTAATTCACTGAAAATCTCACTTTGTAGAGTACAGTCATGAAAAGAAACCGAACACTACCTCCATTAATTCGAGCACTATTCATACTAGAGCAAATTCAAAGGTAGCATTAGATAGCGAATAATGTCCTCTACAGTTCAAACAATTACATAAGGGGATTTCTTCATATCCCATTTTGTACAAACAACGAAATTTCTTACATAAACACACTGTTTTGATGCCATAATCAGATTCTGCATCGTTAAATCAGTCTAAATATCAAATTTCACATATATACTACCTTTGTATTCCAGAGATATTCAATCCTAAAATGTGTGTCAATTTCAGGGGTCATCACGATATAGAAAGTCGCTATTTGTAGGTCCAGATTATTTCTTGTTAAAGCTACAGAAATTTCAAATTTGAACACTATTTCAAACTTATTTTTCAGCGATTCGAAAATTATTATAGTTACTAGCAAAATACCCGACCTTACTCGGTTTGAATTGGTTTACTCTAGATTGAAGAGATAATCAAAATATATAATGACGTACGTTTTTTGTAGAGTAAAAATTTATTTTAACACCTTTCGCCATCTTTATATTTTCTACAACTTACTTTGGACACAAATCCTACACATGCATATCCATTCATGTAATATATTTTACATACATCGCACAATTGCTGTATGACAAAGCTACAAAATGACGAAAGGTGATACTAAGGTTACTACTATAAAAGACGATTTTGAGGGAGATTTGGAATTCCCTTTCTTAAGTTCTTTTCATGTTCAACTCAATTAATTAAAATTATGATTTACGGCGAGTGCTCTCGCACGTATAGTCAACAAAACAATATTTTTTTACTTGTGGCACTCTTGCCTCCGGTATGCGACTTTGTGAAATTTTGCAATCTTCTGTCATTATTACAACGAATTTTTTAATGTTGGAAAAAGTTCTAGTTTGGATTTTTAAACATTATTATTCTTTCAATAACGGCATTATTCTTTAAATAATTGCATTATTCTTTAAATAATTGCATTATTCTTTCAATAATGGCATAACTACACTTAAAATTTACTGAAAATTTATACTGACTTACCTAACATTTTTAAGTCTAATACTTTGTGGTGATGTTGCGTGTGATGAGTAGGAAAACACATTTATTAAAATAATAAATATTTAGAACAGAAAACAGTGAAAAAGAACAAAATAAAAGATGTCGGAAAAATTGTTCTAAAGATATTAATTTGTGATTCATTTTTATCTCTTGATCTCGCACAGTTGCCACAATTTACAACTAAAAGTGCACAAAATTTAGAAATGTGAAATTAATTCAGAGCGAAAGAAACAGAAAATATCACTGCTCACGCGATCTATATCACTGCTCACGCGATCTAAAATATCACTACTCATTCTCGTTTCGTTGAAAAACATCGTCTGTCTCAAATATTCCAAAATCGTTTTCATTGCGGAAAGAACAAAAATAAGACTCGAAATACGTGAAGTATCAGAGCTGAAATTCCATTAAAAAATATAATTTTTTGAAGAATAATTACTTTTTTTAGCAGTACTGGTAAAGCAATCGAAGTAATCGTAATATTCAATAGACCTTCCAATTTTTCCAAAACTACCAAATTATGGTTGATTTAAGTATACTTACTCAGGTGTTTTAGCATGCAACTCATCTAAATATAACAATAAAGAAATGTTTAATATTGCATTCACTAAACATATAGATAGTGTATAAAATAAAATACACTGCAATCAAATATCTGGAATACAATTCATGTGATGCTTACACAAACACACAAACACAAAATCGAGCATAGAACAGAAAGACGGACAGACAGATTTGTGTAACCAATTCCCCTCACTAAATGAAGATAAGTACTCACTGTATGCAAATTTCCATGAAAATATCTTAAACCGCGTGGACGTGTATAGGGCACAACATACAGACAGACAGACGCCAAACGAGAAAAAGGCGGATTCGTCATCAGAAGGGTCCAAAACGGATAGAAAACTTGAAATGGGTCGAAAATATTGAATGTACAAACAAACACTCCATTCTTATTTATATAGATATAGTGTGTTTCCTCTTTTTCAGATTGTATTTGTGTCTCTGTGATAGGTTCTGGGTTGACAGGAATTGGATGGTATGAGACTTGAAAAACATGTTTTTTGACTAGATCTGTTAACTTGAGAGAGGGAATAACAATACAAAAATTAAAATTTATCTAAGTTAGTTAGAAACATGCAGTTCGTTGCATTGAATCGGAACTTTTCAGTTTCCCCCCTTGTATAATAAGAGTTTTGTAATTTGTACATAATTCCCAAAACGATGGATAGGCAGAGAATAATCCAATGCCATGACCATCAAAATCACATGTTATTATCAGTCTTAAAGTTTTATGGAGTAAAATTAAGGCTAATTTGCACTGTGACACCAGTTCTTTTGATATCAAAACTTTGATGGAAAAACTAGTCATATCTTAGCCACCGTCACGGAAGATACGTTTGGACAAAACATGAAAAGTTAACTATGGACAAGATGTTCTTCATGTAACAAATTGAGTCCATTTTTAACTATACTAATGTTCTGGAAAAACCTTTTGTGTGAATTCAGTTAAAACTTAAAAACACTATTCGAACTAGCTCAGATCTTGTGTTATGAATTATTTTCTTAATAAAGTAAAGACTTTACATACCTCCTGTACTTCAATAATTCGATATTACTAATGCAAATAAAATGTTGAATACTTTTTCGCATTACACAGATAGCATTTCAGTATCTTAATCAACTATATATTTACCATTAAAAATGATATGTCCAAAACCTTGATCTCGTCACTCCGGATAAATCGTCACTTCGGCTAACTCGTCAATTTTCTTCATTACCGTCAGCCTTTATATACGGCAAACCCTTGTTTACGCGTCACGAATTCAAATGCTACTCCGGATAACTTGTCACTGGAAAATGTAGGGTATATGTCAAATGGTAAACAAAATGGAGTCTAAAATGATGAGTGTCTTCCTATTTTTCTACGTAAGGACCCAAGATTCTGCATATTTCTATAGTGTAATGCATGATGAATGGTGCCCTAAGAAGGCAGATTAAATTATTTAAATAACGTTAACTGTAATGAACTGTGTTTCTATCAATTTTTAATCCAAAACCACTCGCCAGCTATAAGTCGTCAACATATATTAATCCCTTGAGTAACGATTTATAGAGGTTTTATAATATATCTTTGATACACTTTCCAAGTTAATATTTCTTCTTTTGCTAAACTTTTTCTATTACTGCAATAATTCTGTTGTGTGAGCACTAAACTAAGTAAAATCTAAAACGAAAATCGACTTGCTCTTTTATGTTAGAAGGAACTGTAAAAAGTTTTATCTGATGATCAATAAGTGCGTGAGGCTCATATGTCGTGCAAGCAAAGATGTTCCAGAAGTACTGAATGGCATTGTTAAATTTTTATCTTCATTCTCAATCGCTGACTTTTAAGAATAACTTTTTCGATTGAAAGTTCGAAGGTAATCCGGAAATTAAATTTTAAATTTACCGTCATTGACATTTATGATGATACCATGGATTAATTTAGTTCTTAAGCAATCACAACAGTTTATTTTGTACTTAATGGAAATAAGACACTATGCAAGCATGCAAGTGTTTATAAAAATGTAAAATAAATAGTTATGAAGTTCAGCGTTATTTTATGTTACACTATACAGTATTTCAAAACTTTCTTAACAAACTTTGAGAGACAGAGAACCCAAAATTAAACTGTACTTTATGCAGCGATGTATTTACACAAACGTTACCTGAATCTAAAATTGCCAGATCTGAATGTTTTAAGCAGGTATGCTAGAGGTCGGTGTTAAGCAGTTTGTCTGTTTGTATATCATTTAGTGGGTCGGGTAGACTTATGCTTTGAGCTATAAAACTGTAAGAGTACAACAATTGTATAAATAGGACTTGTTGAAATGTTACTTATCGTTCATACTTGCATCTTAGTTCTACCCCCTAGCACACCCCACATGCTTCTATAGACATAGATCCCTTTATGAAAACGGTTCAATTTTGTGTTCCCTACCATCTATCAAAGTTGGTTCGTTGGTTCTTATCCCATGGTGATAGATAAATTCTTCCCCAAGACATGGAGATCGTGCAAAATTTATTTTTCAGCTATTGTAATTGGGTTGGAGAAGATTACTTGGCCTACTCGGAAAATAGGACTGATGCAGAAAACGGTCAACAGCTGACGCTTTATATTCAAATAGCATGATCTTGTGCAGTTTGTACTGTAAGTTTCAAAGCACTCTATATTTACTAAACCACGTGCTTCAATTAACTTCTGGTTTAGAGGTGAATTATGGAATCAATTAAAACTATGCTAATTAATATTAATACATGATTTATTAATATTATTATAATTGCGAAACATCAGTCGATACATGTTGCTTGCTTCTGAAAGTCAAAGCCTTCTCATGTTTGGCTCCCTGCTCTCTTCCGAAAACTCTTATTTTTGCATAAAAAACTAGAGCAAGGATGAATCAAGACCATCATCAAAATTAAGGAAACGATCTTGAAAAACGTATTTAAGTTGCCGACTTCATTAAATTAAAGTTTAAGGCTACATTGCGAATGATTATTGACTCAAACTCATGGTTGATTCTTCTATTCTACGAGATACAAACTCTCCAGTCAACGTCTGTTCCAATTATCCCCATACAAGTGGCATTTAATATATGTCTATTTTATTCAAATAAAGTTTACATCGACATCACGAATGGTTATTGACTCTAACTCGTTGCTGGTTCTATTCTCTTTCATACATAAAACTCTCCAGTCAACGTCTGTTCTAATTATCTCCATACAAGTGTCATTTAAGATGTCTATTTTATTAAAATAAAGTTTACAGCGACATCACAGATGATTATTGACTCTAACTCGCTATTGATTCCATTCTCTTCCATACGTAAGAACTCTCTAGTAAACGTCTGTTCCAAAACAAAATTGTCCCCATTCATTCTGCTCATAAAACAAAGGAAACAACAATGTCTAGTAACATGTTGCCGAATCAAACAGGTTTTCCTAGTGCAGCATATGTATGATAAATATCGAGTGGGAAATGTATCTAAACAAGAGTTTATAGCGGCTCTCACCATGGGTTCTAAAGCATTAGGAAACCCCGGGAGACATATAGCAACGTGGTTTCCTTGTGTGCTATGAAAATTGTCTCTCTTGTTTCGAGGGTGTTTTTACCCGTGTTGTTCACTCTACCTAGAAATGTTTGCCAGGAACACTTTTAGTGCGCTGATGGAAATGGATATTAATGGGATGTAAGATGCAGCGAAAGAGAGAGTATGGGGAAAAGCCCTCAGTATATTTCCCTTTTTTATGTTCCTTTCTTTTGCCCCCAGTGTTTATTCATTCGTACCAGTGCATATTCCTGATGGTTGCGTATTCATACGATAATATTTGAAATAACTAAAAACTCAACCAAACTTTTTTCAGAATTAGTCTTTTATCAGGCTAGTCAAAGAAGCGTTTTTTTTTAAGTTTGATTATTCCGAGTTGTTTTACACAGCTGCATACGTAATTTTCTACTTGACAACACTAGTTTGTTTTCGAATTCAATTTCAGCAATTTCAAATTCCAAAGTACGATCACTCAAACTATCGTTTATTGTGATCAAACTTTTTTCAAGTTATGAAGCCATCAGATACTTCAATAATAGATTTAAATTGTAAACAAACCAGAGGGAAAGAAACAAATTTACTTCTGCTACCCAAATGCTCTCTTATGATGCACATAGGGATTACCTTAAAATTTATTTTTTTAGCTATTTGGGTAATGTTTTTTACATTTAATCTAACTGGCGTTGGCCAATCTGCTATCGTATACAGTTTGGAATACCTCCTTTGTAATTTTTTGGCGAAGTTCTGAAAATGTATTTGAAAAACAAGTCAAATGACATCACATTTTGAATAAGAATAGGAAATTTTTCATTGAAACACTACCACCATCGTAGTTTCGTTTGATAGAGAAAATACCTTATACGCAGCATTTGAACATTAACTCTAGAGACACATTCTGGGATACAGCACAATATACTGTCTTTTGCACTGACCAACCGGTTTAGGTGTTGGAATCTGGATCGGAAGGTTCCTGGTTCGAATTCGGGGTCAGGGCATGGATGTAATTGTGCTGTCCTCTCTTAGGGGTAATGATGGAATTGCGTGCTCCTTCACAAATGAACATCACTTACGCAGCCGCGATCAAGGCATTAGGATAAAGTCCCTCTCCGCCTGATGTATTCTAAAAACAATACTGCCTTTACTAGCACGGCAGTATGTTCTACAGAAAGTTGTAATGCGCAATTTTAAACAAATTAATCAGACGTTTAAATAGAATTCTACATCAAATCAGTCAAAAACTAAACGTAATTGAGGCGTTACATTTCAGTTGAAATAACTATATATTGCACTACATTCTTGTATTCAATTCTAGATTGCGATATCGTTTAAATGTGAAATAAGTCTAAACATTCGCTACATCATTCATTGACTTAGCGTTAAAAAAAAAACCAGATGATACATTTTTCTCAATATTTTACGAAATTTCTTATGAAGACTGGTCTTTTTCTCTTCAAAGATCGACACAATATCTCACAGTAATGCCTTATAAATATTTCTTTCGTGACAGAAAACATTTTTCCTAGTCCTTTATAAAAGCACCAAAAGATATAGTGTATTAATCATTGTACAGCAGGAAAGGAGTATGGTACAACATTGCATTTCAAATTCATTTAGACCTCTAACCTTTTAGACATATATATTGCACATGTCCTTTTTGGTATAGTGGTCAAATGCCTGCCCTTTGAAGTCCTTATATTTCAGTGTTTTGAATATATACATGCCTAAATTTAACCTTCTCTCTTTCCTTAACATTTGCATTAGCTTTAAGTCTTTTTTCAATCAACAAGCACTTTAATCCTGTGAAGCGTTTACACGCATGTATCCGTTCTGCAATCTGCCCTCTTCTCAGAAAGACTTCTAACCAATCTTAACCTTCTTAAGCAATATAATATACTCTATAACAAAAAAATATCGACGCACCAAGAAGGAGTTGTCCAGGAGTTGTGCCGGACTTGATCAATTTGAAACAGCTCTGACTGTGGACGTATAGTCTTTAGTGCCGAGTCACGTTTCTAACTGTGACAACAGACGGACGACAACCGCTGTCATGTCTGGAGTCGTTCAGGGCAGCGTGTGAATCCTGGCCTTGCAAAAGCACGCCACACATGTCCACAACACGGCGTTATGGTCTGAAGTTTCATCTCCTTTCTAGCCGGACCCCTTTGGTAGTCATTTCTGGCACACTTACAGCACAGAGGTACGTAGATGACATTCTACGACCGGTTGTGTTACCGTTCCTTTTGCGACACCCTGGACTTCCTTTCCAATAAGATAATGCCCTTTCGCACACAGAACGTGTTGCCATAAAATGTCTTCAAGCTTTCCCAACACTTCCTTAGCCAGCTAGGTCTCTCTCTCTCTCTCTCTCTCTATCTCTCTCATGGAGCACATTTGGACTTTATGGGAAGGCGAGATTGCAACCATCCCGGAATGTTGACCCTTTAGCGCGACAGTTGGAGACAATTTGGCAAGAAATTCCACAGGTCACCATCTGGGAACTTTTTCAGTCTATGTCACGACTGGTGACAGCTTGCATCCATGCCAGAGGTGGATCAACGCCTTATTAACTTTCTCCTTTTGTTACATTCAAACTCCGGAATAAATAATTCAATTGTTCTGAAATTTTAATCGTTTGGTTTTGTATGTCTGTTTTTCACATCCACTAATTTTATTGCAATCGGACAACTTATTTCTTGGTGCGTCTGTTTTTTTTTTGTTATAGAGTGCATTTCATTGGATTCTTTCAAACAATGGATGTGGTTATTTAGGCATTATGCCAAACAATCGGTCTAATGGTCAGAGCTTCTGGATCGAAAGGTTCCTCTTTCGAATCAGAAGTAGGCATGGATGTTTGTCCGTACTGCATCAATATGTAGTCGCACTGTAAACAGGTTATGCCTCGAATGTATGAGGTGAACCAACTCCTCGTTGGTTCACCTCACACATACGCACATGTAGTGCATGATTTACTAAGCCGGAATGTGGGGGAAATGTATCCTTACGTGTATTGGTTGCAGGGCTAAAAATAAGTCGCGACAACCACGGCAAATGCCGTGAAGTTACCTTAAATCGCCGCGACGATCAATGGTTCTCACGGCAAGTTTTGCTGTGAGTATTTGAAACGGAATGTTTCATTATTTAATTTTAAAATATTATCTATTAAAATAAATAAATAAGAAAATGATTATGTTTCTTCACGATGATAAGTGCGGATGGTCCTTCGCTTTCATATTTTATGTCTGATCGAGCTGTTCAGAAATTGTTTCGTGCATGTGATCGCAGACCTTGCTTTTAGCTATGGAGGTATGAAGCAACTGCAATTTTTGATAGCCTAAATATTGACTGATGTGTTCGTAAACTTGATAATAAGGAAAGAATCGCGTGTCTGCAATCTATTATTTGAGTGTTTATTTTTACCTCAGATATAATTTAGGGTTTCATATTAAATTTCAGAAAGCTTACAACAAAGTGGAGTATTTTTTTCTTCTTCTCATTGAATTATTCATTCAATTGTTTTAAAGTTTAACGAAACATTTACAACTGCAATTTATCGTTATTACAGAAATTTTAGGTTTTGTCATGAGCTGAATAGTTTTTGATGCCAGCTTTTATAAAAGCTCGCAGCAATATTTGCTGCCAGCTTCACAATCTTATTTCCAGCCTGATTGGTGGGTATTAGCAATGATACATTACTAGAAAATCTCGTGAAGTTTAGAAAATTGAACCCAATCTATGGGTTTCTTGCGGTTTTTTTTTTTAATTTTCTTAACGTATTTTATTTCTTATTATAGTATCATTCGGTTGCATGTAATCTTATATTTATTTTTCAAATCATAATAAGATTCAAGATGCACAGTTCCATACCCTTTACCCCCATATATACCAAAATTGTAACAGCCTACGTGTTATTTTGTAAGAGTTCATTTACGAAACTAGCCATGTTTTTCTTCTAATGAACTGGAAAGGATCATAGAAATAATGTCACATAATGAAAATAAAGCGCTGGATCAAAGTGTATGAATATTCTGCATCTACGTCAACTCTAATGAAATCGGAACACCATCAATATCACTCCAAGAAAACTCGATCTCAGTTCATCGTTCATGAGTAGTTACATTTTCTTTGAGTTCGTTGAAAAATGCACACCATTTCTTGTCAGTTCAAAAGTTCTGCAGTTAAACCGTTTTCTCGTTAAATGCCACTCCATGGAAATAGCAAGAAGCACCCATCAAGTCGATAAAGATATTCAATTTTTGGAAACGCACGCCGCGTGAATAATATGTTAAACCATTCCCCATTGCAGGGGAAAAAACTCGGCCTGTATCCATCACGCTTTAGACCCTTTGCTCCAGAACTTCGAATAACTAGATATCGCCACGTCCCTATTTTCCGCCGTATTTCACGTCATCTTCCCATATCCAACTATCCACCCCTATCTTCTCTGTAGCAGCCTCGTACTAGATTCGTGCACCACTTGTCACCTTAAATTGGTCCAGCCATCGCTTATCAAAATTTATTCGCCTGCAAATTCTTCTTCACCTTAACGGCTGCAAATTTAAATCATCGACTTCGGACAGGTCGTTCCCTGATGTTGAATTTGATGTTCATTTTTCTGGCCCGCCTTTCGATCGGATGCTTACACAGGCCATCGAAGAAAATAAACATGCTCTACTTTCTGTCTTATCGTCGTGTGTCACTCAGTACCTGTTAATGAAGTCGCCGCTTTTTGTACTTGAAAAGTGTTGAACATCAAACAACTCGATGTACGGAGAGAGCATCAATGCTTCTTTAAATGTATATAAAAAGGACAAAATTGATTTATTACTCAAAATTTCAATATTTCGACCTCAAAATAGTCCATCAAGGTCTTGATCTAGTTTGCAAATGACGAGGTATATCGTCCATCAAGATCTTACCTATTTTGCAGATGACGATATCTATCGTCCATCGAGATTTCACCTATTTTGCACATTACAATATATATCGTCCATCAAGATATTATCTATTTTGCAAATGACAAAATATATCGTTCATAGAGATCTGATCTATTTTGCAAATGACGAGACATCTCGTCAGTCACAATTGACCTATTTTGCAATTGATAATATATCTCGTCCCTCAAGATCTGACCTATTTTGCAAATGACGAGGCATATCGTCCATCAAGATCTTACCTATTTTGCAAATGACGATATATATCGTCCATCGAGATTTCACCTATTTTGCACATTACAATATATATCGTCCATCAAGATATTATCTATTTTGCAAATGACAAAATCTATCGTTCATAGAGATCTGATCTATTTTGCAAATGAAGAGACAACTCGTCAGTCACAATTGACCTATTTTGCAAATGACAATATATCTCGTCCCTCAAGATCTGAAATATTTTGCAAATGACGAGGTATATCGTCCATCAAGATCTTACCTATTTTGCAGATCACGATATCTATCGTCCATCGAGATTTCACCTATTTTGCACATTACAATATATATCGTCCATCAAGATATTATCTATTTTGCAAATGAAAAAATATATCGTTCATAGAGATCTGATCTATTTTCAAATGACGAGACATCTCGTCAGTCACGATTGGCCTATTTTGCAAATGACAATATATCTCGTCCCTCAAGATCTGACCTATTTTGCAAGTAACGAGGTATATCGTCCATCAAGATCTTACCTATTTTGCAGATGACGATATCTATAGTCCATCGAGATTTCACCTATTTTGTACATTACAATATATATCGTCCATCAAGATATTATCTATTTTGCAAATGAAAAAATCTATCGTTCATAGAGATCTGATCTATTTTGCAAATGACGAGACAACTCGTCAGTCACAATTGACCTATTTTGCAAATGACAATATATCTCGTCCCTCAAGATCTGAAATATTTTGCAAATGACGAGGTATATCGCCCATCAAGATCTTACCTATTTTGCAGATGACGATATCTATCGTCCATCGAGATTTCACCAATTTTGCACATTACAATATATATCGTCCATCAAGATATTATCTATTTTGCAAATGACAAAATATATCGTTCATAGAGATCTGATCTATTTTGCAAATGACGAGACATCTCGTCAGTCACAATTGACCTATTTTGCAATTGACAATATATCTCGTCCCTCAAGATCTGACCTATTTTGCAGATGACGATATATATCGTCCATCGAGATTTCACCTATTTTGCACATTACAATATATATCGTCCATCAAGATATTATCTATTTTGCAAATGACAAAATCTATCGTTCATAGAGATCTGATCTATTTTGCAAATGACGAGACAACTCGTCAGTCACAATTGACCTATTTTGCAAATGACAATATATCTCGTCCCTCAAGATCTGAAATATTTTGCAAATGACGAGGTATATCGCCCATCAAGATCTTACCTATTTTGCAGATGACGATATCTATCGTCCATCCAGATTTCACCTATTTTGCACATTACAATATATATCGTCCATCAAGATATTATCTATTTTCAAATGACGAGACATCTCGTCATTCACGATTGGTCTATTTTGCAAATGACAATATATCTCGTCCGTCAAGATCTGACCTATTTTGCAAATGACGAGGTATATCGTCCATCAAGATCTTACCTATTTTGCAGATGACGATATCTATCGTTCATCGAGATTTCACCTATTTTGCACATTACAATATATATCGTCCATCAAGAACTAAGAATACTTACTATGTAAACTTATAGAAAGGATAATTTTGAGAAGATTGACACACCACCTTTTGTCAAATAACTTGATTCCACCAGAGCAATATGCGTTTAGAAGAGGCCATGGCACAATGGACCAGATTCTGTTCTTCAGTCAAAGTGTTAGAGATGCCCAAAATTGCAAACCCACAAAACATACTTTGGCGGTTTTTCTAGATCTATCTAAGGCATTTGACAGGGTTTGGAAGTATAAATTACTTAACAAGTGTTACAATGACTTTAACATCAAAGGTAGAGCTCTCCCATGGATCTCAAACTTTCTAAATCACAGAAATTTTTTCGTAAACTTTCAAAATAACCAATCAGGATTTTACAGGTTGTATCAGGGAATCCCTCAGGGTTCCGTACTCAGTCCTACCCTGTTTTCCATGTTTATTGCAGGAATTGAAAAAATTGTATCACCATGCCAGATTGGCATCTTTGCAGATGACATTGTGTTGTGGTCTAGTGGTTCAGACATAGGAAAACTGGAATCTAATCTAAACGGATCCTTAGAAGCTGTCCGTGATTTCTCAAACTCTCACAGGTTAAACTTCAATCCCTCAAAATCAGTTAGTAGCTTCTTCACCACTAATAGACACCTCTACAATTATTCTCCTGCAGTGTACTTTTCTAATCAGTTACTGGACTGTGACAAATATCCAATTTACTTGGGTTTTACATTGGATCCTGAGATAAACTGTAGGAAACATATAGAGAAAATAGCAGATAAAGCTAGAAAGCGTCTACAGATTTTGAAGTATATTTCAGGTAGAGACTGGGGAGCTGATGCTTCCACTCTCAGACTTACTTTTTGTTCCCTCGTGCGTCCCATTCTTGAGTATGGTTACCAGGTATTTCAAACGGCTTCTGCTTCTAACTTAAAGATCTTGGACAGAGTACAATTGAGTGCAGCAAGAATAATCACTGGGTTAAGGAATAGCTGCCCTAGTGAAGTGGTCCTATACGAAGCTGACATTTTACCTCTGACTACGAGATATAGGATTGATTCTTTTAAATATTTTAATAAATTGTCAAGTCTTGGTGATTTTAACAGGACTGCTGAATTCACTTTGAAGTGGAGGAGTAATCAGCGTTTAAAGAGAGACACTCCGATGGAATTTGTGAGGAAGGAGGGTTTTATTGATTTTGAGGTTATTCCTTCGACCACTTTTAACTGCTTGCCTCCGACGGTGTCCCTTGAGAATGTCAGTTTTAATGATGAACTGAAGACTCATGCCAATAAACAGACGGATCACCCAGACCTTTTGAAACAGTTGGCCCTGGAGGTTGTCAATAGCATCCCTTCTGATGCATTGGTCATCTATACGGACGGTAGCAAACTTGAAGACGGTAGAACCGGGAGTGGTGTTTTCATCAACAGCGCTGAGGACAAGGTCAAATGCAGCATCCGAAACCCTGACCATTGTTCAGTCTTTAGATCGGAGATCATAGCAATTGGTGCAGCCCTTAATTATGCACAGTCCACTGATAAAAATTGTATTTGGATTTTGACTGATAGTAGGAGTGCTATACAGTATTTCAAAAATTGGCCACAAATTTTTGACATCCCAGACCAGGATATTCTGAAGCTTCTCTGCGAGATTGGCCTGAAAACACCAATAAGCCTCCAATGGATTCCATCGCATATCGGGGTGTATGGCAACGAGACAGCCGATGTACTCGCCAAGAATGGCTGTGATCTCCCTATGGACTGTTTGAATCGCCTCACTCCCACTGAGGTCCACTCCCTGGGAAAACAACGTTTGCTTTCCTTGTGGCGCCGTACGCCATCCCACCATTGGTATGCTGGCAATCACCCTGGACTCTCAATCACATGCTGTGGCCCTCGGCCTTTTCAATCGGCCATGGCCAGATTTCGAAGTGGCCATCTTAAAAGTATCAAATTTCAGAACGGGTAGAGAATTTTCCCTCCTTGTTCCTGTTCCCTACCTGCCAGTCCTGATCACCTTCTTCTCTGTCTTGGCGCTTCGTATAAGCAGCTGTTGGTTGATCAGGACTTTTTGCAGGTATATGGGGATCTGGCACGACGGGGCCTTCTGGACCTGGTGTAGGCTTTCCTACACCAGGGGGATGTGCAACAACAACAGATATTATCTATTTTGCAAATGAAAAAATCTATCGTTCATAGAGATCTGATCTATTTTGCAAATGACGAGACAACTCGTCAGTCACAATTGACCTATTTTGCAAATGACAATATATCTCGTCCCTCAAGATCTGACCTATTTTGCAAAAGATGAGGCATATCGTCCATCAAGATCTTACCTATTTTGCAGATGATTATATCTATAGTCCATCGAGATTTCACCTATTTTGCACATTACAATATATATCGTCCATCAAGATACTTTCTATTTTGCAAATGACAAAATCTATCGTTCATAGAGATCTGATCTATTTTGCAAATGACGAGACATCTCGTCCATCAACATCTGACCTGTTTTGCAAATGACAAGATATCTCATCCAATAAGATTTTACCTATTTTTCAGATGACGTGATCTATCATCCATCGAGATGTGATCTTTTTTTGCAATTACGAGATCTATCGTCCATCGAGATTTGAACTATTTTACAAATGACATTATATATTGTCCATAAAGATCTTACCAATTTTGCAGATGATGCGATCTATCGTTCATCGAGATCTGATGTATTTTGCAACTAACGATGTATATCGTCCATCAAGATCTGATCTATTTCGCAAATGACAAGATATCTTGTTCATCAGGATCATATCAATTTTTCCAGTAACGATATATCTCGTTCATCAAGATTTTACCTATTTTGCATATGACGAGATATATCGTCCATAAAGATCTTATTCGTTTTACTAATGATAAGATCAGGCAGATCGTTTCCATGTTACGACAGCTTCAAGTTATAGACCAGCACAAAGACAGTTCTTACTTAAACAGAAGAGAGAAATACACCTAGGGTGAAAGTTACAAGAATAGAACCTGAGCTTTGGGAAATATTAGTACTATACACTCATGCCCAAAATTATCTTTATACAACCAAAAATATTTATTTTTTGAAATACCGAATCGACGTAATCCATTTTTCACAGGAATGTGTGAAAGACAAGCGTAATTAACATTACACAATAACAAGTGATCAAACGATTTCTGATATACAAACTAAGGCGTTACGTCATCCGACGGTGAATCAAGCTCTTTGCGCAAAGTGAATTTCTGCAATACAGCGTTTGATTTCAGTATGTACGGACTGAAAACGGTTTGTTATAGTTCCGAAGTATAATTTGGAAGAATCTGCGAAGTGGAAATTTTGAACACAAGTGTAGATTTGCTCTTCCTTATTTGCAATGGAGAAGTGATAATTACCGCTAATATACAATATTTAAAGGACAGGGATGACAAAATTAAATGGAGTGTGGGAAAGTGGAAATTTAAAATGCAAATATATATATATTATTAAAGTATTAACCCCCTCCTAGGTTGTTGTCTCTACGAGATATCTCGTCATTAGCAAAACTGACCAGAACTTCAGCTAATCGTCATTAAAAAATCGCCAATGTCTTGTAAGCAAGATATCTCGCATTAGTAAAATTGGTTCAATCTTCATGAACGAGATATCTCGTCAAAACCACTTGAAGGTTTGCGCTGAATAAAAACTGAAATGTTTACATATGCAATTTGATTATACGGCTCCCAGAAAAGACTTTTGTATTTGCCTTTTGACTACGAGTGATCAGACATAAATATGCTGCTAACCTGCCAGGAGGAAAGTAAACAAACTCTCCATTAAATTTTAAATAAATCTAATGTGATGAGTGGTTTCTAATACGCAATTTTAAATTTAGCTTGTGCTGGTGAATATTTGAAACATAAATAGCGTTTGCGTTATCTGATCATATGAAACTTTAGAGAAAAGCTGCAAAAGACAAAGAGCATAAGGAAATTAACCAGAACGCTAAGCCGTATGGCACTGTGTGTTTGATTATGCTGAAGTGAAAAATGGGATTATGTCGCACTTTAGGGAAGAGTGAAGTGTGAATGAGAAATAATTTTTTTTAATGTATAAAGTACTGTAGTAATATAAATTATCTTCCAAAATTGACGCTATTTTAAGTCATTCATTTGATTAAAATATGTTCCCGATTTTCCCCCGGCGAATAATGCTGCTATGGTCTCGAACTTCATAGATTTCAAAAACAATATATACCTTCGATCAAGATAAATAAATTACTACATTTATCACAGAAGTTCAAAAGCCTAACCACTTTGAATGTATATATCATTATTTCAATCTAATAAATGCGAATAGTTCCTCCAGTAGCTATAAAAACCTTAATGATAGATTGGTTAGTATTTTTATTAATTATTCTTAGGATTTATAACAAAGCAGACTTATTTGTATAGTTTATAGAAAACTAGAGTCAAAGGCTTTAAAAATTTTATTTGGTCTATAAAAATTATATTCAATAAATATTTAATAATTCGGAAATTCCAGGCATTTGTATAAATGCATGTGTCTCTCCTCTGATCTGATTAAATATATAATACTTTAATGTTTTCATTAGCGGTTTTTGAATATATTTAATGTCTGTTTAAATTTAGAACTGATATGCTTTTATAATTAGAAATGGGATTTTTTTTGTTTCCAAAGTATATTCGTCTTTTTTGAGATTTTTTAAAATGAAACAAAAAAAAACTGGATAAATATAACTATTCTTGAATTTACAGGCTAAGAAAATTTATAAAATTAGACCTTCTATAGTCTTAATACGAATCATAGCAGATCCATGTTCTCAAAATTTGCATTTTAATAAGCATATTTTAATAGTCGATTTATATATGTTTTCAATTTGAGTTCTACGGTATGAAATGATGCAAGTTTATATCATGACAGCCGAGATTATTATAAGTATCCTTACTTTTTGAATCTGAGCAAGTTTAGTTTTTCTGTTTTGTCTTTGTTCAGATTTCGAAAATGCATATTTCAATTTTATAGTGGATTATTATTTAGTTAATTTCTCTAAATGAAGTTTTGAAATAACTGAAATATCTCCGTATTTTATATTTATTAATTTGAACGCCGACAAATGGCAAATATATTTATTCCTCAAGACATTTCTTTAAATTAACTAGCTTACGAGTTGGTCCTTTACTTTGAATTTCTTCCAATTAACTTTCCAACAATCACGAATTTTAGAATGTTGTACGAAATACAGGGTGTTTCAAAAATGACCGACCTATTTGAAAAATCAACAAAAACTAAACGGGCAGCGATAGAAATGCGCCGGTTATTGCAATGTGCTTGGGACAACAGTAAATTTTCAGGCAGACAGACTTTCGAAATTAGTTGGAATGTTCAACTACAGATGTCTCTGCAGTCTGGAAAAATCTATGCTACTATATTTTCCAAATATCTACCAAGCGCAGAAACCAAAATGGCGTAGTCTCAGTACAAAATTATCAGAAACCCAAGCAAACGTCTCAGGCGGTATGGCTTCACATGCAGAGATGTACTGCTTCAGTTGCTCAATTGTTTCTGGTTTGTGGCGGTACACCTAGTCTTTCAAGTGTCCCCACTCTGTTGCACAAGCTGTGCATTGGCCTCTGTGGTTGTCGCCCTACCTTTCCAGAACATTCATCCTTCACGTTCCCAGTCCGTGGAAATTTTTCATACAGATCCTTCCGATACAGATCCAGATACAGATACAGATCCTTCGTTGTATCTTTTTTCGGTCCTTTGGTTACATTAAACTTCCGTTGAAAACTTCGTCTCGTTGCAACAACAATGTTATAGGCGGTGGAATTCCAACAAGAGAAAAATCCTATGTTCTAAGGAATAAACTATTGTTTACAGCAAACTTGCAATCTGTGAACAGTACACGCTTACAGCAGAAAGACGACTCACAGACTTCGTTTTCTTATACAAGAGTGCTCCTCCCCCTGCTCGCTTACGCTCGTTAACCCATTTGGTTTGCTTTGCAAACCAACACTCCTTTCACAGATGCCATTTGCTTTACTTCGTAAACCAGCATTCCTTTCGCAGAGTGAAACTATCTGAATAATTGATATTATTCTATTTTCACTTTCCGGTCCATGACGTCACAGTGAGGGCTTCGCCCCCTGCTCGTTTACGCTCGCCGATCCCCTGGGATTGCTACGCAATTCCGTTTGGTTTGCTTTGCAAACCAATACTTCTTTCGCAAGTGATTTCCTTTTTTTTTTACTTTTAACACTTAATGCACCCTAAACTAATAGCAACATCAGTAAAAAATCTTCTGCATCTTGTTCCCTGTACAATTTTAAGTAAACCGTGTTAATCTCCAAACTTTACGATCTGTACTTTGTACTTTCTCGGTAAACCGTCTGAGACAGTGGGAAAAAGCGAGCCTTTTTTCTTGCCGAATAAAAAGAAATCGTTTTTATGGCAATTGTTGCTTCGATAAATTTGATATCTGGCAAACCCGATAGTCAAAAATACAACCCTCGTATGCGTGAGGTGTTTGCTCCGGAAATAAAAAAAAATACGAAATTTGTGTCATCAACTTTTGATTGCATCGAATTTATTTAAGAACCAATTTAAAAAATAATTGTACCGTAAGAAAGACTACATTCTCAGGTATACTGCAATATTTTCAAAATTAAAAAGTAATATTAATACGATATAGATATGACAGTTTTAGTTTTGTATCGGAAATTACGATCTGAATGTTCCGAATTTTGTATGACCAACGTTTGATCGCATCCAATTTAATTATTAACCGATTTAAAAAATAATAGTACCATAGGAAAGAGTGCATTCTGAGGTATTCTGCGATATTTTAAAAATTAAAAACTAATTGTGATAAGCTATAGATACGGCAGTTTTAAGAAAATGTAACAAAAATGTCCCGAATTTCAAAAAAAGTATTATCAAGAACCAAATTGAAATTTCGAAAAAAAACTCAACGAGCTACAAAAATTTATGTTGAGAGGTACTCTTTAAAAAAAACTCACGGCTAAAGACTGAAAATTTGTATGTGTTTTGCTCACTCTCGGAAGAAATTTAGCTTCTTCAATTTTAACACTTAATAAACCCTAAACTAATAGCCGCATCCGAAAAAAATCTTGATAATTGTCCAGGGAATACGATTAAGAACAAACCATGTTAATTTCTTTTTTTTTCCGATCAGTACTTTCTCGGGAAACCGTCTAAGAATCGAACTAAACAACACAGTTTTCAATCCTGTGGCGTCGGCGCATTGCAATGAACGGCGCATTTCTATCAGTGTCCGTTTAGTTTTCATTGATTTTTCAAATAGGCCGGTCATTTTTGAAACACCCTGTATCAATATATTTAATTTTCTAGAGAAAAATACCAATTTGTGAATTCGATTATTACCTTTCAACCATTTTGTATAACACGAAGTATCTTGAATCTAATTACTGTATAATTATTAATTATGTAATTCTGTATTTATATAAAAATTTACTTCCACATTATTATTAACATAATTTGTAGTTTCAATTTTATTAAATTGAAAGATCTCAAATGTAAAATATAAACGATGCCCCGGATTTCCGACCAGTGCGCCCGACGTTTTTAGAATCTTCTCTCTCCATTTTCTCCAATTCGTCATCTGATCCTGATTCAAAATGACGAGATGTTGTCCTCAAATCTTTACCTTCGGGATTGATTCCGGACCGTCTCCAATACTCCCTTTGGTTGCTCCAATGCGACGTTAGTTCAATGTCCCCATTTTCTCTAAGTTTCCACAACCGTTCTTGAGTTTTGTTCAACTCATGTAGTAATATCGTGATAAGACCAATCGCCTTCTCACAACTCCATAGTTCAATCTCTCTCAAAAACTCCGTCATTTGGTCATAATACTTCTTTGTTCTGTTACTAGGCATGTTCCCGTACGAGCAGAGCAGTAACTTTCAAATTCACCAACGTAATTTTGAAATTTCCTATCACCTAGACTTTTATATCTTCCTAGTCAGGTTCAGTTCCCGTGTATACTATTTACATTTAACTATCCACATTCTATTTTAAGCATTTGCATTTGTCTTGATGAACTACTCATCTGAAAATAGGTTTTTGATCAATCCAGCAACTCTGTTGTTGCATATAAAATTAACAACAATGTAGCATACATAAGACTTATTCTAGTATTACTGCGTTTCACCATACAAAGATCGGCTTTTTGTATGCCTACCTTATGGCATATTATATAAAACTTCTGAATTTATTATCTCAAAATTGAAATTTTTCTTCGCTTCATACGAGTTACTCAATAGCTGAAATTTTTCATTAAGTAGATGTTTTCCAATGCTGGTGTTTCACGCTTAATTGCATTTGATAGTTTTCCAACGAACACATAGGCCTCGAATTAATATTTATAGAGCCTTACGGTGCCAATTATTGCATCCTACATAAAGGTTATGGGAATGTATCTGTCAATCACTGTAATTAGTAAATTTAATATCCTCTTAAACAATGACGTTTCGGAAAGAGCGGGTTGTCATTAAATTTTGAATGAAATTCAGCGTTGCGTGAATTTCACCGAGCTATCGAAAGATTGCTTTAATCAGACTTCCTCATCCTCTAATTGTGCACCAGAGCAATTTAGGCTCTGACTGATGTGGACTTTCGAAGCCCAGTGGAAAGTTCTGCGAAATTATATTGCATGTCAGACAGACGAGGTACCACTGGCGTGACACACAATATGTCACAATTACTTTTATCTTTCAAATTATTTCGACACGTATAAAATGTCAGTCTGCGTTATTTCGTATTTATATTTCTGCAATGAATTGGTATATTGCCAGTAATTTTGGTAAGATTATCCATTATGAATGTTTTTAAGAGGTTTGGGGTACTTTAGTCGATAAATGATTGTACGTTTAAATATTTAATAGTACAATTCATTTTCTAACTATAAGAGACTAGGACATTTCTGTCAGACACTCTTCTCCCCTGTGCGTCTGGGACACGAATCGGTCATCCTAGGACATTCGGTATTAAACTCGCAGACAATCATCTGGCAAAATACAGAATCTCGGCAACACATGTAATCTTACCCTCTATCACATATCAGAATCATCAATCACTGTAGTTTTGATTTTCAGCATAAATTAATGAAAATTTTATCTATGTCAATATTTCATATAATTTGTGAGAAGTGCTACGTTTGTATCTTTGAAATTTCCACTTAGCATAGATTAAATGTGTTCCAATTATGTATTATGTAATATACTATCTAATAAATATAATGCAGAAAGTACGTCTGAAGCAAGAATGTTGAAGTCTCAAATGTTGAGCATGGTGTCATGAACGTTTTATTACCTTATTCTGTGTAAAAATTCACTACATCGTTCACACTGTTCGCTACATCGTTCCTTTAGAAAGGTGCAAAATATAATATAGAACTAATCAACAGCAAGAAGAGACTAATCAAAACAAATCATCAAACAGTATTTTGAGTCGAGTATTTGGAAGGGAAAAACCCAATCACTTAAAACGGACAAAGCTCAAAAACTCTTTGTAGAATCAACAAAACTGCTGAAGAAAGATAGGCGCGATCTGGTTTGTCTGAATTCCCCAAAACCATTCGGGCGAAGATGGGTACTGTAGCTAGTATTGCATAAATTACTGGAAAAAGATAACTCAAAAGCAGCATTATTTGGAGTATACACTTTGTTATAAATGCCTTGATGCAAATGGCTAGATTTAAAAAAAATATTGACACTAATGCGATTAGTAACTTGATTTAAAATTTTCAGATTGTTGCTAAAAGCAACACGCTTATACCTTAGAATGCGTCTTCACCATTCGAATTATTACCATTCGACCAGATCTTTTGTCTGCAGACAAAAGCACTGGTCAGCAGTTGAGGAACACGCTCTTCATACTTCTGACTTCATAAGCTTCTGGAACAAGCAATCCGATAACAAAAGCTAACTGAGAATGAGAAGCTTTACGACGTAATATATTTGACTTATACATTTTGAGAGACACTGAGAAGAATTCTTCCATCCTTGTCTTTAAGTCCTGCGCTGTTCTCTTGTCTGAGCTTATTACCAAATTCACAGTAGCGTTTCAATTCTTCAGTCTAATTAGATTATTGCGGAACAGGAGAGGATTGCGTAAGAGTCGCTTTCTCTTAGGGGCGAATGAGGCTGGAATAGTTTTGTAATGGAGATTAAATGTTCTTACTTCTTTCGAAGAGAGATTCAAATGGAATTAGGTGGAGCTGCAAGGCAAAATTCATCATGGAGCGTAAAATAATCTCTCGGGAGTAGGTTTTGCTCTTAAGCCTTTATGAGACTGTGCTATCACATAATACTGTTTTCATTAAGCATCCACTAGATTTTTTTAGTTCCAATAGTGAGATGTATAATACGACGAAGACAAAATCTGAAATTGTTCAAAAGCATCTATATAAATAAGAATGGAGTGTTTGTTTGTACATTCAATATTTTCGACCCATTTCAAGTTTTCTATCCGTTTTGGACCCTTCTGATGCCGAATCCGCCTTTTTCTTGTTTGGTGTCTGTCTGTCTGTCTGTCCGTCTGTCTGTCCGTCCGTCTGTCTGTCTGTCTGTATGCTGTGCCCTATACACGTCCACGCGGTTTAAGATATGTTCATGAAAATTTGCATACAGTGAGTATTTATCTTCATTCAGTGAGTGGCATTGGTTGCAAAAGTCTGTCTGTCCGTCTTTCTGTTCTATGCTCGATTTTGTGTTAGTGTGTTTGTGTACACATCACATGAATTGTATTCCAGATATTTGATTGCATTGTATTTTATTTTATACATTATCTATTAGTTTAGCGAATGCAATATTAAACATTTCTTTATTGTTATATTTAGTTGAGTTTCATGCTAAAACACCTGAGTAAGTACACTTAAATCAACCATAATTTGGTAGTTTTGGAAAAAATTGGAATGTCTATTGAATAGTACGATTACTTCGATTGCTTTACCAGTACTGCTGAAAAAGTAATTATTCTTCAAAAAATTATTTTTTTATGGAATTTCATCTCTGATACTTCATTTATTTCGAGTCTTATTTTTACTCTTTGCGCAATGAAAACGATTTCCGAATATTTGGGACAGACGATATTTTTCAATGAAACGAGAATAAGCAAGATCGCGCGAGCAGTGATATTTTTTCTGGTTCTTTCGCTCTGGATTAATTTCACATTTCTAAATTTTGTACACTTTTAGTTGTAAGTTGTGGCAACTGTGCGAGATCAAGAGATAAAATTGAATCACAAATTAATATCTTTAGAACAATTTTTTGCGACATCTTTTATTTTGTTTTACTTCGCTGTTTCCTGTTTTAAATATTTATTATTTTAATAAATGTGTTTTCCTTCTCATCATACGCAACAGCACCACAAAGTATTAGACTTAAAAATGTTAGGTAAGTCAGTAAACATTTTCAGTACATTTTAAGTGTAGTTATGCCATTATTGAAAGAATAATGCCGTTATTTAAAGAATAATGCCGTTATTGAAAGAATAATAATGTTTATTAATCCAAACTGGAACTTTTTCCAACATTAAAAAATTCGTTGTAATAATGACATTAGAAGATTGCAAAATTTCACAATGTCGCATACCGGAGACAAGAGTGCACAAGTAAAAAAATATTGTTTTGTTGACTATGAGTGCGAGAGCACTCGCCGTAAATCGTAATTTTAATTAATTGAGTTGAACATGAAAAATCTTAAGAAAGGGAATTCCAAATCTTCCTATAAATCGTCTTTTATAGTAGTAACCTTAGTATCACCTTTCGTCATTTTGTAGCTTTGTCATACAGCAATTGTGCGATGTATGTGAAATGTATTACATGAATGGATATGCATGTGTAGGATTTGTGTCCAAAGTAAGTTGTAGAAATTATAAAGATGGCGAAAGATGTTAAAATAAATTTTTATTCTACAAAAAACGTAAGTCATTATATATTTTGATTATCTCTTCAATCTAGAGTATACCAATTCAAACCGAGTAAGGTCGGGTATTTTGCTAATTATCTATAAATTTAATATGTTCCTCGCCATCCAGTATCTTTCCCACAGCGAAGAGGAATGGAAGGTCAGACAGTAAACAAAGCGGGCCAGATCTTCAATTAGATCGCAGAGCTTGGACCCCATGCACAAAGTTTCAAATCACGAAAGCAAAAAAATTGAGTTTCCAGGGTGTACCACAAGGAGGTAGATATACGCAATGTTCCAGTTAACACAGTAGTGGAGCGTATATTTATAAAAAATTGCTGTATTGGAACTATTATTTGTTGTTTCAAATTGTTACGCTAATATATTTTTGTTCAACAATTAATAATTAAAAACTACAAATGAAGATCCTCATTACCAGAATTTAAATAAATTAGAATATATGGAATAATCTAAAGGCATAGAAATTAGTGCAATGTTGATACTGCTAAATTAGCTTTGCACTAATACACTATATGGGCAAAAGTATTTGGACACTGCATATTTTTCATAAAAAGTGATTTTTTTTTATTATATATAGTAACGCATAGGTCCTCCTTTTCCTTATATTACAGCAGCAACACTTCGAGGAATACTTTTCACAACTTTTCTATAAGTCTAGGCAGGAATAGCTCGTCATGCCTCTTGAAAGGTTGTGAGAAGAGGTTGGCAAAATGGGCGTGGTGGCGGTGTCATACTCATCGCTCCAGTTTGTCTCACAAATGCTCGATCAGATTGAGATCGGGGCTCTGTACAGGCCAGTCAAGCAAGTTCTCCTGATTTTCAGGAAACCAGCTGATTACACGTTTTGCTGTAGAACACGTATATCGATCCTGTTGGAAGAAACAACCATCATCGCCGTTGTATTGGCTTAGTGAAAGCCAGACCGAATCATCCAGAACATCTAGATACACTTCAGCGTTCATAGTACCAGGTACATAAATCAATGGGCCGAGTCCTGACCATGAAAACAACCCCACACTAAGTTGGACCCTCCTCTGAATTTCTGTAGTGTCCAAAATCTTTTGACCATATAGTGTGTATACAATATACCAATACAAAATATCTCCTCTTTTACCATGACTGCTTTGTCTAACAAAAAATAATATTTATTGTCTAACCAAAAGTATTATTAATGCTCTTTGTGCACTTGCGTGATTTTTTAAGTAAGTTTACATGAAATAACAATCTTTATAAAACTTCATTAACCTGAGGAAAGTTATTCGACACTTAACATCCTTGTTGGTTGTCTCGATGAGGTAAGTGTCTCTTCATATTAGCATAACTGACCAGATCTTGATATGCAAGATATCTCGTCGTTAGAAGAAAACTGATCGGGTCTTCAACTCGTCATCATCAAATATTGATTAATATCTTTATGACGAGATATCTGGTCATTTGCAATATGGATCAGATCTTGATGGACGTTATACCTAGTCATAGCCATTTGGAGGATTAACCCATGTTGAATTCTTATAGTTAATTTTAAGTTAGTTGAATATATGTATATATGTAAAATTACCAGAAACTACCTTGTGTGCATTAGTTTTTATTCATATAGGGTTAAAGAATACTCTTTTCACGTTTTTCAACTTAATGCAGCAATAAAAATAGAAAACTTATTCAATTTAATATGTCTGAATGAAGTATTTTTTTCTAGACTGCATTTCGTGATTTCCAGCTTTGTGTACCCACTTTTATTTAATCAGTTGTTCCTTTTTTGGTTCTTACGTGTTTTTTTTTAATTTGAGGCAATGGATTGCAAATACTAGTATACCTTTCCTTATTGCGGGATTCTTCAATGAATTCAACACACGTCTACTCCTATGTATAGGACTTTAAGTGTAAATAATCAAACCAAACAGTATAAGGATACACTACCATACAATAATGGACCGAACAGCAAGATATGTTGGTATAAGGGAAATAATACATGCTTTCATAGGGGGATGGTCCCCCACGTGCGGCAATTACACGAGCAACCCTTCTGGGCATACTTTCAACAAGGTTTTGATTCTCAGCTAGGTCTATTTGTGTCCATTTCTGCTGTAAGAATATCGCCATCTCAGATGTAGATTTCGGACGTTGTTCCGTGGTCCGTAAGCGTCGCTCCGACTCGTCCCACAAATGTTGTATGGGGTTTAGGTCGTGACTATGAGCAGACCAAGGAAGACGTTTTACATCCATGTCTTGATACCACTGCTTGACAGAGGCTACAACATGACATGGAGCGCTGTCGTCCTGGAAGTAACATTCGTCCATTCCATAAAATTGCCACAGCATAGGAATAACATGATTGACAAAAATGTTCATGTAGACGTCGGCGTTCAATTGACCAGGAACAACATGCAAAGGTCCCACGACATACCACACCACACTAAACACCCCCAAACAAGTAGTCGGATTTTTTGCAAATTCGTTGGCCTCTGATCCATTATTGTAGGGTAGTGTATTTTACTTCTGCTGTTCAAATGCCCTCGCATGATACGTTTTGGGGATGACCTTAAAATATAGTTTACCGCCATTTTCCCGACGTTTGACATTTAATCTAGTTAGTGTCGACCAATAAAATATCATACATAAATTCTTAATTCATTCGTTGGAATTTTTATTATCGAAGTGATGAAAATAGTATTTGAAAGCAAGCCTACTGACCTCCCCTTCCAAATACTTACAGGAAACCTGTCCACTGTATTTAGCCTGATAAAAAATGTTTCTCACACATAACCACTTCCTATTCGCAATGAAACATAATTTAATTTCCTTCAGGCACTGCAAAATTGGTAGTAGAGTCTTTTTCTGACAGGCTAAAAGTGAGAGGGGTTTTGCAATGACATCATTTCACATGTTTTTTTAATACTCTTTATGTATGACTTCGCTATAAATTCCAAAGAATGAATTCCAAATTTATATATGATTGATTAAATGCCCAACATTGCCAAAATGGCAATAAATTGCAATTTAAAGGAACCCCTAAATGTATGATACGAGAGCATTTGAATAGCAGGAAGTAAAATATCCGTTTCCCGTCTTGTTTGTTTGTTTTTACTGAAAATCCTTCTAATACATATTAAAAAAGTCGAGATGTTTTAATACAAGAGACTGGTAACCTGATTGATCAGTTTTTTTACACACTTTTCGTACGAATATGATGATTCTGCTAGTTCCTTTACATAAAAGTGATTAAATATTCATCATACTCATGCAATAATATGAAATATTGTTTACCTTTAAAGCTCCTGAAGTAAATGTTTTCGCGTGACATTGTGATGCAAATGTCAAGGATGCACTTGTGGTATTCTAAATTGTAACTTACTCCCTTATTCTTAAAATTGTGAAATGGATCTTTAATAAGTATATTTATACAAAAATACGAATTCCAAAATTATCGCTGCCCAAAATTAAATATTTACTGTATACCATGAGGCAGCTTAAATTCACAGATATCGCAAACATATTCAATATTTAATCAAAAGAATTCTGTCTAGGGAATTTCACGGACCACAGCGTAGATGCAGAAACATGAGGAATTGCGTTCATAAAGAGCTAACAAGGCTATCGTCGTCACTGCTACTTTTATATAGTTTAAGTTTCTTAGAAACTAGCATATCGGTTTGACATATTTACCTTTGTGGAAACTAGATGCAGAAGTTCTGACAGAAAAATTCTCAAAATGATAAATAATGTGATGATAACCTACGTCAGTCTCACGCTTAAAAGTTGGTGGAAACTCTTTACGTATTTAAAGTTCGGTGATGTGTTGGTGTTCTATATTTTTCTATTTTTGATATACACATGTGATGGATATCCATATATCCCTTTACGGCACTTTCAATTCTATGCATTGGCAATTATTTTTATTTTATCATTAGTTGCTGAGAATTACAGGCTTTAGAACACCGTGATTAAAATAATTTATTGTTTTAAGTTATCGAAGAGAATTGTCTTTCATGCATCGATTGTTTTATCTATTTGGGACATTATATTCATTTTCTAAACTTAACTTGAGATTCATATACGCACTGTGCTCAAAGCTGTTTTCTATTTCATAACAACTAACTCTTCACTTTTCAGCATCAAAGGTATTTGGGATTTGCTGTTTTTCTCGTTCTTCCTGTTTTAATCATTAACGTGTACCCAGAGATTGCTGCACTTAAAATCTCTCAAAGCCTCAAATATATTCGCTTTGAAATGGTATACATGATTTGGAGAGTGTGATGCCAGGTCATGTGCTAACCTCGTCATCAGACCATTGATTAAAATTACGAGGTGTTGTCATCGGTTCTTTTTTTTTCTAGATTGAACCTGGACAGTCTTCAATAGTCCACTGTGTTGCACCAGTGCAACTTTGATTCAACTACCAACACATTATCATATATGTCACAAAAATTGTCATATTCTGTGTATTGGCACGTGTTAACAAATTTTAATGCACAAATAAAACCAATCGTTACGAGATTCATTGTCAATCCTGATGCTTTTTTCAAACGTGGCTTGGTTCTTGTTGTGTAACAAGACACTATTAAAAATGCAGAAGGCTCAACATTAAAAAAAAAACAGTCAGCTGAAAGTAGAGTATCGATGATTTTCTTTAAAGATATTAAGAAGATTATAGATCACACAGCTCAGCACAAAAACTTTAAAAAAAAAAACCAAGAAATTCAAAATTTTCATAACTTTGAGAAATAGTGATTAATCTGTGAACTTGTGAATATTATACAACTACTAGGCATTCGGGAGCATAATTGTAAGAACAATACGGAGATATTGCTGTGTACTGAGTGGAGTTCTGGATAGGATCGAAGCCGCTTAGAAATAACAGCTTTATTAGATTCGATCTGGTTGACGATAAATACAAGTTCGCAGTCGATCTCTACAAGCGCGCATTCTGTAACACATGCAAAAGCTATGATTACAGCGCATGCGCAGTCTTCCGCTTCTTCACGAGTGCGTTGCCATATTCTATTTACATGATATATGACAGATATGATCATGTAACAAGACACTATTAAAAAGGTAGAAGGTTCAACATTAAAAAAAACAGTCAGCTCAAAGTATTATACATGACAGATACGATCATGTAAAGTAAAACAAACATAATATATGACAGATATGATCATGTAGAGTGAAACAAACATGATATATCACAGGTATGATCATGTAACGTGAAACAAAATGAAAAGCATAAATTTAACACTGTAAAGGTATGCAAAAAAAAGTTTTATCCATTTTTATTTCACTTGAAAACACTAAATGCAAAACGAAAACATACTTAAATCCATTATACATGATTAGGTGGCTATAATATGGGTTTTAATGAACTGTATTGCGTATAGACAAACTTTGTCTTCTAATTTTTATTTGCCTCTATTTTCGCTTGATATATGATTTGCCATAACAAATGCGATTTACATTTCCTAATGCAATTGCAATGAAAGGCCAATATTTTTTCCAAGTTATGAAAACTTGTTTCGGAATTTAAAAATATTTTTTAGTGAAGCAGTGGTTTTAAAGAAGTTTTACTCACATAATAAAAACAAAATTATAACAATACGGTCTATGTCTACGCTTAGCCTAACGAGCAATTAACTCCCATTGCTCTATCAGCTAAATTTGAAAAAATAATTTGTGTATGAGAGAGAGGATATATGGCATAACAAACAAGCCTATCATCAATACATAAAAGTAATACATCCTTCAGTCCAATTTTTCAGCTCGACTAACGCAAATTAGTTTACTACTGCACGTAATAATAATTGTTTGTAGTGATAATTAGGACACACTATACTATCGTACTAGTCTATATCTCTGGGAAAAGTGAAGATAGTATTCACCATAAATGTCAATCGGATATAGCAATCCCACAATAATATTGCCAATGAGCTCAGTCTTAGAACTTTATCACTAAATTATTTTCAATTTCTGAAAAGATTAGGATTGTCGCGCTTCATAAATACTTAATTTTCAATGGCAATCAAAGTGGTAATCTAGTATTCCTATGAGTCCAAACATATTCATACCCCTCAAGATAATCAAATATAGTTATTTATCTGCTTTCTATATGTATCGTTACTTCGTATTATTAGATTGGATATTGTTCGTCCTCTTTTTCACACCAACCACTTATGAAACTCCAACTAACACAATCTTAGTGCATCATAAACACAAAATGCTCAATGTCAATTGAATATGGTAATCAGGTATTGTCATAAAAAACCTATCCATATTACACAAGAGAATCTAAGAATTATTCATCTGCATTCTATACATATCGCCATCTTTGGCATAGTGCCAATGATATCATCGTAACAAGTCTCTTTATGTTACTCCAATTAACTCAATCTTAGTGCATCATAAAAACATAATTTTCAATGTCAATTCAATATGGTAATCGGGGATTGTCATAAAAAAAAGCTTATCCATACAACACAAGAGAATATAAGAGGTATTCATCTGCATTCTATACATATCACCATCTTTGACATAGTGCCAAGGATATCATCGTACCAAGTCTCTCTATTATTAAAAAGTTGTTCGTCCCATGTTCATACAGACATTCGTAAAACTGCAATTAATTCATTTTTCGTGCCAACAGACCTGTCGTAATAAATCGTTTTATTATTAAAAATACATATTGTTCGTCCCATGTTCATACAACCGCTCATAAAACTGGAAATAACTCATTTTTGGTGCCTCTTAAATATAAAATTTCGTAACGAGAATAAAAATAAAAACACACATCTCTAATCACCTTCATTAAACCTATTTCTGAAGCCTGTCCCTTCATCATCATTCAAAGCATCTCGCTGAAAGTCGTACGTCCCGAAGGTACCCAATATCGTCCACAACTTCATTAACATCCTACATATTCTAACGCACCAAGTCTAGCGAACTTGGATCATCCTCAGAAACAAGCCCTTCCCCACATGCTTAGCATTACACCGAACTAGGTTGTTGAAGACCCAGTGATGGTGAAAACGTTAACAAGGCGATATACCACGAATTCGCCAGACCCCCTCCTTTCTTAATCGCTTATCCTGCGATATGTCCGCCTGGATGACCACCAACAGTTTTGAGCGTGCCGTGTCCTCGGAACTATTTGGAATGGAATTATGACAGCATATTTGGCATCGCTGGAGATCTTATCACTGATTGGAAGAGTACCGGGGTACGTCACAGGGGATTAATTTCAGTGAGGATTGTGCAATATGGCGTTGGCTTGAGGATCTCGCAATTGAGGACTTTATTGCTAAAAGCCAAACTGTCCCTTTCTCAAGTGAGTCTTAAATACCGAAACTTGAAACTGGATTGGACTTTCAAGTAGATGATTCTTAAGGGAGGCTAAAAATAGAGGAAATATAATTGAAGAGAATGCTTTTGCCAAACTATTGCGTACTTCAACGCCGTGGAAACTAGTTTCATCTTAGTTTATTTGAAGAATGTGTAGCTGTTAGTATTTCAAATGCAAATTTACTTTCATACATTTCCATTATATATTATCATATGTGTATTTTGTAGAAATAAAATAATAATCTTAGAACGAATATTTTTTCATACAGTTTTAATAGTTATTTTAACTGATATTTTGGATCCGAAACCAATCTTCTTTTCTTTCATAGATACATCAGTTTTACAGGTATTCTTTAGGAACGTATCTATCGTGTAAAATAGAATTATGTAGTGATGAAAACTACGAATGAAATATATAGATTCAAAAGTATCTTTTATTACAATCGCAAAAAAATCTATCGAACGAATAAGCATAAAAATAGTCAGAAAATTTATTGCTACATGTTTATTTAAAGCTGTATGTACATATTCAGCCTGTCCTAAGACCATCTCTATATTTCTGACAGCATACAAGTGTACGTTCAGCACACTATTCAGGAATGTTTCTGGGTTTAATGTACATATTAACACTCCAAGTGTTTTCGATGAGGTATATCGTACTTCAAGATCTAATCAAATTGACCTCAATATACTGTTAATTTTTTATGAGAGTCGACATCTGGTCAGATTTTTTTCTAATCATGAGATATCTCATCGTTTCTGGTAATGCCAAGATACATCACCTAGGCAACCATCAGGAAGGTTAACTAACTTATCAAATAGTCTTGGAGTTGGATGTCTTTATACGAAAAATACTATGAACACAACTTTTGCTTTTGATTCGAATAAACTCATGCAAATGGAATACTCAATATATTTTCAAAACCATTTCTGCATACTACGAATCAAAAACAAACTTTCACAGCAATTAAAAATATAAATAAGAGGGAAAAAATATCGATAAATTGTTTTGCAAACATTTTATATTGGGTGTTAGTTTTAAAATAAATATTGATATAAACTGGTCATACCAACAATTGTTTCTAGGAGTAATTGTCAATCAAGATTTGTTTCCTTAGAGAGAGAGAGAGAAAAAAAAACATAAAATTTAATGGATTCTTCGATTGCTGTTTTATAAAACTTTGAACGCTGTCGATAAAACGATGGAAATTGTAAAATCAAAGAGAAAATCTGTGTTAACGCTAGCAATTCAACAGTCATTTTTTTTTCAAAGAAATTATGCTAAACATCGAATAAATCGATTCGGCTTGTGTTGAAAAAACGTGATTGATTGCAGAGGGGAGAACGGAAACATAATTTCTACTTCAAATGAGGAAAAAGAAACTACGTGTAATTTTGACGACTGGAATCTTTCAAATTAGATTATTTTTGCTTAATCATCAATTTTGAAGATTAAAATGAAGGAAAAATATTCGTACCTTTCCAAGTAATTATTTATGAATGAAGTGAAGCTTTATTACGAGCTCTTTATTCGTAAAAGTGATTTACATATTAGTTACAGTTTGATATGTATTTATTATTTTTATTTCTTTATTTATTTGATTTTATTTCTTTATTTATTTGATTTTATTTCTTTATTTATTTGATTTTATTTCTTTATTTATTTGATTTTATTTCTTTATTTATTTGATTTTATTTCTTTATTTATTTGATTTTATTTCTTTATTTATTTGATTTTATTTCTTTATTTATTTGTAATTATTTATGTATATTTTTTTTGGGGGGAGGGGGGTTAATCAACAGATATTATATATACTTTTATGTACCCTATTTAAAATATATATGTATATATTCTAATATATTCTTAGTTTATTTACTCTTTAAGGGTTTCGTATTATAGTTTGTATTATTAAACAATCTTACAATTTGTATAAGTGACACATTGATTCTTCTTTAAATTTAATACCTGAATTAAAGATTTTATAATAGCTAAGTAATTTAAAATCAAAAAGAAAATCTAAAGAAACAGTTCAATAAAATAATAAAGATGTTACTCATAAATAAAACTGCAGTTCATAAGTGAGGTTACACTTTCTATGCACAAAATAATATATTCTCTCTTCTGAAATTTATAGTATTGCCGTCACTACGGATACATATTTTGTCGTATCAATTTAAAGCATATAGCTTTTTATAAAACTTTGACAAATTTTTATATTTTTTAAACGTTAACCTGCAACCTTATATTCAAGAACAGTGATGTTACTTAAAATTGCAGAACAAATTGTACTCTATTCATTTTGTGGAATACATTTACCGTGAAGAATTTTTATTTAGTACTATCCTTATATCTTTGTGTTGTAAAATTTAAAATTTTATAACACAAATTGGTATATAATATAATTATTTAAATCCCATTAGTTTAAGATTTTATTCAAAAGAACGTGTTATTTCTAGTATTAATCATCAAACTAATCCTTTCAGCTGTTTTGTTTATATTTGTGCTAAACTTTAATATATTATAAATGTAGTAATTTATGTATAAATAATTTAATAATATAATAATTTATTTGATACTATAATTTATTTGTGATTTATCACATGCTTAAAAATAACCAAAAAATATGTTATTGTTTGGATTAATTGATACATTTAACTGAATTATTATTCAACGCCATTTGTGTATTACAATAAAATTCTTTAAATAAAACAAAAGTATTTTGTTAAAACTTTCTACTCTTTGGAAATCTTTTGTTTCGGTTCAAGCAAGACAATGTTTTCTCTGTCAACTCATTAATGAAGTTTCGAATAACCTCAAGAAACATTTTCCTACCAGATAAAATAACAACTGCTATTCTTCATCTATCTTCTGTAGCCACCATATTAGCCGTGTTATTATTCCAAGACTTGGAGTTAAGGTCTGTTTTCTTTGGCTTAAAAATGGATTATTCAAACCCTACGAGAGATTTCTAAGTTCATTAAAATTGATAAGAATGAAAATCAGAACTTAATGTTTTCGTAAGAAGAGATATTCAAACGTAATTGATTTTTTTTTGTTATATAAGGTGTAGCGATCATTATAGCTGTATTCTACTATTCAAAAAAAATTTATGATGGTCTATTGACTCTGCTCAATGTGGTCGGTAATCTAAATAGACTTCTTTTATGACATGAACGTTCGACATGATAAAAATATTACAGTAAGAAGTCTATTCTCGAAATACTTATTTGAAGTCACGTAACACTATAAATTATGTTTAAACAAATATTGCAAAACTGCTTTTCCAAAATTTATATAGGGGTGGGATACATTAAGACATTAAAAGAGTGAGAGAGTACTACCAAACCTCGATTGAAAAAAAGATGTATTATAAAAACATAAATTATTTTGGTGGCATCAGTCTACTCATGAAAATCAAGTCGATTGGCAACTGATTAAATTAAATTATCGTTTTTTTTCAGTCGTGGCTGCACGTGCACGCTGAGAATAAAAATATCGTTTACTTTCAGCAACCAAGAAGACTGAGGTATTTAGAATATGTTGTGTGTTATATAAGTCTTTTTAATTTGATTAAAGGCGCTATGCTAGAGACTAATCATTCTGTTGTGTTTATTTAACTTTTGGCAGAATTTTATTAAAGTTGCTTTTTTTATTGCCTCGTTATTCCCTGAACCAGTCAGTCAACATCTTCATATCTTCACATGTTTATTACAATTGAAATCAGCGTATGTCCATATATTGGTGACCCGAAGTGATTGATTTTTTTTTCTTTTATAGCTCACAATCCTGATGTATAAAACACAAAACTTACGAACAATTCCATGAGTGAAATGATCTAAAATATTCAGAAAAAAATTACACAAAATCTTCTCAATTCAGTGTCTTTTGGCTAAGAAGCTGCTGTACATACACATGCAACAAAACTTTATTTTACTTTTGCATTGCGTTTCTGGAAGAAATTGACTGGTTGAATATGCAATTTCTTCCCTAGAATTTTGTAAATACTTTTGACATCGGAAACTTATTTTTTTAAATGTTTTAGTGTATACAGAATGTAGATTACCCTAATATGTTAAGCGAGTACTTTTTGATCCTATAAAAATTATATTCGAATTTTGTAATATATTCTGCCTCTCTCTCTCAATTCAATTATAACGTAAGTTCAAATTATAAATCATAATTTCAAATTATCTATTAGAGTTTGGGGCTTTAAAAAAACTCTTTATGGTGTAAACACAATTTTGTGAACCACTTTATGCTAACCCATATATCCCATAATGAAATGCATGCAATTTGTTTTAGCTTAAAATTCATGAAAATTGGTAAGAAGCCAAATTGATCACATTTTGTGAACAATATCCAAATTTCTATGTTCTATATTAATGATTCTACGTAAAAAGTATTGAAAAGCTATAACATTTCTAAAAAAACAAATTTAAACAAACTTAACCTTAACCTACGGCATTTCTTAAAGTTAATTACTACCTACCTCAAGAAGTCATGACTTACTGTTTCGAAAAGTAAGAATAAACTGCAAAACATATTTGATGTCGTTTATTTAATGCTAGCACAAAAATTACAGCTTTCTGATTTTTTTTCGCAATGAAATCAAAATGAACTATCTCAGCCGTTTTTAATTATTTTTATGCACGCCTCGCTGACATATATGTAAATTTCAGCTGTTCTTTTGTACATATAATTTCGTTTTAATAAACTGTACTTTAATTAAATTAAATGTTTTATATAACTGTTTGCTTAATTACATCAATTTAATTAAGAAAATTAATTATATTTCTTATAAAATTGTTTAATTTAACCATATAATACAAGAATACAGCCACATTTGCTTTGGCCAAGCATTTCAGTTTGTTCCTATACTGTCATTTTTTCGTTTTGTAGGAAAAAATGACTTAAGAGAAATAAAAATTAAACTCCAACTGCCTTTTTATAATAGTATTAAATTAATTGCATAACAATTCATTAAAATTTGCCTTTTTTATGAGTTTATCTTTGGTACAAGGCAATTATATTCCCACTGTTTTTGTTTTTAATTTTCTTCAAATTTAAATCGAAATATAACATCTCACTATACAAAAATATTTTTCCAATATATTTGGGAGATTGCACATTAATATCCATACCAGATTTGTTTGTAATATAATTTTCTTTGCATAATATTCTCCAGTAAATGATTTATAATTTTTTTTTACTACGGAACAATTAACCTCACCTCGATGAATGTAGAGATCATCAGAGCTCAGTAAAAATTCCACGACTCCTCTGGCAGAAGGCTAAGATTCCCATGGGAGCAGCAACACACTTTTAAAATATCTACAACGTCTCATTATCACATCAAATTAGGCTTTAAAATCACTAATGAATCATCACTTTTGGAAATTTGTAAAACTTATCGTTATCAAACATCAACTGTGGTTTCATACATCAACATCATAAGAGGTTTTTATATATTTTATCACACATTTCAGTTTTCCAGTTCACCTTTGTATATTTGAGGAGTGTAGAGTTTTACTTTTGCCTTTATGACACGTGTGATTAAATAACCATATCCATTGGTTGAAGAAATTCTAGGAAAGATTTCAATAACATCAAAACGGATTAGAAATTAAGGTGTGAATACTGCAGATTTCAGAACAAATATAGATGCGAACTAATCTATCGCACTTCAGAGGTTATTTTATTCGACGTTCGTAGTTGAAAATGCCGTCACATACAATTTCATTTTTAAATAGACTTTCCACTCAATGAGGTTATGAACTCCTAGTTAATTAATTATTTTAGCACCTTCTGTTTAAAGTCAAACTAATTGCTTCCCTATTTCAAGTAAATAAATAGCGACAATTGCACAGTGATTTTGTGAAATACCTGCATGTTAAAACAATTTATATATTTCCTCCACATCTACAGCAACTGCTGTGATTTTGGAAATAAGTCTAAATGAAAACCTAGATGTGCTCTAAAGAAAATTCTAGAACTTAAAACCGGTATTAAGAATTTCTGTAGGTAATTTACTGATAACGAGGCTATCGGTCATTTGGAAACCCTAGTTCAAATTGCTTTTTATTTTGAAACACATTTGGAACTCAACCAAGTGCCTTTGTTTCATTTAAGATATTCAAAAACAGTCATTTTAATTTAATTACTTTTGTAAAAATGTCCCCGGACCCGGGTCTGGCTCTAGAATCATGGTTTCGGAACCCCTGCAATAAAATTAATAAACAGCTTTATCTAATTGTTACTGTCAATAGAGATTTGTCCTTTTGCCTTGATTGAACCCTCTGATTGTCCACTCACGGAGTCCTACCATGTGAAATACCCTTCACAGTACCTCCATGTAGAGTGGAGAAAACACACTAAATTCTTACCATGGATATTGAATTCACCTTGGAGTTGTAGGCAGCGCAGGATAGATTTCTGTAAGATTCGATTCATCCCTGAATGTATTCCTCTATTCTGTGTGAGTAAGACTTTCATTGTGTGTTTGTCCGTTACTTGACTTTATCTGTCTTGTTTTTCGTGCGACTTGGCCAGATATTGCCCTTGTACCATAAAACTTAATGAAACCAGCCAATCGATATAGCAGTATTCGGTGTACTGTGATGTTTCCATATAATATCCTCATTGATGATACTCGTATCTCGTCAATTCTAGAAACGTTATTTTCTTTCTCCTTTCATCAACCTGTTGAATCCCTCCTCAGAGGGGACTGGTACGAGTGGTGGTATGTATTAGGGATGCGACATCGATGTCGATGTTTTCAAAACATCGATATTTAAAAAAAAACATCGATGTATTGGGGTCGATTCTTTTATAACATCGATGTTTATACTTGTCGATGTTTTTACGCTGTCGATGTTTTATTTTTAAATAAAAAAGTACCGTTATAAAAATTATAAAAAAAATAACCAAGTAGCATTATTTTTATATACAGCAAATTGAACATACTTTTAGATCAAAGTGACCAAGGGTAAAGGGTCTGAAAAATGGGGATGCGACATCGATGTCAATGTTTTCAAAACATTGATTAGGTGGCATCACTAGGTGCTAAACCAGTTTTGAGAAATGGGGAAAAAAGTTTGAATACACTGAATTTTAAAAACGTCGATAGTTTGGGGGCGATACATTATCAACATCGAAGTTTTGCTGTCAATGTCGCATCACTAGGTTGTAAACCAGTTTTAAGAAATGGCGGAAAAGTTTAAATACACTGAATTTTAAAAACATCAATGGGTTTGGGGCGGTGTATTATTAACATCGATGTTTTAATTTTGAACATCAAAGTTTCAAAACATCGATGTTTTGCTGTCGATGTAGCATCACTAGTTGCTAAACCAGTTTTAAGAAATGGGGGGAAAAGGTTTAAATACACTGAATTTTAAAAACATCGATGTTTTTGGGACGATGCATTATCAACATCGATGTTTTAATTTGGAACATCGATGTTTTGCAGTCGATGTCGCATCCCTAGTATGTATGAAGAGAGAGGCACACGAGACATCAGTTTAGACGAAAAGGGAAACCAACTTTCTATATTTGACGACTATATCTCGGACGTAATATTTTAAATATAATTCAAGAGAGTGTATAATTCCAGAGGGTAATTTTTCTTCCACAATCACGTGCTAACGATCATATGCGTAAATCCTTCCAGTGGCTTTGACGAGATATTTTGTCCATTAAGATCCGACCAATTTTGCTAACAAGATATCTCCTCCATCAATATATGGTCAATTTTGCTAATAAAAGGATACACTGTCGAGACAAGCACCAGGAGGGTTAAAAGTGGACATCTGTATTTAAAAATGATTAAAGGAAAAAGTTACACAAAACGGTTGTCTGTGGATTCTTTTAGAAGAAGATTGAAGCCTTTAATAAATATGTTTGATATTTGTGGGGTTTGATTTAGCAACAATCCCCCCAGTGCATATCAAGGCACCATATATATATATATATATATGTATATATATATATATATATATATATAAATATATATATATATATATATATATATATATATATATATATATATATATATATATATATATATATATATATGTGGTGCCCAGCCTCTGCCTGCCACTAGAGGGCACCTACGACCACTGCGCAGCCACACCGCGCATCCGCGCAACGCCGAGATCCAGCAGACGCAAGACGAAATCGCGAGGAAAAAGACGCAAGCCGAAACCGCGAGGAGAAAGACGGGTTCGCGTGAGCCGAACCGCAACGACGAGCGCCGATCTTGGACACTAAGACGGACTTGAACTTATTACTTTTGTTTTAACCATCCCATCTTGTAAATAGTACCATCATGATCATCAACTAATTAAACTTCATTATTATTTGATTTGTTTACTACTTACTAAGAACTACTTTCCAACACCCGGCCTCCACAAATTTTCAGAAGCGGGATTATGAACGCATAGATGGTGAATGCCTCGATTATGAACGCCTAGATGATGAACGCCTAGATGATAATGAACGCCTGGCTGATGGTGAACGCTTGGATATACTCCTGTATGAGAAGTCGCGCCGAAAAAAGAAAAACGTGTGACTCTTTGAACTTGTGACTGTTTCAAAAACGAAATCTCTACTCCAATCTCCAAGCTGCTCCTTACAACAAAAGCATCTTAAAGGTACGTGAACATTCCATAATATAACATGATTTTGAATGACATTAAAGAAGTCAGCGTTGCATTGAAAAATTGCAAGACCGACAAAATAAGAATTTTGCATCGATTCATTTTCGAAAATGACGGCAATCGATCGAATAGAACACGCGTAAGAAATTTTCCTGGCTTTAATTTCGAAACAGATAGCGAAGAATTTAATGAGAAATTGAAAAATAAAGAAGACAGCTTTTCGCTAAACGAATTGATTACAATATCTAACTTGCTAAGCATTAGTTTTGAAGGCACGAAAGCGGAAATAGCAAAAAGAATTTTATTTATGTTATGTAACCTTGAAAGCTTCGTTGAGAACGAACGCGCCGATCTGTCTGAAACTGAATCGGAATCGGAAGACATAACAAACGAAACTAGAAACAAAACTGATTTTTCAATGCAGTGCAATGAAATCGAAAGTATTACTAATACCTCTCAGTGTGATTATATGCATAGTAGAAATAAGATAGATAAGAGTGATTTTTCTATGCAATGTGGTGAATTTGATTTTAAAAATGATACTCATGTTTCTCAGTGTGATGATGTATATAGTAGTAGAAATAAGATTAGTAGTAATAATTCTTTTCAAAATGTCAGCATAAATTACTCTGATATCGAAAGTACCCTTACTAAGTTCAATGCAGAACCGCACGAAAATGTTTTCAATTGGATCGAACATTTCGAGAATACTTCTAAGCTGTTTTCCTTAACGGAAATGCAAAAGTTTATTTTTGGCAAGAGATCGCTTAGTGGTAACGCTGCTTTGTTTGTTAGAACAGAACCAGAAATAAATTCATGGTCAAAATTGAAACAGGCCTTGATCGACGAATTCTCTTTTGAAATAAACTCTGCTAATTTACATGAACTTTTGAGAAAAAGGAAAATTTAAGATTCTGAAACCACTCAAGAATATTTTTTAAAGATGAAAGAATTGTGCAGTTGCGGAAAAATCGATGACGCTGCTTTGATGCACTATGTGATTAAGGGAATAAATGACAAACAGGAGAACAAAACTATTCTGTATGGTTGTAAAAATTTGTTTGAGTTTAAGGAAAAACTGAAAGTTTACGAAACAATAAAAGCCGATTCTGCATATGGTAGAGTTGCTTTCGACAGAAAAAATTTTGGTAGAAAGAATTTCGATAGGATGAATTATGATAATAAGAATTTTGATAGAACAAAAAATGAGTATCGTAATAGATTTAATTCTAAAAACGAAACTGCAAACAGAGATAGAGTCAAGTTTGATGGAATGAAATACAATGGTTCAGAAAATCGTAGTAATAAGATTTGTTTTAATTGTGGATCAAAAGATCATATATCTAGATTTTGTATTCATAAAGATAAAGGACTTAAATGTTTTCAATGTGGCACGTTTGGTCACAAGGCTTCGGAATGTGGAATGAATTCGAAAACGGAAGTAGCCATTTTGGATGTTAGCGCAAAATCGAAAGTAATGAAAATGGTTATAATTAATGGTTTAAGTGTTAATTCATTGATAGATACTGGAAGTCAAGCTACTCTGATTCGTAAATCTGTTTTTGACAAATTGACTATTAAGGATTTATGCCCGTTGAATTCTACTTTGACTGGTTTTGGAAAATGCCGAGTAGAATCGTTAGGCTATTTTAAAGGACACGTTCAAATAGATAATTTTGAGGGTGATGCAGATATATGCGTAGTAGAAAATAATGTTATGACTTATGACGCTATTATTGGACTAAATGTGTTAATGTTGGGTGAAACATTAATTAACGAAAACGGAATTACTCTGAAAAATAAATCCCAGTGTGTTGAGGAAATTAATACTTTGTCTGTTTTACCAACGGATTTGTCAACTGGTGACGATGTTGATGTAAATATTGAACCTGACGTTCCAAATATCTTAAAAGATAAGATACAACAATTAGTTTCGAATTATGAACCACACAAAACAAAAACAACAAATGTCGAATTGAATATCTTGGTAAAAAATAATGAACCTGTATCTCATCAACCACGTAGGTTACCATTTTCAGAGAAAAAGATCGTCGAATCGCAAGTTACTGAATGGTTAGATCAAGGGATAGTAGAACCAAGTTCTTCAGAATATTGTAGCCCAGTTGTAATTGTAAAGAAAAAGGATGGAACACCTCGTGTGTGCATTGACTATAGAAGATTAAATAAAGTAACTGTAAAGGACAGATTTCCCCTACCATTAATTAAAGAGCACTATTTCATCCCCAAGCTTAGACAGAAGATTGAAAAAACCATAGCCAATTGTGTACATCGCGTTTTAGTGAATCACAAAAAGAGAAAGAAAGAGAGTCGCTTGCACCCCTTGCAAAAAGAAGAAAATAAGAACTTGAAACTAAAATCAAAATACCTTGGACCCTATAGAATGACCAGAATTAAAGGAGGAAATACGTACGACGTTGTAAAAGAAGGATGTCACGAAGGACACAACCTCACTACAACATGCGCCGAATTTCTTAAACCGTGGAATTGGATTTAAGAGTTTGCTAAGACTAGTCAAAGGAAAGGAGGAAGAAGGTACCATATTTTTTAAAGACGAAAGACGATTAAAGAAGAAGTTAAAGACGAAAGACGTTAAAAGAAGAAGTTAAAGACGAAAGACGATTAAAGAAGAAGTTAAAGACGAAAGACGTTTAAAGAAGAAGTTAAAGACGAAAGACGTTTGAAAGAAAGACGAAGAACGACGTTTAAAGACGACAAATGAAACTAGAAGACGATTTGGCCTATTTAATCATTTCCAGAGCTGAAGGACATTTCAGAGCTCTATAATCCAGATACATTTGTTTTACAGAGATTGACGGATTTTGAACATTGCTTCTGCTTTTGCCTCTTTTTTGTATATTTTCAGAAACGCCTGGTGGTCCAGTCGCACCCAGGATGGCCGAATTGTGGTGCCCAGCCTCTGCCTGCCACTAGAGGGCACCTACGACCACTGCGCAGCCACACCGCGCATCCGCGCAACGCCGAGATCCAGCAGACGCAAGACGAAATCGCGAGTAAAAAGACGCAAGACGAAACCGCGAGGAGAAAGACGGGTTCGCGTGAGCCGAACCGCAACGACGAGCGCCGATCTTGGACACTAAGACGGACTTGAACTTATTACTTTTGTTTTAACCATCCCATCTTGTAAATAGTACCATCATGATCATCAACTAATTAAACTTCATTATTATTTGATTTGTTTACTACTTACTAAGAACTACTTTCCAACACCCGGCCTTCACATATATATATATATATATATATATATATATATATATATACATATATATATATATATATATATATATATATATATATATATATATATATATATATACTGGCAGGATCTTCATCCTACCAAGGCATGATCATATATGACTTGATAGGATAGAAAAATAATTACACATATAATTATTTATCAATATGCAGTGTATAACAATTGTATTCAATAAGTAAGACTAAATTCTTGTATATGAAAGAAATGAAGATAATTAATAATTATTTATTCAGTAGCTCGAAATAGAAACAGTTTAATATTTACCTTTAATCTATTAAGTCAACAATTTCTTAATAACTTCATTAAATACTAATTATCGGTCACTTTTCCATCATTAAAAGATTATGTGTACTAATTATTATCAAATTATACTGGTTAAATTTTTTTATAATACATATCTTTTCAAATGTTGTTTTTGTATTTTATTATTTTCTTACTTTTTAATTTTTTTTTTGGTCACAGCTCTACTATCTTATATGCGCAGTTAGGATTGCTTTGTTAATGAGAACCTGGCCATTTTTGTGTGACATTTTTTTTTTCAATTATAATGCCAAGTATACTATTTCCCTAACGAGGTTATCCGTTGTGATTAAACAGCTCCCTTGCAAGCTGTTGCTTCTTTTGTGAAACCTCACTCTATATTACAGAGTGACAGAGGTTCATTCAATACTTATGCAGTTATGATAAAGAAATCGTTCTACTTTGGATTTATGAGAACTACAGATTTTACGCAATAAGGCTGAAGATATTCTGATAGAGAGAAGCGGATATATTTTACAAACTTCTACTGCTTATTTGCATTTTAATTCAGACAAGATTCTAAGTAAAAATACCATTCACCATCCTGGTTGTTGCTTCGACGAAATATCTCGTCATAGCAAAATTTACCAGACCTTGATAAACGAAATATCTCGTCAGTAGAAAAAATCTTATCATATTTTGATCTCGTTGACGCAAAAAAATCGGGAAGTTTGCTTTGGTCTAATAAAAAAATATCTTGACGAGATAAATAGTCGTTAGAAAATTGGTCAGATCTTGATGGTTTAACATCTAACCAATTTTGCTAAGGAAATACCTCCTCCATCAATATCTGGTCAGTTTTGGTAGTGACAAGCTACCTCGTCGAGACAACAACTAGGATTAAAATTGGAGATCTATTGGTAAGCCGTATAAAGGATAAAAAATAATATTTATCAGAGCCTATGAGATAGGATATCCCAAAAGTCTTGAACGGATAGAATCGTTGGTATCCCTAAATGCCCAAAACATAGAGTTGCTGAATTTTCCTTGCCACAGGTCGTGACTTCCTATCACAACTCTTATCCTTTATACAAGCTCTACTATCTCCGGAATGAAATGGACAACAATCACCTATTCCATTGTACTAAGTCCTTAAGAACTATTTTTATGATCGCTTCTAGTTAGCCAAAGACCATTTGGTCTTATAAAATGCTTCTGTAACTTCTCTTGAGTTAATAAGAGTGTTAATATGTGATACTTCCATGGTATTTTGCTCCTAAGTAATTTTTTCATTCCTTCCATTAGAAAAAAAAATGTTTTTTTTTTAAATTTATCTATCTGATAATTTTCTACACATTTATTACTCTCTTTTCGTATTATCTTCGTTTTATTGTAACATTAAGCCTTCCGTCATTTCAGTATATTGTTAGAAAAATTAATACAACAAAATCTAAAGCTTTGTGAATTATATTCGATGTTCTCTAAGCATTTACACTTATATCCTTGCGCTCCCAAATTAATCAGACTTGTTGAAAATAAGTATAAAAAGTATCTCGGATAAGTATCAGGTATAAATTAAGTAAGTAAAGTAAGAAATACTTGATGGAAACATATCACACAACAGAAAACTTTTCCAACTTGCATCAGTGACATGTAGATTACAGAACTATTACTCAGAAAAGCAATTTCAGCGAAATGTTCCACGCATATACACATGTGACCATAAAAAAAACAAAGTCACGGTTAATTGGTAAAGGAAGAAAAACGACTTCCATAAAAGATGTTTTCTACTAAAAGAATCCTTTTGGCTAACTAGTGTTACTTTTTGACAAATTGAATTGAATTATTGATAGTCTTATGTGATATATAGTATCCTTAACAAAAGAATCTCTGCTAAGATGTTGGAAAGACTTTTTAATCAAGGCTATCACACAAAATAACATTCGTACGTTTACTTTAAGGAAATATTTATTTTTTTAAGCAAGTATTAAAATATTTCATTTTATCGTAGCCTTTTTTTCTCTTTCTTGTAAGCTGTTTGGTTAAATTTACAGCTTCATTCGAAAGATTGTTGTACAAATAAGTCTGCATTGTAAGAGTACCGTTCCTATCTTTATCGTATTTCCGATAGTTATATGCATATATGGCCTCAATAAAAGAATCCGATCATTGCCCCATCCCAGAAGACTTTTTATTCACAAATTAACATTCACTTGTGTGTTTACCAATGATAACAGTATTTCTCTAAAAAATAATTCAAAATATTTCAATGATCGTAGATTTATTTTGCTCTACGTAATAGATTCTATCTGCTAAAGTTTATAGTATCTTTCTAACTGTTGCTCTGCAAGCAATTAACGAATACCAATCGTTATCACATTTACAGCAGTTGTATGACTTCGTTAAAAGAATCTGACCCCAAAATTTTAGATTATCATACAAATTAACATTAATTCGAACCTAAACTTAATATTATAGTGTCTCTTATAGACATGTGCCAAAATAAAATAGAGCATGGAGAACTACATTAAATGAACAGAGCCTATATTCAAGAAATAAGTATACAGAGACAAAGCAAACTGCAATAAAACATGTAATATGAAATTCTCACGGAGACTAATATCAGACCACGCGCCTCATTTGTCTTGAAAAACGTAACTGTTTCCCAGGCAATGAGGAACGTGCACCAGTGAGGAAAATGCTCATTTCTGTGTTTTATTAACCGATTGATCGTCAGAATGTTCAAAAACGACAGTTAAAACACATAAAATGGACTTAATTAATTAAAATTTCAAGTTTTAAATTACCGAAAAGTACTAGAAAAGCTCATGACCTCGAAACGCTACGTGACGTTTTTGTGCACATCCATGTAATGTTTACGTTAGTCTAGCGCGTTGAAATTTCACATTGCTTGCTCTTCTAATTAAAAAAATCAATTTAGTTTTTTTTTCTTGCTATTTCAGCGTCACTATAAAAGTAAAAAAACCGTCATAGTGTATAGTGACGTCAGAAGAAGCGGCGTAGGATAAATAGCGTTTTTGAGGTGAAGTAAATAGTGCGAATTAAAAAAAAAAATTTACCTTTTCGGGCTGCAAAAGTAAAAAAGAAAGGTACTTTCAATCATATTTTTTTCATTTTCTATATTATAAAAATGTAAACAAAAAACGTCAAAGTTCCTCATTGTGAAGCAAGGTAGCAAGAGCAACGATTAGCAACCGGAGGGTTGCTAGTTCAAATGCAACCAGACCGTCGTGTAAAAGGGAGATTGGTGCACGGTAACTTGGTTGTGGCCTAAAATGTCCTTACATTGGCGTGGTGTGGAAGTTTCTGTAGGGTGAGGTGCAAGCTCAGGCGTGACCTCGTCATCGGACCGTTGTTCAAAATTACGGTGTTGGATTTTTCCCTTCCCTTTGATCTTTGACAGCAGCCAATGACCCGCTGTGTTACTTCAGTGCGACGTGAATTAAATACCTACTAATACCTATTCAATTGCGTAAATAACTTTATTTTAATACGTAATGCATAATTATCAAGTTCTAACAAACATATGGTAGCTACCTATAGCTGTCTTCTACCTATTACTTTATTTATGAATATATAACAGTTCTTAGGGAAACAGAACAGATATAAAGTGTTTTTCGAAAATATCGAATTGCAAAGGGTTGTAGAGGGACCCAAAATAAACATTTGAAGATAGTACACACATTCATTCAGTACGACAAACATACATGCCTTACCCCGTATTTGAACTAGGAACATTTGAATCCAGAAGCATCATTCTGACCACTCTACAAACTTTGAGCAGTGAGTTCGTTTCTGTTCGCATCCCGTTGCATCAGATACATATCTGGGAGCTCTAAATTCATGCCAATGAAAATCCGAACAGGAATTACGACTTACTCAACCAGGAAGGTAGTGAAGTTACGTTTTACTTGGCGCAACACAAGGGCTATTGGCGACGGTCCGGGATCACTCTCGAAGGGAAATATCCAATGACAATGTCTCGTAATGTTTAACCATAAACATATGATGAGGTCAACACCTGAGTTAGCACCTTACTTTCCAAACTTCAACACAACGCCAATGTGATCCTTACGACACAGAAACAATGTTATCGAATGACCGAAACATGGATCTCTACCTCCTCAACTAGGCCACTTTAGCCCAGTTGGAAGTGCTACGCATAACCAGTCGAAGGGTTGTGAGTTCGAAACTCGATCCAGCCAAAGATCGTCGTGTACATGGTGGTTGGTGCACGTGAAATATGCCGTCCCCTCAAATGTCCTCAAGTTGGTGTGGTGTGGCGTGGCGATTTTGGAGAGTGGGGCGCCACTTCAGGTGTTGACCTCGTGATCTGACGTCGGTTCAAAATTACCAGTCGTTAACCTGGGATCTTTCACTTCAGGATTAATTCCAGACCATCGCCAATATCCTGTTGTGTTTCTCCAGTGCGACGTTAGTTCAACTACCTACCTAACACCTTAACGCGGCACTTCCGGATACTCATTCTTTGACAAAAAATATTTATTTCAGCCGCTCAACCAACCTTTACAATTTGGCTAGATGTTTTCAAAACACTCTGTATATGATATCTAAGACCAATGCCATGGCTAAAAACATTGCTGCTCCCTTTTAGGTTATCAGGCCAAGTTTACCGTTCCGCTCAATTATAACTCAACGAATACACTACCTTACAATGATGGATCGGACAGCAAGATGTGATGGTAAAAGGGAAATAAGACATGCTTTAAATAGGGGGGAGGTCCCCAAGTGCCGCCATTACCCTAGCAACCTTTACGGACACACTTTCAATAAGGTTTTGATACCCAACTATGGGTATTTGTGTCCATTTCTGCTGAAAGAGTGTTGCCATCTCAGCTGTGGATTTCGAACGTGGTTCCCTGGTCCGTAAGCGTCGCTCTAACGCGTCCCACAAATGTTCTATGGGGCTTAGGTCGGGTCTCTGAGCAGGCTAGGGAATACGTTTTACACCCATATCTTGATACCACTGCTTGACAGAGGCTGCAGCATGACATAGAGCATTGTCGTCCTGAAAGTAACATTTGTCTTTTCCATAAAATTGCCTGAGCGTAGAAAGAACCTGATTGTCCAAAATGTTCATGCAGTTGTTGGCGTTCAATTTACCAGAAAAAACATGTTGTTGTTGTTTATGCCTACACTGGCAGACCAGAGGAGTGCCAGGCCCGTCGAAGACGGCAAGAGGCGAGGGGGGTGCGCCTTCCATGTTATTGAGCCCCATTGGGATGAAGTCCGACTTTGCTCGACATACATGACACATCTGTTTTACAGGAAGGTCCCTTTCATGCATCCATTCACTCACACATATCGTAATTTAGATCCCAAGCAGAGGCCGATAACCCCCTGATCAGGTACCCCCAGAGGTATTGATTTGGCATGAGAACATGGGGGACTTTGTGACCACGACCTATTTAACGTGCCCCAGTCACTATTAGTTAACACGACGGTCTTTAGCCAGGTCGAAGCGCCGATCTCGCAATCATCATAATTGCAGGCTCCGCCGAAGACAGAACCCACAAACCTTCTGATGCGAGCCCGACGCTCTACTGACTGAGCTACCGCGGCTCAGAAAAAACATTCAAAGGTCCTAGGCTATAACATGAAAAACACCCCCAAACAAGTAGTCGGATTTTATACAAATCCGCTGGAGTCCTATCCATTATAATAGGGTAGTGTATATCTGCTTGGATGAGTACGATACTTAAAACTTCGTTATTGGTGTAGAAATTGGCAAGCTTACATCTAAGTTAAGCCCACACGTATCAAAGTGTTTTCCGCCGAGTTCACTAATGTATACAATAGTAACTCTAAACTACATCTGCTGTATTCAATTCTAGCGATTCAGCTGCTACAAACTTATGCGTAACACTCGCCACTGTTGCTCCAGTGGCTGATCTCTAGTAAATATTCGTGGGACTTAAAATATTGCTGAGCTTATTTACATCCGATTAGACGGCTTTGTATCGTGTACCTTCATTCTCTTTCGTGGATCTCTCTTCTGGATTTGAATATTCTCCAGAACTTACTGGTATGCGAACAAGGAACTTTATATATTTAATTACACGACCCAACTTCTATTTAAATGCAAATTTCTTTTAGTTAACAGGAAAATATCAAGTCAATACTCAAGAAGTCTCATTAAATTTATTGATTCTATAACATTACAGCCTTTTCGATAGTTATTGTTAAATTACAAATTGCTCATTAATATTCATGAAATTAATCTACTCACGTTTTACCTTAAGAAATACATATAATAGGTGATCCTTAGAACATTGCGAAGCAAACAAAGAACTTCATATGTAATTCCACGACCACAAATGTATTTAAATATATGGAGCGTGAAGAGAACATCTTGAATTTGATCCATTCAAAAGAGTTTGCAATACAAATAATAGTTCCATAGCTTTTAAGCAGAAACCCCCTTTTTTTTTAGTTATATAGTAAAAATATTAATTGGACATTCAAATTACCTCGGCAAATTAATTGGCTCAATAACTGTACCAGAGTTGTTCGATTATTTATAGTAAACTTACGAGTTACTCCATCGTTAATATTTAAGAAATTAATCGAACTTAAATTAAGCATATACTTAACTCACAAAGTTGTGTACGTATTTTAATTCTGACGTCACTTGGATTAATTTTCAAATACAATTTCAACAAAAAATATATAAAAATTACAAATTATAAATTCTGAAATTATGCATTGTGTAATTGGTCAACACAAGTTTAATTAAACTCCAAATGATGACAAAACGTAAATAAACTACGCTTTAAGGTAATCCCGATATGTATAATGCAAGAATATTTGAACTGCGGAATTAAAATATACGTTTACCATCATCAGATGGTAAACGGATATTTTAATTCCCCAGTTCAAATGTTTGTTCACTGTAAATCCCATCCATGGGTTTCTTTATCATCATTTACGTCTTTCTAGTATATGACGCAACAAAACTACTGTCCACGAATATTTGATTATTTTGACTGCACTTCCTTTTAACGCGCTGCTACAGTTGGTGACCCAGACATCATAAACACGCAAAATTTAAAAAGTACCAAATGGCGCTTCCAGAAGGCCCTATCTACAGTTATCAAGCACTTTAATGGATGATCAAGAATAGCAGCGGATTTATTGCCAATGCTATGCAAATAACAACCAAGAACTGCCTTAAGTCCTTTGGCAATAGAATATTTCTCAACTCCTATCACAGCTTCACTACGTCATCACTCAGGCTTCACTTCACATGGCACCTTGCGTGTTAGCAGTATATATCAACTAGTAGAAGCATCTATCCAAATCAACCACTGATTGATTCTTGAGGGAGAGTACTTTACTGAACAAAGCCACCACTTCAAAAATTAACTTCCAGTTGAAAAGTGCTCAATGCGGTGGTTTGGTGCTTTTCTATGAGATGGCAGCACAATTAATGAAATGACGTAACGACTGGCAGGCGTCACTCTCCAAACTAGACCCGGCAACTTTCGAGCCAGATGCGAAATTTGTTTCCGTTCTTCAGATGCTTGAAGCGAACATTGTAGCAAATGTGTTCTGGGAAAATATAGAAAAGGACTAGTTTTGTTCAAAGATAAAACATTTTTATTTAAAGAATCTATGTCCGCCCTATTCCCTAGACTTAACCCCCTTGTTTAAAATTTTGAAAATAAGGTTCGGTAAGAATAAATTTTTCTTCTAATTCAAATTGTATTCTAGTACTACTTTTAATCCGTAAGTTACAATCTTAGAGAAAGGTACTTTTCCGATAAGGTGAAAAAATTAGAAACACTTTGGACCAAGTGTATATCCCTCAATGGTGAATAATTAAGAAAATAAATCGAATTTTCCCAAAAGTAAATACTATATTTAATTTGCTTTTTGTTTATATTTAATATACCGAACGACCGTCTTGTTAGCAGTATAACAAATCTCATTCGTACTTTCGGAAGTACTGACTGAAGATGTACTTTCTTACCATGCGCGACAAATTGAATTTCTCAAGACTGTTAAACTGTCGAATTTCAACTAGTTTTTCAAGAATTTATCAAATCCTTTGGTAATTTCTCATTGCATGATAAAAAAAAAAATTTCTGGACCACATATAAACAACACTGGGAATTGCTTCGACAACATAATCCTAATTATAAAAAAAAAAGCATTCTTAAAAATACAGACAGGGTAAAAACAATTTCGAAACTCACCGACTCTGTAATCCTTGAAATTATTGATTATCCCCAGCTAATTAGAATAGATGCATGCTATTCTCGTATTCACTAAAACACTTTTTAATGAACGCAAGACAGTACAAAAAATTTATTTCTGTGTGTCAATCATTGTTTTAAACTAAGGTCTTATTTTTCAATGCTATTACCTGACGCTGTAGAGTTTTAAATAAAATTTGCTCATTAGTTTCTAAGGTAACGGTAAAGAAAGTGCCTGCTTGTATAATATTCGTTCCTACACTAATTGGACATAGCAGCTTAATTCTCCGTATGCTTAGTTTAATGCACAGTACCTTCACCCTTCCGCACTCAATACTCTAAATTTGATTTCTTTCCTAAAATCCCTATTTTTTGCTTACAAAGTAATTGGGCTGAGTTAAAAATAACAAAAGAGGTTCGCAAAATATTTACATTTAAGAGTATTACAACAACTTGCGCTTTTTAATTATTATTATTTAATTATTTTAATTTTGTGTTTGCTGAAAGATAACAAAAACTATTTGTCAAATCGATATTCAACTGTGCTCAGTGTAGAAAAACGATTTATTTATATTTTAATGGCTTATTAAAGACAAAATGCCCTTAAAAGGCCCCAATTACGACCTTATTAACATGAGTTTGCGAAATCTCTTTAGGGAAAAGGGAGAAGATTTTTTCGGAGGGAAAAAGTGAGCAACACAAGTTATGTGTCTGTATACATGCGTGGAACATATTCAAGGACAACGCTATAGTCGATCACGGCTAGTGATCTTTTGGTTTGTTGGTAGGTTGATAGTCGAATTTACGTCACAGAGGATCAAAACGGAACGGGCTATTGATGACTGTCCGGGATCAATTCTGCAGAGAAATGTCCGAGGACAGCCTGGCAGCCTGGTTTTGAACCATGATCAGATGACAAGGTCAACACTTGGGCCGGCACACACCAAATCGTTATACTATATACAACAAAAGAAAAAATTAAAAAATATAAATATTTAATTGCTAAATTATTTATTAAAAGAAAACCAAACGTACAAGGTATCTGGTGTAAAATTTTCCGCAGATTTCAAATCGCTAAAATTGTCATTCCATCTTTAACGATCGCTGAGATAGAAAAAAAGCGCTGAAGAACTCCAGCGATAACTTTAATAAGTTATTTTGTTTCAAACTCGAGTCCGTTTCTCAGGAAATCAAAATGAATGAATCTCGAATCAAACGAAGGTCATTCGAATCTGTTCGCTCCCATTGGAGCAGGTAGGTGAGAAAAACTTGGCATTTTTCCAAAGGGGCCTTCTTACGTCAACAGTGACGTAATGGTGAAAAGTCTTAGTTTTGATGCTTCTTCATTTCCGAAAACAGGACGAATGGTGAAATAAATTATTAAATTCATTTGAAATTGTTCTAGCATAAATACAGGGTGATCCATATGAATAGAAGTGTAGGCGAATGTTTCAAGTGTTTTTAGAGACAGTCACAAATGTTCTATTAGTGCACCCTTAGTCGCACTACACACATCGAACCTGTATCCCATTTCTGCCCAGACGCCTGTTAGGGTATCTGAAGCAAGTGCAGTAATAGTGGTTGCGCTAAATCAACACGAAGAGGAGGGATAATACGTTATCCTTAATGTTGCCCCAATGAAAAAGTCACGAAAGCCACATTCAAATTTTTAAAACCAATCGTAAATGAATATTCTGGTTGGAGGTTTTTTTTCCAAAGCGTGATGGAAAATGCCGTTGCACAACAGTGACAGATTCCGTTTTGCTCTATTCAAGAACACAAAACGCCTTCTCCACTGCAGACACAGCCATTTCCACTGAATAGTCATGTGATGCACGTTCACTATCGCCTACGTCACTTCGCTCGGGAGGGGGACACAAACTTTATGAATATACCAAGCTAACAGTTTGCATTTGGGGACGTGTCTTAAACTGCTCCTGTTTTACAGCATCTGGAAATTGTATACGTACTTATGAATCACCCTGTATTTTCATTCTGAATGATAAAACTTGCAGAACATGTTCGTGTTGCTTATAGGCAAGCCCCAACAATACCCATAGTTATTTCTTCGCTTCTCACGAAAGAAAATTTTGTTACATCAATATTCATTGTACGCAAGATACATTTTTCTTTCAACCGGTTTCTAAGATTCGACGTTCAAGAAGAAAAAGTTTGAGAGGAGTGGGGAAGCAAAATATCAACTATATTCTATGAATTATTCACAATGTATCTGGATGTTAAGGTTTAAGTATAATATTAAATCCACTGAATGTGTGGAAACGTCACGACAGCTGGGTTATTGAAATATTGCGAAGGCATTTTAGTTTTGTGCATGAATCTTCATTATAGACATCTTTAGTTTTTACAATATGTTTTACGTGCGTATTTGTAGATTTTTAATTTTATCAGAAAAATTATATTTAATGATTCGTTAATAAGTTCGTCATAAAGGTCTCAGTTCAAAAAAATCAAAACAGTTCAAAAATAAAATATAAAAAGAATGGCTTCAGCTTTGAAGATGCTGATCTTATTTAATTTGCATCATTACTTGGATATGAGACTTTTTCTGTTAAGCTAGATGGATGTATTTTGGAAATAACGTCACTTGACTGTTTTTTTTAATACAATTTTAGCCCTTTGCCAGTAAAAATTGCAAATAATGAATTCTGTATTGATGCATGATGGTTCAATGGTCATTTTTTTATAAGGTAATCCCTCTATGAATCCTACAAGAGCATTTGGGTAGGGGAACTAAATTTTCGTCTTGCACCCCTGGTTTACTTGTTCACCTTGCAATTCCTTATTATCTTCACTTATGATTTCTTACTGTCAACTACCTTGACTGAAAAATATCAATTTTAAATTAAAAAATTTGTGGGTTTATGATTGAATCTTTAAGGTATCACATAGAAAATAGGTACAGCTACACTCTACGTTTATGAGTGATGGCAACGGCTTGGCGATTTTTTTTGGCGCACTTCTAGTAACGAGTTACGATAAATTAAGGCAACCCATCTTTCGTTGCTGTTGTTGTGGTTTTCATGGCAACCTCGGCAAACGGAAACTTTTAATTTTCATTTTGAATATTCTAGAAAGTTCTTCCAAAATCCGTTAAAGTCGTTTGATTTCATTGATTCGTTTGAAATTTTTTCTTTCCTCCCATTGGTTATTTTGTTTTTAAAATATCCTTTGATTCCATTGGTCCTTTTAAATCGTTTTCTGTGATACCATTGGTCCTTTTATTTGTATTTTGACAGTTGTGGAATTTTTATTTTCTTATAATAGTTTTTTCATGACACGATTAAGAGTTTCGTTTTTTTGACCATTTTCGTTTTCATTATTTTTTTACGAGAGAATTCTGACTTTATCAGGTATTATTTCTTGCTTTTTTTCTTTTGTAAATCTTTTTCCTTTTTCAACATGCTCACTGTATTTAGTGTAATTGATAAGTTTCAGGTTATTCTTACAATTCGTAGCTTAGTTTCTCTGCTGGTTCACAAATGTGTTTTGATAGGTGCTTAAGCTTACTACTTTTTGTGAAAGTTTTTTTTTAAATATACTTTTTAAAACGTTCTGAAATATGTTTAAAAAGTGTGTTGTAAAAAGAAAAAAAATTGTGACATTAGAGTTAGGAAATAATTCTTTACTTGGCAACTTTAGAAGTGCGCCAAAAAAATCGCCAAAGCCGTTGCCATCACTCATAAACGTAGAGTGTAGCTGTACCAGAAAATAAGTAAAAATTCAAAACAAATCATTCTTTTCTGATGTTTAAACATCGTTTTATCCATAAAACGACATTTTATATCATCATCTCATGAACTATTACTCTCATTATTACATGAACCAGAACTCTAATCTAAAACATCAAGAAATATAAAATAGGCAAAGCTCTCAATTCTAACCAGTTGTTTTTTTTATCTAAAGCTAATTCTGTATGAAAGGCATTTCTTTTCAATATAACATTTCAACATTCTGTATAATCAAAACAAACAAACCCGACGATCTGAGGTTTTACTTCTGCTGTCCCAATGCTCTCGCCTGAAACAAATCGGGGCTACTTTAAAAATGTAGTTTATCACCGTTTTAGTATCGCTTGGAGCTAAACCTAACTGAATTTCGTCTTTGGAATTTTTAATGGCAAAATGCTGGTATCGTATTCTAAAAACAAACTAAATGATGGCATTTTCAGAATGCATACAGGAAAGGTGTTCCGCAGCAGAAATAATACAGGGCCAATATTTAGCAAGACAGAAAATGCCTCTTATTAATCAGAAAAGATGATTAGGATCGGAACAAAAACATTTTTTCCGGAAATTAACAACCTGTCTTTCTTCCGATACGAAACAAAACGTCAGATACTCCGCTGAACATTCTGTATCATCGTAGTCTCATAATTTTGCTCATCTCCGTTTTGATCTCTTCATTCCGGAAGCATCAGTTTTTACACGGAAGAAGACGACCGCAATCTATTGAAAAGATTGTATGGTAGGAATAAAGTGAATACGAAGTATGCGAAGTCAATACCATCGAATTTTCGCCTGTCACTCACACGGAGGATTTCTTTCAGAAACGCTCCACCATGCATTACTCGTACTTCCATTCTGTGAATCAACTAAAGATAAAACAAAACAGTGAAGCTCTAGTGGGAAAGGAGTTTTCAGTGTAAAAACAAACGATGGAAAACGAAGATTTGACTTCCGCTACCCTAATCCTCTCTAGTGATACATATCAAAGCCATCTCAAATGTAGCTTATCGACTTTGTTGTCACAGTGTTATTCCATCTAATTGATGCCAACCAATCAAGTGTCAAAATCAATTCGGAATAAGCAAACCAGATGGTTGATGAAGATTTTGCTTCTGCTCAAATGCTCTCACATGTTACACATCGGGGTTACCTTATAATGTAATTCATCGCCGTTTTTCCGACGTTTGGCGACTAATCTTATTAGTGGTAAGCAATCAACTATCATAAATCAATTTAGAATTCATTGCTCTGAGCTTTTACTAGCGATTTGTTTAAATCATATTCGAAAAGCACGTGAAGTTCGGAATACGTGTGCAGGAAACCTCTTCACTGCAAAAACACTACAGTCACATACATACAGCTTAACAGAAAAAGCCTCTCGAATTCAACAATTATTATAAAGCTCAATTAATTCTTTTCGGCAAAATATTAATTTAAAAATCAATTGCTCAGTCGTCAGTACAGTCAATAGTTTTCTTTTAACCCTTGACGTTTGCTCTTACGATTCATTAGTTTGTGGTAATTTCCTAACTGTTACGTTTGAAAACTGAAATTTTAACTCTTTCCTCTGTTTGTATGTTTTGATCATGATTTTATTTTTGTTCCATAGAATTAATAGCATCACTTAAATCAAACCTGAAAGTATTACTAACGGCTTTTGTGAATGTCGCATCATTTTATTTATGTTAAATTGAACAATACACCTCACAAGCAAAACTTAATGTTCAGATTGAAATTACGGGGTTACTTTTGTCTTTTACTCACGGCGTTTTCAATTTCTGCTATCGAAAATGTGTGTATGTGCGTGTGGGTGTTTAAGTGTGTGTGGGCGTGTGTGAGTGTGAGTGTGTGTGTGCGTTGGTGTGTTTTATAATACTCACCTATTTCCAAACTGGTAAAATAACCTGCAGTTCATTCCCGATTTTTAAGCCCTAGAGTATATAATATTAACTTCGAAAAGGATACTAGAATATTATATTTTAAATAAGTTATTTTTTCATTTACTAGTATGACTAACAGTTTAATCATTTGACTTAAAAGAATATAAGATTTTTTCCAAACTTCGTAATCACAAAACTGTGATTCTTCCAATCGATTTCATGAAGTTAAAAAAAATTCTTCTATCAAAGAAGAAATTGATGGCGACTATAATGGGATGTGACGTAATGAGGGTACTTTACAGTGACGATCAATTGAACCTAAGTCGAAGTTAAGTGTTAGAAAAAAGGTAGAAGAAAGTAAGAGTAATAAAATATAACTGTTTTTATTACTCTAATATACCACCTAAAACTTTAAAATACTGATTACGCATTAGATGCTAAAAACCGTTTTTGCAGTATTTTTAACATAGCGACAAACCATAAGAAACGCAATTATTCTACAGTTAAAATGTTGGTTTAAACAGCTTTTCTTTTAAACTGTCACTTATATTGTTTCGTCTAAAATATTTTGGTTATATTTCACTACGCTATGTACTCCTGCACATTATTTTGAATTAATTCGTATTTGTACCAAGTACGTCCTTACACAAAAATTCTTAGTTACAATAACATTGTCCTTAAAAACGCAACCAATGCAGGAAGTCTGAATTTAAATTATTTTAAACACCATTTTCTCTTATAACCAATCACTCATACGGTTTTGCCTCAGAAGCTGTGCTTAAGTTTCACTTTGTCACCTACTTCTGTTTCGCATTTTAAATAAATGAAAATTAAAATAATTATTAACAACTCATGTGCTTAATAGTGTGTGCGTTTATAAACCTTACATAAAAATTACAAATTTGCATAGCTTCTCCGTCTTCGAGCCTTGCGCCATAAAACCTAAAGCAACCAAATAGTCATAAAAATGCCTAGTTACAATGACAAGAGTTTATAAATTTGTACAGATCAATTCCAACAACATTTTCCATAACAAATATTTACCACAATTGTTTTAATCGAATCAGGTACCATAAACAATGACTAGAGCACGAAAAATGCTCATTATTTGCCCTATATCAATATTCCGTTAACATTCTAATTTAATAATGATGCCTTGTAATGATCTTGGCCTCATCAGAAAAACGCATTCTCTGTACTTCACGGTTCTAAGCTGAGAAAAATCAAACCTTAACCGCTAAACATTTCTTAATTACTGCCAAATGTTCCCAAATCGCGCAATCAGCCAAAATCTAACCGTGGCGGATCCTAATAACCCTAAGAGCCGGAAAGTCATTATGATAACATCCGGATACCTCGGTCAAATCGATGGGATTAGGGCTTGCTGAGATTAAAAGAGGCGTGACTTTGCCTAATTGTGCGGCACTGTTCATCGCGGGCTCGTAATTAATGGAAATTACTGACTTTCTTATGGCCTCTTAGCGTGATTAGATAGACGAGAGCCTCTCGTAAATGTGGGAGAAAAAGGCTGGCAGCTTGTCACACCATTTCCACTAGTTTCCATGCAGTTATTTTCCAGGGACACTGTAACAATGGTTACAATGGAGATTTTCAGATTAAGGATCGTATAGTGGGAGTTTAAAAATATTCACTAAGGAAGAATGATTAGAGCTTATTGTGCGTTGGTTTTCCGTGATTGTAGGAAAAGACAGAGTTCTGGTGACCAATGAATCCCTGTTTATTCACTCGAGAGTAAATACATATACATGTTATACTGGTAGTAATGATAATTGTCAGTACAACGTTATTCAAGGGCTGGTGGTGTTCCAGCGGGAATTGGAATGTATACTTATAATGCTCTAGTCTTTTTAACAAGCCACAGAAAATCTAAAAGTAGAATCGTTACTTCCGTGGGAGGTGACAAGTCTCACTAGAGATATGAAATTGTCAAAAATTTGAGGAGGGAGGGTGTAATTCAAAGCATTTAAATACCTGAGTTGTTGTGCCACTCCAGTCCAGACGGGGCGAAGGGAAGACTGGTGAATCGAAAACTCTCGTTTTCGCGCTTGAGCATTTCTCTCGCCAAGCAGTGCTTGGAGCGAAAGATTGGCGACAGCGCTCGTGCTATGGTTGGGTGGAATATCGTTATACGCCAAGCACTGTGCGATTCCACTCCAATTCTGTCGGCCCCAACGGACATGGTAACTTCACACATCTGGTTTTATCATTAGGGGAAAGTTTCGTTAAGCGATTTTGCAGATGTGAGAACGGAAGCGTCTTTCAAAAGGCCAAATCGTTTCTCTCGTATGGTGTTAAACTGGGAAATTGGGTTCTGTTCTTCGGGATTGGTACTGAATTTTGGAAAGGACGGATGTCGTATGACATCTTCTTCCCTCCTCTTAACTTTTGAGGAGTTTCACTACCTTGCTGGGAACTGAGCACTTCCGCCTGGAACACCACCCATGTCAGAGGATAATTGACATCACTAAAATCAACATAATTGTTAGATAAAAGTACAACAAATTTATACACATTGTAGTCACGTGATTTGAATAATAGCAAGAATTTCACAGTACATAACAACTAAATTGCAATAAACCATACAGACAAAATATACATAAACAATATAAAATTAAAGAGTCATATAGGATGACTTTTTGTGCCTGTTATTTTATTGCACTTATGCCGAAAGGAATCCCAATTGAAGCATATTGCACTATGTGAGAGAATATGTCAGAGGGGTTGACCTTAATTTACATTACACTTACCATGGAGCATCCCTACAGTGGCCAGCCACAGAAATGCCTCATGGTTTAGTGTATGGGATGAATGAAGCTGAGGAGGACCTTGAGGTATGTTGGCCAAACATCCCCAAGGACCCTAACTCCATTGTGTATAGGAGGCGAAATCGGTAGGCTGACCTACTTGTGGTCTAACCCTATTGTTGAGTTGGTCTTCCTTCTGAAAGATATACAAGATAGTTATTGATTGTTATCATGAATAATTTTCCCTGTTGCGTAACGACATACTCACCACTGGATCGCTGGAGTGGCCCATTGTGGTCAGATTAATACACTCATAATATTGACACAGGGAGGGAGGGGAGGGGGGCTTATACACAAACAGGTCTAAATACTCTACGTTTGACAAGATACAATGATTTGAACGATATGTTAATTGATACAGGCAATACAGAAATAAAATGGATAAAATAATAAATATATGATACTGTGTTTTATAAAAGAGTCCCATCTTGACGTTGCTGGATACTCAATGTTTGGTTTCGTCTTGGGCGGAGTCTAGGGCCAGAGTTCTCATTTGAATAAAGTGCACTAGTTCCATTCGAAGTTGTGGCATCTGACAGGTGCGGAAGACGACGAGTAGAGATTTTTAATCGGTGTGTGTTGATCGTAAGCTCTGGAGCCTTTGTATTGTCCAGTTCTTGAATAATGGCTGTGTGAGCATTTGGCTTCCTTAGGACTTCATAGGGTCCAGCAAACTTGACTTTAAACTGATCTCTATTGCGAACATACACAATATCCTTTTCCCTCACTGTACGCTGAGCACTGTTTGTGTTGAGTCTCTGTTGTTGTTTGTCTTGATGACACTTCAGATTCTCTTCAGTTGTTTTCCGAAGGACTTGCAATGAGTGTAGCAGGTCGTTAGAATGTCCAGTGGTTGTGATGAGTGGGGTGTCATCTGTTTCCTCGATTATGTCGAAGATGAGGCTCAGGTTTCTTCCAAAATGGAGAAGGTCAGGGGTGAATCCATGGCTGCTATGCTTTGTAGCATTGTACATTTGTTTATGTACTGCTACTGCAGTTGCAAAATCCACTTTTTTGTCAGTTAGAGCAAGGATTGTGTTTTTCAATGATGAGTTGATCCTTTCTGACTGTCCATTTGCCTTTGGGTTCATACTTGTTGTATGATGAAGAGAAATTCCCAAAGTCTTTGTCATTTGTTGAAAAATGTCCGAAGTAAATTGTGTTCCTAAGTCAGTGAGGATCATTGTTGGTCGACCAAATGTGGTGATGTATTGTACAAGGCACTTTGCAACAGTTGGGGCTTGTATATTACTCATGGGGTATAGTTCAACGTGCTTGCTGAAGTGGTCGATTACTGTTAACACGTACTGATTTAGGCGAATGGGTCCAAGAATGTCCATGGATACAAATTCATTTTGTCTACGAGGAATAGGAGTAACTCCAAATGGTGGTTTCTTGCTGTAAAGTCTTTTGTTCTGACAGCACGATGTGCATGATGAGACATAGTTGGCTGTGTCAGCATACATCCCATTCCAGAAGTACCTTTGTTTGAGTAGCAAATATGTTTTGTCAGTCCCGAAGTGGGAAAGGTGGGCTTGTTGCAAAGCATATTTCTTGAGGCTGTGTGGCATTACTATTGTTTTGTTACATTCTTTCTGTTTCAAGTGGTTTTGTCTTATTGTGATATGCATGAGTAGGTTACTATTTGGATTAATGAAGAAGTTGTTTTTATCTCTGTGTGATGTTTTGGCAAGGTTGTCCTTGATTTCGATAAGTTCATTGTCTGCCGCTTGTTCTCTTAGGATGTTGGACGTGTTTAATTCATCTGTTATTAGAGTAGCAATTATGTTAAGTTCTTGTGCTGGAAGAATTGTATCAAACTCTGGCTCTGGTTGGCCATCTGGTTCTCTCGAGACATAATCAGCAAGGTGGTTTGTTTCTCCTTTAATGTGTTGGAAAGTAAAGGAATATTCAGCAAGCTCCATTAGCCATCGTGCGACGATGTTGGCTGGATTCTCTAGTTGGGAATGGTATTTAAAGTTCATGTGGTCTGATAGGATGGTGAAGTGTCTTCCATATAGGAATTCCCTGAAGTGTTTCACTGAGTTGTGGATGGCCATCAACTCTATCTTGCCGGCAGGGTATCTTGCTTCTGTTGATGTAAGGGTTCTGGAATAATATGCAACTGGTTGGAGATGTTTTTCACCCATTTGCATAAGAATTCCAGAAATGGCAATATGTGATCCATCCGTATTCAGAAAGAACTCCTTCTGCCAGTCTGGTTGAAGGATGAATGGTTGCTTGAAGAATGTCTTTTGTAGAGATTCAAATGAGTCTTGATGTTCTTGTGTCCATAGGAATGTTTTGGTGTTTGCTAGGTCATTGAGAAGTTTGATCCTTTCAGCGTATTGTGGTACTATGTGTCTGTAGTATCCACACAGTCCGATGAATCTTTTTAGATGCCTTTGGTTCTTTGGTATGGAGAATTTAGTGATTTTTTCTGTGTTTGCGTTGCCAGGAGTAAGTCCTTGAGCTGATATTGTGAATCCAAGGTATTGGATTGATGGAGTGGCAAACTTGCATTTTTCAGGGGCTAATGTGAGGTTTTCTGCTTGGAGTACCATGAGAACATCTCTTAGTTTGGTGTTGAGTTCGTTAACTGAGTTGGCAGCAATGATGATGTCATCTTGGTAGCAGTGAATGCCATGATGGTTGATTGAGGACAGAACTTTGTCCATCAATCTCTGGAAGTGTGCTGCTGCGTGTTTAATTCCAAATGGAAGGCGTTTAAATTGGTAGGTTTTCCATGGTGTTGTGAATGTCAAGAACTTTCTGTACTCTTCTGGTAGATGGATCTGCCAGTATGCTGAGTTGAGGTCAAGGACAGAGAATAGTTGGTACCCTGCCAAGCTCCTAGTGATATCGGAAATCTTGGGCAATGGATAAGAACAACCATCAATGACCTTGTTCAGTAAGCGTAGGTCAAGAGCAAGTCTGAGAGATGGATTTTCAGGTGAGTGTCCTTTCTTTTTCACCAGCACCATAGGTGATGCCCATTCTGCGGAATGTTCTTCTATGATGTCTGCTTCCTCCAATTCTTCAAGATATTCTCTTGCGTGATTTTGAAGTGACTGTGGGATGGGGTAGGGCGTGGAAGAGATAGGATGAGGGTGTATTGTGTTGACTCTAGGTTGAACTAAGTCAGAGTGCCCAAGGGTATGGATATTTTTGGAGAAGGCTGGAGCAAACTCCATCAACGTTTGAAGGAGGGTTGATTTGTCTTTTGCATTAAGGTGGTCTAATGCAAAGTCTGTCTGTTTGAGCTCATGGCAGCGTCGCTGGATGATGGCATCTGTTGCTTGGATCGAATTGACAGGAAATTCTTGGGTTTCCTCCTCTTGAACTGTGATGTTGATAGACGCTATGCCAAGTCTGCTGCCTTTATTTAGGTGAATCTTCTTGCATCCAATGTTTCTGATGAGGGTTGTGAAGGTGTTATTGGCTCTTAACTCGTTAATACTGTCATGGAGTTCTACTGTGTGGTCAGTCAGAGTTGATTGGAAGAGGATGATGTTGTGTTTAGATTTGTTGTCGTTAACTTTGAGGGTGATGTATGTTGTTTCTTGTGGTTGTAAGATGACTTTGGCTGTTGTAGTTACTGTTGCTGTCGTCAATGTGTTATCCTTTTCGTCAGTTTTAGTGTGTTCTGCTATGGCTTGGTGTTCAGTTGTGATTGTACAGCTTGTTGGAGGTGTATTCTCCTCACTGGAACATGCTGTTGGCATTTTGTATCCTCTGTTGATGATTGGTACAGTTATATCAAGGAATTGGAGCGTATTTTGTTGGAAGTTTAGGGTGACTCTGTTTTGAAGTAGGAAGTCATACCCTAGGAGGCCCTGGAAGGTGTTGGACTTGACGTCTCTTGTGACAAAGAAGGTGTGTCGAATTCTTTTGTTGTTTATGTGGATGGGTATGTCGACACAGTATAGGAATTTGACTTCTGTGTCGTTGACACTTTTGATAGTGCACTGTCTGGATAGGAACTTGTGATTGATTTTGTCTTTTATTTCATGGAAGATGTGAGCTGGTAGTAGGGAGATGCTGCTTCCACTGTCGACAAGGAACGTGAGCTTTTCTTCAGCAACACTAACATGGATCATGGGGAGTGATGCATGGTGGTTAACATTCATTATAAGTTGATATGGTAACTCCACTGTTTGGGTAGTTGAGTGACGGCAAGGGGAGTTGTTCTGGTCGTCAGCTTCTAGTTTAAATGTGCAATTGTGGTTGGATTGATTTCTTTGGGTACTGTATGGTCATTCAGTGCAGCTGTTGCCACATGGTGAGAACTTGGCTGCATTGGCTGATAACTTTGTGTGTTGGGGTACCCATGTTGTTGTGGTGGGAACATCTGTTGGGTCTGGAATGCCTGGTATGGTTGCCTCACTGGTACTTGGGGTACTTCGAAGTGAGCATAGTGTTGGCCAGGTTGTTGTCGTTCAGGTGGCTGGTATCGCTGAGCTCTGTTGTTGAATTGCTGACGTTGTTGTCGCTGTGGCCTGAAGGTGTCTTGTTGTTGATCATTACGGTTCATCACACGCTGGAATTGACGGCAGTCTTGCATGATGTGGCCATTTCGTCCACAGAATACACAGGAGATTGTTGACCTAGTGGGTTCTGTTGGCATCCTTGCCGGTCGTTGTTGTGGCATTTCATTGGCTTTAGTGATCTGTAGAGTGGCAATTTGGTGTGAGATTGCATCGAGTCTCCCATTGATTCTGTTGTCCTCGTGATCGCTGGTGTGTACTGGTGGTAACAGTGTAGTGGAACACACATGGTGTTGTTGTTGCTGCGTTTGAATCTTTTCAGCTATGTTGATGGCTTCGTTAAGTGTGGTAGGGTTTTTGCTGATCAATTTATTTCTGAAGACATCAGGGAGTGATGCAATGAATTTCGTGAGTATTAGATTGTCAGCTATGGCTTTGGCTTCTGGTGTGGTTGTTTTATTGTAGATGGTTTCTGCAGATATCTGCAGGCGATGTGCAAAATTTTTAATATTTTCTCCGGTGGAGTACTTGATAAAGTGGATCTCTTGTTGTTTCTCAGCATCAGATTTTTTATTTTTGAAGAAACTCGATATTATATTTTCAACTTCTTCAATATTGGTTGCCATCTTGCACTGGGGGTTTGTTGAGAAATACTCTAGAGCTGGACCCGTAAGTCGAGCTCCAAGTATGGCTTGCACGGTGGGAAAATCCCATTTGTTGATATTGATGACTCGTTTTAACTGTAGGAAGAAGTTGTCTGTGTTTTCTGGTGACCCATTGTAGTATGGAATCAATTCCAATGTGAGGCTGGGGTTGGCCATTATGGTTATCTCTTGTTTTGAAGTTTGCTTTTTTGTTTTAACACGTTTTGATGATCTTTGGGGCATATGTTAAGGTGTGCCCCGTTGGTTGTTATTTCACACAGTAAGAAGTACAAATTAAAATATGGAATGCAAGGTAAAATATGAAAGGTGTGGATTAAAAGTAAGGATAAATTATGAAATGTACAGATAAAATATGTGATTTGGTTTGTGTGGTGTTTCAGAACTACAATGTCTGAGTTATTGTGTGTAACACTTTGTAAACAACAGTAAAGATGAATAAATATCAGGAGGATTGGCGTAATAAACTTAAGTAAGAATATGTAAATAGAACAAAATATTTTATGCAAAATATCAGAAATGAAGGCACAAGTAAATAAATATAGCACTATTATATAGTTGAGACAGGTTGAAATTAACATTGGAAATATGACATGATATAATAACAAGTGTAAATCAATAATGAATAGTCAATTTCTAATTATTAAATTTAAATAAAAAATCAAATTGCTTTGTTCCCAATAAATTGTCTAAGTATTGAATTGTATATTACAGTATGAACAACCAGATAAAGTTCCGATGTAAATAAACAAGAATTCAAATCACGCGGGCTCTATCTTTACGTTCATTCGTTGAGGGGGGGGGGGGCAGTTAGTGTGTGACGTCACGAAAACGGTCGGTTTTGCCGTATACTATTGAGCGTCACACCCTAAAGTTGAAGAAAAAAGAATGACTGAAGTTCGTTATTTTCACGAAAATAACTATCAGATTTTTATACTGACTGGTCGTATGGCACCACTTATTGTAACAATGGTTACAATGGAGATTTTCAGATTAAGGATCGTATAGTGGGAGTTTAAAAATATTCACTAAGGAAGAATGATTAGAGCTTATTGTGCGTTGGTTTTCCGTGATTGTAGGAAAAGACAGAGTTCTGGTGACCAATGAATCCCTGTTTATTCACTCGAGAGTAAATACATATACATGTTATACTGGTAGTAATGATAATTGTCAGTACAACGTTATTCAAGGGCTGGTGGTGTTCCAGCGGGAATTGGAATGTATACTTATAATGCTCTAGTCTTTTTAACAAGCCACAGAAAATCTAAAAGTAGAATCGTTACTTCCGTGGGAGGTGACAAGTCTCACTAGAGATATGAAATTGTCAAAAATTTGAGGAGGGAGGGTGTAATTCAAAGCATTTAAATACCTGAGTTGTTGTGCCACTCCAGTCCAGACGGGGCGAAGGGAAGACTGGTGAATCGAAAACTCTCGTTTTCGCGCTTGAGCATTTCTCTCGCCAAGCAGTGCTTGGAGCGAAAGATTGGCGACAGCGCTCGTGCTATGGTTGGGTGGAATATCGTTATACGCCAAGCACTGTGCGATTCCACTCCAATTCTGTCGGCCCCAACGGACATGGTAACTTCACACATCTGGTTTTATCATTAGGGGAAAGTTTCGTTAAGCGATTTTGCAGATGTGAGAACGGAAGCGTCTTTCAAAAGGCCAAATCGTTTCTCTCGTATGGTGTTAAACTGGGAAATTGGGTTCTGTTCTTCGGGATTGGTACTGAATTTTGGAAAGGACGGATGTCGTATGACAGACACTATATCCAGTGTCTATCATCGCTTCTGTTATTACGTACTGACAGTCGCTTTTTGTGGTCCCGATACATGTCACAAGAGAAATTTGAGCTACAGTTTGCCGATTTGTTAATTTTTAATTTACATCACACTGGAGCAACACAACGGGTATTGCTTACGGTCCGGAATCAACCCCCAAAGGGAAAGTCGCGATGATAACAACACCTAATTTTAAAACATGGTCAGACGACGAGGTTACGCCTTAGCTGGCATCTCACTCGCCAAACTTTTACACCACACCAGCATGGGAACATTTGAGGCCACTACAGATTTAAGGTGTATGTATATACTAGAGAATGTTTTTTTTTTTAATTTTGACTTTAAAAATCCAGTTATTTTTACAACAGGTAATTGGCGTATTCTTAAAATAATTTCTGGAAGAAAAACATCAGATTACGCAAATAAATAATTATCTAACTATGATATACATAATAGTTAATTAGCAGGTTTTTGTTACGTGATATCGCAAATTGCAACTTCTAATCTATATATATAATTCTCTTACGTGGCACGCAAAAAAGACGTTATTTGTTATCGCGTTTTGGCAACATTGTACGATTGTTTGTTTACCACGAAATCGCCTCAATTGAATTTATAGCGATATCGGATGAAATTTTATTGTAAAAAAAAAAGAAGAATTTTAGTCGAGCTGTTGTAGTTTAAAATTACAAATCAAAGAAAGCGGAGGTTCATTTCAGGACCATTTAAAAAACGGTCCTTTTCAGGGCCAACAATTTTCGTTCAACAAGACGATTGCACTATAACTTTCGACAACAAACTGAATGAAAAAGTGTGGGTGACTCAAGAGTGTTTTATGGAAATGCACACACAAACAACATGCTGAGTATTCCATTTCCAAAGCAGCGCTCACATTTCGACTCAAAATTTGCTCAAAGTTTTCATTTGAATTCTGATTCCAGGGTCCTGTATATATATTTACTGTAATACAGCAAATTTAGGTTTGAAAAATATTTTTTTGGTGCACCATATTTTGTAAACAATCCTTTCTGCTAGGACACGTGTCTTCATTGATGCGAGCGAAGCGAGCATAGGTTCGCGTAACGAACCAATGAGGATTGCAAAGCAATCCTCCTGGGGTTGGCGAGCTTTAGCGAGCAGGGGGCGGGCCCCCTAGTTTGTTCAAAAAGGCGAATTATTCCTAACATTATTCTACATGTTTTGAGCCTCCATCAAGTGGCTAGAGTAAATATTTTGTTTTACAATTTTTTAATCAAGGAAGTGTAAACAAAATCACATTTTTTCAGGATTTCAACATTTAAATATCAATTAATTTTTTGACTAAAAATTCTGATTGAAGCTCAAAACATCCACTGTATTATATAGATCATAATGATGCAAAAATAATTATAATAGTTGAATTCATTGTGGAATTACCATGTTTAAAACAAAGCATACTATTGCAAAAACCCAGTTCTTCAGAAATCGAGTTTACAGTTTAGGAAACATGTCTGTTCAGGATGACAGTAACTAACGAAAGCCCTTGTAACTAAAAATCTATTTCAAATATTTACAAGATCTTGGCATCGTTTGAAAGCTAAGAGAATGAATAATATTTTGTATTAATAAAAAATATTGATATTCTAGTTGTTTTTCGGGATTTCTAGTTTATACGTACACCTTAATAGTGATGGGAAAAATGATTCTTTTCAGGGATCGGATCGGAACCGCTCGCTCACTAAAAAGAGCTAGCTCTTTTTCATGACTCACCGTTCCTTTCAGATGTATAATAATGTATATAACATATCGAGATGTCTCTACTATTATAAAAGAAAGTGTTTGTTTGGGGCCGCAAAATCCCGACGATTCTATGGCACTTGCAACAACGAGATTGGGCACACAGGTAGTCCGAATTATTTGCAATTTTTGGGTCACGGCGAATTTTAAAATTCAATCAAAGATTTTTAAACGAATTTCATAATTTTACTCTCCATCGATTTTTTAAACGCGGAGAACGTTTTCTACTCATGCGACCTTGCAGTCAGGGTTAGGAATCATGCCAAGTTTTATTCATCCGCAGAACACGTAGAAAATTATTGTTTACGTTTCCGCTTCGATTTTGCGCGATTGATTTCCCAGCCAGACGGTAAATCTTTTAACTGAGGTCACAAATCTTTTTTCTATCTCCTAGACCGTTAAATATGGAGTAAAAACTTCATCGGATTTGAAATCTGCGGAAATATCAGTTTAGATTGATACCTAACAATATTATTTTCTTTAAATAAATAAATTTTTAATTGAATATATCTTCAACAGATTTGAAATCGGCGGAAAATTTTACACCAGATTAATACCTTGTATTACGGACAAAGCCGGGCTAGCCACTCAATGGTATATAATATTTTTGGGCCATCGAACATCCCTCGTTGTCACGTGAGCGCCAGACGAAGAGGCGCCAAGCGTGCTTGAACACCCACGCAGCACTCACTCATCCAGCAATTGCGCAGTTTGCCTCTAAAATCAACAAAAGGAGGGAGACGGGGCCTGAGGACGAAAGGCATTGCAGCATACGGCTGCTAAGCTGTAAACTTTAGTTGATGGCCCAAAACCATGTCAATTCTTATAACTTTATAATTGTCCATAAAGAATAAATTACTTTGAGGACAATTTTTTTTTTGTAATTCCCATCATGAACCCAAAGAGATTACAGAAGTAGCAATGAAGGTATCCGAACACGTTAAAAATATGTCATTTTTGACCAAAAATCCAAAAAAAGTTTTCGATTTTATTGGATAAAGTACTTATTTGACTTTCCAAAAGTCAAAAGAAGGCGGGAAAACAGGAAGTAGGTATGGAAAACACCGGAATTGGCCATTGAAAGACCATAAACCTGGCAAAATCTAAATTTAAAGATTTTTTTTTTTTCGCAAATATAATTTTAGAAAGATTTTTTTTTTTTGGAAATAGTGTGAATCGTATCCATTTGTATAGAAAATGTACTATATATATATATATATATATATATATAGAGAGAGAGAGAGAGAGAGATCGGAAGGTTCCTGGTTCGAATCCTGGTCCGGGGATGGATGTTCGTGATCATTTGGTGTAGAGGCGGCTGGTGCACCTTAAATCTGTCGTGACTGAAAGTCCTCACGTTGGGTTGGTGTGGAAGTTTGGAGAGAGGGTTCCAGCTCAGGTGTTGTCTTGTCATCTGACCATGATTCAAAATTACAAGGTGTTGTCCTCGGATCTTTCCCTTAGGGGATTGAACCCGGCCCGCCGTCAATAGCAAGGGAACAAAATTTAGAAGAAATTCAAAAGCTCTGGAGAAAGTCAAAATATTTATGGGATATTTTTGTTTGGGGAACCTTTAATTCTGTCCGCGTTGTGAGTTATAAAGTTTAACAATACCCTTTTTCCGTAAAACACCTCCTTCTAGAATGTCCTGGGCTAAAACCACTTAGGGACCAAATGAGACTTTGTGATAATTTAAATGATATTTTGAAATGAAATAATAAAAATATTAATAATTTATTTAAACACTTAAGATTTTTAACTATTTATTTTAAGATATAGATATAATATACCCTCGAATATTCGTTGTCACAAAGATTTTCGAAATCAAAATCCATTCCCTGTCTTTTGATAAAACTTTTTCAAAATGCCTTGCTTTGTGAAGGCAATGCAATAAAAACAAGTTACGTTTAAATCAATTTTGTGTAGCTTTATAATGATATCACACCCGAGATATCGAGGTTTTATTATTATTATTATTATTATTAGATTAATGTTAAGTAAATAATATAATAATTGTTAGAATATGTTTCAATAACAATCTTAAAACAAGTTTCAATTAGTGCTAAAAGGCGTGGTATGACTTAAGCCGTTAAAACGCCCTTTCAACCAAAAATAGAATTAAAAATAAAAATAATAACATTTATGATTTGATAATACATAGATATTTAAAAATTTTAAACTTCAAAAAAGTAACAAAAAGCTGGGGAACGCAAAAGAGCGTATGCGAAATTGACTCTTCGAGAGCGATAGTTCTCGAAAAGAGTCAACTCCCAAAAGAATCAACTCCCAAAAGAATCAGTGAGCGCAAAAGACCGAATGCGGAAATGATTCTTCTAAAGAGCTAGCTCTCGAAAAGAGTTAACTCCCAAAAGAATCAACTCCCAAAAGAATCAGTGAGCGCAAAAGATCGAATGCGGAAATGATTCTTCTAAAGAACCAGCTCAAGAAAAGAGTTAACTCCCAAAAGAATCAACTCCCAAAAGAATCACTGAGCTGGTGATCGCATGCCGAAGCGCTGATTCGTTAAAAAAGGGTTACCGCTCTTGAGCCCTGATTGGTTAAAAAAAAGCTACAGCTCTTTTTTAACGAATCAACGCTCGCTCACTTCGTCAAGAGAGCTAAATCTTTGAGTCAGCTCCTGAGCGGATCGCCCATCTCTACACCTTAATGGGCACCAGCCCCTTTGTACACGACATCCCTTGGTTGGATTCGAACTCGCAACCTTTCGTATGCTTGTTCGTTGCTATTCCAACCGGGATACCACGCCCCATACAATTTGGCGAATAATATCCGTTAATATTTCATTTATGTGATAAGCCATTGAACATTGAGTCTACAAATCTTTTGTTATTCGATCCGGAATGTCATTACTCATTAGAATTGGAAAATTTACTATTCAATCTACACTACCTTACAATAATAGACCGGGCAACAAAATGTGATGATATAAACCGTTGAACATTGAGACTAAAAATATTTTGTTATTCGATCCTGAATGTCGTTACTCTTTGGAATTGTAAAATATTCTATCCAGTCTACACTACCTTACAATAATAGACCGGACAGCAAGATGTGAGGGTATTAGGGAAATAATACATGATTTAATAGGGGGCTGGTCCGTCACGTACTGCAATTACACTAGCAACCCTTCAGGGTACATTTTTTACCAAGGCTTTTATACATAGCTACGGGTATTTGTGTCCATTCTTGCTGCAAGAATGTCGCCATATCAGCTGTAGATTTCGGACTTGGTTCAATGGTCCGTAAGCGTCGCTCTAACGCGTCCCACAAACGTTCCATGGGGTTTAGGTCGGGATTCTGAGCTTGCCAGGGAAGACGTTTTGCTTCCATATCTTGATACTACTGCTTGACAGAGGCTGCAACATGCCATGGAGCGCTATTGTCCTGGAAGTAACATTCGTCCATTCTATAAAATTGCCAAAGCGTAAGAACAACCTGATTGTCCGAAATGGTCATGTAGGCGTCGGTGTTCAATTTACCAGGAACAACATGCAAAGATCCCAGGCCATACGATGGAAAACATCCCCCAACAAGTAGTCGAATTTTATACAAATCCGCTGGCGTACGAGTCCATTATTGTTGGGTACTGTATGTTACCATGAGGAATATGAAATAAAGCCCACCAGTGAAAGGATTATATTAAAATTATCATTCTGTTCTAGGGTAGCCAAGTTCGTAGAGTCGATGATTTTCAACTTGTGTGTTGAGTTTCCAAAACTTGATCCAACCAAAGACCATTGTCTATGTGGAGTTGGTGCGTTAAATCTGTAACGTCATTAAAAGTTCTCACGTTGTCTTGATTATTTTTGTAAAGCGGAGTGCCAGCTCATGTGTTGGACTCGTCATCTAAACGTGGTTCAAAATTACGAGGTGTTTTTCCCGAGTCTTTCCCTTCGGAATTGATTACAGATCGTCGCCATTTGCCCATTGTGTTGTTCCATAGTGACGTAAATTGAACTACCTGCCATTAAAAATGTAAGGTTATTTCGTGTGATGAGTTAATGATTCTCTGCACTTATTATTTCATCTTGAATGTCTAAAGGCGGTAGTGGTACAATGATTTTTCCTACTGCTGGCAGTCTGTGAGTTGTAATCGTTGCAAATTCATTTCTTATAACTTACATTGGTTGTATTTTTCTTGTGGTATTACACTTTTAATTGTGTGTATGTCCATTACTTGACGTTGTTTGTCTTGTGCTCGGCACAGCTAGCATTTTGTTAATGCAGAAATAGCAGTAGGACAAGTGATCCTTTGAATCGCTCCATGCCATGGGAACGACGTAGGCCATGTGGTGAGGATTCTTTCTTAACCAATTTGCAAGCAAAGTAGCACTGGACTACAACATATATGTGGAGCCCAAGACTTGTCCTGGTCTCTGATCTTGCAACCAAAATATAGTTCGTAACTTTTTCAAATCAATGGTGGTAGTTTGTTTTCATTGAGATTTAAAAGTGAACTCTCCACAAACATAACAGCAATTGTCATGATGATTCAAACAGTATTTTCAGGAAGAAAATCTCCAAAAAACACAAGAGCTGAACTGAAAGACAATCAAGTGAGAAATGATAGATAAATAGCACGACCAGCTGCAATGGCAACCGGAAATACACTAACTCATTTCTCTTCTTATCAGCCCAGGCTTGCAGTCATATGCCGTGGATACGCGTTGGTCGAGGAGCAAAACTTGGCCAGGTTGGTCAGGGTGTCTATTCAATAATATTTATTCAGATAAGGCAAGTTTTAATGGTCATAATATCCACTATTGGGCTAAAAATATTGATTTTTCAAGTATACAGTATTAAGGCTGGTTAGGCTAACAACAATGGAAAATGCAATTACAGAAAATTGTTACCTGATGAACAATTTCTGACAACGGATTCAGAATCAGCATCGAAAAATACATAACAAACAGTACTCAGCTTGAGAGACAAAAATTTTGTTTATCAGTGTAATCAATTTCATTTTTGGTTGAACTAAGAATCTCAGACACGAAATTTGAATTCTTTCATAGTACATTGCTTGTCATAATCAATAATCCTTAAATAAAAATCAATACCTGTATTTTAATATAACTTAGCAAAATTACTTTAGAAAATCCATTCAGAAAGAATTTCTGTTTGAACTCATGCCTTAATGGATGAATAGTTTACTTTGGACATTTAATTAAAAATGCAATCGTATTTTAAAATCAAATGGAAGTTATTCAGGAAAAGGAAGTATTTAATTTTCATTTGTTTCTATTTTTCAAAGACGTCCTGTACTAGACGCATCGTTGCTTAGAATCGTAATTTTTAGTCTCTCGTTCAGTTAATATTATTATTTTGTTTGCTGTGTTGGGGGTTTTCTCTGTGTTAGGGTTTTCAGCAGAATGAATGCGGGTATTTCAAAACCTGATTGCCTGTGTTGCTCATACATTCACTAAGCAAATAGATAATGCATGGTATAATTTAATTGCAAATTTTCGAAACCACTATTATTCAAACCGTGTTTGAGTTTTTAAATTTAAAAATGCTTTTAAAATCTTTTTAGTCAAAAGTTCCGTTTATTCGTCACCTCAAATTTTGAAAGTTATGTACTTGGTTTCAGTAATATATAGAACAATTTGAAAAAGTATAAGAAAACTTTTAAATTTGCCAAGAAGAGAGAACCGCTTATCTAATTTTAATCTTGTGACACCGTTTTTATTCTTCTCTTAATGCTAGTCATTCCAGATTCGGATTAGCTTGATATTAACTGTTTTAAATTGATGAAATACGATTTTGTTGCCTGTGTTGTTCCTCGTACATAAGGAGATTCCTGCCAATTTATCACCATACCATCAAGAATATTATCAATAAATTCCAAGCTATAGTTTGACGAGAGCCACAAAACATCATGTTGATAAGTATAGAGAAAACGTTTGTCAGGATTGAGTCGCCAGACAGTTTTCATTCCTCATTTAATTTATGTCATTCCTTTAGTCCGATTAGTTTGGTGTTGATTCTGGATTGGATCGTCAAAATATAATTATGGTTTTTGTTCGTTCAGGAGAAGATTCTTGCCAATTTATCACCATGCCATAAAGAAAGTTAACACCAAATACTAAGTTATAGTTTGACCAAAGTCACAAACCATCATGCTGATAAAAATAGAGAAAAAAGTTTGTCAGAATTTAGTCGTCAGACAGTTTTTATTCGTCATTTAATGCAAGTCATTTTATTCCAATTAGCTTTGTTTTGATTTCGGTTTGGATCGTCAAAATAGAGTTGTGGTAAGTTGTGTTATTGTTCGTTTATGAGGAGATTAGTACGAATTTACCAACATGCTATCAAAAATACATTTATAGTAATCACCAAGCTAGAGGTTGACTGTAGAGCGACAAATCTAAGCAAGGTGAAGAATATCACTAACTCCTGATGGATTTTCTCTTAAATCTAATTAACTAGGGCCCGTACGCTTATTAAGGCTGATTTGCATTTGATAATATTAATCGAATTTAAATGTGAAATGGTGTTATTAATCAAATTACTTGATTGTTGTCATTTGTCTTTACTACTTTTTGTTTTATATTAATGTGGTTTTCAATATTTTTTGTAGTATAGAGGTAGGTAATGTCACTGTAAAACTTAAGAAACAATATTAGATTATAATTATAATTACAGCTAAATATTTTTCTGTTATTCACCTTCCAACTTATTTTTCGTGTAATCTTTTGGTGGAATGTACACACATGGTGTTTCTCGGGTTGAATGAATGAATAACACAGGCCTACAAAACTTAACTTTTTGTCTGGGTTTTTTTATGAATTTATGTAAATTATAAGAAATCTGCTATGTTTATTTCAAAAATAGTATCCATTTTTATGTATCACATCAGGATTTTTTACAATTCAGAAACTAAGAATTTGGAATTTGAGATTAAACAATTTACACAACATTCATTAAAAAATGTACAAAAAAATCAGATAAATAAATAAAATCATATATATAGATAATAAATGCGTGTGCATGTTTTATAAGGAATTATATTCTAATATATGCAGTAAAATTACTTTTCTTTATTATCAAAAGAACGATTGTGTCCTTTAAATTTTGAAGCTCGTTTAGTGTCCCTTTTTAGCCTCCAGCAGTAATCTGTAAACATATTGACATTCCAGTGTCCTTGATAGCGTTTTTCCATGCATTTTATCTCCTAGTGAAATCTCTCACCTTGTTCTGCACTCATTTCACCAAGAATTTCATAAAAATATTCAAGATGGGAGTGCAGAAAATGTATTTTTTAACTCGTGTTACAACCTAGTTTTTGAAAGTTTCGAAGCAGTTTTTTAACGATCGTTGCGTAGTTAGGATCCTTGTAATTTCCTAAAAGTTTCTGAGTAACGTCTTTGAAACCAACCCATGAATCTTTCTCGACTGATTTCATTTTTTCCTCAAATTTTTCGTCCTCCATTAACCGTCTTATATCTGGGCCGATGAACACACCTTCTTTGATTTTACCTTCCGATAAATGTAGAAAAACTTCATTTAAATATCGAAAACAATCCCCTGTTTTATCTAAGGCTTTTACGAATTGTTTCATTAAACCTAATTTAATACGCAGGGGATACAAGAGAACTTCTTTTGGATCAAGTAAGTTCTGCCGAATCACATTTTTTGATCCTGGATTTAAATATTTTCTTGCAGGCCATTCTTTTCTTATCCAGTGTTGGTGTATAGCTCGGCAATTCCACTCGCATAAGAAACAGGGCATTTTGGTATAGCCGCCTTGTTGGCCTAATAACATTGATAAAGTTTAAAATCCCACAGATTTGCCATTTGAATTCTTGATATTTTATTTTAATGAGGAGAAAATCAAGGTTTTCATATGATTCTTTAAAAATTACTGAATGAGCTACAGGAATTGAAGGTAGAATATTACCATTATTAAGTAAGACACCTTTTAAACTTCTCCTACTAGAGTCAATGAATAGTCTCCTCTTAGATTGATCATGTTCAGGGATGGAAAATAAATGAGTCAGAGGTCCAGGAATATCTGTACAGTATACAAGTGAGTTTTCTTGGGAAAAATATTAAGTAGATTCTTTTTCTCGATTTCTGTACCAAGAAAATGTTGTTCCTGAAGCAAGTAAATTTTTATTCATAAGTCGAGATCCTAAAACTTGAGCACTTTGTTTCGAAAGATTTAAATCGCGTACTAAATCGTTTAACTCACTTTGCGTGAATTTTTGTGGTTCAACATCAGTTGGTTGGTTTGTGTACAAGATTTTGGTTTCATCACTGCTCAATTCTTGAGAATCAGATGACAAATCAAGAGATGTAGGAGGTAGAGGCACAGGTAAATCTGGACCTTGCGGTACAGGTCTAATAGCTGAAATAATGTCTGGAAACATAACATTTTCTTTGTTTTTGTTATTGGAGCCTTTTATTTTTGTTAAACAAAAATAGCAATCCTCATGACTAGCTGGCTCTCGCCATACCATTGGAACAGCAAAAGGAAGAGATTTTATTTTACCTTGAGTCCATTTCATTAAATCTTCAACACATGTGTGACAAACTATATGTGGGCCCCATTTCTTTTCCTGGTCACCAAGTTTCATACCGAAGTAGGCATAATATGCATTTTTAACGAAATTGGTTATGTTCCGCTGCCTTTTTTTGACAACGTATCCACCACAGATATAACAAAATGAGTTCGGGTTATTTATACAACCTCTTGATGCCATATTGCTATAAGAAACTGACAAAACAAACGTAAGATACCTGTAAACGAACAAAAAAAAACGTTCTCACGATAAATGCGCGGGAGAAAATTGCGCCTTCTCAGGCAATATCAACACATAAAGTGGCGCCATTTATAATTATATTTCACATCCTTAAGGGCAGCATTGTATTTTACATTTATTAATGTCATTTTACTTAGAAATTAATTTTTGTTTTTTTTAAGAATGCATTTTATTTAATAAATATGAAACATTACTTTTATTAAGAGGCACCCCTCCTTTTTTGTTTTGTGAAAAAACTGTGGGTGATAGCAAAACACTAACGTTATATTTGTGATCAGCGTGACGGATTTACTAAGAAAAAAGTGCTATTCTACAAACCAAAGATTTGTGTTGACCTGTGTAATGTATTAATCAATACTAACAGATAAATAACTTACTTCCTAAAAAATATACTTTTCAATTATCTCTACATCTTCTAAATGTAATTAATACAAATAAATATGCTTGTCTATAATAATAAATATGGTGGGGGCTCTTGATTAATATTGTTTTACACATAAACTTCCACAAAGAATCCAAAGTAACTTTTCAATGGATCCCTTCTTACTCTGGCATCCCAGAGAACGAAACAGCTGATGACTTGACAAAATCTGGGGCAAAGGAACCAAACAAAGTGACTTGGTCTTCTCAGAGGAAGATCAACTACCGCTTAAAATCTAACTTTTATAAAAATATTGTACCTTCCCATCATTGGTACAAAGGCAAATATCCGGGTGAGCTTTTAGATCTCAACATGTCGAGAGGGATTTTTTCCATGTTGACCAGACAGCACTGGACATCTAAAGACATGTGACCTCTGTCGATGGTACCAAATCTTTCCCACAGAGCAACAAATGTCAGAAAGAGCTAGCCTCTCCACATCGCATCGTACATTGTATCAGTAAACAATAGCTAAGAAATTACCGACCCTACTATAATAGCTGACAATTTAATTTTGCACAGCGTCCATGTCTTGGAGTAGAATTCATGAAGCATCGTGGGATAAGCACTTTATTCTTTGTTGGTGGTGAAACCCTTCCACCACGACTAGATGAAGGCATTAGGGATCTAGGGAATGTCCCAAAGGAATTTTTCGACAGAGGTCTTTACGAATACAGACGAGAATCGCTTTTCGCATGATGTAAAAACGAAACTACAAACATTATATCATAAAAGATTCCTCACTTGTGATCTTGTATAACTTAGGAGGCAGGTTCTCTTCAGGTCAACATTACATGGACCCTAATTGGAATGTTCTTTAAATTGGGAGACGGTTAGTGTCTAGTTTATAATTGTTCGTCCTACCATTGTACATTCTGTATAAAGCCAATTTGCATGGGCTTCAGAGTTGAAATTTCTGCATAGGCATCTATGTCTTATTTTAGTAACTGTTATAAACTTTTAGACTTGTGTGCACCTTTTAGACTTTCGTGCGTCGTCTTGGTTCTGATGGATGAATCGTTTTCTATTTCTGAGTGGAGGTCTAGGTTGTTTGCCTTTAGTTTATCCAAGTGTATTATTACACGGAGACACGTCGGGTGACGCTTTATGTAACTGGAATGGACATTAACGAATTTTTGTTCTTGGAAATGCGCCGTAATCCAGCAATTAGACATTTAGAAAGAGAATCGCCTACTACTTCACCGCATAAAGAAGTGTCCCACTTCGGATATCCATGCAGAAAACCTATCCTGGGAACCTTCCGTGTATTGTAAGTAGCTAGTTTACAAAGGGGTCGTACAGATGTATAGTGAGATCAGGTTTGGGGGGAAATCGAGGTTAAAACACTCCTCTTCAGATGTTGCAATCTCTTTTCCCACATTTCCAAAGTACGATCTGGCTCTTTGGTAGCCTGTTTAGCTGCCTCATCATCCGCCTGTTTTCCAAGGTAGCCAATGTGGGCTTTTATCCAGTACGGGAACTAATCTTTCATTCTACGAACTCCAGTACAGGCACTTTATTCTATACACCAGTGGATTAGTGTTTATTGTCCTCTTAAAGCGTGTAATGCTGAGAAACTGTCTTAGATAATATGCGAGTTTTCTTGCACAGCTTAGGAGTCTAGACATTTGTCACTCCAGTCTTTTTTTCAAAAGCTGCTAGTTCGGCTTGAAATACTATGATATAGTTAGTTAATCTATAGGAATAGGATGCGATTAAACCGTAGTAAAATAGTACATATGTATACGGCTTCACATTTTCCTCTAATGTCTGTAAGATCTCGGTATTGTTCCATCTCTGTACCTTCCGGAGGTGAAACGTCAAAAAGAACGATCATTTGTTTTACGGAGTGGATTATCCTAACATCGATTTTCCTTTCCAAAAATGACGGATGGATCACTTCCTCGCTAACCACCACAACCTATTCGATTTTTGTGAGGAGGAAATGGCAATATATTGTCCTTTATTCCAACATTCAATATACTACACAATATTTATTTTATATCTAACGGTGATAGTTCTGGCAAGGACCTGTTTTGCCTATCTGGAAACCTCTTGTGACCGACCAACCAACATTTTTTTATATGCCATTCCCTTTAATAAGACTCACTTCATAAGATGACAATTACCGCAAATGAGATAATACCGTTAGTATAGTACATATTTCTGAAAGTAAATAAATGTTTACTTGCAACATCGGGAGAATAGCAATTATACCAGCCCTTTGTTTCCTTTCTGTTTGTGTCAAAACAAGTCTTAAATGTAATAATGTGCAGCACTTTCTCTACCACACAGATCTACTCCTGTATAAGCAAAATATATAAACTGGAATTGTATTCTTCGAGTTGATAAACTTCCGAACAAGCTCAGCCGTCTTTTCTTTTCGGATGAAACAAATAGTTATATAATGGTGTATAACTTATATGATAGCAAAAATTTCAACAATGGTGCACGAAATGTATGTATGAATAGGTACTCTTTCTGCAGTTTCATATCTATTTTAAAAGAAAAATAATATGTTATTTATATGCCACAAAGTTTATCAGTAAACATTTGCAGAGGAAATGCATTAGAGGGATTATCATTGTAAACACACAAACCAAATGGAAAACGAAGATTTTTCTTCCGTTAGGAAAGGCCTCCAATTGTGCTTTTTAGTCGCGCGATTTTTCAGTCGTAAAAATAAAACTCACTGTGTCATATACAGGTGCACACACTTGCGACTAAAGAATCGCCGCGATTAAAAAGTTGCAACCGGTCCTATTTTCGCTGCGACGCGACTGTCGCTCTATCCCAATGAATCACACGGAAAGGCAAGTGCATGCACTCACTTGCGACAGTTTAGTCGCAATTCTGAAGCAATCGCGCTCTGGTTCTGTTTAAAACACTTCAAATACTTGTTTAAAATGACTGACAACGAATTTACCGGAGGTGATGATAGACGAATATTAACACAATTCAATTATGTTCCCAAAGAAAGAGGTAAAATACTCAGGATATTAATAATTATAATGGTAGTGATCGAAAAAGGGAAATAAAGAAATTTAAAAATTGTTATGTTTTAATATGGTGATACTTAATTTGAGTAAGTGCAAATTTTGAGATCAGATGGAGGGTTGACTGTTGGGGTCACTATTGTTACTAAATATACATTTGAAAGGTCCTGAATATGTGACTTACCGCCTAAACGAAACATAGGGATAGGTAAGTTAACAACAAATATATTTGGAATTAGGGGTTGGTTTGACTCAATATTGAATGTCTTAATATGGGGTGGATACAAAAAAGCTTAATAGTTGACTTTATACCCTTGTGGTAATTAAAGTTATGAAGATATGCTTTGTGTGTTGGGATAGATATATAGAGCGACTAAAGGCCATTCTATGGGTGTGTTTATTTTAAATATCTGATCTCTAGTAAAGGAGCTGCATACCCATTACAGTTCATTTTAGTGTGGAAATCGATCAATGTGATCGGCGAAGGAGAATGCGAATGAGAGGAATGCAAGGTTACTGTTTTAACGTGGCGGTTTTTAATATGCGTAATTATAATGTTTGGGGGAGGGCGGAGAATCAACTAAGGGGGTCATAGTTATTTTTAAATATGTGTAGGAAAGTTCCAGGTAGTAAGATTTACCGGCTAAAAGAAAATCATGGATTAAGTAAATATTAGATTTGTTATGCAATTGTAAAAGATTATTTATTTCAATTTTGTGTTTTAGTGTGCAAATATAATAATGTTAAAGAAAATCGAATGTGAGGTACGTATCTGGTGTAATACTTCCCACAGATTTCCAATCCATTGAAATTTTCAAAATATCTTGAACGATCCCGATTTATCTATGGCAGTTTGTGCACCTTTTTGCTACTGAGATTGTTTGGTTCCCACAACTAGAAATCACAGGTGGAGACCCAGCCTTATTGCAACTCTCCAGAGTGATACATATCGGGGGATACATTAGTTTACACCGTTTTAGCTATGTTTGATGTTTAATCAAATTGCATTTGCCTATCAATTAACATACATCAATCGGTGATGCATTCTTTGGAATTCTATAAGTGAAGTGCTGAAATTGTATTCGAAAGACGAAACAAGTGACGTCATAATACAATACTAACAGGAAATACATTCGCCTCAGAAACACAACCGCCTTTGTATATTTAGCTTGACAGAGAAAGTCATAGTAAAAGTAATTTGTTTGTTTTACTTCAACACAGCTTTTATGTACTAAATTTAGATTAGATATTTCCCAAACCTTGCATATTATCATTAATTGATAATCTTAAGGATTGCCAATGAATACAATAGCCTTTATATAATGTGAATTTATTAATAAAATAGCATTACTACATTTCTCTTGTTGGCAATTTGACAGGCCAATTATTATTACATAATGGAATTTTCTTGTCGCTGATTTAAAGCCCTCATAAAACAAGCATCAATGCTTGTCACCACTGAATACAAGCGACAACAATGCTTTTATGATCAGGAGAGGTTTCTTTTTCTGATGCACTTACAGCTCAGAGAAATAGGAAATTGCTCAGTGCATCTGAAGTGCCACCTAGTTTTAGCATTACCACTTATAGTTCAGTTTTGAAACAACTTTATGAAAACCGAAACGATGTTTCAAAAGGTAAAAGTAATTGTTGAAAAATTACAGATAAAATTATTAAGAGTGTCTAAACTCCACTTTTTTAAGTACAAACCTGAGATTTAAAATACATCACTTATTTACCCTTTTTCTATTGATTATACAGATCAATAACATTTTACCTTGGATAATATCATACAAGATGTATTTAAAAACCGTAATGGTAATGGTAATGGTAATTTTAGTTAACGTCGTACTAGAGCAACACAACGGGCTATTGACGACGGTCCGGAATCAGTCCCTTAAGGGAAAGATTCGAGGACAACACCTCGTAATTTTGAACCACGGTCAGATGACGAAGCAACACCTGAGCTGGCACCCCACTCTCCAAACTTCCACGCCAACCCAACGTGAGGACTTTCGGCCACGACAGATTTAAGGTGCACCAGCCGCCTCTACACCATACGTTTACAAACATCCATGCCCGGACCCGGATTCGAACCAGGAACCTTCCGATCTAGAGGCTAAGACCTTAACCACTATACCGGTTGGTCGGCATTTTAAAAACCAACCCTTAGAATTCACAGTATATTTGTTATAGTTGTATCTGGAATTGGACACCAAATGTCTGAGCCCCATTAAAAATTCATATGCGAAAATACAAAGAAAATAATGTTTTAACGACAGTGGAATCGATGGTTAAAAACAGATCTAGAAAGTCTTTAAAGATATGCCGTGGTGAATAGATTTTTAATATGGATAATGTGCAGTTATTATATGTCTTTTTTTCTCCAAAATAATATATATTCATTTCATCCAACGCATCATTTCTAAGAGCGAATACTAAAGAAACAACATCGATAGGTATTTTAATCATTTTCATCATTTAAACAAATAAGTAGTAATTAAAATACCTTTCCCTCTAACTAATGGAAGTTCTTAGAAAGTTAAGAAAGAACTAATTATTGTTAATGACGATCATCTTTCTTTCGAGAAAAATAGTGTCTTAGCAAAGTATCCTAACGACACACAATTCAAGTTGATGAATGAAATACCTTGCATCATGGTTAAAGTTAATAGATCTTGTTTAACTAAGCCGTTATCGAATTACAATTCTTCTAATTACTTTTCAAACTAACTATAGTTCAAATGTCATTTCCGTGAATATTGGATTATTCTTTTTTGATACTTGAAAGTACTTTTGTTTCTAACTTTTAGACAGTTGTTCTATGTGTTTTTCGATTGAAAAGAATTTTTAATCGAAATGGCTGAATAATCTTTAATTGTAATGACCCATGCATAGCGACTAAATCTTTTACTTTGCCGTATCATCTTCTGTATAAGTATCCATATAGTTAAAATCAAAAGAGTCTTTGATTTATTTTTAAAACGAATTGGGATTTATTTTGTCTTCTTTGATTTATGTGATACTTTTGGTAACACGTACTATTTCAGTCTTTTATTTTTTTATTTATACTTTCTTTAATACGAATTTTGAGAAAATGTCAGTTGAACTTTTATAATTTTGATTAACTAGAGTAGTACCTTTTTTTACATAAAAAATGTAAAGTAAACTTTTGGACGGTATAATCATTAAATAAAAGAAATTCGTACTGAAGATATTTGAAAATTAAATTTTAGTAAATAGCAGTAAAAGCAATATCTCCATGTAAGCTGAATGTATGTGGAAACATCTGGTAACTACTGTAAACCGTAATATATTAAAACAACTGTAAAAACACTTACCGCAATATTTAACTTGATAGTTTAGGTAGGATAAACACAATATATAATTATATGCCTTGTAAATATTCTGCCATAATTAATATTATTCCTATTAAAAATTTAATTTTTCATAATAATAAATTCTCATAAAATTTTACAGTATTCAATTTTCTTTTAAGTTAGAAGTTTATTTCAAAAATCTTTTGTAGTAAAAAATAATTTTAAAAAATGCTGCAGTCAAAATAAAATGTAAATTAAGCTGTTTGTACACTTTATCAGGGAAAAGGGTTCTACTTATAATTTATTGCCCTTTTCATAAAGCATTTTTCAAAGTTAAATATCTAATTTTGGCCAGTTTTTCATAATGTTATGAAAGCTCAGGTCTTGACCTCGTCATCTGACCGTGATTCAAATTTGCGAGGCGTTGTCCTAATATCTTTACCCTAAGGGTTGATTCCGGACCTTTGTATAATGCTCATTTGTGTTTCCCCAGTGTGAATTAAATTCAACTCTGTAAACCAGCTACCTTCATATTGTTAATGACAAAGTTCAAAACACCTTTCTTCCTTATAACGATCATTTTTCCTTCAAAATTCTAGCTACAATTTAGTTCACAGAATTTCTTACAAAAAATATCAATCCTTCTCACTGTTGGAAATTTTTCCTCCCAGAACGTTTGTCTTCACTCGCCAAAATCAAACAAATCTGATGAAAATAAGATGATCTCGTAATATTTAGTTCACCGAATTTCTTACAGAAAATCTCAATCCTTCTCGATGTTGGAAATTTGTTCCTCACAGAAGGTTTGTCCTCACTCGCCAAAATCAAACAAATCTGATGAAAATAAGATGAGTTCGTAAACTCTCACAAGTTAACTTCAACTGTCGGTTTAGTAAATTTATTGTAGTGTGAATCATTTAACGCATCATTTAATCCGTCTCTTTCATTCTGTATTTCCAGATTTATAATTCCGACTCGAGTCTGGCCACAATGTACGACGACGACTACATCAAGATTGAAGCGGAGATCGTGGAGCCGATTGAGTCCGACTTCAATGCCGTGACACCAGATGCTCTTCAAATTCTTAACGATACATTGCGATTATGCACCAACATGACATGCAACGGCACGGATTTTACCGTGAAGGCGGATTTTACCATGAAGGCGGATAACTCATCCATGGAACGTGTAGTAACTATCGTGGTGCCCATATTATTCGGCATAATCGTGATCGTTGGCTTGATTGGCAACACATTAGTTGTCATTGTGGTGGCATGCAACCCACAGATGCGATCCACCACCAATGTCCTCATCATAAATTTGGCTGTAGCAGATCTGCTCTTCATAATGTTTTGCGTACCTTTCACGGCTTTCGACTATGCTGTCACATACTGGCCTTTCGGGGACATATGGTGCCGAGTGGTCCAGTACTTGGTCATCGTCTGTGCTTACGCCAGTATTTACACACTAGTCCTGATGTCCTTCGATCGCTTCCTGGCAGTGGTACATCCCATAACGTCTATGTCTATCCGCACCGTTCAGAATGCCTTCGTCGCTATCGGCATTATGTGGGCTGTCATCGTACTGGCCTGCATACCCGCTCTGCAGTCTCACGGCCAAGTTTACTACACGATCCAAAACACGGAATACTCCACGTGCACCTTCTTGCACGATGAGGGATACAACTTAGCCGCTTACCAGATCTGCTTTTTATTGTCCTCCTACATCATCCCGCTGCTCTTGATCTTCATTCTGTACATGCTGATGCTGAAGAGGTTGTGGTTCGGCGTTGCTCCAGGCGGTAGGATGAGTGCCGAGAGCCTCAGATCGAAGAAACGGGTCACCAGAATGGTTGTCATCGTGGTAGTCATATTTGCCGTCTGTTGGTGCCCCATCCAGATCGTGCTGGTCCTGAAGAGCGTCAATTCCTACGGCTTTACACCCCTCAGTATAGTTGTACAGATAACGGCGCATATCTTGGCATACATGAATTCGTGCGTCAATCCTATCTTGTACGCCTTTCTGTCGGATAACTTCAGAAAGGCTTTCCACAAAGTCATAGCATGTCATGAAAAGCAGAATGCCATGCCCAATAGAAACAACCAGGAGAATCGAACCGAGCGGGAGACGACCCTAAACAACGGAACGTCGAAGATGAACACCAACAACTCATCCAATGACATATTGTAATGAGGTATGGAGTACGTTTGTCTGGATATTTTTGACAAAAGCTTGAAAAGTGAAAGACTACATGGTCACATCTGAACTGATATTACTTATAAAAATATATTCGAAATCTGAGTTCTGCTTGAACTCGGTCTAAATCATTTAAGATAATCTTGAGGTACTGTTATGCAACTAAAGTAATCACTCAAGTTCGAGCGTTTCGAGAATTGGACATTATTATGAGTTTGACAGTTTTATCATCTAGCACTAGATTAAATACATTTTGCATTCAGTGGTGTGCGAAACTCTCCGTACATGAAAATACTCTGAGACTTTGGGAACCTATGAGGAACTCCGTATTTTGCTGTTTCAGCTTTCTTACTACTGTAATGGTAAACAGGAACTAAATCAAGACCACATACAAAGAGATACTTTATGTGACGATTTATGTTCTCTACTTATATATCAAATATGAGGATGGCGATACGTGCAAAACATACACGGAATAATGTATTGAGATTCTATATGTTATTAGAGTGCCAATTTTCTTCTAAACTGAAACTTGAAAAGGGATGTTGCTCAATATATTCTCCTTTACGGGAACGATCTCTGTATCTTGAACAAAGTGTTTTCGAGACATACTTTTTGTGGTTGTATGCATTTAACGAAGAACGCAAAGCTTGCCAGTAAACACGAATGGGACTGAATCTTTATGTTATCTGTTCACGACCTTACATGTGGTCAATGTAATCAAGTTACGACTTCTGTGTATCAATTTATCGTCGATGTGTTTACTCATATATTGTGCAATGATGTTTGTAGAATCAAGTGTTGTCATTGTATGCACTTTGTTGATGAAGCTATGAACTCCTTAAGATTTCAAGCGGCTTATTTCTCACGGCTATTTTTATCCAACGCTTTCACTGTTCTTGTATATTTCGTGTGTGTTTGTGTTCTTTGTTGTACAAATATTGAATAATATTCCGTGAACAAATCAATTTCTATCATGGAAAGTAGGTATTGGATATTAATATCCAAGAAAAGTTTAAATGTTCTATGAAAATATACAATTTTACTGAAGTGAATGGATTATATTTTTATCAAATTGAAGTTAAATTTTGAACTTTGAGCTATGGTATTAAACGGTATAAACATATTTTACCAGATGACAATTTTATCACGAGATCCGTTTTGGAAATCTTGAAGACGCAAACTTATGGACAAGTTTCGTATATTAATCGCTGCTAAGACATAGTGCAGCTTTTGTGTGTGTTGATTAGTTTCTAATAACGAGATGCTTGGTTTTTAACTTCGAATAATACCAAAACTATTTTTACTTTTATGCAGAAAATAGAACGACAGTTTAAACGATGTTAATTTGTCAGTAAAACGAAGTTTATTCAAAAAGGTCAATGGCTGTAATTCATCAAATTCTAAAGGGGGCGTGTACACCTAATATCAAAAATACTAGTACATTTTTATTTCATTTTAAGTTTCAATATTTTAAATTTATTTATTGCTCGAAAAGACTTTAAACTGGTACATTAAATCGACCATTTGCGAATTTAAAGATTAGGATGATGAATTAAACGAAGTTCTTAACTTTATTCAACATTTATTTTAACGTATTTTATTAACTTTATTCTTTATTTAATATTATTTGAATAGTCAAACTTAAAGCAGAACAAATAATGCAGCTTTTAAAATTCACAAGACGAATATTTTTACTCTCCACGGACGAATTCAAAGCGTGCAAGAACTTAAAGCCGAACATGTGCTTGATTCAAGCATCGTTAGGAAGATTTTATTTTTATCACCTACTTTAACCCTCCAAGTGATTTTGACGAGTTATCACGTCCATCAGGATCGAACTAATTTTGCCAATGACGTGATATAATGTCCATCAAGATGTGGTCAGTTTTGCTAGTGACAAACTACCTCGTCGAGATAACCACCTGAAGGGTTAAAACAAATTAAAAACTAATATGAATTACAGAAAGCCTGTTTGAGTTTGTCAGTCGTACGAAGTATATAGGCTATAATAGAATTGGATGTGATATAGATGAAGCAGTGTTTTGTAATTTTAAAACATTTTCATTTCCTTTTTTTGGTACTCAATATGAAATATTATTATTTCATTTCACTTATTCGTATGAGTGGGTAAGTATAAATTTCTTTTACGATAAAAAAAACAATAGGTAACAGTATATTCCATGTAGTCTATTACGATTCATCAACATTTTAATTAAAAAGACTTGATTATTATTATTTTTTTTTTTTTATTTTTTTTTTTTTTAACTACGTGAAAATTTGTGTATATGCGTAAATAAAAGATTTCAAAATTGAATGTAAACTTGTTAATCCATGAAAGCAGCTTTAAAAAGCTTATTAATTGGTTCTTTTTTCACCAGATGACTTAATGAATCATTTTGTTCTCGTTTAAGGTAATCATGATGTTAGAACTTTTACAAACATTACATTTTCTTTTTATGAAATTTATTGCAAAATCGTTGATAATTTAATTCGTATTTCATACACCGATCTATTGAAGAAAACCGGATCAATATTTTTTACACTACAAACTTCGGTAGAGTTTGGAGTTTTTTTGGCAGAAAAAAGTTCAAAATGTAAAGTCTAGATATTTTAATGCAAGAAAAACGAGTTCAAAGCATTAAAAAGCTATCGCTTCTTTACCAAATAACCTTCTTTCGCTCTTTCTTTCTTTTCAGTAAATTTTGATAACACAGAGTAAGCAAACATCCGTTTTCTTTCCCTAAAATTTTATTTAAATAACCTTTGAAATATGTACATTACTTTAATCTTTGTAAACCATCCATCATACTTCTCGAATGAAAAAAAAAAGGATTTAACCATATTTCAAATCTTTGAAAATAATATCTAGATTGAATCGGAAGTTAGTGTGATATAAGAAGTAATTAAATCACAAGATTTTCTCAGTTTTTTTTTTCAATCAACATTTTAAATAAATACAAATTCCTGGTAACTACTGTAACAAATTCAGCACACAAAAAATCTGTTTGTAAATCTTTTTAATTATTCTAATTTTAAAACATTTGTGTTTCTGAACAAATGATTTGGTTAAAAACACTTTTAACATGTTTACTCTTCAAATGTATTTAGAAATTTTTAAATAAAATTGCTAGTTAACACGTCATTAAGTCAGAAGATGACTGACTTTTAATAAAAGGTATATATTATATTAACTGTGAAAACGATTTAGTTCCTCGTCTGTTCGTAAATTACAATTAGCTTAGAGTTGAATAAAATCGTTGGCTCAATGAAATAATATTTTTTTTCAAAATTTTGCATTTTTAATTCTTTACTGTTTCTTGGAATAGTTATATAGTATATGTACGATAAAACAATAATTAAATTTTTTTAGATCTAACAGCTTTTAAAACACTATTCTGTATAAACAAGTTTAAAATATTAACTGTATAAATGTATATTTTTTTCTTTCCGTTATTACACTTTAGCATGACACTTTCAATTCATTATTGACATTTACATAAAGTTTATACATTCTTAGTCTGTTATTTATAACCTTGTAATGCATTATCTATAACTTTGCATGATACTTTATTTAGCCATTTAAAAAACTATTTAATTGATCTTAAAGTTTATTATGTTAAAAGTTTATACCTCTCTAAAAATTGGCAACTAAATATTTTATTATCTATGAAATATTACTATTGTATGTAGCTCTGAAATGTATAATCTTACAAATGTAATACGCTATAATTATGAATTTATAAAAATAATTAGAAAACGGCAACATAAATTGAAACGAAAAACTTAATTTCCTACATCGTAACGAAAGTATTTTGGTATTAAAACTATAAAAAGTTTAGATCCAGTGTTGAAATTTGGTGAAATACATTTCTATCTTGCGATATTATTTGATACTAAGGGGCTCTTCAAATGATATACTGCGTTACATAGAAATGCATATTCGTCAAATGTGGCCAAATTCCTTGCAGTATAAACATGTGTGTGTGTGTGTTTTTATATTTATTTGAACTGATGTCAAATATGGTGGGTTATTTGTGTATTCCCGTAGGAAAGCATCCTAAAAGCTACTGTGGAAAAAACTTGGATAGAACTCTATATGTCTATATACACATAAATATATTTATGTAATGTGTTTGACGTGTAATTATAAATATGATGTTGTGCATATAAGTGATTATGTTTTGAAAAATAAAATGAAATTAAAATCTCATGCACATATTGTACTTCTTGTATTATTTTTTTTTGTATGGTTGTTATTTTATTGTTCAATATTTAGTCACTGACATCTGTTTGAACTTTTTCAAATGTATGTAACCCAAGTTCGTTTTAGAAACATTTAGCACAGGAGAAGTCGTGCAATAAAGTTGTCATAAATTGTACACGGAGAGTAATTGTGGTTATCTCTTAATATCAACCAAAACCTTTAACTGCTTTCATGGGTCTCACAAACCCCGAGTCATTTTTGACAGGTCGTTTCCACCCGTTAAAGTGAATATGGGTTCCTGTCCTATTCAGTAACTTCCTACTACGTCCAACAGAAGCCACATTCCAAGACTGGTTTGGCTTCACCAATTATTTTGTGTTTTACACTATTTGCATTTCTCGCGTGGTCTCTTATACCCCTTCACGGCATTTGCGTTACCGTTCTTGTTGAATGAAATCGACTAAATTGGAGTAGAGAATTTCGGCAGAAAGCCAAAAATGGCAACAAACTTTAATTGAAAACGACCTGTGTATCTTACACAAAAAGAAATTCAGGATATTGTTGATAATTGGTCGGAAATAGAGTACTGAGAGAGTGAAATTTCCAATATTATTGAAAACGAACACGAAACGGATTCGTAAATTTAGGCAGATGAAGATGAAAACATTTCAAGTGTTCACAAGAATAATATTTCGACGGAAAAAATAACTTCAAATGGGATGCCCGGGGGGGGGGAACCTAATCGTGCCGTTAGAACACCAAAACACAACATAGTTTTAGTTTCCAGAGTTGAATCGTCCTGCAATATTAGGTCCTAAAGCTGGGCCTGACGAGACATTAAATCTACTTAGCTTATATAGTAATATAAAATGTATTTCATGTTAAGAATTGAATTATCTAAATTTAAAATGTATAAATAATATTTATCTAAGGAATCTTTCATTAATGTATTATATTAATCTACTTTATACGCACTTTAGTGAGCGAGTTCTGAAAGACCCCTTCACACTAGTTACGAGATGGTTTGTGACACAGCAGTTAAGGGTTAAATAAAAAATTTAGTGAGCCATATCAAGAGACTAAACATCATAAGACGCCTAGAAGTCAAATGCGACCTAACTTCACCTTATTCTGCAACTAAAAATATATCTAACGTTATCGATAGAGCAAACTTATTAACCAGTTAAGTTGAGGTTAGAGATCCATTTGTTGAAGATTAAAGTGGGAACCAAACAAGGGGAGTAAGATAGGTGGACTTAGCATTTAGTTGGGGGATGATACTGTATAATATCAAGACAAGAGAAGACTAACAGGTTTTAGGTATTCTTGAGATTCTTACATTTTGTTAATAAATTATCTTCGCAGTGTATAAAATGCGTTTATCCTAACACCTACTTGTGTCGACATTTTTTTTCAAATACTTTAGTGCTTAAAAAGACAAAAAAGATGTCTCCAAACATAGAATAGTACAACCATAAGCTCTTTCTATGTTTCGTGACATTAAAAATAATCCAATTGTTCAGTACCAAGTGAAATAGGAGAATCCAAGTTTCTCCTCATAGCCAAACATAGGGTTTAAACTTGACACGCCTATTTTAATATAATGAACTATATTTGACTTTATTACACGTTTTACATGAGTCCTTGATTCGGTCCTAGAGCAACTTGAAAAACTAGTCTTCAACCTGTCAGACGTATAGCACAAATTATTGGGAGATTCTGCGTTCTAAAAAGACAAAAAAGATGTCTTCAAACATAGAATAGGACAACCATAAGCTCTTTCTATGTTTCGTGCCATTAAAAATAATCTAATTGTTCAGTACCAAGTGACATAGGAGAATCCAAGTTTCTCCTCATAGCCAAACATAGGGTTTAAACTTGACACGCCTATTTTAATATAATGAACTATATTTGACTTTATTACACGTTTTACATGAGCCCTTGATTCGGTCCTAGAGCAACTTGAAAAACTAGTCTTCAACCTGTCAGACGTATAACACAAATTATTGGGAGATTCTGCGTTCTAAAACAAAAGTAATCATCAAAAATAATTTCTCCAAACATACTGACAAGAATACACTTGTTCTTGTCATGAGAAATTTAATTTTAGATATTCTCCCTCCACTAGTACCCTTGGATGAATGATTTCCCCAAGGTGGTCGACTAATCACCCTTGAATCCCACCTTGGGAAAACAAAACACCGATTCCCCGACTTAATGAGAAATGTCAAGATGATAGATTGCCATAACATACTCGTCCACAGCAGATGCTTGTTTTACTGAATTTTCTTCAATGGACCGCTGTAGTAAGCCATCCTTCAAAGAGATATATCATCCCTTATTCTCTTGGTCAGTTAATTTTGAGAAATTTATGCAACACGAACCAAGAGGGGAGGTCATGGCACATGGGATAATGTCTTCAAATATTTATCTGTATTGTTTCATTCGCTACTGACCTACAAGGAAAATTTATTCGAGTTGGCGCACTTTACACGGAGAGAGTGAACGTCTATTAGAGGTCGAAGCACATTACAAGAAAATATGATTCTACGAAAACATTGTAACATTGTTTGACACTTTTACTCGTTTTGAAATCACAGAAAAATCACACAGTCCAACAATAAGAAAATATCACTTCTCATTGAGCTCTATAGTCAAAATGAGCTGCGTTGTGTCTAAGAACAACAAAGTAAACCAGAAACTTATAATATAGAGCCGATAACAAATAACCTATAGGAAATATAAAAATACTGCACTACATGTTAGAACTACTACAACATCCATACAGCAAGGATTTAGAATAATCTTTACACGGGTATTCCACTAGTTACCACCGTTCCAGCCTATGCCCATTCTGTGTACCGACACGTAATTTTGAACCACGGTCAGATTACGAGGCAATACCTGAACTAGCACTCAACTCTAGAAACTTCCACGCCAATCCAACGACTTTCGCCCACGATAGATTTGAGGTGTATCAGCCGCCTTTACACCATACGCTTACAAACATCCATGACCTGGCCGGATTCGAACCAGGAACCTTCCAATCTAGAGGCTAACATTTTAACAACTAGGACGATTGGTCTGCTATATACACGGGTATGTATTTACCGTGATAATTTTATAGTAGATCTGGATGGGGGAGGGAGAGTGAGTTACGCAAAATCGTCTCGGAAAAATCATTAACAGTGTTCTATTGCACAAAAACTTTCTCGACAGTTTCAAGAAAGTACGTACACTCGATCTCCAAACTTTATTTAAAAAGTGCTTTATCAAATTCGTTTCGGATGGCATGGACAATCGGTTTATAAGAGCTCGTATAGTCAGGGTTCAATTATAATTCAATTGCACATGTCAGATTTATTACAAAATTCTAATATTATTTAGCATATTGCATTATAACATTTTTGACAGGTTTAGTAATTTTAAAAGTAAAATAAACCCCACAGGCCAATGATAAGAAAATGCTCACAAACCTCTGTGGGCTTTATTGAAACAAAGCTTTATTAGTGTATCTAACAATAACATAATAAATAGGTATGGTATAACTTCTTCGGTAATTTTGATTATATTTAAATAAATTATTAACTTTTACCAAATCATGTCTTGTCTAAGTTTTACAAATAGTGTTCATCTTGAGTAAAAGTATATTTTGAATACAGGCTTAAATAATGAATCTCACGAAGATAAAGATTCTAACTTTTAATCACACTTTCCCTTATTTCCTTACACACATTTTCAATTCCATTCACGTCTTACTCATTTAAGTTCACAATGGAATAATTCTTCCCAAATCCAATGACGAATGTTTTTCAGTACTGCTTACAGTAAAAACCGTGATCACAAGCACAAATGTTTAATCAACTATTAAACATCGATTAATCTAAATGGTCTTCCTCAACCGTGAACAGTGAACACGCCGCACTGCTGGGATTTAAAAAGGTCAGTCTCCTGTTATTTTTATTACAACCACTCTCTCTTCCAGCTTAAATTCTAGTGGTAGAAATAATTAAGGGGGAGATCGAAGTAAATATTTGAGAAGTAAATTTTCAGTCTGGTAAATATTTGCTTCAAACCATTCTATTTGAAAACTTTTGCTTTGAGCTTTACACCCACAGGTTCAAAAAAGTTGTTTGCTGATGTTTTCTCAGATCGATTAAAACCTGCTGCTAATGATTATGAACTTTTCCAGTTGATGTACATAGTACCGTTTCATTTCACCTCAATTTTATACCAACTATGCGAGAGCAGTGAAACATTTCACCTCAATCGGTGTATTTGGAGACCAAGTGGGCCAGTTTTCTTAAAAGGTTTGTAAGAATTATAACACTTATAATTTTTCTACTCAGTAAAAATATGGAAACAAGCTGTTTTCCTACAATCCAAATCAAGAAACTATTACCACCTGATACAAATATAAACCTCAATTTTATAAAATACAAGGTGTCCCAAAAAGATCAGTAAAACTTCAAAAATTTGTTTTAAAAAAAGAATAGGCCCACAGCAAAACTATCATGTGCAGTAAGAAGTTTTAAAACATGTGTCAAAGAAATTAATATGTAATTTAGAGATGATAATAATACTTTTATTCATCGAAATAATCTCCATTATTATCTAATACCTTCTGCCATCAGGCAGACAGTTCACGAATGACAGCAGTGTAGAAAGATTCCTCATATGACACAATGAAGTCCTCAACCCATTTTCGTACGTCGTCCACTGTCCGGAAGTTTACAGAAGATAAGACATTCTGCATAGATCGATACAAATGGTAGTACGAAGGGTCTATGTCTTGGCTATACGCCGAGTGTTCCAAAACTTCCCAGCCAAGCGTTACTAACGTGTCCTTGACCACTTTTGCAACATGTCTATCAACAACATGTTTCTATCACATGACACAAACGCGGTATACTGATTGATCTATTTTGCAGTAGACGTAGTACAAAACTCGCTTTAAAACTTCTTCCTACACCCAATAATTACAACAATGGATAGAATAACTCAAAAAGTTTTTTTCTACAATGTGTTTCTGATTATAGATAGCGCTGCACAACTCGCAAATGATGATTAAGGAATTCAGTTATTCAAAATGGCGGATCCCGCGAAGAAAGCTCAATGTGTCGAGTGAATGGCCCCAAGCATGGCCGCCCCGGTCTCCTGACATTACTCTACTAGACTTTTTCTTTTGGGGTTTTGCTGTATACGGAACAAAAGTTAACAGTGTCATGGAATTGAAACAAAAGATCCAAACAGCTGTAGTTACTGTTGATGTAAGCATGCTGAAACGTTCGTGGATTGAATTGGAATATCGTATTGATATTCTTCGTGCTACGAAGGGATCTAATGTGAAAATTTACTAAGGTAGTAGAAAAAAACTTTTTGAGTTATTCTATCTGACTAGTTTTACTGTAGGCCAATTATTTTTTTAATAAATTTTTGAAAGTTGTACTGATTTTTTTGGGACACCCTCTTTATTAGATTTAGATTTTTAAAGAAATCATCGGTTCGACCAATCTCTTGAGAGATTCAATCCGGCACTTCTATTAGTTCTATATCACCTGCAATCCCTCATAAATAAGAATGGTGTGTTTGTATACATTGAATATTTTCGCCCTATTTCGCCCAAAATCAGTGGTTTCTATGGGGTCTTCTCTGTGCCCTCATTACGTCTAAGTGGCTGAATATATTTTCATAAAACTCGGCATACTCTGAGATAGACATTCCTTTGAATATATAACTTCATTAAATCAGTGTTTGTCCGTCTTCCTGCTTTTTTTTAGTAGTTTTCTCACCATCAATTTTTGTGTTTGCGTGTTTGTGCAAATATAGTATAAAAATTTTGTTCCGCATATCTTACGAAGCATTATACTCGTATATTTTACAAATTGTTTTTAATTCAGTGAGTACATTCTTTCATTTTTTGACACACTTTGGCAAACTTCATTCTAAAACATGAGGAACTATACTTAAAACAACCAAAATTTTGTTAGTTTTGGAGATGCTTTAAAGTACACTCTCTGAAAAAAACGAACCAACGTCCTATGCATGTTAGAGAAAATTCAAAGGTATCATTCAATAGGAAATAACGTCCTCTACAAATTCAAATGCAAAAAAATTGCATAAAGGGAAGTTTACATATCAAATTTTCACAAACAACGAAATTTATAATGGAGTCACCATGTTTTTGATGCCATAATCACATTCTACATCGTTAAATTAGTCTAAATATGAAATTTCATGACTTTACTCTCTTTATATCCCGATATATTCAATCCTAAATATAGACTCAAATTCAGGGATTATCTTAAAGACGCTATTCATGGATAGGGATTGATTGTAGTTTTATCGCTTACCGATTTTTCAAGTTTGAACATTATTTCAACCGTATTTTTCAACGGTATGATAGTAATTAGATTTATCATCCTAAGTTAAACAATTTGAGAATTGCATTATTATGTTTGCTTTACAAGTGCAAACGATCGGAGAATTATTATTCCTGGTTTTTCAGGCGTTTTTTTTTAAACTTTTTATCGTTTCCTTGAATTACGATAATGAGTAAAATTTTATGTAGCGCAAAAATTAATTTTTGGATTGAGCTGAAATTTTGCACGCTCATATTAGTAGTCCATTTGGATCGATTCACATCAAATTATAAAATTCCAATTCATAATTTTTTTTCAAACATTAATTTAGCAATTATTATTGCATACTAAAAACTCATTTCAAAGTAAAATATTAGGTGGAATTTGTTTGTATTGCTTAATATTAACATGGAACAAAATATCATCACTCTATAAATATTATTATTGAAGACATCCATAAAAGTCTAAGTAACTGATTTAATATAAGGAGCTCTAATTTTTGCTATACTGATAACTTCGAAACGATAAGGCCTAATTACATAAAATTTGGTATCTGCAGTTTAATTTTTACATGGATTTGAAATTGTGTGTCGAAATAGGGGGATTTTATAGGAAATTATGAAGTTGGTGCTCAATTCAATATGAAGACGGTCCCTTATGCAAATTTTATGCATTTGAATTTATAAAACACGTTAGGTTCCTGCAAATCACCATTTTTGAATTGACTCTACTGGTAAAATTGCTCGAATGAAGATTGGTGGTTCGTCTTTTTTTCTGTGATTGAATATTAAGCATAGTATGTATATTAAGCACTATATATTAAGCTGCTGAAAAATTATTTTTACTTAAATGAAATTCTATTATTTTGAGCCTTTCTTTTTTCTTTGCGAAATATTAATAAATTCTGAATATCTGTGACCACTTAAAGACAGTTAAATATAAATAAAATATAGCACAAAAACCTTTCAAAATAGAAATGGCTGCTAATATGATAAACTTGGTAGTTTCAAAAAAAATTTGACATGGGCAACTGGATAAGTTTGAAACAATCATTGTTAATCGTTTGCTTTTTTCTAAATTTCTGCAATCCATTAGCATATGTTCCAAGAATTCATTTTATAGTGAAAAAAAGAGAGCGATTCATTGCTTTTCGCTCGAAGATTTTTTTTAAATCTATGTTTTAATATGTATTTCTGGATATTCATTTTGATGTTGACTAGTATTATTTTACCGATACTGCTTCAAAGGCAAAATTATTTTCTTCTAAAAACTCCTTTTATAGAATTTAAACTCTAATGCTCATAATATGCACACTTATATTATTTCTTTTCAAAATATCAATAATTTCCGAATATTTGCGACAGATGATATAAAGAGAATAAACATTCAATTTTGCACTACAGCAAGGTAAAAATTATTTTCTGTTCAATATGTAGTACATGTACAGTTAAATTTCATTAACACAAGAGGTCCTAGAATTTTTTTAGAAAAAACATATCATACAGCACAAACTTTTTTTAACCAATAATTCAAACTAGTCGAATTGATTCAAAAAGAAAATTTAATTTTGACAGGTTTCCTTCACAAAACAATAAATTCATTAAAAGCTCATTTACTTTCTATATTTCAACTAGAATTAGTTGGTTTTATTGAAATATAAACTCAATAGTAAAACCATCAATCTCATTCCAAACCGGAACGTGGTATGAAATCAAAATTTAATCTGAATTGAAAAATGTGCTCAGCACGTGTTAAAAAAAAGTGTTCATTGGCCACTTTCAATCGTATTATTTTCTCATTTTTTGTTTATTCGCATTTAATTTGACATTTTAAAATTGTGTTCTATTTTTAGTTGTAAGCTGTGATAATTTTGCGAGCTCTAAAGATTGAAAACAATCATGAATGGAGTCTTTTGAACATTATTGTTTTCCCACCGAATTTTGTTAATTTTTTTATCTGGTTCTGATTTCTTCGGTAATACATTTTTGCGGTTGTAAATTTGAAAAAAAGTTTGGTTTTAATCTTCCATGTGCTTTTGACCAATTATATCAGCCATCAAGATCTGACCAATTTTGCTAGTTAAGCGATGTCTCGTCATAAGGTATTGCCTATTTTTTATGATGAGATTAAGATCTGATAAGTTTTCTTTAAATGACGAGATATCTCGTTGATCAAGAGCTTGTCAGTATGGGCCTAATTTAATGAAAGAGAAGATGCTAATGACCAGATACTGGTTATTTCGTTTGCGATTGGAGCAACGTCACTACAATTCATGCAGGTTAAAGAGAAACATTTTAATTCGATATCTGTTGAAAGTTTGTTAAAAATAGTGATTTTCCTTAAAACAAAGAGCTATCAAATAGACCTATCATTTTTTTTGGAAACCTTTGTTTGTATTAAAGACACTCAATTTTTAAAATCGTTCTTTTGTTATTGCATGAGTCACTTCATGGAATTTCCATGAAAAAATGTATTCGCTCTACAAAATAACTCATTCTATCTTATCAAATATGTGATCTTATTAAAGATAGGGAAATTCGAAACTGTGGAATGATTGTAACAAGAATGTCACACGTCAAAAAAATATTTGTATGAAAACTATGGACGCTAGAGTATTCACCACAGATTCGACATTTTTACGAATTGAGTTACGGAAATTTTGCAGGAAACGAACTTGGAAAGAGGCGTTCATATAATCCAACCCTCAAACTCTAAATCGACTTTCGTGGTTATCACCTTAGCGTCACTTGTAGTTATGCCATTCAACAGGGGGAATTGTATGTGAAATTTACTATGCGGATGACTAACGCATCTTGCAATTTGCGCTTAAAGTAAGATTCAGAAAACATAAATGTCGAAAAGGTGTTAAAAAGAATATTCCTGACAGTTAAAATAATGTTGACCTTTTTCTACGAAAGAGAAAATTTTATTATTGTAATCACTGTTAGCTACTAATAAGTTGCAAACTAACATCTGTACCAGTCAAAGATATAGAACTAAAACAATTGTTTCTTCACATCATGCTTTTCAACACAAAATATATATCAAGAAAATATGGGATCTGTAGTAGTTTTTTAAGCTCTTCAAGCCCATCTGTTATTCTATCTAGTAAATTTCTATCTATGGAGTTTTTGCGCCTGAACATGCTTCCGGTATTTCGGATGTGACGTCACTTTGCAAGCCTTTTGAAAACGATTTCAGCACATCGTAAGTAAAAATTATACAGAATAAATTTCGAATTTATCTGTGATAGTTGATTAGTCCAAGCCAATTAGATTGAGTCGTCAAAATGGGGATGTAAGAAAACCCCGAGCTGTATCATGCGAGAATTTTGGATAACAGAAAGTAAACACTCCATCTTCTGTCTAGTTTGTTTACATTGCAAATCCCTCACATATATAATTAAAGCAACTAAAAAATGAATTTTTAGGAAATTATAAATAAAACATGATAAACGATACAAACAGTTTGAATACAATTTTTAAGAGAAAATAAATTAAACAATAATTTAAAGTTTGGATATCAGCTGTGTTAAAAACTTTTCTGGGGGTTCGTTTTTCTTCATTTATACGAGATGTCCATAAAAAAATTTCCATTCTTTTTACAGATCTAATATGGTTTGAATATTAAGAAAAGAATAGATGCTAGTTGTATTTATTCTACTTTGTACTCACGTCATCGAAGAAACTATACGTGTGTATTATATGCATAACCTTAATGCAATTTTAAATTCAGAGTGCATAACTTCGCGTGCTGCTGTGGTGAAAATATACCATGACTGGAGCAACGGTACCATTGGAAATAAACGGCGTGGAAACTGCGGTGCATCACGTACAATTAATGTGAGAGGTGTACGTCGGTTACGACGGTGTGTGAAGACTGACCGACATGCTGAAGTTGAGCAAGAATCGTGTCAAACGAACCAGGGGACTTCCAACTTTAAGACGGCAGTACAACGAACCCTGTTACGAATGGGGCTCCGAAGCAGACGAATGGTCACTACACCTATGTGGAAAATTCATATGTAGCTCGGTCAATTAGAGCACAACTAGGTGGCGCTGCAACGCGGGCGTCCCGTTTTCGATTCCCAGCCGATGCACTATTATGACGACACCCTTTCGTTTTGTCTTCGGTGGTTCTTACGATGTCATCCCTTTGATTACCTAATTCCATTTACCTTCTTTGCATTAATTTACACGTCGAGTAATAATTATTCTACTCACTATTTATTGAAGATTCAGCATATTGTTTACAAATGTACAGAGATGTGAGGTTTTAGAACGACAGAAAAATTTTAGTCAAAAACATCTACAATTATTGTCCACATATGAGTGCCATTCCCGCCAGATCAGGAGGGCGTCGTATAGTGGCAGCCCCACCTAGCTCGGCTCTAATTAGCCGATCTACATATGAATTTTTCACATCCTATGCTGACATAGTTGCATCGGAAAAAAACGGCTCCAATTGCTAGGCAATACCAGAACTGGAGTACTACATACAAGTTGCAGCATTTCACAATCTTGCTGACTTACTCCCGCGCCGTCTAGCTGCTGTCTGTACTGCAAAAGGCGGTTTTTCTTGATATTAGCGGGAGGTCATAATATTGTGACTTGACCATGTACTAGAAACCAATCTCTGATGAAGAGTATATTTTGTTTCTATTTTAATTCTTCCGTGATATTTGCTAGTTTTGTTGAGATAAAAAGCAACTGTTGTCTCAGACATACCCTTTGCTTGTTTAACGGCCATATTCACAAGTCTCGAGTTAACTCGAGTATCAGTTAATCCGCGAGTAAGAGTTAACTCGAGGATTATCAAGAACGGTATTCTCAAATGGCGTGTTAAGTGATCCGGGGATTAAAATGAGACGCTCGCTGTGGTTGGCTACTACCGTCTCCTCACGATCACGTGATATTGTTTGTATTGGTTACAACGCCCAAATCTGAATTCATACTGATCAAGCACGTACTTCGCCGAAGAATTGATTCCAAATTGTGATTCAATAGAACGTATACGACATTTTAATTTGGGTTAGGGAAAATAAATGCAAAGGTTTTTAATTTCAAACTGGATTTTTATGGAAACCTAAATTTTGCAAGAAAGAATTGTACACAATGTCTGGACAAATGAATGTAATTATATTATCTTTGTCAGTATGGGTGTGTGTTGGTGGCATGAAAAGTAACTTGCATTGTCAACTTTCTTTCATTCGTAATAAATCAACAGAATAATTTTTATTCTGAGACGAATTTGTATCTGCAATAGTCATATTCCACCGTTCGCTCTCTCCGGCTTAGTGGACGGGGGTGCCACCATCTATCTTTTCGCCAAGCTGCTTGTTTAAGATTTCGCAGCAACCTTCATTTTTCTTTTGAATTTCAATAAAATTATGTTTAAAGTTTTTCTATTTAAGCAATATTATGATGAGGACATTATCTGCTAGTTAGCAGGTGCTCCGTAATGATACGTCCAGACCAGTCGTCGCAAGAACACTGTAATTTAGCATTGAATGAAATATGTCATCCATTTTGTTTCCTTCGCTAAAAGATAGTACTGCGTATTTATTAAATGTAACGCGAGTTAACTCGCCGATTTTGGAGGATCAAAATGTAACACCGAAACAGCAGTTTAAACCACGGATCAGGCCTTGTGAATACGGTTTTTTTCGATAACTCGAGAGTATCGTTGATCCTCGAGTTAACTCGGACTTGTGAATAAGGCAATACCTCTTCTAAAAAAACCAATCCAAGTGTTAAAATGTTTATCATTAGCGCGCCCAATTTAAATCACCCTACATGTATGAGAGAGATTTTCAGTGACATATCTTATTTTCAGTTTTCTCTTAAACCCTGAGCTTCATGAGTTTTCTGTCGAGTTCAATATTGCTTTCAATCCACAACCACATAATGACTGAATAATCACATTTATAGCTTGAAAGAATGCTATAAAAAATTTTATTGCTCAATACAATCATGAAAAGAGGTTTGCTGGTTGACTAACGTATATATGCGTTCGTTTTTATGATACACTAGTAGCCTATTGGATAACAGCCATCAAGGATTCCCATTTGGTTTGTGAATTTGTAGCCTATTGGATAACAGCCACAACGGAGTTGCCCGTGACAATTCTTTTCGTGGAGGTCACATTGCCCGTGGTGTTGGTTTGCTTCGCAAACCAAAAGATATAAATATTTAATTGATAAATTGTTTATTAAAAGAAAATTAAACGTATATGATATAAAGTGTCTTTCAAATCCATTAAAATTTTATTCCATCTATAACGATCGCTGAGATAGAAAAAAAGCACTGAAGAACGTCAGTGCTAACTTTAATAATTTCTTTTGTTTCACTCGAATCTGTTTCTCAGGAAATCAAAATGGATGAATCTCGAATGAAACGAAGGTCATTCAAATCTGTTCGCTCCCATTATGACGGAAAGTGAAAGAAAATTGGCATGGTTCCAAATCCTGACGGGAGAAAAGTCTAAATTTTGATGCTTCTTCATTTCCCGAAAGAAAAAAGAACGATGAAAAAACTATTAAATTCATTTTTAAATGTTCTAGATTGAATTTTAAAGTTCGCCGCGACCCAAAAATTGCAAAAACTTCGGACTTCCTGTGTGCCAAATCCCATTACTGTAAGTGCTATAGATTCGTCAGGACTTTGTGGGCAAGAAACAAACAAACACTTCCATTTATAATAGTAGACATTCTAAGAACTACTCGCTGAATTCGTGTATTATGTCATGTTACATGACAAACTGTGAAAAGGAACCACATACGAGCGCGCTAACCAAATCCTCTCTATTATTAATTATCGACAGTATATTTAGACCCGGCGCACACATCCGGTTTTTCAACGTGCGGCGCCACTGCGGCACCGAAGCCCAACTATGCACACATAACCGTGAAATAACGCAAGCACTCATTTCGCGCCATTTGCGATAAATATTCTGCACTGCTCCATTGGATCTAATGTATCTCAGACCGCACTTGCGTTGCGTTGAAAAATCGGATGTGTGCACCGGGCCTTAGCTTTACAGAAGAACCTTCTCGTAGTTCATATCATCCAAACATACGTTGGACGTTTTTTAAGGATATTGATTAATGGTTTCCATGAAAAATATAGGTCTACGATATAAGTATATTCAATATTAAAAAGAGGCAAGATGTATATTCAATATAAGCACACTAAGACCCCGAATCCCATTAACTTTCATATCCTCCGTAAAAATCGTCAACATGTTAGACAAGACGAGGAAAGAGATTTATTGAGGCCGTTCTGCCTCTCTGAACGTTGACGCATGTAATCTTATTTCAGACACTAATTCGATATCTTATGGATATGCGTGGCACGCAGTCTGTACTAATGAGCGCATTGCCCTATCATCTTCGGTCATTTGCATCCGATAGGCATTGGTACACCATCATTACACTAGATGGTTTTCGCATATAGGATATGGAAGAGCATTTTCCCTAATAGTACTTTTCTGAAAAAATGAGTGAAGGTTTACACACTTTTTTAAACATTATTTTTCTATGTTTAGATACTATACTATTTTTCTTGTATTTAATACTAAATTGCACTTTACGAAACAGTGTGGTGCCTTTAATGTACCTTAAATTATTATATTTATTAAATTTAACTACATTTTTATGTGATGATGTCACCTGTGTAAACTTACCACGTGACTGAGGCAGGATTACACAATGACTGGAGTGCATTTACACATCATTAAAAACTGTGAAAAAAAAGGCTGATTACATATAATACAAGTTTTTCATAATTACTTTAGTTTATTTCAAAAAGTATATAAAGAGATTATAAAATCAGTTAGGACGAGTCCTCATCGGTGTCAAATTCGCTCTCACAATTTTTGCAAACAAAGAATATTGAATCACCCGTAATGCAACCATCATGTGACCACCTCTTACACTGGCCGCATTTTCCCCATTACCAGGTTTTTACTTTTGGTATGATCTCAGAGAGCAAATGCACACACAGTTTTCATCGTCACAGATTTACACACTGTGTAAATATGACCCATGTGCTTGTGTAAACTTGCCCCTTCGTCAAGTTTTCGTTATAACGGAACCTCCAAGTTTCATTCTTGAGGTAAACAATTAATATAACAGTTTGAAATAACCACAAAAGAACAGTCTAGTAGGATAAGCCATAATGACTTATGGAGATTTAAAATTACAGATTCTGTTACGGCTATATATATATATATATATATATATATATATAATACATTGGAATAAAAATTTACTTACCTAATGAAAAAAAGTGAAAAAGTTGTTCAGATCGTTTGCCACTCACACAATTGACTCCAGACTTATGTGAGCTCTAATGGGGGGGTCTTGATGCATCTCCTGACCTGACAGGTGGAGTACTCTGAGCAACAGTATGTAAACTATGAATACTGTGTAAACCTACCCTGTACCAAACTTTCCCACCCTACGTATTAGCTTTCATTAAAAATTAAGTTTTACCTTTTCAGTAATAACGTGGCAAAAAACATTGTAATTAATGTAATAATGGTTCTAAACAGCAACGACTTATAAGAAAAGGACACTTCGAATGAAATACCTAATAGCTTTTTACCTTATCAACTAAAATAGGAAATTTCAACTGGTGCGTCACAAGAATGGTACAGGTATGCCCTGTGGATAGTGAAGTGGTTCAAATTGTGAATAAGATTTTTTTTCCATTTAAGCGGTTTAGTTAGGAACTCGATATTTGTGTTCAAGAAAGAACTTCGAGTGATATAAATCCATATTTTTGCTATCCGTATAAACGATTTTTAGTACACTATTTTATTATTACTAAGCATCTACATAAATAAAAATGGAGTATTTGTTTGTACATTGAATATTTTCAATACATTTCAAGTTTCGATTCGTTTTGGGTCATTCTGATGCAAAAACCCTCACTTGCGCGTTTGTTGTCTGTATGTAGTATGTATGTGTGTACCCGTACTATGTCTAAACGGTTGACAACATTTTCATGAAATTTTGTATACTGTGAGCCTTTAAAAACATTTGGTGATTGAACTTGGTTGAGTTGGTCTGTCCATCTTTCCATCCCAAATCTGATTTTGTGTGTATCTGTGTGTTTGTACACGTATAACATATTTTTTTCATATAGTTGAATATACAATGTTCTTTTTTTAATAAATCATATATGAGTTTAGTTTATACATTATTTAAATTTCTTTATTTACGTATTTAGATAAGTTAAATCCTGAAACTTCTGTGTGAATAACCATAAATAAACCATCATTTGATTATTTGGAATAATCTGGAATGTATATTGAGCATTGCGATTATTTGGATTGTTTTAACGGTGCTGCTGGAAAAGCAATTATTTTCAAAAAATTATTCTTGTGCGGAATTTTAATCACATAATAATACATTTTTTATTTTGAATCTTATTTTTTTCTTTGCGAAGTAAAAAATTTCCGAATGTTTGGAATAGCCGTTATACTTCGACGAACGGAAACGAAAGGGAAACTCGTGTAGATTAATCACGGGCGGAGTGATTTTTTCTGTTTGTTTCACTTGGAATTAATTTCTAAATTTTTTCTACTTTTTAGTTTTAAGTTGTGGCAACTAAGCAACACCCAGAGATAAAAAAACAATCACGAATAAAAATTTTCAGATGAACTTTTTTTCCGTTAACTTTACTTGAGTTTAATTTCGCTGCTCTCTCGTAAATTTATTAAATATTTATTTTCAAATAAATTTTAATTCCTCTTTATCACGCGCAGACTGTAGTGCCAGCTCAATAGCTCTCGTCATCTGACCGTGGTTCAAATTTACGTGGTGCTGTCCTCGGATCTTTCCCTCGAGGATTAATCCCCGGACCGTCGCCAAAACCCCGTTGTGTTCCTACAGTGTAATATTAATTAAAATACTCACAGGCCTTCATCACACACAACAACGCTACAGAGTATTCGATTTAAAGTGACATGCAAGTCAGGACAAAGCAATTAAGTTACATTTTACCTTTATTGAAAGGACGTGAATATATATATTTTTTAAAGCTGAATTAGGACTTTTGAAATATTAAAAATTTATCGTCATAGGGACAGATTCTATAGACTTATTCTACGAGTTGAAACTAAATTAACGTTAAAAGTTTATTGTAAACGTTGATTTAAAAACAATACGTTGTCAGATCATTTTACTGTTTTCTGATAAATGGTAATGGGCCCCTTTGTAGATATGTACTGAAGTCATTCAATTTTAACACAAGTTCTTTTATTATTAGACGTGCCATAAATTGCACTTTTCAAGAATCAATTTATTCGCGTAGAAAAACTTACAAATGAATAACTAATCAAATTTATTTTTCATCCATTCCCTAGTGATGGTGAAATACGAATAAGTTGCATGCCTGGTGCAAAACTGCCACAAGTCAGAGAATATTGGTAAGTAAATTATGAGTGCGTATTCCCACGTAGATTCATCATTTTTACGAATTGAATTGAGCAATTTCACAGGAAAAGAACTTAGGGAATTCCTAATCCCCCCACAATATCGTCTTTTGTGATAGTAGCTTTTGTTTTCACCTTTCGTCAATTTGTAGCTTTAGCAAGAGTGAGATGATATGAAATACATTCATGCCCAAGATTATCTTTATATGCCCCAAAAAAATTATATTCCATGAAATAACCAATTGATTTAATCAAATTTTGCAGAGAATATGTGAAAGACAAGCCTAATAAGCATTATCTAATAAAAAGTGATCAAACGGTTTCTGATATGCCAATCCAAGCGTTATGTCACCTGACGGTGAATCAATCGCTCTGCGCAAAGTGAAATTCTGCAATATAGGGTTTGGTTTCACCGTGTAAGGACTCAGAACGATTTTTAATAGCTCCGAAGTATCATTTGGAAGAATCTGTGAAGTGGTGCATTATCGTCCGATTAGAAGCATGGCAGACAATCATGGAAGCAGCAAGATGTGTAAATATTTCAAGCCAAACAGTCTCGGCGCAATTTGAACAATTTCAGAACTCTTTAACTCTCGTAAGGAGACCTGGACAAGGTCGTAATCGTATAACAATTGCTTCTCAGGATCTATATATCGCAATGACTTCCCGTAGTAACGCCTAATGCTCGGCAGTTTTCAGAGCTTGCAGCCATCATGGGAACTGTTGTATCACGGCAAACTGTAAACAGAAGGCTTAATGAAAAAGGTCTTTATGCCAGAAAGTCAAGTGGATTATAGTTTTACTGTCTTTACAACAAAAGAGGAATCTTTTTAATTGGTGCAAAGAACATCGGAACTGGAGTAACACAAATGACCCCATTTTCTCTTTACTGATGAGTCGAAGTTTAGGTTAACATCGGATTCTAAACGTTTGTACATCTGGAGGTAGTCAGGAACGTGAAATATTCGTTGGAACATTATGGAATGTGACCGGTTAAGTTGTGCAGGTGTGATGGTGTCGTGAGAAATAATGATCGATGGACGTACGCCCCTACACGGTTTCAATAGAGTATCGGTGACCCGCCAGAGATATGGGGATGAGGTCTTAGAACGTTATGTAAGACGTTTCAAATGTGCATATGGATCTGATCGTTTATTTATGAATGATAATGCTCGTCCACACAGAGCAAACCTCGATGACGAATTCCTTGAAAATGAAATCATTGAGCAAATACTGTGGGCAGCAAAATATCCTTATCTGAACCCAATAGAGAATTCACGGGACAACCTTGGAAAAGCTGTTACACGTAGGCATCCTCCTCCTAGAGTTATAAATGCCCTGAAGACCGGATTGCAAATTAATTCCCCAAACTGTGGTTAACAACATTATTGCCAGCATGAAATCACGTTGTGACATGTATGTACAAGTCAAGAGGGATCACATCTATATATATAATTCTCTTACGTGGCACGCAAAAAAGACGTTATTTGTTATTGCGTTTTGGCAACATTGTGCGATTGTTTGTTTACCATCACGAAGTCTCGCGCCTCAATTGAATCCATAGCGTAATCGGATGACATTTTATGAAAAAAAAAATTTTTAGTCGAGTTGTTGTAGTTTGTAATAAAAATCAAAGAAAACGGGGTATCTTTTCAGGGCCAACAATTGTAGTTCAACAATACGCTTGAACTTCAACTTTAGACAGCAAACTCAATGAAAAAGTGAGTGGCTCGAGTGCTGGGGAAATGTACACACAAACAACATGCTGGGTATTCAATTTCCAAAGCAGCGATCACATTTCATTTCGAGTCAAAATTTGCACAGTTTTCATTTGAATTCTGATTTCAGAGGCACTGTATATATATTTTCTGCAAACAGCAAATTTAGATTGAAAAAAAGGTGCTTTTTTTTTTTTTTTAAATATAATATTTTGTAAACAATCTCTTCTGCTAGGACACATGTCTTCATTGATGCGAGCGAAGCGAGCATAGGTTCGCGCAGCGAACCAGTGAGGATTGCAAAGCAATCCTCCGGGCGTTGGCGAGCGCTAGCGAGCAGGGGGCGGGCCCCCTAGTTTCTTATTAAATCCATAAGCCTTAATTTTTTTCTGAGTTATTTTTTTTCTGAACTCTTCTTGTCACACTATATTGCCATTTTTATTGTTTCGTGTAACAATTTTATATCATATGCAGTGTTCTTAAATTGTTTCCCCTTTGTATTTATGAATTATGATGTTATGTATCACTCCACACTAATTCATAAAATTATAGTCCACAGTTTCTGAGAAATCCGTGATTATATGCTTGTATAGATAATTTTGGACATCAGTGTATATTACATTGTTGGATATGTATACATAGGATTTGTGTCCAGAGTGAGTTGTAAAATTTTATTAAACTGGTGAAAAAGTGGTTATGATATTATTTTATTCTACGAATGATAAAAGTGATTACATATTATGGTCATTTTTACTCAATCTTTAGTTATCAATTCAACCCGAGTAAGATAGAAATTTTGCTATCCATAAAGAAAATATTTCAAATAGATTTTTTGAAAGAAATTTAGAGCAAAAGAGGGTTAAATAATTCTATTATTATTTTATGTCAAACCATCGAATTTATAACTATTTTTTGTCAGACAGGTACAAATTATATTAAATTTTTTATGTGCTTTGTACGAGGACCGCATTCGGAAAGTAATCCATTTCGTTCATCCGCCGCCGCAGGTGTACTGGCAATTCTCCGCGCATGCGCAACAGTATTCCTTGTCCATTGGCTTTCCATTCACGTCATTACAGTCGATCTGTGTTGTGTTTTCAGTTCGTTGTGATCACTAGATATGTTTAAGACAATTGTAGATCCCGCCGACTGTGAGATTCTGTCTGTAATTTATTTCTTGAATGCAAGAAACGTGAAGCCTGCTGAAATTCATCGTCAAATTAATGAAATTTGTGGTGAAAGTACACTGCTGGTGACCGTAAATGCAACACCCTGAAGGAAACATGCAAATAATATGAAATTTACAACATGCATTAGTGGAGGTGAGATATGCAAAAGATTAGAATTTCAGCGCAGACGCACATCACGCGCGCCTGTGGCGCCACTTCAAAGCGCTATTTAAGGCTTGGAGATTTCGACGATTTCAAGTACGGCAATTGTGTTTTTCTTGTGGATTTAAAAAGAAACGATCAATTATGCCTCATAGAAAACAGCGATCATCTTTTGATCAAGTATCCGAGTTCGATAGAGGAAGGATAGTGGCCTACCGAGATTGTGGATTATCTTTCAGTGAAATCGGTAGTCGTGTTAGACGAAACCAAACAACTGTAATGCGGATATGTGTTCGTTGGATGCAGGAGGGTACGACGGACCGACGTGTTCGATCGCATCCACCTCAGTGCACCACTTCACGTGATGACAGGCATATTGTGCGTATGGCAGTGGCGGATCGCTCAGCCACATCACGAACCATAGCACAGCACATTTAGTCTGTAACGTATCATCCAGTGTCTGCGTGTACCATTCGACGTAGTTTACAGCAGAGTGGTCTGTCCGCAAGACGTCTATTGCTTCGTCTACCCTTGACGCAGAACCACAGACGTCTCCGCACGCCAATGGTGCGATGAAAGAAGGATGTGGACGGCAGAATGGAAGGAAATAGTCTTTACTGACGAGTCACGCTTCTGTCTGCAACACCACGATGGTCGGATTCGAGTCTGGAGACACCGTGGAGATAATATGCTGCACAGCTGCGTTATGCACCACCTCACTGGTCCTGCACAGGGTATTATGGTATGGGGCGGTATTGGATATCACTCTCGCACTCCTCTAGCACGCATTGCTGGTACTTTAAACAGCCAGCGTCCAGCTGTCCTTCCTTACCTTCAGGGCTTGCCCACAGCCATATTTCAACAGGATAATGCGCGACCACACGTGGCACGCATTGTCCAAGGGTTCTTCGTCAATCGCCAGATTGAATTGCTTCCCTGGCCAGCTCGTTCTCCGGATCTTTCGCCGATAGAAAACATGTGGTCCTTGGTTGCTCAACGATTGACCCAGATTACATCCCCAGCTGCCACACCAGATCAACTTTGGCAACGTGTGGAAGCTGCTTGGTCTGCTGTACCCCAAGAACACATCCAAAGTCTCTTTGAATCAATGCCGAGGCGTGTGGCAGCGGTGATCTCCAACAATGGCGGCTACTCTGGCTACTGATTTTGGCAGGAACCACACTTCACAGAAGTCTATAAATTTAATCATTTGATACTTGGTCAACATGTTATCTACAAAATAAATTTTGTTGTGATATCTCTTGTCTTTCTTGGTGACCAGCAGTGTACAATGAGCGATAGTATGGTGATATTTTGGGTTAGACAATGAAAGATGAACAAATGTGCACGACGAAACACTTAGCGGGCGGCCTTCTGTTTTCAATGACGACTTGGTAAGACAAGATGATGAAGAAATTCGAGTGAGCAGACACTTTATAGTATCAATGCTTTCAAATGAATTTCCTCAAATTTCAAGAACTGTTATTACAACAAATTGTTTCCAACCGCTTAGGTTACTAGGCTGGAACTTTCTATTGAGGAAGGAATAGGTAAGTTGGTCTGCCGCTACGACAAATTTCTCAACTTCGGTGGAAACTATGTATAAAAATAATTCAGGAAATGACCTTTCATGTAAACATAAAATTGGCTTGAAAAACAATTTTTTTGTATTTATTTTTACAAAACGGAACTTATTTTCCGACTGATCCTTGTATTCAAGTAATTACTCTACGAAAAAGGGTGAAAATCTCTGAACTAGAACAGCATGGATGATTAACAAATAGCTATTTCATCAAAATGTGTTTGTTCTAAAGCTGTTTTTAGATGCATGAGAGCGTGAAATGAAATATGAAAGGAGTTTCTACCTCAAGCATCACAATAAAAATTTTATAACGCTCAATTAACTATACTCTCTTGTTTCTTTTCAAATTGCTCCACTTAGACATTTGGTCATTTAATAAGGCACTCAAGAAATAGAAAGATCTGAGGAATTTATAAAACAAAAAGAACTTTGAAACGAAAGACGGAGAAGTTACTAAGGCACTCAAATAACTGGTAGTTATTTCTGGAGGGTGATTTTATTGTCTCTAGATTCAGGAATTGATTACAGTGGATCGTATTAGAAAGGTTTTTGTTTTCTTTTACAAAATTATTTGATCGTAACTTTCTCAAACGAGCTTAGGTAGAATTAATGTGTTTTTTATTATTATATGAGGTTCTCATCCCCCATTTGCTTTGTTCCGTAGCAGTGCTTCTAACATCTGTACATGTCACAAATATACTCCATAACAAAAAAATCGACACCCTAACAAGGAGTTGTGCCGGGTTCGATCCACTTGGAACGGCGCTGACTGGGGACGTATAGTCTTTAGTGACGAATCCCGTTTCCAACTGCGTCCTGACGACAACCACAGATGGGTTCAGAGACGTCCAGGGCAGGTCCTGCCTTTCTATCGCACGCCACACATGCCCACAACAGGGCGTTATGGTCTTGGGTGCCATGTCCTTCGGTAACCGGACCCATTTAGTAGTCACTTCTGGCAAACTTACAGCACAGCGGCACGTAGACGACATTCCACGACCGGTTGTGTTACCGTTCCTTTTGCGATACCCCGGACTTAACTTTCAACAGTAAAATGCCCGTCCGCACACTGCCCGTATTGCTATGAATTGTCTTCAAGCTTTCTCAACACTCGCTTGGCCCGCTAGGTCTCCTGATCTCTCTCCCATGGATCACTTCTGGGACGTTACAGGAAGGCGATTGCAACCATCCTGGAATGTTGGCCCTTTAGACCGATAGTTGGAGACAATTTGGCAAGAAGTTCCGCAGGACACAATCCGGGAAATTTTTCAGTTTATGCCACGCCGCCGGGTGACAGCGTGCTTCCAGGCCAGATGTCGACCATCTCCTTATTGACTTAATTCCTTTGTAACGGTCAAATTCTGAAACAATCTTTCAATTGTTCTGAAATTTTAATCGTTTGTTGAACTATGCATGTTCTTCACATCCACCATTTTTTATTGCATTCGGACAACACCTTCCTAGTGCGTCGGCTTTTTCGTTATGGAGTGTATTTTGTTATATAAAAAGTATCAATTGAAGAAATAGAATTTAGAAGTGCAGAAACTTATCAATTGCACATATAGTACTTCCGTACACAGAATGCAGTATGACCGAGGTAGGTAGGTCAAGTTGAATGGTTGAATTCGTGTTATACTGAACACCTGAGGTGGTACTCCACTATCTAAACTTCCACACAACGTCATGAAGAAATAGTAGGAATTACTCTGGTTGAATTAACTTAGTAGATTGGTAGTTGAATCAACGAAGCACTGGAGCAACTCAACGAGCCGTTGGTGACAGTAAGGAATCAATCAATCGCAGAGGGAAGATCAAGGACAACACCTTGTAGTTATGAACCACGAGATCGACACCTGAGCAGACACCCCACTCTCCTAATTTCAAAAATACCCCAACCTGAGGAAATGTGAGGCCTGTACAGATTTAACGTGCACCAGCCACCATGTACACGAGAGTATACATGGTGGCTGGTGCACGGATTGCAAATTCACGACTCTACCAACTGGGCTGCTGGACAACCTCCTATCGTTCGCTTAACCGTTCTACTGTACTACGATAAAGATATTACGCTTATGCTTGCATAATTCATTTACTTTAATCCTACTAATTTCCATGCATTAACCTCTGTTCTCCTAAATTTCAGCCCGTTGTCGACTTGTGGACACAGCAGTTAAATAGTGTCAATACTATTTGCAATTTGTAGATACGAGCTGATAATCTCTCTGTATAAGTGTGCACAGTGTTAAAGCTCTTACATTCGAAGTCGCAGAGGTTAGTCGTTTTCATTAAGCAGATGTCCGATCTCATTTCGTAATGTATGGAAGCACTTTTGCAACAATTAGGCAATGTAACTTTAGTTGGAGATTAAGTTAGTTAAATGTTCTACTTTAAACTTTCTGAGTGCGTGCTTTTATGCGTGATTCAATTAAATACCACGAGAACGGTCACAAACTCCACCTAACTAAACTTCAATTAACTGGGGGAGTTTAAAGAAGTATTGATCGCCAATTTTATCAAGTTAAATTAAAATACAAATGAACTAAAGATTACTACTTCCAGAAAGCAAAACTCCACTCAAGTTCACAACAGTAGCGATGCAATACTTATCTTCCATAAAGCACGCGTGATGACTAAATTCTGCATTGATTGGTTGAAAGAACCCTGGGTTGTTTATTGGCAGGTAGTGGAATTAATGTCGCAGTGAAGCAACACAGCGGACTATTGAAACCGGTATGGGATCCATCCAGGTCAGATGACGAAATAGACACCTGAGCTGGCACCCTACTCTCGAAACTTCCACATCACACCAACGTGAAATAATCCTTGGAAATATTTCCTTGTGCAAGTAGGTCAAAACTGATTATGCAGGAAAGTCTGTAAGTTGTAAAATGTATATGCGTGTAAACCACTCAGGGAGCGTATACACTACCGTACAATAATGGACCGGACGCCAAGGAATTTGCATTAAATCCGACTACTTTTTATGGCTGTTTTTCGTGCTATGGACTGGGACTTTTGCATATTGTTCCTAGTAAATAGAACACCGACGCCTACATGAACATTTTGGACAGTATGGTTCTTCCTAAGTTCTGGCAATTTTATGGAATAGACGAATGTTACTTCCACGACCAAATCGTTCCATGTCATGTTGCAGCCTCTGTCAAGCAGTGGTATCAAGATACGGATATAAAACGTCTTCCCTGGCCTGCTCAGAGTCCCGACCTAAACCCCATATAACATTTTTGGGACGAGTTAGAGCGACGCTTACGGACCAGGGAACCACGTCCGAAATCTACAGCTGAGCTGGCGACATTTTTGCAGCAAGAATGTACACAAATGCCCATAAATGTGTATCTAAACCTTGTTGAAAGTATGCCCAGAAGGGTTGCTAGTGTAATTGCAGCACGTGAGGGGCCATCCCCCTATCAAAGCATGTATTTTTTTCCACTACACCATCATTTCTTGTTGTCTGGTTCATTATTGTAGAGTAGAGTACACCGAAGAGCCAAAACATTATGACCACCTACTCAATAACGCGTTGCGCCTCCTTTGGCCTGCAAAACAGCTGCAACTCTCCTGGGCATAGATGCCACAAGTTCTTAGCACATGCCTGGAGACAGGTTGTACCAAATGTCTAAGCAGCGGTCACGCAAAGTCGAGGTATTCGGACATGGTGGTGCTTGAGCTCTGAGCTGCCGCTCCATGACACCCCAAATGTGCTCTATCGGATATATCCGGCAAGTTAAGTGACCTTTTCATTAAGTGTAATTTATCAGTATGCTTCTCTAACCACTTCAACACAATCCGAGCCTTGTGACATGGGGTGTTGTCCTGCTGGAAGATTCTATTTCCAGTTGGGAAGACAGACTCCATGTAATGATGCAACTGATCCGCAATGATGTTCAGATAGTTCGCAGCGTTTATGGTCGGTTCTTCCACAAATACGGGTCCCAGAGTCACCCATGAGAACGTCCTCCAAAGCATAATACCGCCACCAACAACCTGTGTATGGTATGCTGCACAAGAGGGAAGCAACTGTTCGCCTGGCAGACAGCGTACCCTGACACGGCCATCGACGTGATTAATATGAGAAATCGGGATTCATCTGACAAGGCAACTCTCTTCCACCCATCCATGGTTCAATATCGATGTTTTCGGGCCCATTGTCCCACTGTAGGCGTAGTTGACGATGACGCTTGGTCAACAGAGGCATACAAGTTGGACTCTGCTACACAGTCCCATATCCAACAGTGTCCGCTGAACTGTGTGCTCCAAAACACTTGCGCTTGGCCCTGCACTGTATTGGATTATCAGTGAGCCAGTCTCCCGCCGATTTTGCTTTACCAAGCGGGACAGTCTCCAACGTCCTTTTACTTTCATGACGCGTGGACGACCAACACCTTGGCGTCTACTGCTGGTGTCATCGTCATTTATCCACTTTGCATGAATACTAACAACTGCAGATGGTGAACAACCTATCAGTCGTGCAGTTCGGTAATACTCGTTCCGAGTCTTCGGGCCATTACGATCTGCCCTCTATTAAATTCGCTTAGATCATCAGCCATTCCCATCATTCGCAAAAGTAAGTGCAATAATGAGTACTTACCTTCTCAGGCAACAGTTAAATACCATTCTCGTTTAATCACGTGCCCTCAGCGTCATCCAGACGAGTTCATTAAAAAATGTGGAGATGGTCATAATGTTTTGGCTCGTCAGTGCATATAAACAATGTAAAACCGAGTTACGCTTTAGGGTTATAAGCATAAGCATAGACTTAAAATATTGAGTTTTAGGATATTACTGACTACTGACCTCCTTTGTCACTGTAAGGGACGAACTGATGGCTGTGGATGAGAAATCGGGATATTTTGTAGTTACCCCTAATAAGGACAGTATAGTTCTTTCATCTCCATTTAAAGAAGAAAAAAAAAATTTTTTTTTTTAGGTTAAACCTTTTATTTTGATTCAGATTAGTCTTTTACAAACTAAATACATGAGTTAAGAATAACACATAACGTATTGTTCAGAACAACTCAGCGAACAAACCGCTGCTGCATTTTTCTTTCTTATTCGATCATGCGCCTTCTATTTACCACCTTATTTAAGAAAAACCATCTTGCACCAAAATAACAGCTGACCATCGACCTTAAAATGAAATAGAGGGATAGTGTGGGATACTTCATTCACTGTCGTAAGATCTCTGAAGGGTAAATCACAAATAGGCTTAGCCGATTAGCTATGGAAGCGCAGACTAGTGTTTCTGATCACGGTGGATAATCACTTCAACTATTCACCAATTTAGGATTCATGCTTTTACCCACAACCTCGTTACACATCTTCAAACGGGGCGCATGGCTCCGTCTATTTCATTATAAGATCGATGGCACTGACGGCGCGACGTCATCTTGTTCTTACCTTACATTACAATAACCAACATACATGCTCTTAAAAAGCGAGATTCGTAACCGGATCTACTAGATGGCATACAAACATTATGACCACGAATACCAGCAAATGGCTCTATAAAAAAAGGTCCATCATGGATTTGAATGCAGAGTAATTAGAGTAGAGATGAAGGGTACGTTGGTTCTTAGTGAATACATTTAGGCCAGGTGCACACATCTGGGTTATCAACGTGCGGTGCCACTGCGGCACCGAATCCCAACTATGCACACATAACCGTGAAATGACGCACGAATTCATTTCGAGCCATTTGCGATAAGTATTCTATCGAAGAAAACGTGTTTATTACGCCTACTTGGTTTAAAAAAAGTATATTTTGAAACAAAATAGACGTTACTGGATACAACCATTTATTAATTATTATTTATATTCCTTATGAAAACAAGGTACTTCAGAACGGAGACTCATGTGCGGCGACCGTGCGGCACCGTGGGGAACTGCGGTACAAATTGCACGCAAGTTGGACGTGCGTCGCCCCAGCGGCGCTGGAGGCATGTGTGGATTGCTCCATTGGATCTAACGCATCTCACAAAGAACTTGCGTTGCGGCAGCGGCGCCGCACGTTGAAAAACCGGATGTGTATACGTGGTCTAAAAGGTACGGCATGTTAGAAACATTTATTTAAAAAGTGTGGTCTTGTTTGGGGATGTATTTAGAAAAGATAGAAGATAAATGGAATTATCTTCTCACAAATGATGGAAGAACAATTTTTTTGCTTCGTCCCAGAAAATCAACAACAGGACCCAGATAAATAATAAATATATAAAATCCAGATTTCCCCGTGTTTTTTATGCATGATTAATAATTGGTCACAATTAACAAATTGCATCATGAATACTAATTTATTAGTGAAGTTAAAAGGGGTACTAATTAGCATATTTTATCCTAATGTGTTTCGTAATTATACTTTGTTTTCATTTTAAATGCATACCTTTTGTTTTGTTTGTGACAGAAGATGGTATTAGCATCATTTGTCCCATTACCTAAAATAGTCTAATATCTGACTGTGGGTCTGTTGGAAAGTTTGAATAGGGAGAATATTTTGAAGAAATTCTTAATGGGTGCATTAGTAAGCATTTTGGGCTTTGATAACCATTCGCCATCCTAGAAATTTTCATGTTTTCAGAATATGATGTCATCCAAAATGGCGGCCATTTGATCATCAAATAACTCATATCTCTGAGCTTTGTAGGGCTCTAATTTAAAAAAAAATGTTTTTTTTTTATTTTTATTTTTTTAACTTTTTTAACTAACTTTTAACTTGACATTGTCTATTTGTTAAATTTTTTCGATTATGACGTCAGAAAGTTCGCGCCTGCCATATCGAAAGCTTGACAGATCTATGTTAATAATTAACTTATAAGTTATCAATGAACTTTCACTAATAATACTCATTTGACCTTTTAAAATGCAAATAGGAAATTTTTTTAATTATTAAAGAGTTTCAAAATACTAAAATAATCAAATTTTTAGGTTTTAACATAAAAACAAATAATGTGTTTCAAAATGAATTTGGGGATGAAGGAAAGCACAGTATTATATTATAATAGGAAAATCAACACGTGAAAAGTATAAACGCAAAGCATTTAAGGATACAGTGTACTTCAAAACAAACTTTTGCAGTTATTATCCGAATATTTTGAAATTTAACTGACTGTTTTCTTCTATAAAAAGCTCAGTCTAAAAATATTAAGTCGTTCGGAAGTTATTACATAAAATGTGGTCAAAAATTTGAGAAAATAGTAAATATTGATAGGTTTCATAAGTATTGCTTTTCCATGTACTGTCACAGCTTTGATTCACATAATAGTTTTTATAATATTTAATCAGATTAACTCTTTTGTGTAGTTTACCGCTTTTTGTAAAGTAAAACAACTTTTGTTCAAAACTTCTAAAATTTGACAACAAGAAAACTACCATATCTGGAAGTAATGTTTTGTTACACTGTCTATAAATTCTTCAAATTCAAACAATATCAGTTAAAACACGTATGTAGAAAATGGTTACCATGTTAAGAGAATACAAGATAATTCTATAACTTCAGTGGACTTTATCTCCAAAGTTCCAAACCCTTATTCTATCAATATATTCTGATTTTCCAAATTAGTTCAGAGTTATTAGATTTATTCATGATTAAAGATAATAAGAAATTTATATGAAAATTCCCCAGCGATGTGCAAAAGAAAATACTCATATTTTACAACCTAGGAATTATTTGAACAAACTTTGCTAAAACTAGGACCTAGTGTAGGAACAAGAGTTTGATAGTTATCAATAAACACACATCCTAAAACTCGGTAAATGATTGGAGTTACTCTAAATTATTGAATTTCAATGGAACTCTATTCATATCTTGTGCATGGGATATTTATTTCAAGTCCAGTTGAGTATTTCTTTGGTGAAGGAAGAACGATAATATTAATATGGATTATAATATGCAGACATGCAGATTTCTAGAAATTTTTGACCATTTAAGTATCTAGTCCAATTTTTGTTCTGTTATAATTTTTAAGACAACACCTTATCATATTTTATTATGTTACATTGGCTTTAATTCTTCTTTACAAACAACATCGACTAATTACACATTAAGGCGTGAAGAAGTTGAGATAGTATTCTACAGTACATCAGTGAAAAATGTATCCATGTAAAGTATGAAGGTATAGAGTATTTATCATTTGATAATGTTGAGAATTATTCATCAAAATATGCACCTTTGTATCAATTTACAAGAAAAGTTTGTTTTAGAATTGACAACTAGGTTGTTGTGAAGTTTGTATATTCTTCCCAGCATAAGAAGATTCCTTTACTTAGTCGAAGTGACTGGCGCCGGCATGAGAAAAAACGCGAAAGACTGGGAGTCATCAACGTTATAACAGTTTTAGTAGAATTTGTCTTTGAGGATGTAGTACCGTGTTTCTCTCTTCTTATGTGTTGTATTGTATTATTCGTGTGTACCGTTATTGATATTAACAAATGTGTCGTATCAAAGAAATAGTCTTCCGTCGTTTTTACGAACCAACAAGCCAATTGCACAGTGGCGCATTCGATGGGTTTTGATGGTTGCAACTTTCACATTTATGTTTTAACCTTGTTCCATTGAGAAATAATTTTTACACAAGAACTGTAAGTGAGCACTGTAATCAGTAACTCAACATGGCTTTTTTATTCATATAATTAAACAAAAATAGACCAAGGCTCACTGTATCTTTAGAAGATTACACAAATGCTATACCCTTGTACCACAAGAAATCAGTTCTTGATATATCAAGAGCATGTTTGAAAAACTGCCACGTTTCCTGAGTAAGAGAGAAAACTTTTCAACCTATAGGGTGTGCATTGCAGTTGTGAAAACAGTAACCTGAAGTTGTGAAAAGTGTAAGCTACAAAACATAGACTAATTCATATTACAGGCATACCATCAAGGGAAAACATGGACATTGAAAATTTTCCAAGCAAATAGGAGAGTCAAAAGACATTTATCATTATAATATGATACGTATTTCAGGCATAATTGTATTGATAACATGTATTCTTCCTAAATTGCATATGAAGTGAAAGAAAATGCTTTAGTCATTTTATTATGGCTATGTGTGTGTACGTTATTCAAAATCTCAATGAATTTGTTGGGTAAATTAGGTTACTTATTGCTTGTTTGACAGTGCAGGGATGTAAATTGGTAAGACACATATTTCAGAAATATTTTTTGATATACTATAACATGTTTATTATTGAATTGCTTTTTGTAAATATTCATTCTGGCAACATATCGCTTGATTCCTTGTAAAATATCGAGAAACCGGTTTTTCGCTACATTGAAGTAATTGATGTAAACGATAATTGTAAATTGAAATAAATCAGAATCATATATTAAAGTACTGTGTTATCACCTTTATTAACATTAACTGTAAACATAACCTAATTCCTATAAAAACCAAGCCTCTAATAACTAAGATATACAGAGTTTCTGATTAGGTAGCCGCCATCTTTGCTGAGGTTACAATCGCAAAATATAACTACACTAATGTCCATAAATTAAGTATAATTGAGAATCATACGGAAATCAAACTCTAAAGTAAAAATTGCACCTGTAGAATTATCGCACAGATCTTCAAGAATAATATCGAATTTACAGGAAGCCATCATATGACGCCGATAGTACGTCACAATGACGAGAGAGTACGAGAGGTGTATATAATGAAGGGTAGCAAAGAAATAAAATTGTTCACAAGAGTTCTGTAAGCCGCTTAGTGCCACAACCGAATAGTTATGGCTCAGAGGACGCATTTCGATGATTTTTTTACGTGGTAGAATTATGGGCCGCCTGGAATGAGGGTGTACTCAGAAGAAAGTTTCAATGAAACTTAGAATCGCCCAAAGTATCATCTCTAGGCTTTGGCAACAATTCCAAAATAATGGAAATGTCAGTAGACGTAAATCTACAGGTCTCCCCCTAGTTACAACACCGAATGACTATCGGCATTTGGCAGTTTCTGCAAAAAGAAGCAGATGGAGCACAGCATCCGACCTTTCTGGTCAGTTATCTTCAGCCATGGGTACAACAATTTCAAGGCAAACCGTTTACAGACGTTTGGGACATGTTGGTCTATATACTCGCAGGCCTCTCAGATGTGTTCCGCTCACAGCAACTCACTGTCGCCAGCTGTTAGCCTGGAGTAGAGAACATGCAATGTGAAATCGTCACAGTGGGTTTGTGTGATGTTTTCCGAAGAGTTCAGGTTTACCTTGCAGTCTGCTTCAAGGCGGACGTTCATATGGAGAACGCCAGGTACCCGCTACCATCAAGACAACATCATTAAACGACACCGTTACGGTGGTGCAGGAGTGCTCGTTAGGGGCAGAATTATACTGGGCTCCAGAACAGATCTACATGTTCAAATCGGAACCATGAGAGGCTAAATTTATCGGGACAACATTCTGGAACAACATTTACGTATGTTTAGGGGTGCCATGGGCGCAGAATTTGCGTTTATGGATGACAACGCCCGTACTCACCGTGCAAACATTGTAAACGAATGCCTTGAATCTGAGGATATCACCCGTATGGAATGGCCAGAAATCTCACTTGACATGAATCCGATAGAGTATGTGTGAGACTTGCTTGGTCGACGAGTTGCAGCCCGTCAACCACCTCCTACATGTGTACCGGAACTTCGGAGAGTATTGCTTGCTGAGTGATCTTCTTTAAGATCAACTCGATAATTTGATCCTCAGCATGCCTAGGCGTTGTACGCACTGTATTTCATCGTCTGGGAGACATACAATGTATTAACCACCATACCAACCATGTCATGTTAAGTTTTTGTAGGGTCGATAATTTTTGTAATTCCTCCAGTGAGCAAAATTCGTAGTTTTTATGAATGGTATCATACGTACACCATCTTCTTTGTTCCTTATCTTTTGTTTAATAAATGGGCTTTATGAATAAGTCACGTTTGTTTTGTTTCTGAACTTTTATTTGCCGGATAATTATCTTTAATTTATGGACATGAGTGTAATAGTCACTGTGCACACGTTAAAAATGTTTAATAAGATCTTTACGAAGCATTTCTGAAAGTTTTCATGAGAATCTGCCTATTGTTTGTTGAGATATGTGTTGTTTAGTGATAGAGCGGCAACATGTATAGCACTTTAGTTAGCTGTCTAAAGAGATTTGATTCGAAACTTCTGCCCTGATCTGTTGTTATTGTTGTAGGACAGCCGAATCTGGAAATCCAACCACTTAATAGTGCTCGACAAACTGTTTCGGCAGTCATGTCAGTAGTCGGGATTACTTCAGGCCAGCGAGTGAAACGATCAGTTATCGTGAGGCAATAACGTTGGCCGTCAGATGATGGCAGTGGTCCAATAAAATCCAGATGTATATGGGAAAATCGAGCATCTGGTAGATTGAATGTACCAAGTGGAGTCTTGGTGTGGCGATGGACTTTAGAACGTTGGCAAGGAATACAACATTGTACCTGCTCTTTAATCCATTTGTTCATTGCTGGCCAAACATATCGAGAAGTTATCAACTTATTTGTAGCGAAGATTCCTGGATGGGAAAGTCCATGAAGTTGGTTAAATATGATTTTTCGATATGATTGTGGGACAAATGGTCGAGGTTGTCCGGTGGACATGTCGCACAACAGTTCCAAATTAACAATTGGAAAATAAGTCTTTTCCAAAATTAGTGAAGTGTCGTTTTTGGTTAGAATCGCCTTTAACTCTGAATCATTCGCTTGGGCTGAAGCAAATTCTTTAAAATTTAATGGAGAAGAGATAGTGTCAATTTCTATGCGAGATAATGCATCAGCGACGACGTTGTTAGTGCCTTTTGTATGGCGGACATCTGTTGAAAATTGAGAGATATAGTCCAAATGACGGAGTTGTCTTGGCGAACACTTGTCTGGCTTCTGCTTGAAGGCGTAAATCAAAGGCTTTTGATCGGTGAAAATGATGAAATCACGACCTTCGAGCATATGTCTGAAGCGTTTGACGGATGTGTATATTGCTAATAGTTCTCTGTCATACGTGGACCAGTTCCGTTGGCTTTTGGAAAGCTTGGCAGATAGAAATGAAATAGGCTCCCAGGCATCTTTATTCAGTTGCATAAGAGTACCGCCAACAGCTAAATCGCTTGCATCGACCCAGACACTCAGCTTCGCTCCAGGTATCGGATGTTGCAGAAGAGTTGCACTTGCTAAGGCATTTTTAGCATCCGTAAATGATTGCTCTGCCACATCAGTCCATTGAAGTAACTCATTAAGTTTGGTTACTGTAATTCGTTTAGATTTATTTTTATTTTTGACGCCTTCTAAGAATTTATTTAAAGGGGCTAATATATGAGCTGCTTTGGGTACAAAACGTCTGTAGAAATTAAATAATCCAAGGAAACGCCTTAATTGTGTGATAGTGGTTGGCTTTGGAAAATTTTTGATGCATTCTACACGTTCTGACAGAGGCTCAATACCCGATTCGGAAACTTTAAAACCTAAGAAATCAATGGAGGAGACTCCAAAAACGCATTTTGATGGTTTTAAAGTAAGGCCATAAAGTTGTATTCGTTCAAATAAAATCTGTAGATGTTCGATATGCTCTTCTGATGATCGAGAAGCCACTAATATGTCATCAACAAAAGCATAAACGAAAGGGAGGTTTCGAGTTACTTCATTGATAAATCGTTGAAAAGTAGATGCGGCGTTACACAGACCAAATTGCATACGTAAGCTTTCGTATAAACCAAAGGGTGTAATAATGGCAGTTTTATGAACATCCTCTGGATTTACAGGGATTTGATGATACGCTTTCATGAGATCTATGTGCGAAAACATTTTTGTGCCATGTAGGTTCGATGTAAAATCTAAAATATTTGGTACACCGTAATTGTCTTTGATTGTTTGAGCATTAAGTGCTCGATAGTCACCAACAGGTCTCCATTCAGAGCTATCTTTTTTCGGTACCATGTGCAAAGGAGATGCGTAATTGCTTTGCGAGGGGCGCATGTGGCCTAATTGGATCATTGTTTTGAATTCCTCCTTAGCAATGTGTAAGCGGTCAGGTGCAAGTCTGCGGGCTTTAGCCGTTACGGGCGGACCAGTCGTGTTGATGTAATGAACAACTGAATGTTTTATCTCCTGATCTGGGCGTGAAGGTCGTGTGATTTCTGTAAATTCCATTAACAATTTATGGTATACACTATTACCAGATACCGTTTTTACGGAATGGATGCTACTGTTGCGCATTATACCGTCAGTGTTTATGTTTGTTTGTGCATCATTCAATTCATGCTGCACTAAATTTGGCACTAGGTTAAAATTGTACAGAAAATCGGCGCCTATTATGGGAGTGGGCACATTTCCAACTAAAAATGTCCATGTGAATACGCGTCTCAAACCCAGATCTAAGGAGAGAGTTTGTGATGTGTATACATGGATGGGGGAAGTGTTTGCTGCGGAAAGAGTCATTTCCGAGCCATTTCTCCTTTGTAATTTTGATGCGGGAATTATGGAAACGTCAGAACCTGTGTCGATTAAATACTGTATATTAGTACGTCTGTCGCGTACGAATAGGCGATGAGAATTTTTGGGCAAGGCGGTAGTCGCCTCTACACCAGGCCTCGGTCGTTTTTTTGAAATTTGCGGGGAGGTGTGCATTTTTGGGCCTTTTCGCCAAATTTAAAATGATACCAACATTGGTCGTGTTGGTTTTGGCTGGATCGCGATTTGCTGTGATTACCCGGCGCGTGATGTTGCTTATTATGACTGCGGCTTCTGCCACGAGAAAGGTTATCTATGCGCAGATTTAATTTTTCAATTTCTGCAAATAATCGATCTTCCATGGAAACTGAGCAAGCACTTACCGGCATCGGCGTCACTTCCAGTACTCGGTCGGCCACTTCCGCTGCTTTCTCGATCGTCAGAGGAGTTATGGCTGCAAGAATGGACTGTACTCGCGTTGGCAGATGCGTTTGAAAAAGTTCGAGCATGAGCTCGTCTGGCACTTGATGCGATTCGGCACGTCGCTTCATGATGCGGAGCAATTCAGTAGGCTTCCTGTCTCCTAATTGTTCGCCAGCTAAAAGTTTCCGAATTTCCTGGTGTGATGATTCGCCACTTCGGTTGATTAGTTCCCTTTTGATATGTTGGTAAGGGTCGGTCGGGTCCGGCTTCGTGATGACGTCGCGAACTGTCGACGCTGCTTCTGGAGGAAGGTTAGATGCAATGTAGTTAAACTTGGTACGATTGTCCGTTATTGGTTTGGGTACTCCTAATTCGAACGTACTCTCACACATGTGGAACCAAAGTGCAGGGTCGCTGAAGTTGTAGGACGGAATTTTCACCGCGCTGACGTCGGTCATTTTTAAGTCCAAGGCTTCACAGCACGTTGAAGAAAAATAATGGATAATTTTGAAAAATATATCCGGATTCAGGTATTGTGCGTTCTTTAATAGCGGGTCACCATTTGTGGTGTTCTTTGGTGTGCAATTAATACAACATAAATTAGAACACAATAATTTATTCCACAAGACGAAAAGAGACACAAGACGAACACAACCGAAAGGGAAAAGTTAAGAAGTAAGAATATTGATACGCGCTCCGTTCGCAATGCTTCGCGCATGCGCATTACAAACTTGCGCCGAGAGAGAAAGAGAGCGATATTACGCGAATCGTCTGCTTCTGACAAGAACAACGAATTTCAATTCGTGCTCTCCACAGTTAAAAAGTAAAATGGATACAAAATCCGAAAACATTTTACTAGCGTGGCCTTTACACGTTATCACATTATTTTTAATTAATTCTAAAGTGATATATTGAGGACAGTTGGAACGATTGCATTGATTTTGATGTTTTCAAAATTTTGACAGGCATATTTTATTATTTTCGAAATTATATTTTATTTTTCTTTCAACTACCAATTGAAAGCTTCAAAGTTATAAATAAAAATTAAAATAAATTGAATTAATTAAACTAAAATTATTTAAACTTTAACTAGATTTCCTCAAAATGAAAATGATTTATTTTCACGTTTCCTTCTCTAAAAACTTATTTAACCTGGAAAAAAAGGCTTTTTCCTGTTCATAAAACATCATAGACCACATTTAAATGGCCGTTTTGCTATAGGTAGAGTAATTACCTTTTTACAAATTTTATGAGCGAATAAAATTTGAAGAAAACAGAGAAAAACGTAATTTTTGGATTTTCTAGTTCATTTTAAAGCATTGCTTCCAAACATTTCTATCAATGTAATACTAAACCCTCGCTTTAGTGTCGGTTGAAATCATAAATTTTAACAGATACTGCATTCAGTAGATTTTGAAGTAATGTACTTAGAGAAATTATGTAACATGTACTGTAGTTCTTGAATTTTCCAATTAATCAATGTGAAGGTTGATTATAAAATGCAGGCAAAGAAGCTGAATGTAAATAATGGTGGCTTCACACCAACGGCGACAAAGACAAAAAACATGTATCTTCGTTATTGCACATGCGTATTACAAACACATTTTGTTTCTCCCGGTTTGTCTCTGTCGCTGTCTCTGCGCTTTCAAATCTTGGAGGAAGTTCAACTTTTGTCTCTGTCGCCATGTCAACAACCTATCAGAATAAAGCCTAATCCGATTACTGTTGATGCTATTCACCCACTGCTTTCTTTCATCAGCAGTGGAAGCTTTAAAAGCAATCGTCTTCGATGTAAAAGGAGTTTTATTAAACGCGGACGCGATCTGTCAGACATCTTGCAGAATCAGAAATGCAAATAAATGTTTTGCTTTCGAAAAAGAAGAATATGTGCATGAGCAAATAAATTGCTGTTGCTAGCGGTGTGAAGGCTTTTTTAACAGCAACAGACAGGCGACATTTTGTCGCCTGTCTCTGTAGCTGTCGCTGTTGATGTAGAGCCACCATAAACGATATATGATGAGCAACTAAAGTCTACTAGTAAACTTAGATTTAGTTTAAATCATACTTTTCATCAATAAGTTCTCATCAACTATTTTTTACATACATAAATTATCAACTATTTTTTACATACATAAATTATCAACTGTTTTTTACATACATAAATTATCATTTTTTTTACATACATAAAGTATCAACTATTTTTTACATTTATAAATTATCAACTATTTTTTACATGCATAAATAGTCAACTATTTTTTACGTACTTAAATTATCAACTATTTTTCACATTTTTGCTTAACTAAAAGATAAAGTTTCAAATAACTGTTCAACATTTTAAAATACAATCAAAACTTGAAAAAGTTGTAGATTTCAGTCTGTAGAATTAAGTTATTAGATAAATAACAATCATTCAAATGATAATTTAAAAGCAGTGTTTAATCAGAATCTACTGCAGTTTGAATTGACGCTTACGGTTGTCATGCTTTACGGTTGTATGAATCAAAGAAAGAGATGGGTAGAAAATTGCCTTTAGGAAACACATATTTAAACAATAGATTAACTTATTTTGAATCATTTCTGAAAGCCCGACATCTTAGAGACAAAGAAAAAAATATTGATAAGTTTGAAAGAAAACATCTGAGATAATCAGACTTTTAATATGCCGCTACAAAAATGGAGAATTCTTTGATTTTATAATCGGATTAACTTTATTGGATACTTCTACTGAAGCGATTCAAGTAAAAAAGAAACATAAGAGCTTCAAATACTTTTTACGTTTTTTCTAATTTTGAAATTGATAAGTAGTTGTGCTCCGAAATCTTATTAATTTTACAAAGTCTAAGTCTGCAGCCGAAGTATTCTAATACATCTGTTGCTTTCATTTTGTTTTCGCTTATAATGTTTTGAGAAGGAATGTGTGTGTGTGTGTTACAAACGAGTAAGTATTTTATTTTCTATTGAAAATTATACAAACGAAGGGTCTACACATCTAATTGCCAATCTTTGAAGATTGCTAAGCTATCTCCAGCTTGGAAGAACTTAACATAGAATTCGATAGTATTCGTATATTGAAGAATGGTTACAAACGGATATTAAACAAGGTAAATCAACCGCTTCAGGTTGATATAAGTTGTCAATTACACTTAGTTTAAATATGCTTTATGTGAAAATAAATTTTTGATTTTTGATTTTAAAAACACCAAATAACCTTGTTTACTTAGATGCAATTGAAGTGGATGTTCAGAAGCTTTGGTTTGACTGATGACTACAGTACCATCGGCAAACGACGATAGTTAGTAATTGATGGAGTTTTTGGACTATAGGGTGACGCGATATAGGTTTGTTGAATGCATTTCCACTAGCGCACAAGTGAAAGGGGGCATCCTATTTAGCGACCTATTCAAATTACATAACCTTTCCTAATTTGGCGACCTACCCAAAAAAAACGATTGGCGGCAGAAATTTTGTCGTCAATATGGCAAGGAGAAGTAGATGAAGGAGGGGCACAGTGGTACACTGTTACAGTAAATTTCATTTTAAAGTGGTAGCAAAATTAGCTCCAATTTGATTACAATCTTATTAGCTATCTTGTTTTCCAGAAGTCCATGTGTTTGGGAATAAAATTTACATCATTCGTTACATTTCTGTAAGTAAAAGTAAAATTTTGTGTATGTAATTACATTTTCTTTATTCATGAGTGGTGCTTATTTTATAATGAATAACATTTTGGTAGTAAAGCTAGTTATGTTAAGGTTCTGTTGAGTTAAAATGGATGATCTAAATTCACATTATGTAGCCATAAAAATTTTTGTTACACGCCATGTCAGATGGGGTACAGTGTTACAGAATGAAATAGGGCACACTGTTACATACATAATTTTTCCAATTAACACATTACACACAAGTATATATTTCATAATGTAAATTTTATTATTCTTACAGCTCTGCATTTTTTATTTTAAGATTTTTAATTATAAATATGAATTATAACATAAAAAAATAGGTTATTTTTCCTAAAGCTTTTCCTCCATATAGGTTCGCATTTTTTTATATGATGTTTACAATCTTTCTTTATGTGAGTAGCAGTTTTCTTTTGTTAGTTCATTCGAAGCATTCACAAGATAACAAAATTTTATTTCCTTAAAAAGTTAGGTCTTTCCCTAAAGCCCAATCCCCGAAAAACTGCTCAAAATAGATGACGAGTGAAATGTTGAATCTTTGCTGATACTCCAGTTAGAAATGTGATTACAGAGGAAATATTGAAGAGGAAAAAAGCATTAAGCCCTAAAAAGAACTAAATTCCCAAGAAGCGTGCCAAGTGAACCTGAGGCATAAGCCCAATTAACAATGGTGATTACGTTATAGTTGAAGAAGGAGACCTTAAATAATATAAGATTCACTCTATTGGGGAAGTTGTGAATCAGAACACTGTTGATTTTGAAGTGTTGTACTTCAAAAGAATTATTCCATCTTATAAATTTGCACGAACAGAAAAATTTTATTTATTTGAAAAAAAACAAGAAACTTTACCAAACTACCTCTACCATTTCCATTAAGAGGGACAATGAGAAAAGCAGACATGCTGATTTTCCGTGTGGATTAAACTTCCTATCAAAAAATTTTATATAAGTTTACAATTTCTTTAATCTTATTTTATCATCTACTTTATAACATTAGGCTACAATCATTGGTAATGTGTTTCTCACATTTAAAGCTGTTGAACTATTCGTAAACTAATCCAAAGTGGTATTTATTTTAATCCTGCGAAAGGAATCGTTAGATATCTGTATATTTCAATTAAAATCAATTTTAATAAAAGCCAATTCTTTGTATTTATTGTTGCTACTATAACATAACACTGTATCCCACAGCGTGTAACACTGTACCCCGACAGTGGGGCAAAGTGTTATAATGTACAGCATACAAAATAAAAAACGACTTACCCGATTGTAATTGCACAATTTACATCGCAGAGCAAAACGGAAGGTGACAATCGATAAGGATGAATGTTTTCTATAAATATCATTATTTAAAATTTGTCTAAGGGGCCGTCTTCATATTAAATTGGATGCCTGTTCTGATAATTGCAATACTAACCCCCATCTTTTATCACAAATTTGGAATCTACATACAATTTCAGGCGGTAATAAAAAGAAAGTTCATCGATTTTATTGGATTTCTCACCGATTTGTAAGTGTTTGAAAATTAGATCTCCTAATATTAAATTGGTGTTTCACGTCTTTTGTTATACTTGATACAAACATTAATTTTTCTTGGAAATTGTTATTTCATCCTTTGCTACACAAAAACCTAAACATAATCTATGAACATTTTAATTAACAAAATTAATTTACTATTTTTTATCAATTATGAAATTATTATTCATAAAAATTATGAGTAGAAACATGGGCACATTTTGACACCGTGTGATTCAACTGTTACTGAAACATCGGAATTCCAGATATCAGCTCATTACGTGCATAATTAGTAGCGCAGAGAGACTGTTTGCAAAATTCGATGGTTATTATCGTTATTGGGGATTGTTCACAAAGTGAAAACTGAAATTTCTGTAAACAGATCCTGGAATTCAATCAGAATGGATTCTGACTTTGTCACCATCTGAATGGACTCCATACCAAGGCTCCTGCAACAGGTCATTGAGTGCGACGGATATTACACGTCTTTATTAGTATTTATAATCTGATTAAACTCCTAACATTTATACACTCCCTTCAATGGTTTTTATGGATTTTCTCGGTCAGTTTTAAGCCGTTTTACATTATTTTTTTCATCAAATCCACCTGAAATTTTGTGTATAATACAAATCTGAGATAAAAAAAATGGCAAAAATGCATATTTTAATGACACAGCTGAAAATAAAAAACGTGTAAGACTGTGCCCCACGTACCTCTACAGTGTTCTTGAGTTTTATTGAAACTTGTTGTGACATAACTAAGGTGTGCACATCCTGCCGGAAACTTTATTGGAATTATTGGAAGTAAGAGTAACAAGAAATGAACCAATGAACAGTAATAAGTATTAGAAATTTTGTTTTATATTCGTGATTAATTTTATTTCATTTTGAAGTAGGAAATACGCATACTGATGTAAATATTTACAATAACTAGATTTAAATTATGTATTAAATGATGAGTAAATACACTGTCGTATATAAATGCATACATAATTTTAAAAAAATTTGTAAAGCGTGGGTCTGCCTGTATAATTCAAAAAGAGTATAAATAAAATTATGAATACCATATTTAAGATTTATTTGGATACTTGTTATGGATGAGAAGTCCATATATCCAGAAAGAGTATGGTCTACTTGGTGGAAGCTATGGAAGAGTTCTTAAGGGGTACCGGAAGGCAAAAATGATCTCACAGTTCATTTCGAGATTTTAAGTGTTTCAAAATGTTTGAAATGTTACCTTTATTATGGTGTGTGTGTGTGTGTGCGCGTGCGTGTGTGCGTGCGTGCGTGTGTGCGTGCGTGCGTGTGTGTGTGTGTGTGTGTGCGTGCGTGCGTGTGTGTGTGTGTGTGCGCGTGCGTGTGTGCGTGCGTGCGTGTGTGTGTGTGTGTGTGTGCGTGCGTGCGTGCGTGCGTGCGTGTGTGTGTGTGTGTGTGTGTGTGTGTGTGTGTGTGTGTGTGTGTGTGTGTGTGTGTGTGTGTGTGTGTGTGTGTGTGTGTGTGTGTGTGTGTGTGTGTGTGTGTGTGTGTGTGTGTGTGTGTGTGTGTGTGTGTGTGTGTGTGTGTGTGTGTGTGTGTGTGTGTGTGTGTGTGAGAGAGAGAGAGAGAGAGAGAGAGAGAGAGCAATTTATTTTTCTTTAATTTTATAAACTGTTAAGTGAATTTTTTGTTAACTGCAAGCTGAAAAAACAGACTCAGAATCCAAATGAGTCGTTGAACAATGTTATCTGATCACGCGTGCCGAAACACACTTTCGTCACATTGAAATCCCTCACATTCGGAATCCATGATGCAGTTTCTTCCTTCAATGATGGAAATGTATCAAGACTCTTTAATTTTGAAAGCAGCAGTATTAGAACCTGAACTTAATTGTGTCACCTCAATGAAAACATTGGATGATTTGCTGGTTTCTATTGCACTCAGAAAGCAGACATGTATTGAGAAAGAAGCTCGGCAAAAATGAAACAAAAGAATAAAAAGTTAGAAGATAACTTTTTAGATGCTGAAGGACCTGACATCCTCTTATTGTGCTGAATTTTTCTAAATATAAATTTGAGGGTAAGATAAATATACAATTTTATACTCTAAACGCTGTTTTCTCAAAATGCTGTTTTTTCATAAAAATGTAACTTTTCTCAGAATCTACTGAACATATTGCTTTAAAACTTTTTTTTTTCATTTTCCATATTGTGACTTTACATAAATAGACATATGCTTTGAGAGAATAATATATTATATATTTTTTAAATTCTTAATCATGCTTTTTTTTTTAATTTCATAACATCTTAAATTGTAAACAAAACAATTTATTTTTTACAAAAGCATATGTCTATCTATTTAAAAGTATTTGAATATTAACTTTGCCTAATTTTAAACCAATGCTGTGACTAGATTCTGATAAACATGTGCATAAAGAAGCCCCTTTTTAATATGGGTTTCAATGGAGCCTTCCGGTTCACCTTTAGAAACATTTCATTTCTTAATATTTGCTAAACTTTTAAATACACCTTTTCAATTTTCCAATAAGATATATCAAATTTATTGGAACACCAGGGCAATCCAGTTATTTGGGATATACCTCGTCATGATGACAGAAGCAAGTGTAATTTAGTAGCAACCAAATAGTTTCACAATTCATCTCCTCATTGTTGAGTTGAATGTACACACTTTTTACCTTCTAAATTAACTTCTATTTTGTGTGTGTACTTTTTTTGTTTCATGTGTGTGTGATTTATTGTTTGTTCCTTTCCTCTAAGGATTCATCCTCTATTTGCATTGTTTTGTACAGAATTTGATTTGTTACAGAATGTTGAAAACCTCACCGGACACCATAATGTTTATCAAATGTCGCTTTTATTAAAATTTCAACAGTATGCTCACCTTGGTAATCAATAGTAGTATTGGTTTTCGATATTCTATGCAAAACTCCATGCTTAGTTAATATTATGATATTAAAATAATTCCAAATTCAAATATTGTTCTTGATATTGAAATCTGTTTTGGAACATTTACGCATTCTAACTAATTGAATGACTCATATATCATGCATGACTACACACCATTCATATACTGAAGCTTTTTCAAGCATAAAAAGCGCGTTAATTTCATGTAATAAATGTAGAAAACTTTCTTAAACCGTGTTTTTTTTTTTTTTAATTTGTTAGTTCCCAATTACGGTTATCTGCAAAATAATCTTTCGGCATGTTATGTTAAAATAGAAAAAAAAAATAATGTATTGAAAAGTAAACTAGCAATTAGATTAATTTAAGAGAACTAATTAAACCGCTTTCATATTCTTATTCAGTTAGTACTAATTATTGATCCTTTCTTGGAAAAGCACTCCCGCCTTTTTTTTTTTATTTCATCTAAGTTCAAATAGAGAAACAATTTTCTTCTCTGTTTGTACCTAAGACTCCTTCGTAACAGTTAAATCTGAGTAAATAGTAGATAAAAACTCGGACTTCCACGAACTGAAGTAACAAAATGTCTGAATACCGATTGCATATTCATTAATATAATATAAGAAATCCAATCAACAAATATATTCTTCTCAAATTAGGAATTTCTTGTATTTTGTTCACATTCTTTTATTTATTATTCTCATTAACTTAAAAATCTACATCGTTATAAATATGATGAGCATATTGCTTTTAAAAATAACTTGAAACAGACAAGAGTCAGTAAAACTATAAGCACTTTCTCAGTTAGAAGAGTAACAAGTGTACCCTCAAAAAATATTCTTTATTTTGCATTGGCATCGGTATGCGCATGCAAATCGATGACTTGGATCTGACAATGGATTAAAGCAAGTTGGTATTTTCATTCAGTGTGTGCAAGTTGGCTGTAGATATAACATGACCTTTATGGGCTGACCTGAGAGGATTGTACCCTACCGGTATTCAGTACATTAAGACATATATTTGAGGCGGGATGATGTTAGACTAGCCATCCTATTACATTTATGCATCGTTAGTTTTATGTAAAGGTTATAGTGTAACATTTTGGAAAAAAATTTCTCTTCATTTTATTTGCCAGTGTATTTTTCATTGAACCATGTGATACATTTATAGGAATAAGAGTAATAGGATATATTTAGCTATAAAGTGCTAACCCAGACATGATATGAACAAGTATCCTTCTTATCTTCGTTGTATCTTCGAATCATTCACGATTACTAATTGACCTATCTCAATTTCATTCATTACCCGAACAAGATGTCATGCTGCTATGACCCTCATTGGTAAGTGAATTAAAGAGTTTTATACATTCAACAACTCTTGCCATGTGTATAGAATATCAGTATTATCTTGAATTTTACGGTCAATAGTCTATCAAGTCGGTAGATAGTTGGTTAACGTCGCACAGAATCAACACAAAGGGTCATTGGCGACGGTCTGAGATCAACTCTAAAGAGAAATATCAATCAGGAAAATTCTTTGGATTGAACTTTTCAATCTGCATTAATTTCATCTTATATCCTGATATAATATGAAATGGATACAAATTGGATATTTCATCTTATATTCTTGAGTGACATTTTCGTGTTATATATCAACACACTACTTTTGTCGTGTTTATTTAACTGGAAGGGTGGTTGTATTTATGGTGTCATGTTCCTAAACTTTTCAGTGGTGAAGTGAATTAATTCACCTACGTTGTCCGGAAGAACATGATATCAATTGAAAAAGAATAATGGCATTTGAAAATGTGCTAAAAAATGGCGCACATTAAGAAGTCAGAAGAGCTGGAGTGTGAGAGTTTATTTGTAGAAAGGTGTTAAGCTCACCAGAGGAAAGGGATGCTATATATAAAACCATGCATGATGACCACAATAGGTGATGATTTCTTTTGACTCGCAATAATTTTTATCACTTCTGGCACAGTACGATAAACTCGGAGCCATTGACCAATACGAGTAGAATCGCATAATAATCTCAGAGCCAGAAATCAACAGTAAAATAACTCGAGTAGATTCGTACGATAGACTCGTAGTTAGAAACCATAACAAGTACAGGGTGGTCATAAAAAAACTTGGCCGATATATGAACCTCTAGCAGCCGTTCCGTTCAACCGATCGAGATGAGATTTCAGATATAGTTATTCAGAGGTATGAGCTCGGGATTCTGTGAACGACAACAAAGTGGTACTCACGGTTACAGTTATAGGTAGAGAAACTCGAAATTTTCGAATGACAACGCCCACTTTTTCCCGTCTCAAAATGCTCAGCGCATGCGAAAACCCTAAAGAGCGTTGGAACGGTATGTGTATCACAAAACACGGACGCGTTATGCACTCACAAAAAACAGTTCTGAGAACGGCCAACAAAACCACGTTCTGGGGGCACGGAGGAAATTTGCATATGACAGAGGCAAGACACCAACCACAGAACGCCTTTCTCCAGATACATGGGCCTCGTATTTGGCGATGGTTTCGACGGTAAACACGCAAGGCCCCTTCCACGGCATTCATTCCATTTTAATAATAGAATTTTACCAATTTTCCATTAACTTTCGCTGACAGATTCATTTCGTTGGCGTGTGCGAGCTCCCGACTGAAGATCTGGCTGAATATTTGGCGAAAAGCGTTCTGTGGTTGGTGTCTTGCCTCCAACATATGCAAATTTCCTTCGTGGGCTTCGATCTTGGTTTTGTTGGACGTTCGCAGAGCTGTTTTTTGTGAGTGCATAACGCTTCCGTTTTTTGTGATACACGTACCGTTCCAACGCTCTTTAGGGTTTTCACATGCGCTGAGCATTTTGAGACAGGAAAAAGTGGGTGTTGCCATTCGAAAATTTCGAGTTTCTCTACCTATAACCGTAACTGTGAGTGCCATTTTGTTGTCGTTCACAGAATCCCGAGCTCATACCTTTGAATAACTATATCTGAAATCTTATCTCGATCGGTTGAACGAAACGGCCGCTAGAGGTCCATATATCGGCCAAGTTTTTTTATGACCACCCTGTAGATTAATAAGTTGATTCATATGAAAAATCGGAGCCAGAAGTAGAATAACGAGTAGACTCGATCAAAGAGTCAAATAGAGTTCGTCCACGAAAAAACTTGTTTATTGTCCTTCGAATTTCTAAACTATCTCTGCCGTAAAATCAACTCAAAATACGCTCAAGCATTCATACAGAATTAATGATTTTTGTTCCTAAACACCTAACACTAGATCACCTGGTCTCTAAAGGGATTAATCCATGTCATCCGACGTGGCCAGATTGGATTGCACCTAACCTAACCATATCACCCCAAATTAATAACTCCGATTTAACATCAACCAAATCCAATTACTGTCCCCAGTTCTGTTAAGCTTGAAGAACTTTTTGAAGCGTGCATAGTTAAAGGTAAACCGGTGGAGCCAACTTGGGGAGATAATTTGGGAGGTAGCCAAGTAAAACCCCACTTGCTGGTTTTTATTTGTGCTTTTGGAACAATTAATCTTGCTTATACAGGTTATTATCTATATTAGCATGTCGTATGAACTTGGGATAGACGCGGTATTAAAATTAAAGCAATCATTAGAATTTAATTTGGAATGAAAATTTGCATCATTTGCGTTTGGTCTAAAAGGACTGATCGATAGTGGTACATTTGAAGTGTAACCAAAAATCCAAACGTCCTTTTATGTAGATATTTTTTTCCCAGAGTGATAATCACCTAGGAATAAAAAAAAATCAACATACATGGACAAATAAGAGGAACTCCATGTTTAATGAAATTTTATGTTTATTTGAAGCATATTTAGTATCCAAGCCCATCTAGTGCGTTGGATGAAGGGCGGAAGGTATTAGCACATTAAAAGAAAACGAAACAAATGGGGAAACTGAGAGTGACATTAAGTTGAAGTTGAGATGGATGCAATTCTCCACTAGGCTCCTTAGTCAGGCGCGGTATTCACGCGCATCATGTTATCGCCACTTGCCGGCGAATCCATCGTCGTTCTCAAGTAGTCGTACGTGGGAGTCGGTTTGGATGCGTGGGTGAATCAGTGAGGTGAGTAAGTGTGTCCCCCAAAATTGACGCTCCATACTTTTATAAGTTTTCTTTTGTAGAAATGAGTTGAGAGAAAGCCTGTCTGGTTAATGTGCTCGGAAACGTTTCTTCCTTCCCTGTGTCATGTTTAGTTGTAGTTTTTCCTTCTCTTTCTGCCAAGACCCCCAAGGAGATAACCAGGATGGCATGTTAATGGGTTTTTTTCACAGTTATTCGGCCAGGGAGCTTCCTTTCGTACCCGTACCCGGGTTCAGCGACTTGTTAACGGCTTTTTGTGGGGGTTATACGTCCATTGCAGACCTAGATTTCAGGTGTTGTGTCCACGAGGTAGACGTACACTGATATAGGTCGGTTATATATAAAAATAAAATGTGCAATGTCACATATCCTCCGGCTTTTTGTGGGGGTGATGCGTTCATTGCAGACCGAGATTGCAGGGGTTGTGTCCACAAGGTAGACGTACACTGATATAGGTCAGTTATATATAAAAATAAAATGTGCAATGTCACAGAGGGTTTTTTAATATTTATACTTAAAGGTTGTAGGCTCTGGCCCAACCATAAAAGTATCAAAATCAAGAGGCTTATCTTCCCCTGGAATTTGGCCCTCTCCCTCGCTGGTAATGCCCTACTATCAAATGAGTAGGGTTGAGTCACCCTGAATCTTCGGATAGATTCAAAAATTTCTATCGATTGTTTTATCATTTTATCACAATATCTTTATCGGTAAAGTGGTCATAGGTCCCATGGGTCCTGGGTTCAAATTCTGGTTCGTAGGAGCATGGATGTTGGAAGCTTAAACACTGAGTGTTCCCTCACGGTATAATGGTCATAGCGTTTGTATCCCGCCCATGGGTCGAGGGTTCGAATTCTGGTTGGTAGGAGCATATATGTTGGAAGCTTAAACAATGAGAGCTCCCTCACGGTATAGTGGCCATAACGATTGTATGGCCACTATACCACCCTTGTGTCCTAGGTTCGAATTCTGGTTCGTAAGAGCATGGATGTTGGAAGCTTAATGGTAACTCACATGTGCTTACTAATCGAAGTGGATCGACTGGCTATCAAAGTACTCTGGGTAGTGTTTTTACCACTACATTATTACCACTTTAACCCATCCATAAATTGTCCAACATTAGGATTCATGCTTTTTCTTCAAACCGAGCAATCGGCAGAAATAACAGGAAGCTGCGTGTACATGCTCCAGTCTATTTCATTAGAATGTCGATGGTCCAATTTGAAGATTGAATGATGATGGTCCAAATTGAGAGAGATTGTATTATCTGTAGTCCTTAAATATATATTAGGTATATTATCTTGGTAGTCCATATTAGTTATATTATCTCGGTAGTCCATATTAGTTATATTATCTGTAGTCCTTATTAGTTTTATTATCTTTAGTCCTTATCTATATAGATAATTCTCTTACGTGGCACTCAAAAAAGATGTTATTTGTTATCGGGTTTTGGCAACACTGTACGATTGTTTGTTTATCACGAAGCCTCGCGCCTCAATTGAATTTATAGCTTTATCGGATAAAATTTTATTGAAAAAAATCAATATTATGGTAGCTGTTGCAGCTTACAAACGACATGCTGGGTGTTCGATTTCCAAAGCAGCGCTCACATTTCGAGTCAAAATTTGCTCAAAGTTTTCATTTGAATTCCAAATTGTTCCGAGTTCTGATTCCAAAGGTACTGTATAATTTTTCTGTAGTACAACAAATTTATGTTTCAAAAATATTTTTTGGAACAGCATATTTTGTAAACAATGTCCCCATTGATGCGAACGAAGCGATCAAGGTTCGAGGAGCGAACCAATGAGGATTGCAAAGCAATCCTCCGGGGGTTGGCAAGCGTCAGCGAGCAGGTGGCGGGCCCCCTAGTTAGATATATTATCTGTAGTTCTTTTTAGTTATATTATCTGTAATCCTTATTAGTTATATTATCTGTAGTCCTTATTAGTTATATTATCTGTAGTCCTTAATAGTTACATTATCTGTAGTCCTTATTAGTTATATTATCTGTAGTCCTTAATAGTTATATTATCTGTAGTCCTTATTAGTTACATTATCTGTTGTCCTTATTTGTGGCTGTGGTCCTTAATAGTTTAGAAGACCGTGTCCTAAGTATATTGGGCCGACCAACCGGTTTAGTGGTTAAGGTGTTAGACTCTAGATTGGAAGATTCCTATTTCGAATCCGGTTCCGGGCATGGATGTTGTAAGCGTATGGTGTAGAAGCGGCTGGTACACCTTAAATCTGTCATGGCCGAAAGTCCTCACGTTGGGTTGGCGTGGAAGTTTGGAGAGTGGAGTGCCAGCTGAGTTGTTGCCTCGTCATCTGACCGTGGTTCAAAATTACGAGGTGTTGTCCTCGGCTCTTTCCCTTAAGGGATTTATCCTGGACCGTCGTCAATAACCCGTTGTGTTGTTCTAGTACGACGTTAACTAAAACTTGCCAATTACTATTACCTAAGTATATTGGGACGCGAGAAGATTTGTGATGCAGTGTTTGGGACTCGGGTTGAACAAAACATGCCTATATTTTATCTGACAAAAAAAATTTTAAAAATGAATTCACTAGATATTCACCTTATGCTCAAAATTAAGCATAACAGTTTAAATTCCAAAGCATTCCTAATGCAACATTTCATGTGCTATAAACATTCCCTATCATAATATCTTAATGATGCACTTAATGATAAATTCTAACAAATAGTGGATACAAAATTGGGGTAACTTCCCATTGTTCTCAAACGCCATAATCAATTTAAAAATCTCAACCTCTCCAGAGCTACTTAAAATCATCACAGCCTCTGGGACAGAAGCTAAGCCTAAAGAATAGAGTTTGTAATAATTGCTCCGAATATTATTCAATAAATCTCAATAATTACTCTTATCTAAGCAGTAGGAAATCCGCTAATTAAATACCAGGAATATTTTCCTGAAACTGAATTAAATCTGTGTTAAGGTGGCTCACTCTTTGTGAACGTCGAGTTTTAGTTTGGAAAGCTTGAGCGTGGTGTATTAGAGTAACATTAAATAATTATTCGCAAATGTAATGAGATCACTAAGTAACAAGGAAGTTTACAAAGTGATTCAGTAAACTGTTTTGCAATGTTTTGATAGTCAACAAAAGCTTATAAAGTTTTACAAATATAAAGAGCATAATTGCTCTATTACAAATTAATCATTTTCCCAACCTCTTAAATTTTTTTGTCTGAATTCCAAAAGTTTTGATAGGCATGATCCTATAATCTTTCAGTAAGAATGATATATAATTGCCAGTCTTGTTATAAAGAAGTATACAATGCATTTATTAATGAGTTAAACATTTGAGTTTCTTTCAGTCCTCGAAAGGTTTAGAAAACCTTGCAAATCAGGATTAAAAATTCGTCATTAAGTAGATTAATGTATTAAGATCAACGAATCTTGAGACATAAACACTATTTTACCTTGAATGTTAAAATAAATATATGCATACGTAAATTTTAATTCGCATTCAGGACGATTTTCATTCAAAATGCGTGGTTTCCTTTAACGTGAAAAGATCTAAAATGCAGTTAAACTTTACCGTTTTCAACAAATAGTATTGTTTGTTAGTTTTACTGTACTCGACTACTCTAGTTCATAAAAACCTCACTAGAGATAAATATTAGCATATATTTGTGTATATACGAAATTTACGGTCTTTAAGGGATTTAGAAGGGGGAACTTCAGAAAATAAATAGCTAATTGCTGATTCAAGAATCCTATTAAATGAGTTCCAACGAATAACAAACTGGATAAATTAAAATGTAACTCACTTTCAGTATTCAAATGAAGAGATTAACCGTAAAAATATTTTAGCTAAACTAAAAATTTGCTACTTTCTTTTACTTAATGTATCTTAAATTCCTTAGAAACTGAAATATTAAGCACTAAATGTGTGTTTCTTGTAATTGGGGAAAGGATCATTTTATCAGTCACATTTTCAAATTTGTAACTAATATTTATAATGCTATAAGGTTCGCCGCCCCCTACTCGCTTACGCTTGCCAAGCTAAAGATATGCTAGTTTTAGTTTTGTATCGGAAATTATTATCTAACAGTTCCGAAAATTGAATGACCAACTTCTATTTCCACGACTTTATTTATTAACCAAATGTTAAAATAATTATACCATAAGAAAGAGTATAATCTAAGGTATTCAGTGCTAGCTTCAAATTCAAAAATATAATAGTACTAGCAAAATACCCGACCTTACTCGGTTTGAATTCGTTTACTCTAGATTGAAAAGATAATCAAAATATATAATGACTTACGTTTTTTGTAGAATAAAAATTTATTTCAACACCTTTCGCCATCTTTATATTTTCTACAACTTACTTTGGACACAAATCCTACACATGCATATCCATTCATGTAATACATTTCACATACATCGCACAATTGCTGTAAGACAAAGCTACAAAAAGACGAAAGGTGATACTAAGGATACTACTATAAAAGACGATTTATAGGAAGATTTGGAATTCCCTTTCTTAAGTTCTTTTCATGTGCAACTCAATTAATTAAAATTACGATTTACGGCGAGTGCTCTCGCACTCATAGTCAACAAAACAATATTTTTTTACTTGTGGCACTCTTGCCTCCGATATGCGACATTGTGAAATTTTGCAATCTTCTCCTGTCATTACTACAACAAATTTTTTAATGTTGGAAAAAGTTCTAGTTTGGATTTTTAAACATTATTCTTTCAATAACGACATTATTCTTTCAATAACGGCATTATTGTTTAAATAACGGCATTATATTCTTTAAATAACGGCATTATTCTTTAAATAACGGCATTATTCTTTAAATAACGGCATTATTATTTCAAAAATGGTATAACTACACTTAAAATTTACTGAAAATTTATACTGACTTACCTAACATTTTCAAGTCTAATACTTTGTGGTGCTGTTGGGTGTGATGAGAAGGAAAACACATTTATTAAAATAATAAATATTTAAAACAGAAAACAGTAAAATAGAACAAAATAAAAGATGTCGGAAAAATTGTTCTAAAGATATTAATTTGTGTTTCATTTTTATCTCTTGATCTCGCACAGTTGCCACAATTTACAACTAAAAGTGCACAAAATTTAGAAATGTGAAATTAATTCAGAGCGAAAGAAACAGAAAATACCACTGCTCACGCGATCTTGTTCATTCTCGTTTCGTTGAAAAATATCGTCTGTCCCAAATATTCCGAAATCGTTTTCATTGCGCAAAGAATAAAAATAAGACTCGAAACAATTGAAGTATCAGACCTTAAATTTCATTAAAAAATATAATTTTTTGAAGAATAATTACTTTTTCAGCAGTACTGGTAAAACAATCGAAGTAATCGTAATATTCAATAGACATTCCAATTTTTCCAAAATTACCAAATTATGGTTGATTTAAGTATACTTGCTCAGGTGTTTTAGCATGAAACTCAACTAAATATAACAATAAAGGAATGTTTAATATTGCATTCACTAAAGTAATAGATTATGTATAAAATAAAATACACTGCAATCAAATATCTGGAATACAACTCATGTGATGGCAACACAAACACACAAACACAAAATCGAGCATAGAACAGAAAGACGGACAGACAGACTTTCGCAACCAATTCCACTCACTAAATCAAGATAAGTACTCACTGGATGCAAATTTCCATGAAAATATCTTAAACCGCGTGGACGTGTATAGGGCACAACATACAGACAGACAGACACCAAACGAGAAAAAGGCGGATTCGGCATCAGAAGGGTCCAAAACGGATAGAAAACTTGAAATGGGTCGAAAATATTGAATGTACAAACAAACACTCCATTCTTATTTATATAGATTAAGTTGTAGATATGAAAGTTTTAACAAAAGTAGCGAAAATATCCCAATGTTCCGAAATTAGTCTGACCACCTTTTGATCTCATCGAATTTGTTTATTAACCAATTTAAAAAATAATTGTACCGTAAAAAAGAGTACATTCTAAGGTATACTGCGATGTTTTCAAATTTAAAAACTAATAGTCATAAGATATAGATATGACAGTTTTAAAAAAATGTAACAAAAATGTCCTGATTTTTCCCGTATTTAAAAAAAAAAGAAACTATCAGGAACCAAATTGAAATTTTAAAAAACTCGACGAGTTGCAAAAATTTACGCTTTATTATTACGAGGTATTTTAAAAAAATTACGTCTGAAGACTGAAAATTTTTAAGTATTTTACTCACTGGCGTTAGAAATTTAGCTTTTTCAATTTTGACACTTAATAAACCCTTAACTAATAGCCGCATCGGAAAAAAATCATCACAATTGTCCAGGGAACACGAAGAAGAACAAACCATGTTAATTTTGTATTTTTCTGACCTGTACTTTCTCGGGAAACCGTCTAAGAATCGAGCTAAACAACACAGTTTTCAATCCTGCGACAGTGGCGACCGAGGCGGCGGTAACTTTTTTAATATAGAGAGAAAGGGATGAAAACCCGATGTAGCAAACTACTTTTTATCACCTTTGAATGAACTAAACGTGTTTTTTGTAATTGTAGGAAGGGTTCTGTATCAGTCGCATTTTCAAATTTTGAACTCATATTTTTAATAAACTTGAAAACCGGATATAATAATTTGGAGAGTGGAGTGCCAGCCCTCTCAGGTGTTGCCTCATCGTCTGACCCTGGTTCAAACTTATGTGGTTTTGTCATCGGATCGTTCTCTTAGGGAATTGATCCCGGATCGTCGTTAATAGACCTTTGCGTTGCACTAGTATGACGTTAATTAAAAATTACTGATATAATAAATTACTTTTTATCACCTTTGAAAATTATTCCAGCTTTCATACCGTGTTTATAATGTTAAATTATTTATACTGCGAATGGAATGATGTAGGTCATGGTCATCTACTTTTTTTAGTTCCAGTAGTAATTTAGATGACAGGTCTCTCATGAAATGAAATATTGTATCTAGAGTGCTCAGTGTATAATTCGCACCAATTGCCTAAATTTTTTCTTTCCTTTTACACAATTGTATAAATTAATTTTTAAGGGTATAATAAATATATTCATAAGCTTAAGAACCTTGGAAACAGATTGCATTTTTCAGTACAAAAACCACATTTCTGAGGGTCGCCCTCGGGTCCTAGTACCATGGTGTCAGTGATCCCCTCCACACACAAACAATGTCAGGGCCCTAGAATGAGTTGGATAAACATCTCGACCACATTACTTTAAGTACTGCTATTGTTTGGTTAGATAAGTATTATTCTAACCAAATACATCAAGAAATGATTCACAAAATGCCTCAAGAGCTCAAAGTCTACTCGGATAACTGTGACTGGTAAGAACTTTGAGCACTTGTTTTGAAAGTTAACGTGTACACGCTTTGTCCTAGTGTAAAGTATCGCTAAATAAAGAGTTTTTCCATCCAGTATTGGCTTGTCATTTCTGACCAAGTTGGGCTTTCCGGCCATATAATCCTATGTGATTCTGTTTAGTTTTTGTGTCTTCAACCCTAAAAGTTGGTACCGTGAAGTTTTTAATATGTATACATATATACCTAAAAATAACCCCCTTGATACAGTTCTCATCAGAGATCAGCTCAATAGCTTCCCATTTACCTATCAGCTTTTTGTCTCGTTTGTCCAATAATTCAATATATCTTTTCACCTTTCATTCCCATCACCTTTGACATCAGGCCTTTACAAAATTTTGACTTCCATTAACACTTTTCCTTTCATACAGCATGTCTAACATCCAATTACCCTTTCGTTTACTACAGACATCTACCAATGAAATCTATTGCTAGATCCCATGATCCAATAGTCTTTCTTTTAATTCTTATCCCTCTGGTGAGTTTATTGCTAACTATGCACTTTTTTCATGAGCCCCTTGGAATAAGGCATATGTACCCTTCGGCATGCATATGTAGAAACTCCAACTTCTGTAATTTCGAGCTTTTCTGACGAAAGCCTCAAAACCTTAGCACATATTGGAGTACCTTTCGTTTGAATGTAGTGCACAATACCATGTTTCGTGTTGGGCTTGTTCACATTTGGATGAGATATCTCTGGATATTATTTCAGAAGTCGCAAGATCTCAGTGCCACCCAATTTCAAAGAAATATTAATATTCCTCACACAAAAAGAAGTTCAGGATATTGTTGATAATTGGTCGAAGATAGAGTACTTGGACACTGAAGACATTTCAAGTACGTCTTCACAATAATATTTCCACGGAAAAAATAATTTCAAATGGGATGCCAGAGGGAGAACGTAATCCTGCCGTTAGAAATGCCAAAACACGACATAGTTTTACAGTTTCCAGGGTAGAAACGTCCTGCAAAATTAGGTCCGAAAGCTGAGCCTGAAGAGACATGGAATCTACTTAACTTATGTAGTAATATAAAATGTATTTCATGTTAAGAATTGAATTATCTAAATTTAAAATGTATAAATAATAATTATCTAAAGAATAATTCATTAATATATTATATGAATAAACTTTATACGACTTTAGTGAGCGAGGTCTGAGAGGCCCCACCACACTAGTTACGAGACGGTTTGTGACACAGCAGTTAAGGGTTAAGAAAATCAGCTCCGATTATGGAACGAGTTACATAAGAAATTACAAAAGGTCACTGAAACTTGCGACGTAAGCTAACATTCAAGTTGAGTACACTTAAACCTGTTTTGGTGCGATCTTTTTTTTTGTGGGATCTTTTTTCGTGCGATCTTTTTTAGTGCGATCTTCTTTTGTGCAATCTTGTTTTGAGCGATCTATTTTTGAGCGATCTTTTTTGTACGATCTTTTTTATGCGATCTTTTTTTGTACGGTATGACAAAAATTTATTCAGTACAATATACAGTCTTTTCAAAATTTCAATCGAATTAAAACATTATTGACAAAGTTATCAATAAAAATTACTTAAATAAAAAAATTTAATACGTACTTAGATTGCTTTACCAGTACTGCTGAAAAGGCAAATTTTTTCCTAAAGTTATTTTTTTTTTTATGGAATTTCAGTTCTAATACTTCATTTATCCAATTCTGAAAGAATTCCAAAAGGAGCTTCAATCTTATATATCTGGCTACCGAGACATATACAAGCGGCTAATGAAACAACAGTCGTCGCAAAAACTGATCACCGACTACATGGTAACTGAAAAAAAAGTCAACTCTAAACTAGTTCGAGGTAGTATCGTCAAGTGACGAAAGTGATTTGAACCAGTTCACCACAAGAAAATCCGAGTATTGTCAGGCTACGAAGGATAATGGTTATACATTTTGAAAAGTTTTGTATGCGTAAAATAAGTACATATGTAAATAAAATATTTAAAAATGTTCGTATGTGTATTTTCTAAACGAGATTTCTAAATGAGATTCCAAAAGGTTTGACGAGATTCCAGTAGTTGCTAATCCTCGTGTCTTGATTTCGCTTAAAAAAACAATTTCTAGTTGTTTCGTAAGGTTCTAAGTTACTATTTTCTACGTGAGACTTTTTTTATGCGGTCCCGATTCACCGCATAAAAAAATACTTTTTAAATGTGTTGCGAACAAAAATTTTTATAGCTACTCATGAAGTTTTGGAAGATTTTTTTTCTATCTATCGCACAAAAACAGGTTTGAGTGTAGTTGAAATCCGGCAATTGGTATTTCAGCTCCTGTCGCAGAATACAGTTTCATATCGGAATGTATCTTCTTTATAATGTTTGTGTCTGAGGATAAACAAGAAAATCCTGCACCACAATCAAACAGAAACCATAATCCCGTTAATTTGTCAGTCCCGAATAGGCAGTTTGATCTAGATGTGATACCATCGGGTCAAATGGCTCTACGAGTTTTTTCAAGATGAGCAGGGGGATTTCCATTTTGTGCCATTTTCGCCGAACGTAGCGTGGTACCAACACATATTTGGATCAGAAGGTTCTTTCGGTTTGGGAGTTACTGGTCCAATCACACTGCGGCCACGTGACCGACTTCGAGGAGACTGTTTCAATAAAGAAGTCAACCATTTTTTTTGTTTAGACAGATACGAAATTTCTTTTTTCAAACTCGCGGTTGCTGCCGACTCTTGAGGGACGCCAAAAACATACCACGTATCAGAAATTTGCATTATTTGATTTCCAATCGGGCCAATTTGTTTAAATCTTCTGTTAGCCAAAATTTAATGAATGGTGATGGGAAGTCGTTGCAGCCAAAAAAGGTTGTCGTCAATTTTATCCGAGGCGAGGTTTTTCATTTCAAGCAAAAATTCGAGGGTTTACGTTCACCCAGTTCAAGTTCCGAAATTAGTTTATTTATCTTTGAGGAAGTGCATTCCGAAAGCTGGCCAATTAAGCGTTCCTTTAGAGTTTTTTAAGCATTCTCCTTCGGCCTGTTCTGGATGAGATCCCCTATAGAATTTAAATCATCTTTTCTAACAAAAACTTGATGAACTTTGGTTGAATCGGTAGTAAGCTAATTGATTTTCAATTTGAGCAAACCAAAGTTCGTCATTATCACTCCAAAACTGTGGCAATTTACAGCCAATAGCCAAAACTTGGGTTTCTGCATTCGTGTAAATTAACAAAACTTTATCGTTAGTATTCGATATCCTCAAAAAAAAAAAGGAACAAGAAAATTAAGCGAATCTGAGACTTTGCTACTCATAGAACGGAGTGGAAATAGGAAAAAATAACAAAGAACAAAATAATAAGAAAAATAATAAAAAACAATAGCTGTTACAGCCATTAAATGAAGAAAAGTAAGCCGAATTAAATCTAAGACACTCTATTGTACGAACGTGATGTACAATACGCAAAGATTTTTTGTGTATATTTATACAAAAAATTTCAAAAACACGGGAAATTTATAGTAATTACGAAAAGTAAGTAGTAAAAATGTGATGAAATGTTAGCGGATCAGAGCGTCATCATGGAGGAGCCTGAACCAGACAACAAAAAATGGTAATTGGTATTTATTAATTTTTAATTAACGTCGTACAAGAGAAACACAACGGGATACTGCCGACGATCTGGGATCAATCCCTTAAGGGAAAGATCCGAGGATAACACCCCGTAATTTTGAACCATGGTCAGATGACGACGTAACACCTGAGCTGGCACCCCACTTTCAACATAAAAAGGTGTACACCATTATATATATATATATATATATATATATATATATATATATATATATATATATATATATATATATATATATATATATATATATATATATATATATATATATATATATATATATATATATATATATATATATATATATATATATATATGTATATATATATATATATATATATATACACGAGGGAGTATCAATAAGTAACGCACATAGAGTAAAAATATATTAACAATAAAAGCAATTAATGACAATACGAAACACAAATGATAGTATTACCCATTTATTACTTTTCCACATACTTTCCATGCATATTGAGGCATTTTCCCCAACGATGTATCAGTTTGAAAATCCCGGTCTGATAGAACTCCGTCGGCTGCGAGAAGAGCCACCTTCACACGGCCTGTTTGAGTACCGTCGTCAGAGTCGAATTTCTTAGAGTCAAGGAACTTCTTTATGGGTCCAAAGCGCAGTGCGACAAATCAACACATTTGACTGATGCTCGACATCGCTCGTCCGCATGTGTCTCGCCTACGTGCAAAAGTGGAGGGTTTCGGTTGGGAAGTTTTGGAGCATCGTCCATACAGCCTGGACCTAACACTCTCCGATTTCCATCTATTTGGACCCATAAAGAAGTTCCTTGACGGTAAGAAGTTTGACTCTTGCGACGGCATTCAAACGGGCCGTGCGAAGGTGGCTCTTATCGCAGCCGGCGGGGGTCTATGAGATAGGGTGGGCCGAAAAACACTTTTTTTCGAAATCGCTATTCTAATAGCGCGGAAAGGGTTCTCTCTGGGTTCAATAAACACGATGTGAAATATTTTTTTGATTGGATAATATCTTCTGCCTCCGCATCGCACTTGGATTTTGGAGATTTTGGAAAAAATGGCAATTTTTACTCGGCGAAGGAAATATAATTATTTTCCAATATTGCAATTCTAATAATATGGAAGAGGTGCCCACTGGGTTCAATAGGAAGGGTGTAAAATATTTTTTGGATCGAATTGTATCTTCTGTTACTGCATCGCATTTGAAATGTTGCTATTTTTGAAGAAATGTTCACTTTTTCTTGGCTTTTCATGCTGCCTGTATCTGACAGGATGTGAAATGAGGGGAGGTGTGTTCGCAATTCTCTTCAGATATATCTGAAGTAAATTTAAATCTGGACATTTACAAACCATCGACATCGAACCGTTTAATCTCTCTTACTGATCTTAAAAGTACAAACAATTAACTCCGTTTGTATCTAAATCATCACAAATGCGACATGGCCTCTCTTTAACTGCTGTGGTTGTCGACAGGTTTGGAGTCTTGGACCGGGCTGTGGCTGCAATTGCTTCAAGTGTTCTTCACGATGTCGGTCTCATAACTAGCGACAACTCAAATTTGGTGGTTGACAAAAAACAAGCTGCGAAGGGAAAAGGCTAAAGTTAGAATGGATTTAAAATTTCAAGCTTTAAAGTGAAGCTCAGGCATTACCGTTGAAGGGGCTGTATTTCTATGGTCGTAAAGATTCTCCACTGAGAGAGGAGAGAGGAGATACTAAAAGATACACGAGAAAAGCAAAAGAGGAACATTTATCTCTTATTGAAGAATCGGGTTCACGTTACATAACTCATTTGAGTCCATCATTTGGCACTGAAAAACTGATTCTGACTGGACTATTATGAGATATTTTGAAGGGATCAGATATTTCACAGCTTCTGGCAATTGGCTGTGACTGTACATCTGTTAATACTGGATGGAAATCCGGTGTAATTTGGTGTTTGGAATTAAAACTTGGTAAACTTCTGCATTGGGTAATATGTCTCCTACATTTTAATGAACTAACTCTGAGGCATTTGTTTGAAACGTTGGATGGGCCAACAAATGGCGGAAAATCATGTTCTAGTAATATTGGGAAGGTGCTCTTTAAATGTGAAACTTTGCCAGTGACAACTTTCGAAATTATTGACTACGAGTTACCAACAACTGATGGCGTGACTTCAGCAAGGATCAAATGTACTTACTAGAAATATCTCAAGCGGTACGATTGCGTACTTGTTCTGATGAACTAGCTATACGCAGTCTAGGTCGATTATCACATTCACGCTGGCTAACAACAGCGAACAGAGTTCTAAGACTATATGTTAGTTCTCCAGATCCTTCTTTGAAGTTGAAACAAATCGCTGAGTTTGTTATGAAAGTTTACACTCCAAATTGGTTAAATATAAAATCTATATGCTAGGTGAAAGATGGAGCTAAGCATGTGTGAATTAATATTTTTAGATCCAGGTATTTATCTCAAGACCTCAAGGACGTCATTGGTGGAGTAATTTGTCGAAATTCGTTCTTTGTTCATTCTGAGAATATCTTGCTGAGTATGTTGAAGGATGAAAGACCGCACATCAGAGAACATGTTGCACGACGTATTATTAAGTCTAGAGAGTCATCTTCCAATGAAAAGTCAGTACGTGTATTTCTCCCACCAAAACTGAATTTCAAGCCTCTTCCTGCTGATTAAGTGTAAGCAAACTTCTGGTATTGGCATGTCATAACATTTCTATGGTTATAATATTCTTAACAAATATTATATTAATATATCGCGACCCAGCTATTATTTAATAATTTTCAGGGAATATTATCAAATGTACAATACAATGCAGCAATAAATAGTGTTTGTACCCATCTATTTTCATGTTTTATTTATTTCTATAACACATAAAAAAGTGCTATTTTCTTCAAAAACTGCAAAATTTCAATTATAATGTGGAAACAGATATTATTCGATCTAAAAGATATTTTACACCTTTCTTATTCAACCCAGTGGGCACTTCTTCCGCACTATTAAAATAGCAATATTCAAAAATATATAGATTTCTTACGCCGAGTAAGAATTGTCAATTTTTACCCAAATTTCCAAAATTCAAGTACGATGCTGGGGCAGAAGATATTATTCAATCGAAAAAATATTTTACACCGTGTTTATTGAACCCAGAGATAACCCTTTCCGCACTATTAGAATAGCGATTTCGTAAAAAAGTGTTTTTCGGCCCACCCTACTATGAGACCGGTATTTTCAAACTGCTCCATCGTTGGGGAAAATGCCTCAACATGCATGCATGGAAATTATGTGGAAAAGTAATAAATGGGTAATACTTTCAAAAAAAGGTTCCTACTGTCATTATTGCTTTTATTATTGTTATTTTTTACACACACACACACACACACATATATATATATATATATATATATATATATATATATATATATATATATATATATATATATATATATATATCTTCTTTTTAATCTATGGTTAGTCTAGTTTAAACTGTGCGTCGATGTATATATTTTAGACTCGCTGAGTTATATTTAGTGCATGGTATTTGTGAAACAGTTACACTAATATTGATCCCACTTCACACAACCGACATAATATTATTTTATAGAATTACTTAAAGCCTTTCCTGATTTTCTGAAGACATAAAATATGTCATTAATCTTCGCTATCTCGACAATGAAAGTGTTTCGAATAAATGGAATAAATAAATATTTATAAGTAAATATAAGAAAAAATAAGAATCAAATTGTTCTTATATGTGCCGCATGAATTATAACTATGAATAAAAATGTAACTGAGTTCTCAAATAACCTAAGTAATGCTTAAAGTTTCAGTAAGCAACCCAAAGAATCGGAGTCTATTTCCATTTTTCATCGATGGAAATATCCGTAAAATTACGATAAATTATCCAACCTAAAATATCTATTCGTCTAAGTCCAATATAAATATTTGATGTTTCCATTCCTTTTCTCCAGATAGCAAAATAAGATGTGACGTAAGATTTAGATTTTCTCCGAAGAATGCTTCAAAAGCTGCATGCCTATTTTTTCCTTATCGTTTTTACCTTTAAAAATCTATCCATTTGTTCAGTGAATGGCTTTGTTTTTATGTTTCCTCATTTTTAGAAACAACTTGAAGTTCAAAATATTTTCAACATCATAAAAATGTATTTCATCCTAAACTAGTTTGTGTCATTTTTATAGTCCTTATATGAAAATATCTAATATACACAAAGCCATCAAACTACGAGTAATTTCACAAATTTCTAGCATTTTGAAGTAAGATTGTTTTTTTAATCCTTTAAAATTAAACTGTGTCTTAAAGATAAGTAATAGAGAATATTCAAGAAATGTCACTCCATTTCCCAACTAAACATGCCTCTTAAATAGATTGTTAATCCCCACAAAGCCAGCAAAAGAATTTCACAAAATTCTTACGCTTTGACTGTTTCTTAAATCCTTAACGATTTGGCAGCGTCTTAACGATAAGTGATAGAGAAATTTAAGAAGTATTAATCCATTTCAAAATGAAACATACATTTAAACTACATTACCCATTTGTCTAAAAATAGAAGTTTATGATACGATTTCGATTGGCCCGTTAAGCGATTTCTGAGCAAGTGATTACAAGGCAATAACAGTTACTATGGATTAAGGTAAGGGAATTTCTGTTTTTGTTGTGTGACAATGCAATCAAATCCATATGTTATTTAGTTCAAAATCCATAAATGGAAACCTATTAACGTTTATTTCTTTATAAGACACTCCGTTAAGAGTTGGTGGAAAATGAAACTAACTGAAAATTGTATTCAATGGAACAGTGGTGTAACTAAGGTACTGATATCCCGTTGTATCTGATTGGTCAATGACCTAATACGAACACACTATATTCCGAGGTCAATACAATCCGAAAAGAATATGTTTCGACTGAGAATAAAAAAAATCAAAAATTAAATTACATTTTATTATACAATTTACGAAAAAGATACATTCCCGTAGCTTTAAAAAAACAGTAAAGGCAAATGTATTATACTGTAAATGCTGATATATTGAAACCTCAAAGCATAAATTTTAAACTGACTTTTAAAATTTTTTATATAAATACAATGAACATTTTTCAAGCGCATTTCTATTGAAAATAAATTTATGTATGTTTCCTTTGTCTTTAATCTGTTTTCACACGGGGTGAACTAGATTTTTCTTCTACAATTTCTTTGATGGGTATTATTTCTTAAAATGCAATTAAAAAATTTGAATCCAATCATAATACTTAACACAAATCAATTCATTATTACGAGCAACGAATCCCGTAAAGTTCGAAAATCGTATACTTGTGTGTTGACGAAAACTATATAATGCAATAACTGTTAATTCATTTGTATTTTAGTCCATAATCACGCTCCACAAAGCATCTGACGTACTAAAACCTTGCATTTGTGTACAGAAACTAATCTATGTAAACTAATAGACCTTTGATATAGTTAACTTTTAATTATAAAACATCAAAGCAATTGTGCATTTCAAAATTAGTAAGTAGGTAATTGAATAAGGTCGCACTGAAGAAACACAACGGACTAATTACGATTTTATGGGATCGATTTCAAAGGGAAAGACCGAGGACAACACCTAATAAAAAATTTTACCTCGGTCAGATGACGTGGACAATACCTGAGCTGGTATTGCCCACGTCATCTCAAAACTCCACACCTTGTCAATGTGAGAACATTCGAGGCCACAACATATTTAACGTGTACCAGTCTTCGTGTACACGAAGGACTTTGGTTGAATGGAGTATCGAACTTGCAACCTTCTGGTTGCTAATCCACGATTCAACAAATTGGGTTTCCATGTCCGTATTTCAAGCAATTTCTTTAATTCTTGTAACCGTTTAGTATGTAATAGAATGTTTAGTATGTTAGAGAGAGAGAGAGAGTATGTAATAGTATGTTAGTATGCTTCGAACCAAAAATAAAGAATTAGAAATATACACTATTACAATAATGGATCGGACGACAGCGGATTTGCATAAAATCCGACTACTTGTTTGGGGGTGCTTTTCGTGGTATGGCCTGGGACCTTTGCATGTTGTTCCTGGTCAATTGAATGCCAACGCCAACATGAACATTTTGGACAATCAGGTTCTTCCTACGCTCTGGCAATTTTATGGAATGGACGAATGTTACTTCCAGGACGACAACGCTCCGTGTCACGTTGCAGCCTCTGTAAAGCAGCGGTATCAAGATATGGATGTAAAACGTCTTCCCTGACCTGCTCAGAGTCCCCACCTAAACCCATAGAACATGTGTGGGACGAGTTAGAGCAGGCCTCGAAATATATTTTTTAATACAGGTGCACCTTGTGCACCTAAGTTTTTTAATTAGGTGCACAGGTGCGCCTAGCGGGAAGAAATTAGGTGCACAATTTTATTTTCATGTGCACAGTGCACCTGTGCACCCGGGTATTTCGAGCCCTGAGTTAGAGGATTACTCACGGACCAGGAAACCACGTCCAAAATCTACAGCTGAGCTGGCGACATTCTTGTAGCAGGAATGTACACAAATATCCATAGCTGCGTATCAAACCCTTGTTGAAAGTATGTCTAGAAGGGTTGCTAGTGTAATTTCAGCACGTGAAGGGCCATCGCCTTATTAAAGCATGTATCATTTCCCTTATACCATCACATCTTGCTATCCGGTCCTTTATTGTAGGGTAGTGTGGGTGGTAACATCTATGACCACTCAAAAAATATCCAGTTATGGAAGTAAGAATAAAATTACAAGAGTTTGCATCATCCAGTGTTTTTTTGCTCCATCCCAATAATTCCTTGACAGTGATCAAACATCAACGTTTTAAAACCAATACAAGGCAATATTTTATTGAGATAGTAATTGAAGCTGTAAAATGACTGAATTTTTCCATTAAAATCTAAAGTTAATCTTCAATACCGTTTTTCTACTCAAATTATCACACATTAAAAGGGGGTCATCCTAACCTACCCCCTCTACAATAAAAATATTGAAAACTACCACCAACTTCATTTGACTTATGGATAAGTCGGGCGTTGATCAGACAATTTAAAACAATTTTTAACAATATTTTAATTTCAACAATAGTTTTTGAAGAATAAATACTAAAATCTACTAATAATAAATAATAAGATCTACTAATAATAAATACTAAAATCTACGAACAATAAATACTAAAATCTACTAATAATAAATACTAAAATCTACTAATAATAAATACTAAAATCTACTAATAATAAATACTAAAATCTACTAATAATAAATACTAAAATCTACTAATAATAAATACTAAAATCTACGAACAATAAATACTAAAATCTACTAATAATAAATACTAAAATCTACTAATAATAAATAATAAGATCTACTAATAATAAATACTAAAATCTACTAATAATAAATACTAAAATCTACTAGTAATATATACTAAGTAATATACATTTTACGTCGCTCTCATTATCTAAACGACTCAATTAAAGAAATTGTAATCTTCTCAGACTCAAAATCAGCACTCGAAGCCATACATAATGGTAAAACAACAATAACGCAAGAAATTAATACTCTTCTCCATTTACTAAATATACCTTGCACTCTCCAGTGGATCCCAGCTCATGTTGGATTTGAGGGGAACGAATGTGCAGATGCCCTTGCAAAGGAAGCACGCGACAAAGATCAACCTCGAGTAGTCACCTGTGCAGATGCGAATGCCGTCGCCAGGCGAAGGATCTACAACCAGCATTTTAGCAAGGCAACAATCCCCGATCTAAACTGCCCAAGAAACCTCTCCCTACAATAGCTAGGCTACGTACTGGACATTTCAAAGGCATGAAGATTTCACGAACTAATATAAAATCCTATCCCATCTGCAGGTACTGTCCCCAATCGCAACTAACTCCAGATCATGTTTTCGACTGCCAGGCCATTATTGGTTCCCTCTTTCAACTTGGAGCGCCCCCAATCGAAATCTTTTATGGCCATCGAGCTCCAGAACTTGCAGATCTTGTCACCAAGGCTTTTGGAGGACTCTAAACTTTTGCACTAGTACTGTATGCATAGACATGACAACAACAAGAACAACAAGATAGAGACTTTTTTGATGTGGCCGTCTTCACAAACAACCCTAACGGTGTTTTGACTGCCGCGATATGTGAAATGGAAAACAATTTTACAACTACGTTGCATTTTTATTGATCTGAGATGTATTTGCTTTTACTAATCAAGAGTTTCATTTTTCATTCTATATTTTAGAATAGGTCTCTCACAAGATGGAGCGTTAACTGTAGCAGATTAACTGAAGCAAAGGACTATGAGGGCCTTGGGAAATGTAAAACGATTTTTGTATTGTAATGTAATGATATATATATTTACATTTTATAAAGCTTTTTTTTTGTATTTATAATAAAGCTATAGAAGTGTGCAAAAGAAAAAAAATAAGAATCAGATTTGTTAAACATTGCATTCTTGAAAAATACATTTTCATAACATCATGGGATCCATAATCTAAACTAACACTCGGACATTTAAATTGGTACTGGGTTCCGGATATCAAATTTGTGGGACTTGGTTTGGTGATTTTCATTGGTAGAACATAAATTTACCAATACAAACTTTAGCTTTCATAAAGCGTTAATAAATCTACAAGTTAAAATTACAAAAAAATACAAACAAGCCGCTTGATTTACTTCAGAGTTTTTCAATAATCAATGTCAAGAACGCGATGCAAATTCTGATCATCAAAATTCGTGCTTTAATTTCATTGAGTAAAACTCACTGTAGATGTAGAAGGTTATATGTAAATGTCATACGACAGTCCGTCAGAATTTACTATCCAGAAATATGAAAATTAGGCATTGTTTAAAGACTACGTTTTTCAGTAAACGAGTTTAAATGTTGATAGAAGTACATAATATGGACAAAAGTGTTTGGGCACTGCAGGTTTTTCAGAAAAAGTGTATTATTATTATTCTATTTAACAACGGGTATGCCTTCCTTTTGCTTAAATTACAGTTACAACACGTCGAGGCATACTTTCCATAACTTCTCTGTAAGTCTAGGCAGGAATAGCTAGGCATGCCTCTTGCAGGGCTTGGAGAAGACATTGTTGTGAAGATGGGAGGGCATGGCGGTGTCGAACTCGTCGATCCAGTTTGTCCCACAAGTGCTCGATCGGATCGAGATCGGGGCTCTGAACAAGCCAATCAAGAAAATTCATCTCGTTTACAGGAAACCAGTGCAGCACATGTTTTGAAGTATGGCATCGAGCTCGATACTGTTGGAAGAAATAAAAATCATCATAGTAAAAGCAAGACCAAATCCTCCAGTACGTCAAAATAAACGTCAGTGTGCATGGCATCGGGTATAACACTTACCCAATAAGAGATTTCACTCTTTTCCAATTCAAAATAATACCATTGTTGGTAGACTCGTAAAGGGTCCCATTATATTCCGTTAATGTTCACTCAACTGTTGATGAATTGACTGTTTGGATTTCATTCTTTTTTTGGGGCATTGTCTTCAGGACTCAACGATATAATTATTGTAAAATACCAAATCAAGGTATATTTTTCTTTTGTCAATCTTATTTACAGTGTTTATTCCCTCCACGACCAGGAATCGAACTCGGAGCTGGAGTATACGCGTAGTTGTAGGTAAAGTTCTTGATAAAATTTTAAGATTTCGTCATCTTGTTTGAATATCTAACTTTTCAAAATGCTTCTCTTCGATACAAGTCTACTTCTAACGATTGTCGAAGCAAACCCTATTGCTTTCAAATCTTTCTCGCTTCTTTTTTGGTATTTCCTGTCAAACGTCTGCAAAAAGCCATACTATGGTGAACACACCGGTTTTCGTTCGATTAAAGAAATTAGGAAAATTTGAGTGTGATAAGTACTTGGGAGGGTGAACACCTGGGAAAACCACCTGCTTTTGGAACCTCTTAATTTGTGTATTTTTATTTGGGAGAAATAGGATTGTTTTTCCAGGTTTCCGGTTTTGCATAGATGAATCTCTACAAAAAATATATAATTGAAAAAAATGTAATAGGGACGGCAGTAAAAAATATGAATGGAATGTTGTTAAATTGAAATGAGTATTAATGGTCCGAGTTGGTAGTAAAAAGCTCCCTCTTTGATATACAGGCGCTGGGAGCCAGCGAAAGGGGATTTTGCCATTGCGCAAGCATCCGCCATTGGTAAAAAGAAGTGGCCAACCCCTTGAATGGTGTAAAGAGCGATTTCAGTATATCTATTTGAAACTTTACTGTCAAAAACTACCTGGTACAGTTGCCGGCAAGTCAAATTTTTGTTTGTTGAAGCGTCAGATCAGTTTGGAAGTGTACTCTAGGCAATCCTTCAAGAGGGTTTACAGTTGGCTTCAAGGACTGCCTTTCAACGTTTTGATCTAGAAAGCCCATTAAATCCATTTGAGAAAATGGAATATATCTTTTTAATCTTTGATTGTTTGACCAATTTTTGTAGCTTGTTGAAGTATTTTACAAGTCATGTGCTTCTTCTTGGGCTCAAAGGCTGCAGGTCACTCTCACATGGAACCAAATCAGCAGGACAACTATTTCTCAAGCCAGTGATGAAGCGAGCGGCACTTAATTGTGTGACTCTTCCTAATTTTAACAGATTGAAAGTCGATGCACAAGAGTAAATTTAATAAGAGAAATATAGTAGTGTGTAATAAGATAAAAATAGGTTGTCTATAGAGTATTGGCATCACCACCCCAATCTCTTCCAGAGATAAATTTCAGGATTTTAAGTCTCTTTCTGTACTTTTCAACTAGATGCTCAATATGTTTATTACACAAGTGCTCGTGATCTAATCTGAAGCCCAGATATGTGAGGTGTTTTTCAAAGTTTAAAGAGTCACCATTTATTATGCTGATAGGCTGATAGTAGTAAAAATTCCTATTGCTGGTGAAAAAGCTAGCTATAGAAATAAATGCATTACTTTTAAATTTATGAGAATTCGCCATGTCAGAGAGGGTATGGTTGATTTAAGATTCAATTTGGCCAATAATAGACTTGGAGTTCGAAAAAAAAAATGTCGTCTGCGAAAAGACCGATTTAGCACCTCTTAGTTATGACTTTTTCCATGACGAACCGAAACAACGAGAAGAGGATAGGGCTCAAAACAGAACCCTGTGGAACCACCTTGACTGAGTTTAAAACTTTTTAAAAGATAATTATTTAATTTTACTCTTCTTTCATTCTTGTTCGATTGATATTATACCTAACAATAGATTTAACACTTTTGCAATTCAAAAGAATTCTATTGTTGATAGACACTTGAATGGTTTCATTGTATTCCGTTATTGTTTACTCAACTGTTGTCGAATTGACTGTTTAGATGTCATTCTTTCTTTTTGGCATTGTCTCCAGGACTTTTTTTATTGTTGTCGAACAACAAATCAAGGTATATTTTCCTGTTGTCGTTCTGATTTAAAAATTTAATCCCCTCCAAGACCAGGAATCAAAGAGGGAGCAGAAATTTACACGTAGCTGCAGGTAAAGTTTTTGATAAAATTTTAATATTTAGTCATTTTGTTTGGTTATCTCACTCTTCAAAATGCTCCACTTCCATATACGTTCTACTTCTAACGATTTTCGAAGAAAACCCTACTGCTTTGAAATCTTCCTCGTTTTCTCTTGGTATTTTTTGTCAAACGTATGACAAAGCCAAAATGTGGTTTATACGCCGGTTCTCGTTCGATTGCCGAACTTAAGCACATTCGGGTTTGTAGGAACAACAACGTGCTTTTTTGGCGCCTTTTAATTTTTGTATTTTTATTTGGAAGAAATAAGGGTGTTTTTACATATTTCCGGATTTGAGTGGATGAATCTCTGCACAAAATATATAATGAAAGACTAAAATTTAAATGGGAAGGATATGAAGATGAATGGAAAGTTGTTCAATGAAAGTGAGTATGTGTGGTCCGAGTTGGAAGTAAAAAAATACCCCTTAGTTATTCAGGCGCAGACAACCAGCAAAATGGGATTTTGACATTGCGCAAGCATATGCCAATGGTAAACGGAATTGGCCAACACTTTGAATAGCATAAAGAGCTATTTTAGTACATCTATTTGAAACTTGACTGTCAAAAAGTACCTTGTACAGTTTACGGGCGCCAGTTCGTTGTAGCCATCTAATGCAAACGGAATAGAGAACAATGAACAAATCTAACATGCACCGGGGTATTGTGAATTGAAATGACTGTTTCAGCACTGTGTTCTATGAAAAAAACAATCCCTCTTTTGGAAAATCAGATCAAAGATATTGGTATGGATGAAAAATGAGAAAAGATTGTTTTTGTATTGTTTACGTTTGCTTCCATTCTTGTTCGATTGATACAAGACGCAACAATAGATTTAACTTTTTTGCAATTCAAAAGAATTCCATTGTTAGTAGACACTTGAATGGTTCCATTGTCTTCCGCTATCGTTCACTCAATTGTTTTCGAATCGACTGTTTAGATTTCATTGCTTCTTCTGGGCATTGTTACTACGACTCAACTGTATTTTAATTGTTGTAGAACAACAAATCAAGGTATGTTTTTTTGTGGTTCTGATTTACAACATTTATTCCTTCTAGGACCTAAAATCGAACTCGGAACAGAAATTTACAGGCGGTTCTAAGTAAAGTTTTTGATAAAATTTTAAGATTTCGTTATTTTGTTTGAATATCTAACTTTTGTAAGCGCTCCTATTCGATAGAAGTCTACTTCTAACCATTTTCGAAGCAAACACTACTGCTTTCAAGTTTCTTTTTTTTTTCCTGTTAACTGTCTGCACACAGCCATACCATGGTGAACCACCAGTTTTTGTTTGATCACCGAAATTAAGCAGTTCGGGGTGATCAGTACTTGGAAGGTTGTCCACCTGAATCACAACGTGTTTTTGGCGCCTCTTAATTTTTGAATTTTTAATTGGCCCTTTATTAATTGGCCCCCAATATTTCCCCTTTTAATATACATGCTTTTATATTTAGGTTCTTGCAGAAAGCAAAAAGAGGTTTTGCCTTTGCACAAGCATCCGCCAATGGTAAACGGAATTGGCAACCTCTTTAATAGTGTAAAAAGCTATTTCAGTACATCTATCTGAAACTTGATAGTCACAAAGTACCTCGTTCCGTTTTCGAGCTCCCGGTTGGTGCAGCCGTCGAATGCAAACGGAATAGAGAACGATGAACAAAGCTAACATGCTTCGGGGTATTGTTAATTGAAATTATTGTTTCAGCACTTTGTTCTATGGAAACAGCTATCCCTCTTTTGTAAAATCAGTTCAAAGGTATTTTTATTGGTGAATAATAAGAAAAGATTCCATTGTTATCGGATGATCCAATTCTTGTTCGATTGATATTATACCTATCAATAGATTTTACTCTTTTATAATTCAAAAGAATTCCATTGTTAGCAGAATCTACAATGTTTCCGTTGTATTCCTTTTTGTTCACTCAATTGTTTTCGAATCGACTTTTTAGATTTCTTTCTTTCTTTTGGGCACTGTCACCAGGACTCAACTATATTTTAATTGTTGGTAGAACAACAAATTCTATATCTGTTTTTTTTTTGTGGTTCTGATTTACAACCTTTATCCCTTCTAGGACCATGAATCGAACTCGGAACAGAAATTTACACGCGGTTCTAAATAAAGTTTTTGATAACATTTTAAGATTTCGTTATTTTGTTGAACATCTAACTTTGCAAACCGCTCCTCTTGGATAGAAGTCTTCCTCTGACGATTTTCGAAGTAAACCTACCATGAAGCTGTTACCATGAAGAATACACCGGTTCTTATTCGATCACCGAAATAAAGCACATTCGGGTGTGGTCGGTGCTTGGGAGGGTGACCTCCTGGTACACAACGTGCTGTTGGTGCTTCTTAATGTTAGTATTTTTTTTTTTGGAAGAAGTAAGGGTGTTGTTCCACATTTCCGGTTTTGCATAGATGAATCTCTGCAAAAAATATATTATTGAAAGGAAAAAAATGTAAATTGGAAAGCAAAATAGATGTATGGTATGTTTGTTGAATCGAAGTGAGTATGAATGGTCCGAGTTGGTAGCAAAAAGTTATTCCTTTGATATTCAGGCGCAGACAGAATCAGTCATCAAATATAAAAGGGACATCTTTACGTATAAGGTTACTAAGAGGACGACAAATAGTGGAACAAGATGGTAAAAATTTTCTGAAATATACTGTTAAACCCAAATAGCGCTGCAATTCTTTCGGATTCTTAGAATCTGGGTAATTTACAACGGCAGCTGTTTTCGAAGGAGAAGGGTAAAATTTGCCCTCTTCAACAATATGTCCAAGAAACTCAATTTTCTTTTGCAAGAATTGACGATTTTTTAAATTTATCTCTAGGCCATATTCACTATCTACTTTAAGAACATGTTTGAGACGCTCGATACCTTCGGTTTCATCTGTTGCAGTGATAACAAGATCGTCCATGTACGGCTAAACAAATCCTCGAACAATTAATTCACGAAAAACAGTATTTCTAAATCATAGAAAGACTTAAGTGGATTTAAAGAGACCAATTGGCCTGTGTAAAAATTGATATTGGCCGCTATTAGTGACAAAAGCTGTATAGGGACGACTTTTCTCGTCAACGGACACATAAAAAAATCCGTTTTTATCAATGGCTTCAATTGGTTTAAATCAATGGTACTGAAAATACTAGCTTACTTACTAGCTACTCTTGCAATTTATCTAAAATATCGTCGATGTTGGGAATTGGGTAATTATCTTTTTCTATAATCCGGTTTAAGGGTCTGTAGTCAATACAAACTCTTTGATCACCATTTTTCTTTTTCACCACAACCACACTACTGGCATACTCTGAAGAGCAGGGTTCTATGATTTTGTTTGTGAGTCATTCGTTAACTTGTTTCTCGACTATGGCACGTTCGGAGAATGGTAAACGACAGGGTGAACGGAAAAAAGGTTTCTGGTCTCTTAGAGTAATGGACATCTCAATGGTGGTAGTTTTCATTTTGTTAGGCGTATACTGAAATATTAAATTCGCAACTTGTGACTTAATGTCGAGGGTAACAACGGGTGAAATATCATACTCTGGTAAGTCATCAGTATTAGCTAGCACAAAAGGTTCGTCAGGATGATTATCGATAGGAAATTTCGTGAAATGAATACCTGTAGAAGTTATGGTTAGTTGATCTTCGTTAATTAAGTCGCAACCATTAATTAAAGCAAAATACTTGAAGTTATTGGGAACCACACGAACAGCAGTTTTGAAGGCATAATGATCGATTTCAACATTACTGCGAAATTATCCAATGTCAGGTATTCGGTAAAATTCAAATCCAGTGAGAAAGTCATCGACAGCAACAAGTTCTGGGTTACCAATCATTCACCATTCATCCTCTCTGAGAAGAGTTACTTGCGAGACTGTGTTTACAAGTCCTATTAATTATGTCCCTAAAATTTTCACGGATTTACACATGGTTTGACATGACTGAATCTGAGCGACATTGTTTACATAACTACCAGTGAGTTTAGTTCTCGAATTGTTTGGGCAATTGTAACTTTTGTGACTTTATTTGTTGCAAACATAGCAACGGGGTCCATTTCCTTCATGTTCACAGTTGCGGGAAATATGATTTTTACCACTACATAAGTAGCAACTCAGATTACTCTGATTCATTTGTTTTGGTTGAGTGATTCGTTCGCGATAATTTTGTGAAGAGTCCACACGATTATTTGACTGCCGTCTTGACGTTACTGTATGTTCATTAAAATTCTTTGAAATCATGGAAGATAAACGTTCGTAAAAGCAAACATTTTTCGAAATTTTTAATTTTTTCCCGAAAGTCAGCAGTTGTTTACATCCATACAGTTCTGTTTCACTGCCTCACTGATCAGGAATACTATTGATGACATAATCACAGAGGGAAGCTTCCTCGATATTACACTTAGAAGCGATTTCACACATCGCAATGAAATATTCAAACAATGTTTCGACGAACACTGTTCAACCACTCACCGAATTCGGATAATAATTGGTCTTTCAGAGTATTCCACGTATGGATTCCAATTAAAGAATGCAATAGTTTAGCTGCAGGTCCTCGAACAGCTCTTTTAGATAAGGTTAACGTTTGCAGATCATTTAATTTATATAAAGTTTCCAGATAAGAAACGTTTGATATAAAAACTTGTACACTGTAAATGCCTTGACCAGAAAATGGTTTAAGAGAGTCTAAAATTTCACGCATAAAGTACATTGCGTTATTCATTTCGGGTAATAAACACTGATCTTTACTTGAACGCACTTAAAATGGAATATTGTCTATGTCTATAGTTCTTGTTTTGTCTGCGTCCGTTTCGAGAGAGGGGGAGAGAAACTGTTGGGGTGGCGCCGAAATCAGCGATTCGTTTATGTCTTCCTACTCAGCCGAGAAAATGTAGGATTTCTGCTGACTCAAATGCGGGAACCCTTGTTGTAAACATTCGTCTATGATTTTCAACAGCTGTAGACTATCCTGGGTGTGGTCGATAGAAATCAGAAGTGGGGAATGCAAGAATCTGTTATCCCTGTGGGAAGAACCAGAAAAGGTAGAACTCAAACCACAGAACGATCTTTAATTTGAAATATATTTTTTCGTTGCTGGTCGTTTCCAAACACACAAAAAAACGCAAATACTTAATCGTTTTAGTTGAAGCACATTTTAATTCACGGAGTATCTGAGAGATTTCACTTAAAATCAACATTCTGAGAAGTTAACTGTTCACAAGAACCAAAAATAGTATTCAGTTTAAATAGCTTTAAGGAAGAACTGTTGACGTATATCCATCAAAAGGAGGCAGAAAAAGTTTGTTGCAAAAGTACTCACGATCGGATGAGTTGATAGGTATCCACGTAATCCAGTGCATACACGGAAATAGTTGAAAAGTCACAGGTTTGTTTCGTTACAGCGAAACGCACACACAGTTCACTTCAAACCACAAAATCGGCACACATCACCACAGCTATGCTAGAGGTTTAATTTAAGTAAACTATCTTAACTCATCAGAGTGGAAATCAAATGGTCAAAAGGAACCAGGAGGCTGATCTCCCTTAACTGTAGAAAAGTTCAAGCAGTACACAATATTAGTCATAATTATAAACGTTTATTAGTACATTGAGGAGAGTTACACGATTAGGACAAACATTTAAAGTTAAAGAAAACATTAAATCACATCTGAGAGTAACTGAGAACATCTTAGCTAGAATTATCTTGTCGGCGTAACATCTTAGCAGCTATTTAAGTAAATACCTGCTATATAGAAGGCGCTTCAAGAGGAAATTCCTATTCGGCAAGACGGGCGACCGGTCAGCGAAGCCGTCAAATGCAACCAGAAAAGACAACAATGGACATAGGTAATATGCTTCGTGGTATTGTTAGTTGAAACGACTGTTTCAGCACTTTGTTCCATTGAAAAAATAATCTCTCATTTGTAAAATCAGTTCAAAGACATTGTTATTGATGAAGAAGATTCCATTGTTATCGGATGATCCTATTATTGTTCTATTGTTATTATTATTAACAACAGATTTCACTCTATTGCAATGAAAAAAATTCTAGTGTTGTTAGACACTTTAATAGTTTCATTGTACTCCGTTATTGTTCACTCAACTGTTGTCGAATTCACTGTTTAGATTTCATTCTTACTTTTGGGCAATGTCTCCAGGACTCAACTATATTTGTATTGTTCTAGAACAAATCAAGGCATATTTATTTTTCTTCAGTCTTTTGAATTTACAAGGTTTATCCCCTCCACGACCAAGAATCGAAATCAGAGCAAGAATTTGCACATATTTGTAGGTAAAGTTTTTTTTTTAACTTTACGATTTCGTTATTTTGTTTGAATACCTAACTTTTGTAGATGCTCCTCTTCGATAAAAGTCTACTTCTAACGATTTTCGAAGCAACCCCTACTGCCGTCAAAACTGCGTGGCTTTTTTTGTTATTTCTTGTCAAACCTCTGCCAGCGGCCATATTATGATGAATACACCAGTTCTCGTTCAATCACCGAAGTTAAGCACATTATTGTGTGGTCGGCACTTGGGAGTGTGACCACCAGGGAACACAACGTGCTTTAGGCGCCTCTTAATTATTTTAATTTGGAAGATATATATATATATATATATATATATATATATAATCCCTTTTTTTTGTATCGATGAATCGCTGCAATATATATAATTGAAAGAATCAAGTGCTACACCATAGGTCTGAGCACAACGATCCCATTGATTAACGATCCGAAGGATTCCTTGTTTCCAGAATTCATGTAGCTGTGACGAGACCCAGTCCTTCACGGCGTTCTTGAGTTCGTCGTCCGAGTTGAACCGCTTCCCTTTCAGATGTATTTTCAGGAGACCAAACACATGGAAATCGCAGTTCGACATGTCCGGGCTGTAAGGCGGATGGTCAAGCTGCTCCTACTTGAACTTGGCCAGTTCCGCGTATGTGACTCTGGAGACGTGTGGACGCGCGTTATCTTGGAGCAGAACCACACCCTCCGTGAGCAGCCCCGGTCGTTTGTTCTTGATGGAACTGCTTAGGCTTCGGAGTGTCTGACATTACATAACGGAGTAAATGGATCTTCTGTGCTCGAGGAATTCAACAAGTAGCAGACCTTGGACGTCGAAAATAACGGTGAGCAACACCTTCCCTGCTGACGACACGTCTTTGAACATTTTAGGGGGAGGTGACGACGCATGCGTCCACTGCATGGTGTCCCGCTTTGTCTCTAGCTCGTAGTGATGGCACCAGCTCTCATCACCTGTAATGATCCTCTCCAGGAAAGCGGCGTCTCCATGATACCGAAACAGATGTTGAAGTGCTGCCCCATACGCAGTTCCTTTTGCTGGTCGGTGATCTGCTTCGCAACCCACTGCGTGCACACCTTCAGATGATATCCCAACCTGTCGTGAACAATTGTCCAAACTGTTCCAACGCTGACATCCACCTTCACCGCCAACATTCGAAATGTGACACGCCGATCACTTCTCACTAGGTCGTCCACCTTGTCGATGAGATCGGCATTGATGTCTGTGTTTGCCTGTCCTGGTCTCGGGTCATCAACTAAACTCTCACGGCCTGCACGAAAACGGGCACTCCATTTTCTTCTTGTCGGACAGTATTCCCCGTACACGGTAACCATCCGGCGGTGAATAACAGCCGGTTTAACATCTTCAGCTGTCAGAAATCGGATAACGCCTCGCTGCTCCTCAATCGTCGAATTTTGCAATGTGAACGCCATCCTGTCCTCCCACACACTGCCGTGTCAATTGGACGGCGCTCTTTATAAAAGCCTCTGCTCTCTCCTGCGCATGCGGGCTCCCGCGCATGCTCCGATCCGCGCTGGAGATTCCAATCGCATCTCTAAATGTCTCGCTACGTTCTCCCATAGCGGCGCATTTGCAAATATGTTAACGGTTACGTTGTTGCGACGTTTCGTACCTTTTCATTCAAACACCCCTTGAAATTGAAAAAAAAAAGTAAACGGGAAGTAAAGAAAGTTGAATGGAATGTTGTGGAATTGAAGTGAGTATAAATGGTCCGACTTCATATTCAGGCGCATGCAGCCAGCAAAATGGGGTTTTGCCATTCCACTAGTACCAACCAATGGTAAACAGAAGTGGCCAACCCCTGTATAGTGTAAAGGGCGATTTCAGTACATCTATTTTAAACCAGATTGTCAATAAGTACCTCGTGCTGTTTTTGGGCGCCCACTCGGCGCACTCGTCGAATGCGACCAGAACAGAAAAGAACGAACATAGCTGACATGGTTCAGGGTATTGGTAATTGAATTGATTGACATTTTGGTTTAATAAATATTATACCTATCAATATATTTCAGTATTTTGCAATTTAACTGAATTAAATTGTTGGTAGACACTTGAATAATTCCATTGTATTCCGTTATTGTTCACTAAACTGTTGTCAAATTGAATGCTTAAATTTCAATCTTTCTTGGTAAAACAGCAAATCAACGCATGTGTTTTTTCGTCGTTCTGATTTACAACATTTATCCCCTCCACGACGAGGAATCGAACAGGGAGCAAATATTTAAGCGTAATTACAGGTGAAGTTTATATAAAATTTTAAGATTTCGTTAGTTTGCTTAAATAAATAATTTTTCTATGTGCTCCCTCTTCGATACAAGTTTAATTACAATGATTTTCGAAGCATTTCTTATTTGCCTTCAAATATTCCTCGCTTTTTTTTCGTATTTAGTGTCAAGCATCTGACAACGGCCATATTATGGGGTGAATACACCGGTTCTCATTCGATCACCAAAGATAAGCAAATTCGGGTGTGAACAGTTCTTGCGAGAGTGACGACTTGGGAACACCACGTGCTTTGCCTATTTTTAATTTTTATATTTTTATTTGGAAGAAATATAGGGGTGTTTTTCCACATTTCCGATTTTGCATAGACGAATCTTTGCAAAAAAATATGTAATTAAAAGAAAAAAATGTAAATAGAAGGCAATAAAGTTGGATGGAATTTTGTTGAATTCAAGTGAGTATGAATGGTCCGAGATAGCACTGAAAAATACCCCATTTGATATTTATGTGCAGGCAGCTAGCAAATTAGGGTTTTGTCATAGCACAAGCATTCTAAAATGGAAACGAAAGCAGACTACCCATAAATGAAGTAAAGAGCGATATCTGAACATTATTTGAACTTCATTGTCAAAAAGAACCTTGTACAGTTTTCGGGTCGATCGTAAATCGGTTGGTGCAGCCGTCGAATGCAACCAGAATAGAGGACAGTGAACAAATCTAATATGCTTCGGGGTATTGTTAATTGAAATGATTGTTTTATCTCTTTGTTTTATGGAAACAACTATCTCTCTTTTGTAAAATCTGTTCAAAGGTATTGTTATTGGTAAAGAATAAGAAAAGATTCCATTGTTATCTGATGCTCCCATTCTTGTTCAAATGATATTAAACCTATCAATAGATTTAAGTCTTTTGCAATTCAAAGGAATTAAATTGTTTTCGCCACTTGAATAGTTCCATTGTATTCCGTTATTGTTCACTCAACTGTTGTCGAATTGACTGTTTAAATTTCATTCTTTCTTAGAGCATTGTCTCCAGGACACAACTATATTTTAATTGTTAAAGTACAACAAATCAAGGCTAGTTATTCTTTTATCGTTCTGATTTACAACGTTTATCCCCTCCTCGACCAGGAATCGAATTGGAAGCAGGAGTTTACGCGTAATTAGAAGTAAAGTTTTTTTAAATTTTCAGAATTCGTTACTTTGTTTGAATATCTAAATTTTTTATATGTTCCCTCTTGCATGCAAGTATAGTTCTAACAATTTTCGAATCGAATGTTGTTGAATTCAAGTCAGAATGAATCGTCCGAGATAGTATTAAAAACTACCCCCTTTGATATTTAGGAGTAGGCACCCAGTAAAATTGTGTTTTGACGTTGTACAAGTATTCTCCAATGGTATACGAAGGTGGCCAACCCTTAAAAGAAGTGAAGAGCGATATCAGAAAATCTATTTGAACTTGATTGTCAAAAAGTACCTTGTACAGTTTTTGGGTGCCCGGTTGGCGCAGACGTCGAATGCAACCAGAACAGAGCACAATAAACAAATTGAACAGGCTTCGGGGTATTGTTAATTGAAATCATTGTTTCTGCACTTTGTTCTCTGGAAACAACTGTCACTCTTTTGTAAAATCAGTTCAAAGGTATTGTTATTGGCGAAGAATAAGAAAGGATTCCATTGTTATCGAATGCTACCATTCTTGTTCGATTGTTATTATACCTATCAATAGATTTCAGTCTTTTGCAATGCAAAGGAATTAAATCGTTAATAGCCACTTGAATGGTTCTATAGTATTCCGTTATTGTTCACTCAACTGTTGTCGAATTGACTGTTTAAATTTCATTCTTTCTTAGGGCACTGTCTCCAGGACTCAACTATATTTTAATTGTTTAAGTACAACAAATCAAGGCTAGTTTTTCTTTTATCGTTCTGATTTACAACGTTTATCCCCTCCTCAAACAGGAATCGAATTGGAAGCAGATGTTTACGCGTAATTAGAAGTAAAGTTTTTTTTAATTTTCAGAATTCATTACTTTGTTTGAATATCTAAATTTTTTATAAGCTCCCTCGTGCATGCAGGTCAAGTTCTAACAATTTTCGAATCAAACCCTAATGCCTCCAAATATTAATCTTATTAAATTTGGGTATTTAGGGTCAAACGTCTGCCCACGGCCATATTATGGTGACTAAACCGGTTCACGTTCGAACACAAAAGATAAACACATTGGGATGTGCTCAGTACTTGGGACAGTGACCACTTGGGAACACCACGTGCTTTGGCAACTTTAAATTTTTATATTTTTATTTGAAAGAAATATAGGGTTTGTTTTTACACATTTCTGATTTTCCATTGATGAATCCTTGCAAAAAATATATATTTTAAAGAAAAAAAGGTAAATAGGAAGGCTATAAAATAGGATGAAATGTTATTGAATTCAAGTGAGAATGAATGGTCCGAGATAGTTTAAAAATTACCCACTTTGATATTTAGGAGCAGGCACCCAGTAAAATTGTGTTTTGACGTTGTATAAGTATTCTCCAATGGTATACGAATGCCCTTAAAAGAAGTGAAGAGCGATATTAGAACATCTATTTGAACTTGATTGTGAAAAAGTACCTTGTACAGTTTTCGGGTGCCCGGTTGGCTCAGACGTCGAATGCAACCTGAACAGAGCACAATAAACAAATTTAACAGGCTTCGGGGTATTGTTAATTGAAATCATTGTTTCTGCACTTTGTTCTCTGGAAACAACTATCACTCTTTTGAAAAATCAGTTCAAAGGTATTGTTATTGGCGAAGAATAAGAAAAGATTCCATTGTTATCGAATGCTACCATTCTTGTTCAATTGTTATTATACCTATCAATAGATTTCAGTCTTTTGCAATTCAAAGGAATTATATTGTTAATAGCCAATTGAATGGTTCCATTGTATTCCGTTATTGTTCACTCAACTGTTGTCGAATTAACTGTTTAAATTTCATTCTTTCTTAGAGCATTGTCTCCAGGACTCAACTATATTTTAATTTTTTAAGTACAACAAATCAAGGCTAGTTTTTCTTTTATTGTTCTGATTTACAAAGTTTATCCCCTCCTCGACCAGGAATCGAATTGGAAGCATGAGTTTACGCGTGATTAGAAGTAAAGTTTTTTTTAATTTTAAAAGTTCGTTAGTTTGTTTGAATATCTAAATTTTTATGTGCTCCCTCTTGCATGCAGGGGGGTCTAGTTCTAACAATTTTCGAAACAAACCCTAATGCCTCCAAATATTAATCTTATTAATTTTGGGTATTTAGGGTCAAACGTCTGCCAACGGCAATATTATGGTGATTAAACCGGTTCACGTTCGAACGCCAAAGATAAACACATTGGGATGTGCTCAGAACTTGGGACAGTGATCACTTGGGAACACCACGTGCTTTGGCAACTTGAAATTTTTATACTTTTTATTTGAAAGAAATAGGGTTTGTTTTTACACATTTCTGATTTTCCATTGATGAATCCTTGCAAAAAATATATATTTCTCTCTATATTAAAAAAAAGTTACCGCCGCCGCCGCCGCCGAAGAATTGAAATTTTTGTTGTTTAGCTCCATTCTTAGACGGTTTCCCGAGAAAGTACTGATCGGAAAAATATGAAATTAACATGCTTTGTTCTTCATCGTATTCCCTGGATAATTATTAAGATTTTTTTCCGATGCGGCTATTAGTTTAGGTTTTATTAAGTGTTAAAGTTGAAGAAGTGAAATTTCTTCCGCGAGTGAGCAAAACACATTCAAAATTTCAGTCTTTAGTCGTGAGTTTTTTTTTAAGAGTACCTCTCAACGTAAATTTTTGCAGCTCGTCGAGTTTTTTTTGAAATTTAAATGTGGTTCTTGATAATATTTTTTTGAAATTCGGGAAAAATCGGGACATTTTTGTTACTTTTTTTTAAAACTGCCGTATCTATATCTAATTACTATTAGTTTTTAATTTTTAAAATATCGCAGTATACCTCAGAATATACTCTTTCTTACGGTACTATTATTTTTGAAATCGGTTAATAATTAAATTGGATGCGATCAAAAGTTCGTGATACAAAATTCGGAATCTTCGGATATTTTCGCTACGTTTTGTTAAAACCGTTATGTCTACGGCAAAAACCATTATTTTTTAAATTTGAGAACATCACTGAATACACTACATTACACTCTTTCTTATGGTACAATTATTTTTCAAATTGGTTAATAAACAAAATCGATGCAATTAAAAGTAGGTCATACAATTTTCGGAACTTTCAGATCGTAACTTCCGATACAAAACTAAAATGGTCATATCTATATAGTATTACTGTTAGTTTTTAATTTTAAAAATATTGCAGTATACCTCACAATGTACTCTTTCTTACGGTACAATTATTTTTAAAATTGGTTCATAAATAAATTCGATGCAATCAAAAGTTGGTGACACAAATTTCGTATTTTTCAGTTCGCATAGCTGGTTCGGCAAACAGCAGTGGGTTGCATTTTCTACTATCGGGTTTGCCAGATATCAAATTTATCGTAGCAACAATTGCCATAAAAACGATTTCTTTTTATTTGGCGAGGAAAAAGGCTCGCTTTTTTCCCTCTGTTCTCAAGACAGTTTACCGACAAAGTACAATGTATTGATATTAACACTGTTTACTTAAAATTGTACAGGGAACAAGATACAGAAGATTTTTTACTGATGCGGCTATTAGTTTAGGGTGCATTAAGTGTTAAAGCAAAAAAAAGTGAAATCAATTGCGAAAGATGTATTGGTTTGAGAAAGCAAACCAAACGGGATTGCGTTGCAATCCCCGGGGTCGGCGAGCGTAAGCGAGCAGGGCGCGAAGCCCTCGCTGTGACGTCATGTACCGAAAAGTGAAATCAGCATAATACGAATTATTCAGATAGTTTCACTCTGTGAAAGGAATGTTGGTTTGCGAAGCAAACCAAATGACATCTGTGAAAGGAGTGTTGGTTTGCGAAGCAAACCAAATGGGATTGCGCAGCAATCCCCGGGGGTTGGCGAGCGTAAGCGAGCAGGGGGCGGAGCCCCCTAGTTAAAGAAAAAAAGGTAAATAGGAAGACTATAAAATAGGATGGAATGTTATTGAATTCAAGTGAGAATGAATGGTCCGAGATAGTTTAAAAATTACCCCCTTTGATATTTAGGAGCAGGCACCCAGTAAAATTGTGTTTTGACGTTGTATAAGTATTCTCCAATGGTATACGAAGGCCCTTAAAAGAAGTGAAGAGCGATATTAGAACTTCTATTTGAACTTGATTGTGAAAAAGTACCTTGTACAGTTTTCGGGTGCCCGGTTGGCTCAGACGTCGAATGCAACCAGAACAGAGCACAATAAACAAATTTAACAGGCTTCGGGGTATTGTTAATTGAAATCATTGTTTCTGCACTTTGTTCTCTGGAAACAACTATCACTCTTTTGAACAATCAGTTCAAAGGTGTTGTTATTGGCGAAGAATAAGAAAAAATTCCATTGTTATCGAATGTTACCATTCTTGTTCAATTGTTATTATACCTATCAATAGATTTCAGTCTTTTGCAATTCAAAGGAATTAAATTGTTAATATAAACTTGAATGGTTCCATTGTATTCCGTTATTGTTCACTCAACTGTTGTCGAATTAACTGTTTAAATTTCATTCTTTCTTAGAGCATTGTCTAAAGGACTCAACTAGATTTTAATTGTTTAAGTACAACAAATCAAGGCTAGTTTTTCTTTTATCTTTCTGATTTACAACGTTTATCCCCTCCTCGACCAGGAATCGAATTGGAAGCAGATGTTTACGCGTAATTAGAAGTAAAGTTTTTTTAATTTTCAGAATTCGTTACTTTGTTTGAATATCTAAATTTTTTATAAGCTCCCTCTTGCATGCAGGTCTAGTTCTAACAATTTTCGAATCAAACCCTAATGCCTCCAAATATTAATCTTATTAATTTTGGGTATTTAGGGTCAAACGTCTGCCCACGGCCATATTATGGTGACTAAACCGGTTCACGTTCGAACAAAAAAGATAAACACATTGGGATGTGCTCAGTACTTGGGAACACCACGTGCATTGGCAACTTTAAATTTTTATATTTTTATTTGAAAGAAAAAGGGTTTGTTTTTAAACATTTCTGATTTTAGATTGATGAATCCTTGCAAAAAATATATATATTTTAAAATAAAAAAGGTTAATAGGAAGGCTATAAAATAGGATGGAATGTTATTGAATTCAAGTGAGAATGAATGGTCCGAGATAGTATTAAAAATTACCCCCTTTGATATTTAGGAGCAGGCACCCAGTAAAATTGTGTTTTGACGTTGTACAAGTATTTTCCAATGGTATAGGAAGGTGGCCAACTCTTAAAAGAAGTGAAGAGCGATATCAGAAAATCTATTTGAACTTGATTGTCAAAAAGTACCTTGTAGAGTTTTCGGGTGCCCGGTTGGCGCAGACGTCGAATGCAACCAGAACAGAGCACAATAAACAAATTTAACAGGCTTCGGGGTATTGTTAATTAAAATCATTGTTTCTGCACTTTGTTCTCTGGAAACAACTATAACTCTTTTGTAAAATCAGTTCAAAGGTATTGTTATTGGCGAAGAATAAGAAAAGATTCTAAAGATAAGATATCGAATACTACCATTCTTGTTCGATTGTTATTATACCTATCAATAGATTTCAGTCTTTTGCAAATCAAAGGAATTAATTTGTTAATAGCCACTTGGATGGTTCCATTGTATTCCGTTATTGTTCACTCAACTGTTGTCGAATTGACTGTTTAAATTTCATTCTTTCTTAGAGCATTGTCTCCAGGACTCAACAATATTTTAATTGTTTAATTACAACAAATCAAGGCTAGTTTTTCTTTTATCGTTCTGATTTACAACGTTTATCCCCTCTTCGACCGGGAATCGAATTGGAAGCAGGAGTTTACGCGTAATTAGAAACAAAGTTTTTTTTAATTTTCAGAATTCGTTACTTTGTTTGAATGTTTAAATTGTTTTATATGCTCCCTCTTGCATGCAGGTCTAGTTCTAACAATTTTGGAATCAAACCCTAATGCCTCCAAATATTAATCTTTTTTAATTTTGGGTATTTAGGGTCAAATGTCTGCCAGCGGCCATATTATGGTGATTAAACCGGTTCACGTTCGAACACCAAAGATAAACACATTGGGATGTGCTCAGTACTTGGGACAGTGATCACTTGGGAACACCACGTGCTTTGGCAACTTGAAATTTTTATACTTTTTATTTGAAAGAAATAGGGTTTGTTTTTACACATTTCTGATTTTCCATTGATAAATCCTTGCAAAAAATATATATTTTAAAGAGAAAAAGGTAAATACGAAGGCTATAAAATAGGATGGAATGTTATTGAATTCAAGTGAGAATGAATGGTCCGAGATAGTATTAAAAATTACCCCCTTTGATATTTAGGAGCAGGCACCCAGTATAATTGTGTTTTGACGTTGTACAAGGTATTCTCCAATGGTATACGAAGGTGGCCAACCCTTAAAAGAAGTGAAGAGCGATATCAGAACATCTATTTGAATTTGATTGTCAAAAAGTACCTTGTACAGTTTTCGGGTGCCCGGTTGGCGCAGACGTCGAATGCAACAAGAACAGAGCACAATAAACAAATTGAACAGGCTTCGGGGTATTGTTAATTGAAATCATTGCTTCTGCACTTTGTTCTCTGGAAACAACTATAACTCTTTTGTAAAATCAGTTCAAAGGTATTGGTATTGGCGAAGAATAAGAAAATATTCCATTGTTATCGAATACTACCATTCTTGTTCGATTGTTATTATACCTATCAATAGATTTCAGTCTTTTGCAAATCAAAGGAATTAAATTGTTAATAGTCACTTGGATGGTTCCATTGGATTCCGTTATTGTTCACTCAACTGTTGTCGAATTGACTGTTTAAATTTCATTCTTTCTTAGAGCATTGTCTCCAGGACTCAACAATATTTTAATTGTTTAATTACAACAAATCAAGGCCAGTTTTTCTTTTATCGTTCTGATTTAATACGTTTATCCCCTCTTCGACCAGGAATCGAATTGGAAGCAGGAGTTTACGCGTAATTAGAAGCAAAGTTTTTTTAAATTTTCAGAATTCGTTACTTTGTTTGAATGTCTAAATTTTTTTATATGCTCCCTCTTGCATGCAGGTCTAGTTCTAACAATTTTCGAATCAAACCCTAATGCCTCCAAATATTAATCTTATTAATTTTGGATATTTAGGGTCAAACGTCTGCCAGCGGCCATATTATGGTGATTAAACCGGTTCACGTTCGAACACCAAAGATAAACACATTGGGATGTGCTCAGTACTTGGGACAGTGATCACTTGGGAACACCACGTGCTTTGGCAACTTGAAATTTTTATACTTTTTATTTGAAAGAAATAGGGTTTGTTTTTACACATTTCTGATTTTCCATTGATAAATCCTTGCAAAAAATATATATTTTAAAGAGAAAAAGGTAAATACGAAGGCTATAAAATAGGATGGAATGTTATTGAATTCAAGTGAGAATGAATGGTCCGAGATAGTATTAAAAATTACCCCCTTTGATATTTAGGAACAGGCACCCAGTATAATTGTGTTTTGACGTTGTACAAGGTATTCTCCAATGGTATACGAAGGTGGCCAACCCTTAAAAGAAGTGAAGAGCGATATCAGAACATCTATTTGAATTTGATTGTCAAAAAGTACCTTGTACAGTTTTCGGGTGCCCGGTTGGCGCAGACGTCGAATGCAACAAGAACACAGCACAATAAACAAATTGAACAGGCTTCGGGGTATTGTTAATTGAAATCATTGCTTCTGCACTTTGTTCTCTGGAAACAACTATAACTCTTTTGTAAAATCAGTTCAAAGGTATTGTTATTGGCGAAGAATAAGAAAAGATTCTAAAGATAAGATATCGAATACTACCATTCTTGTTCGATTGTTATTATACCTATCAATAGATTTCAGTCTTTTGCAAATCAAAGGAATTAATTTGTTAATAGCCACTTGGATGGTTCCATTGTATTCCGTTATTGTTCACTCAACTGTTGTCGAATTGACTGTTTAAATTTCATTCTTTCTTAGAGCATTGTCTCCAGGACTCAACAATATTTTAATTGTTTAATTACAACAAATCAAGGCTAGTTTTTCTTTTATCGTTCTGATTTACAACGTTTATCCCCTCTTCGACCGGGAATCGAATTGGAAGCAGGAGTTTACGCGTAATTAGAAACAAAGTTTTTTTTAATTTTCAGAATTCGTTACTTTGTTTGAATGTTTAAATTTTTTTATATGCTCCCTCTTGCATGCAGGTCTAGTTCTAACAATTTTGGAATCAAACCCTAATGCCTCCAAATATTAATCTTTTTTAATTTTGGGTATTTAGGGTCAAATGTCTGCCAGCGGCCATATTATGGTGATTAAACCGGTTCACGTTCGAACACCAAAGATAAACACATTGGGATGTGCTCAGTACTTGGGACAGTGATCACTTGGGAACACCACGTGCTTTGGCAACTTGAAATTTTTATACTTTTTATTTGAAAGAAATAGGGTTTGTTTTTACACATTTCTGATTTTCCATTGATAAATCCTTGCAAAAAATATATATTTTAAAGAGAAAAAGGTAAATACGAAGGCTATAAAATAGGATGGAATGTTATTGAATTCAAGTGAGAATGAATGGTCCGAGATAGTATTACAAATTACCCCCTTTGATATTTAGGAGCAGGCACCCAGTATAATTGTGTTTTGACGTTGTACAAGGTATTCTCCAATGGTATACGAAGGTGGCCAACCCTTAAAAGAAGTGAAGAGCGATATCAGAACATCTATTTGAATTTGATTGTCAAAAAGTACCTTGTACAGTTTTCGGGTGCCCGGTTGGCGCAGACGTCGAATGCAACAAGAACAGAGCACAATAAACAAATTGAACAGGCTTCGGGGTATTGTTAATTGAAATCATTGCTTCTGCACTTTGTTCTCTGGAAACAACTATAACTCTTTTGTAAAATCAGTTCAAAGGTATTGGTATTGGCGAAGAATAAGAAAATATTCCATTGTTATCGAATACTACCATTCTTGTTCGATTGTTATTATACCTATCAATAGATTTCAGTCTTTTGCAAATCAAAGGAATTAAATTGTTAATAGTCACTTGGATGGTTCCATTGGATTCCGTTATTGTTCACTCAACTGTTGTCGAATTGACTGTTTAAATTTCATTCTTTCTTAGAGCATTGTCTCCAGGACTCAACAATATTTTAATTGTTTAATTACAACAAATCAAGGCCAGTTTTTCTTTTATCGTTCTGATTTAATACGTTTATCCCCTCTTCGACCAGGAATCGAATTGGAAGCAGGAGTTTACGCGTAATTAGAAGCAAAGTTTTTTTAAATTTTCAGAATTCGTTACTTTGTTTGAATGTCTAAATTTTTTTATATGCTCCCTCTTGCATGCAGGTCTAGTTCTAACAATTTTCGAATCAAACCCTAATGCCTCCAAATATTAATCTTATTAATTTTGGATATTTAGGGTCAAACGTCTGCCAGCGGCCATATTATGGTGATTAAACCGGTTCACGTTCGAACACCAAAGATAAACACATTGGGATGTGCTCAGTACTTGGGACAGTGATCACTTGGGAACACCACGTGCTTTGGCAACTTGAAATTTTTATACTTTTTATTTGAAAGAAATAGGGTTTGTTTTTACACATTTCTGATTTTCCATTGATAAATCCTTGCAAAAAATATATATTTTAAAGAGAAAAAGGTAAATACGAAGGCTATAAAATAGGATGGAATGTTATTGAATTCAAGTGAGAATGAATGGTCCGAGATAGTATTAAAAATTACCCCCTTTGATATTTAGGAACAGGCACCCAGTATAATTGTGTTTTGACGTTGTACAAGGTATTCTCCAATGGTATACGAAGGTGGCCAACCCTTAAAAGAAGTGAAGAGCGATATCAGAACATCTATTTGAATTTGATTGTCAAAAAGTACCTTGTACAGTTTTCGGGTGCCCGGTTGGCGCAGACGTCGAATGCAACAAGAACACAGCACAATAAACAAATTGAACAGGCTTCGGGGTATTGTTAATTGAAATCATTGCTTCTGCACTTTGTTCTCTGGAAACAACTATAACTCTTTTGTAAAATCAGTTCAAAGGTATTGGTATTGGCGAAGAATAAGAAAATATTCCATTGTTATCGAATACTACCATTCTTGTTCGATTGTTATTATACCTATCAATAGATTTCAGTCTTTTGCAAATCAAAGGAATTAAATTGTTAATAGTCACTTGGATGGTTCCATTGGATTCCGTTATTGTTCACTCAACTGTTGTCGAATTGACTGTTTAAATTTCATTCTTTCTTAGAGCATTGTCTCCAGGACTCAACAATATTTTAATTGTTTAATTACAACAAATCAAGGCCAGTTTTTCTTTTATCGTTCTGATTTACAACATTTATCCCCTCTTCGACCAGGAATCGAATTGGAAGCAGGAGTTTACGCGTAATTAGAAGCAAAGTTTTTTTAAATTTTCAGAATTCGTTACTTTGTTTGAATGTCTAAATTTTTTTATATGCTCCCTCTTGCATGCAGGTCTAGTTCTAACAATTTTCGAATCAAACCCTAATGCCTCCAAATATTAATCTTATTAATTTTGGATATTTAGGGTCAAACGTCTGCCAGCGGCCATATTATGGTGATTAAACCGGTTCACGTTCGAACACCAAAGATAAACACATTGGGATGTGCTCAGTACTTGGGACAGTGATCACTTGGGAACACCACGTGCTTTGGCAACTTGAAATTTTTATTTTTTTTATTTGAAAGAAATAGGGTTTGTTTTTACACATTTCTGATTTTCCATTGATGAATCCTTGCAAAAAATATATATTTTAAAGAAAAAAAGGTAAATAGGAATACTATAAAATAGGATGGAATGTTATTGAATTCAAGTGAGAATGAATGGTCCGAGATAGTTTAAAAATTACCCCCTTTGATATTTAGGAGCAGGCACCCAGTAAAATTGTGTTTTGACGTTGTATAAGTATTCTCCAATGGTATACGAAGGCCCTTAAAAGAAGTGAAGAGCGATATTAGAACATCTATTTGAACTTGATTGTGAAAAAGTACCTTGTACAGTTTTCGGGTGCCCGGTTGGCTCAGACGTCGAATGCAACCAGAACAGAGCACAATAAACAAATTTAACAGGCTTCGGGGTATTGTTAATTGAAATCATTGTTTCTGCACTTTGTTCTCTGGAAACAACTATCACTCTTTTGAACAATCAGTTCAAAGGTGTTGTTATTGGCGAAGAATAAGAAAAAATTCCATTGTTATCGAATGTTACCATTCTTGTTCAATTGTTATTATACCTATCAATAGATTTCAGTCTTTTGCAATTCAAAGGAATTAAATTGTTAATAGCCACTTGAATGGTTCCATTGTATTCCGCTATTGTTCACTCAACTGTTGTCAAATTAACTGTTTAAATTTCATTCTTTCTTAGAGCATTGTCTAAAGGACTCAACTAGATTTTAATTGTTTAAGTACAACAAATCAAGGCTAGTTTTTCTTTTATCTTTCTGATTTACAACGTTTATCCCCTCGTCGACCAGGAATCGAATTGGAAGCAGATGTTTACGCGTAATTAGAAGTAAAGTTTTTTTAATTTTCAGAATTCGTTACTTTGTTTGAATATCTAAATTTTTTATAAGCTCCCTCTTGCATGCAGGTCTAGTTCTAACAATTTTCGAATCAAACCCTAATGCCTCCAAATATTAATCTTATTAATTTTGGGTATTTAGGGTCAAACGTCTGCCCACGGCCATATTATGGTGACTAAACCGGTTCACGTTCGAACAAAAAAGATAAACACATTGGGATGTGCTCAGTACTTGGGAACACCACGTGCATTGGCAACTTTAAATTTTTATATTTTTATTTGAAAGAAATATAGGGTTTGTTTTTAAACATTTCTGATTTTAGATTGATGAATCTTTGCAAAAAATATATATATTTTAAAATAAAAAAGGTTAATAGGAAGGCTATAAAATAGGATGGAATGTTATTGAATTCAAGTGAGAATGAATGGTCCGAGATAGTATTAAAAATTATCCCCTTTGATATTTAGGAGCAGGCACCCAGTAAAATTGTGTTTTGACGTTGTACAAGTATTCTCCAATGGTATAGGAAGGTGGCCAACTCTTAAAAGAAGTGAAGAGCGATATCAGAAAATCTATTTGAACTTGATTGTCAAAAAGTACCTTGTAGAGTTTTCGGGTGCCTGGTTGGCGCAGACGTCGAATGCAACCAGAACAGAGCACAATAAACAAATTTAACAGGCTTCGGGGTATTGTTAATTGAAATCATTGTTTCTGCACTTTGTTCTCTGGAAACAACTATCACTCTTTTGTAAAATCAGTTCAAAGGTATTGTTATTGGCGAAGAATAAGAAAAGATTACATTGTTATCGAATGCTACCATTCTTGTTCGATTGTTATTATACTTATCAATAGATTTCAGTCTTTTGCAAATCAAAGGAATTAAATTGTTAATAGCCACTTGAATGGCTCCATTGTATTCCGTTATTGTTCACTCAACTGTTGTCGAATTGACTGTTTAAATTTCCTACTTTCTTAAAGAATTATCTCCAGGACACAACTATATTTTAATTGTTTAAGTACAACAAATCAAGGCTAGTTTTTCTTTTATCGTTCTGATTTACAACGTTTATCCCCTCTTCGACCAGGAATCGAATTGGAAGCAGGAGTTTACGCGTAATTAGAAGTAAAGTTTTTTTAAATTTTCAGAATTCGTTACTTTGTTTGAATATCTAAATTTTTTATATGCTCCCTCTTGCATGCAGGACTAGTTCGAACAATTTTCGAATCAAACCCTAATGCCTCCAAATATTAATTTTGGGTATTTAGAGTCAAACGTCTGCCCACGGCCATATTATGGTGACTAAACCGGTTCACGTTCGAACAAAAAAGATAAACACATTGGGATGTGCTCAGTACTTGGGAACACCACGTGCTTTGGCAACTTGAAATTTTTATACTTTTTATTTGAAAGAAATAGGGTTTGTTTTTACACATTTCTAATTTTCCATTGATGAATCCTTGCAAAAAATATATATTTTAAAGAGAAAAAGGTAAATACGAAGGCTATAAAATAGGATGGAATGTTATTGAATTCAAGTGAGAATGAATGGTCCGAGATAGTATTAAAAATTACCACCTTTGATATTTAGGTGTAGGCACCCAGTAAAATTGTGTTTTGAAGCTGTACAAGGGTATTCTCCAATGGTATACGAAGGTGGCCAACCTTTAAAAGAAGTGGAGAGCGATATAAGAACATCTATTTGAACTTGAGTGTCAAAAAGTACCTTGTACAGTTTTCGGGTGCCCGGTTGGCGCAGACGTCGAATGCAACCAGAACAGAGCACAATAAACAAATTGAACAGGCTTCGGGGTATTGTTAATTGAAATCATTGTTTCTGCACTTTCTTCTCTGGAAACAACTATAACTCTTTTGTAAAATCAGTTCAAAGGTATTGTTAGTGGCGAAGAATAAGAAAAGATTCCATTGTTATCGAATACTACCATTCATGTTCGATTGTTATTATACCTATCTATAGATTTCAGTCTTTTGCAATTCAAAGGAATTAAATTGTTAATAGCCACTTGGATGGTTCCATTGTATTCCGTTATTGTACACTCAACTGTTGTCGAATTGACTGTTTAAATTTCATTCTTTCTTAGAGCATTGTCTCCAGAACTCAACTATATTTTAATTGTTTAATTACAACAAATCAAGGCTAGTTTTTCTTTTATCGTTCTGATTTACAACGTTTATCCCCTCTTCGACCAGGAATCGAATTGGAAGCAGGAGTTTACGCGTAATTCGAAGTAAAGTTTTTTTTAATTTTCAGAATTCGTTACTTTGCTTGAATGTCTAAATTTTTTATATGCTCCCTCTTGCATGCAGGTCTAGTTCTAACAATTTTCGAATCAAACCCTAATGCCTCCAAATATTAATCTTATTAATTTTGGGTATTTAGGGTCAAACGTCTGCCAGCGGCCATATTATGGTGATTAAACCGGTTCACGTTCGAACACCAAAGATAAACACATTGGGATGTGCTCAGTACTTGGGACAGTGATCACTTGGGAACACCACGTGCTTTGGCAACTTGAAATTTTTATATTTTTATTTCAAAGACATAGGGTTTGTTTTTACACATTTCTAATTTTCCATTGATGAATCCTTGCAAAAAATATATATTTTACAGAATAAAGGTAAATAGGAAGGCAATAAAATAGGATGGAATGTTGTTGAATTCAAGTGAGAATGAATGGTCCGAGATAGTATTAAAAATTACCCCATTTGATATTTAGGAGTAGGCACCCAGTAAAATTGTGTTTTGACGTTGTACAAGTATTCTCCAATGGTAAACGAAGGTGGCCAACCCTTAAATGAAGTGAAGAGCGATATCAGAACATCTATTTGAACTTGATTGTCAAAAAGTACCTCGTACAGTTTTCGGGTGCCTGGTTGGAGCAGCGGTCAAATGCAACCAGAAGAGAGCACAATAAACAAATCTAACATGCTTCGATGTATTGTTAATTGAAATGATTGTTTCAGCACTTTGTTCTATGGAAACAACTATCCCTCTTTTGTAAAATCAGTTCAAAGGTATTGTTATTGGTGAAGAATAAGAAAAGATTCCAGTGTTATCGAATGCTACCATTCTTGTTCGATTGTTATTATACCTATCAATAGATTTCAGTCTTTTGCAATTCAAAATAATTAAATTGTTAATAGCCACTTGAATGGTTCAATTGTATTCCGTTATTGTTCACTCAACTGTTGTCGAATTGACTGTTTAAATTTCATTCTTTCTTAGAGCATTGTCTCCAGGACTCAACTATATTTTAATTGTTTAAGTACAACAAATCAAGGTTAGTTTTTCTTTTATCGTTCTGATTTACAACGTTTATCCCCTCCTCGACCAGGAATCGAATTGGAAGCAGGAGTTTACGCGTAATTAGAAGTAAAGTTTTTTTAATTTTCAGAATTCGTTACTTTGTTTGAATATCTAAATTTGTATATGCTCCCTCTTGCATGCAGGTCTAGTTCTAACAATTTTCGAATCAAGCCCTAATGCCTCCAAATATTAATCGTATTAATATTTGGTATTTAGGGTCAAACGTCTGCCAACGGCCATATTATGGTGAATAAATCGGTCCACGTTCGAACACCAAAGATAAACACATTGGGATGTGCTCAGAACTTGGGACAGTGACCACTTGGGTACACCACGTGCTTTGGCAAATTTAAATTCTTATATTTTTATTTCAAAGACATAGGGTTTGTTTTTACACATTTCTAATTTTCCATTGATGAATCCTTGCAAAAAATATATATTTTACAGAATAAAGGTAAATAGGAAGGCAATAAAATAGGATGGAATGTTGTTGAATTCAAGTGAGAATGAATGGTCCGAGATAGTATTAAAAATTACCCCATTTGATATTTAGGAGTAGGCACCCAGTAAAATTGTGTTTTGACGTTGTACAAGTATTCTCCAATGGTAAACGAAGGTGGCCAACCCTTAAAAGAAGTGAAGAGCGATATCAGAACATCTATTTGAATTTGATTGTCAAAAAGTACCTTGTACAGTTTTCGGGTGCCCGGTTGGCGCAGACGTCGAATGCAACAAGAACAGAGCACAATAAACAAATTGAACAGGCTTCGGGGTATTGTTAATTGAAATCATTGCTTCTGCACTTTGTTCTCTGGAAACAACTATAACTCTTTTGTAAAATCAGTTCAAAGGTATTGGTATTGGCGAAGAATAAGAAAATATTCCATTGTTATCGAATACTACCATTCTTGTTCGATTGTTATTATACCTATCAATAGATTTCAGTCTTTTGCAAATCAAAGGAATTAAATTGTTAATAGTCACTTGGATGGTTCCATTGGATTCCGTTATTGTTCACTCAACTGTTGTCGAATTGACTGTTTAAATTTCATTCTTTCTTAGAGCATTGTCTCCAGGACTCAACAATATTTTAATTGTTTAATTACAACAAATCAAGGCCAGTTTTTCTTTTATCGTTCTGATTTAATACGTTTATCCCCTCTTCGACCAGGAATCGAATTGGAAGCAGGAGTTTACGCGTAATTAGAAGCAAAGTTTTTTTAAATTTTCAGAATTCGTTACTTTGTTTGAATGTCTAAATTTTTTTATATGCTCCCTCTTGCATGCAGGTCTAGTTCTAACAATTTTCGAATCAAACCCTAATGCCCCCAAATATTAATCTTATTAATTTTGGATATTTAGGGTCAAACGTCTCCCAGCGGCCATATTATGGTGATTAAACCGGTTCACGTTCGAACACCAAAGATAAACACATTGGGATGTGCTCAGTACTTGGGACAGTGATCACTTGGGAACACCACGTGCTTTGGCAACTTGAAATTTTTATACTTTTTATTTGAAAGAAATAGGGTTTGTTTTTACACATTTCTGATTTTCCATTGATAAATCCTTGCAAAAAATATATATTTTAAAGAGAAAAAGGTAAATACGAAGGCTATAAAATAGGATGGAATGTTATTGAATTCAAGTGAGAATGAATGGTCCGAGATAGTATTAAAAATTACCCCCTTTGATATTTAGGAGCAGGCACCCAGTATAATTGTGTTTTGACGTTGTACAAGGTATTCTCCAATGGTATACGAAGGTGGCCAACCCTTAAAAGAAGTGAAGAGCGATATCAGAACATCTATTTGAATTTGATTGTCAAAAAGTACCTTGTACAGTTTTCGGGTGCCCGGTTGGCGCAGACGTCGAATGCAACAAGAACAGAGCACAATAAACAAATTGAACAGGCTTCGGGGTATTGTTAATTGAAATCATTGCTTCTGCACTTTGTTCTCTGGAAACAACTATAACTCTTTTGTAAAATCAGTTCAAAGGTATTGGTATTGGCGAAGAATAAGAAAATATTCCATTGTTATCGAATACTACCATTCTTGTTCGATTGTTATTATACCTATCAATAGATTTCAGTCTTTTGCAATTCAAAGGAATTAAATTGTTAATAGCCACTTGAATGGTTCCATTGTATTCCGCTATTGTTCACTCAACTGTTGTCAAATTAACTGTTTAAATTTCATTCTTTCTTAGAGCATTGTCTAAAGGATTCAACTAGATTTTAATTGTTTAAGTACAACAAATCAAGGCTAGTTTTTCTTTTATCTTTCTGATTTACAACGTTTATCCCCTCGTCGACCAGGAATCGAATTGGAAGCAGATGTTTACGCGTAATTAGAAGTAAAGTTTTTTTAATTTTCAGAATTCGTTACTTTGTTTGAATATCTAAATTTTTTATAAGCTCCCTCTTGCATGCAGGTCTAGTTCTAACAATTTTCGAATCAAACCCTAATGCCTCCAAATATTAATCTTATTAATTTTGGGTATTTAGGGTCAAACGTCTGCCCACGGCCATATTATGGTGACTAAACCGGTTCACGTTCGAACAAAAAAGATAAACACATTGGGATGTGCTCAGTACTTGGGAACACCACGTGCATTGGCAACTTTAAATTTTTATATTTTTATTTGAAAGAAATAGGGTTTGTTTTTAAACATTTCTGATTTTAGATTGATGAATCTTTGCAAAAAATATATATATTTTAAAATAAAAAAGGTTAATAGGAAGGCTATAAAATAGGATGGAATGTTATTGAATTCAAGTGAGAATGAATGGTCCGAGATAGTATTAAAAATTACCCCCTTTGATATTTAGGAGCAGGCACCCAGTAAAATTGTGTTTTGACGTTGTACAAGTATTCTCCAATGGTATAGGAAGGTGGCCAACTCTTAAAAGAAGTGAAGAGCGATATCAGAAAATCTATTTGAACTTGATTGTCAAAAAGTACCTTGTAGAGTTTTCGGGTGCCCGGTTGGCGCAGACGTCGAATGCAACCAGAACAGAGCACAATAAACAAATTTAACAGGCTTCGGGGTATTGTTAATTGAAATCATTGTTTCTGCACTTTGTTCTCTGGAAACAACTATCACTCTTTTGTAAAATCAGTTCAAAGGTATTGTTATTGGCGAAGAATAAGAAAATATTACATTGTTATCGAATGCTACCATTCTTGTTCGATTGTTATTATACTTATCAATAGATTTCAGTCTTTTGCAATTCAAAGGAATTAAATTGTTAATAGCCACTTGAATGGCTCCATTGTATTCCGTTATTGTTCACTCAACTGTTGTCGAATTGACTGTTTAAATTTCCTACTTTCTTAAAGAATTATCTCCAGGACACAACTATATTTTAATTGTTTAAGTACAACAAATCAAGGCTAGTTTTTCTTTTATCGTTCTGATTTACAACGTTTATCCCCTCTTCGACCAGGAATCGAATTGGAAGCAGGAGTTTACGCGTAATTAGAAGTAAAGTTTTTTTAAATTTTCAGAATTCGTTACTTTGTTTGAATATCTAAATTTTTTAAATGCTCCCTCTTGCATGCAGGTCTAGTTCGAACAATTTTCGAATCAAACCCTAATGCCTCCAAATATTAATTTTGGGTATTTAGAGTCAAACGTCTGCCAACGGCCATATTATGGTGAATAAACCGGTTCACTTTCGAACATCAAAGATAAACACATTGGGATGTGCTCAGTACTTGGGATAGTTATCACTTGGGAACACCACGTGCTTTGGCAACTTGAAATTTTTATACTTTTTATTTGAAAGAAATAGGGTTTGTTTTTACACATTTCTAATTTTCCATTGATGAATCCTTGCAAAAAATATATATTTTAAAGAGAAAAAGGTAAATACGAAGGCTATAAAATAGGATGGAATGTTATTGAATTCAAGTGAGAATGAATGGTCCGAGATAGTATTAAAAATTACCACCTTTGATATTTAGGTGTAGGCACCCAGTAAAATTGTGTTTTGAAGTTGTACAAGGGTATTCTCCAATGGTATACGAAGGTGGCCAACCTTTAAAAGAAGTGGAGAGCGATATAAGAACATCTATTTGAACTTGAGTGTCAAAAAGTACCTTGTACAGTTTTCGGGTGCCCGGTTGGCGCAGACGTCGAATGCAACCAGAACAGAGCACAATAAACAAATTGAACAGGCTTCGGGGTATTGTTAATTGAAATCATTGTTTCTGCACTTTCTTCTCTGGAAACAACTATAACTCTTTTGTAAAATCAGTTCAAAGGTATTGTTAGTGGCGAAGAATAAGAAAAGATTCCATTGTTATCGAATACTACCATTCATGTTCGATTGTTATTATACCTATCTATAGATTTCAGTCTTTTGCAATTCAAAGGAATTAAATTGTTAATAGCCACTTGGATGGTTCCATTGCATTCCGTTATTGTTCACTCAACTGTTGTCGAATTGACTGTTTAAATTTCATTCTTTCTTAGAGCATTGTCTCCAGAACTCAACTATATTTTAATTGTTTAATTACAACAAATCAAGGCTAGTTTTTCTTTTATCGTTCTGATTTACAACGTTTATCCCCTCTTCGACCAGGAATCGAATTGGAAGCAGGAGTTTACGCGTAATTCGAAGTAAAGTTTTTTTTAATTTTCAGAATTCGTTACTTTGCTTGAATGTCTAAATTTTTTATATGCTCCCTCTTGCATGCAGGTCTAGTTCTAACAATTTTCGAATCAAACCCTAATGCCTCCAAATATTAATCTTATTAATTTTGGGTATTTAGGGTCAAACGTCTGCCAGCGGCCATATTATGGTGATTAAACCGGTTCACGTTCGAACACCAAAGATAAACACATTGGGATGTGCTCAGTACTTGGGACAGTGATCACTTGGGAACACCACGTGCTTTGGCAACTTGAAATTTTTATATTTTTATTTCAAAGACATAGGGTTTGTTTTTACACATTTCTAATTTTCCATTGATGAATCCTTGCAAAAAATATATATTTTACAGAATAAAGGTAAATAGGAAGGCAATAAAATAGGATGGAATGTTGTTGAATTCAAGTGAGAATGAATGGTCCGAGATAGTATTAAAAATTACCCCATTTGATATTTAGGAGTAGGCACCCAGTAAAATTGTGTTTTGACGTTGTACAAGTATTCTCCAATGGTAAACGAAGGTGGCCAACCCTTAAATGAAGTGAAGAGCGATATCAGAACATCTATTTGAACTTGATTGTCAAAAAGTACCTCGTACAGTTTTCGGGTGCCTGGTTGGAGCAGCGGTCAAATGCAACCAGAAGAGAGCACAATAAACAAATCTAACATGCTTCGATGTATTGTTAATTGAAATGATTGTTTCAGCACTTTGTTCTATGGAAACAACTATCCCTCTTTTGTAAAATCAGTTCAAAGGTATTGTTATTGGTGAAGAATAAGAAAAGATTCCAGTGTTATCGAATGCTACCATTCTTGTTCGATTGTTATTATACCTATCAATAGATTTCAGTCTTTTGCAATTCAAAATAATTAAATTGTTAATAGCCACTTGAATGGTTCAATTGTATTCCGTTATTGTTCACTCAACTGTTGTCGAATTGACTGTTTAAATTTCATTCTTTCTTAGAGCATTGTCTCCAGGACTCAACTATATTTTAATTGTTTAAGTACAACAAATCAAGGTTAGTTTTTCTTTTATCGTTCTGATTTACAACGTTTATCCCCTCCTCGACCAGGAATCGAATTGGAAGCAGGAGTTTACGCGTAATTAGAAGTAAAGTTTTTTTTAATTTTCAGAATTCGTTACTTTGTTTGAATATCTAAATTTGTATATGCTCCCTCTTGCATGCAGGTCTAGTTCTAACAATTTTCGAATCAAGCCCTAATGCCTCCAAATATTAATCGTATTAATATTTGGTATTTAGGGTCAAACGTCTGCCAACGGCCATATTATGGTGAATAAATCGGTCCACGTTCGAACACCAAAGATAAACACATTGGGATGTGCTCAGAACTTGGGACAGTGACCACTTGGGTACACCACGTGCTTTGGCAAATTTAAATTTTTATATTTTTATTTCAAAGACATAGGGTTTGTTTTTACACATTTCTAATTTTCCATTGATGAATCCTTGCAAAAAATATATATTTTACAGAATAAAGGTAAATACGAAGCCTATAAAATAGGATGGAATGTTGTTGAATTCAAGTGAGAATGAATGGTCCGAGATAGTATTAAAAATTACCCCATTTGATATTTAGGAGTAGGCACCCAGTAAAATTGTGTTTTGACGTTGTACAAGTATTCTCCAATGGTAAACGAAGGTGGCCAACCCTTAAATGAAGTGAAGAGCGATATCAGAACATCTATTTTAACTTGATTGTCAAAAAGTACCTTGTACAGTTTTCAGGTGCCCGGTTGGCGCAGACGTCGAATGCAACCACAACAGAGCACAATAAACAAATTGAACAGGCTTCGGGGTATTGTTAATTGAAATCATTGTTTCTGCACTTTGTTCTCTGGAAACAACTATCACTCTTTTGTAAAATCAGTTCAAAGGTATTGTTATTGGTGAAGAATAACAAAAGATTCCATTGCTATCGAATGCTACCATTCTTGTTCTATTGTTATTATACCTATCAATAGATTTCAGTCTTTTGCAATTCAAAGGAATTAAATTTTTAGTAGGCCCTTGAATGGTTCCATTGAATTCAGGTATTGTTCACTCAACTGTTGTAGAATTGACAGTTTAAATTTCATTCTTTCTTAGAGCATTGTCTCTAGGACTCTACTATATTTTAATTGTTTAAATACAACAAATCAAGGCTTGTTTTTCTTTTATCGTTCTGATTTACAAAGTTTATCCCCTTCTCGACCAGAATCGTATTGGAAGCTAGAGTTTAAACGTAGCAAGATGTAAAGTTTTTAAAAAATTTTAGAATTCGTTAGTTTGTTTATATATCTAAATTTTTTGTATGCTCACTCATGCATGCAGGTCTACTTCTAACAATTTTCGAATCAAACCCTACTGCCTTCAAATATTAGTCGCATTAATTTTTGGTATTTATGATCAAACGTCTGCCAACGGCCATATTATGGTGAATAAAACTGTTCTCATTCGAACACCAAAGATAAACATATTCGGATGTGCTCAGTACTTGGGACAGTGACCACTTGGGAACACCACGTGCTTTGGCGACTTTTAATTTTTATTTGGAAGAAATAGGGGTGTTTTTACACATTTCCGATTTTGCATAGATGAATCCTTGAAAAAAATATATATTTTAAAAGAAAAAAAAAGGTAAATAGGAAGGCAATATAACAGGATGGAATATTATAGAATTTAGTTCAGTGTGAATGGTCCAAGATAATAGTAAAAAGTACCCCCTTTGATATTTAGGAGCAGGCACACAGAAAAATGGGGTTTTGACATTGTACAAGCATTCTCCAATGGTAAACGCAGGTGGCCAACCCCTAAATGAAGTAAAGAGCGATATCAGAACATCTATTTGAACTTGATTGTCAAAAAGTACCTTGTACAGTTTTCGGGTGCCCGGTTGGAGCAGCGGTCAAATGCAACCAGAAGAGAGCACAATAAACAAATCTAACATGCTTCGATGTATTGTAAATTGAAATGATTGTTTCAGCACTTTGTTCTATGGACACAACTATCCCTCTTTTGTAAAATCAGTTCAAAGGTATTGTTATTGGCGAAGAATAAGAAAAAATTCCATTGTTATCGAATGTTACCATTCTTGTTCAATTGTTATTATACCTATCAATAGATTTCAGTCTTTTGCAATTCAAAGGAATTAAATTGTTAATAGCCACTTGAATGGTTCCATTGTATTCCGCTATTGTTCACTCAACTGTTGTCGAATTAACTGTTTAAATTTCATTCTTTCTTAGAGCATTGTCTAAAGGACTCAACTAGATTTTAATTGTTTAAGTACAACAAATCATGGCTAGTTTTTCTTTTATCTTTCTGATTTACAACGTTTATCCCCTTCTCTACCAGGAATCGAATTGGAAGCAGATGTTTACGCGTAATTAGAAGTAAAGTTTTTTTAATTTTCAGAATTCGTTACTTTGTTTGAATATCTAAATTTTTTATAAGCTCCCTCTTGCATGCAGGTCTAGTTCTAACAATTTTTGAATCAAACCCTAATGCCTCCAAATATTAATCTTATTAATTTTGGGTATTTAGGGTCAAACGTCTGCCCACGGCCATATTATGGTGACTAAACCGGTTCACGTTCGAACAAAAAAGATAAACACATTGGGATGTGCTCAGTACTTGGGAACACCACGTGCATTGGCAACTTTAAATTTTTAAATTTTTATTTGAAAGAAATAGGGTTTGTTTTTAAACATTTCTGATTTTAGATTGATGAATCCTTGCAAAAAATATATATATTTTAAAATAAAAAAGGTTAATAGGAAGGCTATAAAATAGGATGGAATGTTATTGAATTCAAGTGAGAATGAATGGTCCGAGATAGTATTAAAAATTACCCCCTTTGATATTTAGGAGCAGGCACCCAGTAAAATTGTGTTTTGACGTTGTACAAGTATTCTCCAATGGTATAGGAAGGTGGCCAACTCTTAAAAGAAGTGAAGAGCGATATCAGAAAATCTATTTGAACTTGATTGTCAAAAAGTACCTTGTAGAGTTTTCGGGTGCCCGGTTGGCGCAGACGTCGAATGCAACCAGAACAGAGCACCATAAACAAATTTAACAGGCTTCGGGGTATTGTTAATTGAAATCATTGTTTCTGCACTTTGTTCTCTGGAAACAACTATCACTCTTTTGTAAAATCAGTTCAAAGGTATTGTTATTGGCGAAGAATAAGAAAAGATTCCATTGTTATAAAATGCTACCATTCTTGTTCGATTGTTATTATACTTATCAATAGATTTCAGTCTTTTGCAATTCAAAGGAATTAAATTGTTAATAGCCACTTGAATGGCTCCATTGTATTCCGTTATTGTTCACTCAACTGTTGTCGAATTGACTGTTTAAATTTCCTACTTTCTTAAAGAATTATCTCCAGGACACAACTATATTTTAATTGTTTAAGTACAACAAATCAAGGCTAGTTTTTCTTTTATCGTTCAGATTTACAACGTTTATGCCCTCCTCGACCAGGAATCGAATTGGAAGCAGGAGTTTACGCGTAATTCGAAGTAAAGTTTTTTTTAATTTTCAGAATTCGTTACTTTGCTTGAATGTCTAAATTTTTTATATGCTCCCTCTTGCATGCAGGTCTAGTTCTAACAATTTTCGAATCAAATCCTAATGCCTCCAAATAATAATCTTATTAATTTTGGGTATTTAGGGTCAAACGTCTGCCAGCGGCCATATTATGGTGATTAAACCGGTTCACGTTCGAACACCAAACATAAACACATTTTGATGTGCTCAGTACTTGGGACAGTGATCACTTGGGAACACCACGTACTTTGGCAACTTGAAATTTTTATACTTTTTATTTGAAAGAAATAGGGTTTATTTTTACACATTTCTGATTTTCCATTGATGAATCCTTGCAAAAAATATATATTTTAAAGAGAAAAAGGTAAATACGAAGCCTATAAAATAGGATGGAATGTTGTTGAATTCAAGTGAGAATGAATGGTCCGAGATAGTATTAAAAATTACCCCATTTGATATTTAGGAGTAGGCACCCAGTAAAATTGTGTTTTGACGTTGTACAAGTATTCTCCAATGGTAAACGAAGGTGGCCAACCCTTAAATGAAGTGAAGAGCGATATCAGAACATCTATTTGAACTTGATTGTCAAAAAGTACCTCGTACAGTTTTCGGGTGCCTGGTTGGAGCAGCGGTCAAATGCAACCAGAAGAGAGCACAATAAACAAATCTAACATGCTTCGATGTATTGTTAATTGAAATGATTGTTTCAGCACTTTGTTCTATGGAAACAACTATCCCTCTTTTGTAAAATCAGTTCAAAGGTATTGTTATTGGTGAAGAATAAGAAAAGATTCCAGTGTTATCGAATGCTACCATTCTTGTTCGATTGTTATTATACCTATCAATAGATTTCAGTCTTTTGCAATTCAAAATAATTAAATTATTAATAGCCACTTGAATGGTTCAATTGTATTCCGTTATTGTTCACTCAACTATTGTCGAATTGACTGTTTAAATTTCATTCTTTCTTAGAGCATTGTCTCCAGGACTCAACTATATTTTAATTGTTTAAGTACAACAAATCAAGGTTAGTTTTTCTTTTATCGTTCTGATTTACAACGTTTATCCCCTCCTCGACCAGGAATCGAATTGGAAGCAGGAGTTTACGCGTAATTAGAAGTAAAGTTTTTTTTAATTTTCAGAATTCGTTACTTTGTTTGAATATCTAAATTTGTATATGCTCCCTCTTGCATGCAGGTCTAGTTCTAACAATTTTCGAATCAAGCCCTAATGCCTCCAAATATTAATCGTATTAATATTTGGTATTTAGGGTCAAACGTCTGCCAACGGCCATATTATGGTGAATAAATCGGTCCACGTTCGAACACCAAAGATAAACACATTGGGATGTGCTCAGAACTTGGGACAGTGACCACTTGGGTACACCACGTGCTTTGGCAAATTTAAATTTATATATTTTTATCTCAAAGACATAGGGTTTGTTTTTACACATTTCTAATTTTCCATTGATGAATCCTTGCAAAATATATATATTTTACAGAATAAAGGTAAATAGGAAGGCAATAAAATAGGATGGAATGTTGTTGAATTCAAGTGAGAATGAATGGTCCGAGATAGTATTAAAAATTACCACCTTTGATATTTAGGTGTAGGCACCCAGTAAAATTGTGTTTTGAAGTTGTACAAGGGTATTCTCCAATGGTATACGAAGGTGGCCAACCTTTAAAAGAAGTGGAGAGCGATATAAGAACATCTATTTGAACTTGAGTGTCAAAAAGTACCTTGTACAGTTTTCGGGTGCCCGGTTGGCGCAGACGTCGAATGCAACCAGAACAGAGCACAATAAACAAATTGAACAGACTTCGGGGTATTGTTAATTGAAATCATTGTTTCTGCACTTTGTTCTCTGGAAACAACTATCACTCTTTTGTAAAATCAGTTCAAAGGTATTGTTATTGGCGAAGAATAAGAAAAGATTCCATTGTTATAAAATGCTACCATTCTTGTTCGATTGTTATTATACTTATCAATAGATTTCAGTCTTTTGCAATTCAAAGGAATTAAATTTTTAGTAGGCCCTTGAATGGTTCCATTGAATTCAGGTATTGTTCACTCAACTGTTGTAGAATTGACAGTTTAAATTTCATTCTTTCTTAGAGCATTGTCTCTAGGACTCTACTATATTTTAATTGTTTAAATACAACAAATCAAGGCTTGTTTTTCTTTTATCGTTCTGATTTACAAAGTTTATCCCCTTCTCGACCAGAATCGTATTGGAAGCTAGAGTTTAAACGTAGCAAGATGTAAAGTTTTTAAAAAATTTTAGAATTCGTTAGTTTGTTTGTATATCTAAATTTTTTGTATGCTCACTCATGCATGCAGGTCTACTTCTAACAATTTTCGAATCAAACCCTACTGCCTTCAAATATTAGTCGCATTAATTTTTGGTATTTATGATCAAACGTCTGCCAACGGCCATATTATGGTGAATAAAACTGTTCTCATTCGAACACCAAAGATAAACATATTCGGATGTGCTCAGTACTTGGGACAGTGACCACTTGGGAACACCACGTGCTTTGGCGACTTTTAATTTTTATTTGGAAGAAATAGGGGTGTTTTTACACATTTCCGATTTTGCATAGATGAATCCTTGCAAAAAATATATATTTTAAAAGAAAAAAAAAAGGTAAATAGGAAGGCAATATAACAGGATGGAATATTATAGAATTTAGTTCAGTGTGAATGGTCCAAGATAATAGTAAAAAGTACCCCCTTTGATATTTAGGAGCAGGCACACAGAAAAATGGGGTTTTGACATTGTACAAGCATTCTCCAATGGTAAACGCAGGTGGCCAACCCCTAAATGAAGTAAAGAGCGATATCAGAACATCTATTTGAACTTGATTGTCAAAAAGTACCTTGTACAGTTTTCGGGTGCCCGGTTGGAGCAGCGGTCAAATGCAACCAGAAGAGAGCACAATAAACAAATCTAACATGCTTCGATGTATTGTTAATTGAAATGATGGTTTCAGCACTTTGTTCTATGGACACAACTATCCCTCTTTTGTAAAATCAGTTCAAAGGTATTGTTATTGGCGAAGAATAAGAAAAAATTCCATTGTTATCGAATGTTACCATTCTTGTTCAATTGTTATTATACCTATCAATAGATTTCAGTATTTTGCAATTCAAAGGAATTAAATTGTTAATAGCCACTTGAATGGTTCCATTGTATTCCGCTATTGTTCACTCAACTGTTGTCGAATTAACTGTTTAAATTTCATTCTTTCTTAGAGCATTGTCTAAAGGACTCAACTAGATTTTAATTGTTTAAGTACAACAAATCAAGGCTAGTTTTTCTTTTATCTTTCTGATTTACAACGTTTATCCCCTCCTCGACCAGGAATCGAATTGGAAGCAGATTTTTACGCGTAATTAGAAGTAAAGTTTTTTTAATTTTCAGAATTCGTTACTTTGTTTGAATATCTAAATTTTTTATAAGCTCCCTCTTGCATGCAGGTCTAGTTCTAACAATTTTTGAATCAAACCCTAATGCCTCCAAATATTAATCTTATTAATTTTGGGTATTTAGGGTCAAACGTCTGCCCACGGCCATATTATGGTGACTAAACCGGTTCACGTTCGAACAAAAAAGATAAACACATTGGGATGTGCTCAGTACTTGGGAACACCACGTGCATTGGCAACTTTAAATTTTTAAATTTTTATTTGAAAGAAATATAGGGTTTGTTTTTAAACATTTCTGATTTTAGATTGATGAATCCTTGCAAAAAATATATATATTTTAAAATAAAAAATGTTAATAGGAAGGCTATAAAATAGGATGAAATGTTATTGAATTCAAGTGAGAATGAATGGTCCGAGATAGTATTAAAAATTACCCCCTTTGATATTTAGGAGCAGGCACCCAGTAAAATTGTGTTTTGACGTTGTACAAGTATTCTCCAATGGTATAGGAAGGTGGCCAACTCTTAAAAGAAGTGAAGAGCGATATCAGAAAATCTATTTGAACTTGATTGTCAAAAAGTACCTTGTAGAGTTTTCGGGTGCCCGGTTGGCGCAGACGTCGAATGCAACCAGAACAGAGCACAATAAACAAATTTAACAGGCTTCGGGGTATTGTTAATTGAAATCATTGTTTCTGCACTTTGTTCTCTGGAAACAACTATCACTCTTTTGTAAAATCAGTTCAAAGGTATTGTTATTGGCGAAGAATAAGAAAAGATTCCTATGTTATCGAATACTACCATTCATGTTCGATTGTTATTATACCTATCTATAGATTTCAGTCTTTTGCAATTCAAAGGAATTAAATTGTTAATAGCCACTTGGATGGTTCCATTGTATTCCGTTATTGTTCACTCAACTGTTGTCGAATTGACTGTTTAAATTTCATTCTTTCTTAGAGCATTGTCTCCAGAACTCAACTATATTTTAATTGTTTAATTACAACAAATCAAGGCTAGTTTTTCTTTTATCGTTCTGATTTACAACGTTTATCCCCTCTTCGACCAGGAATCGAATTGGAAGCAGGAGTTTACGCGTAATTCGAAGTAAAGTTTTTTTTAATTTTCAGAATTCGTTACTTTGCTTGAATGTCTAAATTTTTTATATGCTCCCTCTTGCATGCAGGTCTAGTTCTAACAATTTTCGAATCAAACCCTAATGCCTCCAAATATTAATCTTATTAATTTTGGGTATTTAGGGTCAAACGTCTGCCAGCGGCCATATTATGGTGATTAAACCGGTTCACGTTCGAACACCAAAGATAAACACATTGGGATGTGCTCAGTACTTGGGATAGTTATCACTTGGGAACACCACGTGCTTTGGCAACTTGAAATTTTTATACTTTTTATTTGAAAGAAATAGGGTTTATTTTTACACATTTCTGATTTTCCATTGATGAATCCTTGCAAAAAATATATATTTTAAAGAGAAAAATGTAAATACGAAGCCCATAAAATAGGATGGAATGTTGTTGAATTCAAGTGAGAATGAATGGTCCGAGATAGTATTAAAAATTACCCCATTTGATATTTAGGAGTAGGCACCCAGTAAAATTGTGTTTTGACGTTGTACAAGTATTCTCCAATGGTAAACGAAGGTGGCCAACCCTTAAATGAAGTGAAGAGCGATATCAGAACATCTATTTGAACTTGATTGTCAAAAAGTACCTCGTACAGTTTTCGGGTGCCTGGTTGGAGCAGCGGTCAAATGCAACCAGAAGAGAGCACAATAAACAAATCTAACATGCTTCGATGTATTGTTAATTGAAATGATTGTTTCAGCACTTTGTTCTCTGGAAACAACTATCCCTCTTTTGTAAAATCAGTTCAAAGGTATTGTTATTGGTGAAGAATAAGAAAAGATTCCAGTGTTATCGAATGCTACCATTCTTGTTCTATTGTTATTATACCTATCAATAGATTTCAGTCTTTTGCAATTGAAAGGAATTAAATTGTTAGTAGGCCCTTGAATGGTTCCATTGAATTCAGGTATTGTTCACTCAACTGTTGTAGAATTGACAGTTTAAATTTCATTCTTTCTTAGAGCATTGTCTCTAGGACTCTACTATATTTTAATTGTTTAAATACAACAAATCAAGGCTTGTTTTTCTTTTATCGTTCTGATTTACAAAGTTTATCCCCTTCTCGACCAGAATCGTATTGGAAGCAGGAGCATACGCGTAATTAGAAGTAAAGTTTTTTTTAATTTTAAAAGTTCGTTAGTTTGTTTGAATATCTAAATTTTTATATGCTCCCTCTTGCATGCAGGTCTCGTTCCAACAATTTTCGAATCAAACCCTAATGCCTCCAAATATTAATATTATTAATTTTGGGTATTTAGGGTCAAACGTCTGCCAACGGCCATATTATGGTGAATAAACCGGTCCACGTTCTAACAGCACAGATAAACACATTGGGATGTTCTCAGAACTTGGGACAGTGACCACTTGGGAACACCACGTGCTTTTGCAACTTTAAATTTTTATATTTTTATTTGAAAGAAATAGGGTTTGTTTTTACACATTTCTGATTTTCCATTGTTGAATCCTTGCAAAAAATATATATTTTAAAGAAAAAAAAGGTAAATAGGAAGGCAATAAAATAGGATGGAATGTTATTGAATTCAAGAGGGAATGAATGGTCCGAGATAGTATTAAAAATTACCCCCTTTATATTTAATAGCAGGCACCCAGTAAAATTGTGTTTTGACGTTGTACCAGTATTCTCCAATGGTATACGAAGGTAGCCAACCCTTAAAAAAAGTGAAGAGCGATATAAGAACATCTATTTGAACTTGATTGATTACCTTGTACAACTTTCGGGTGCCCGGTTGGTGCAGACGCCGAATGCAACCAGAACAGAGTACAATAAACATAGCTTACATGCTTCGGGGTATTGTTAATTGAAATTATTGTTTCAGCACTTTGTTCTATGAAAACAACTATCCCTCTTTTGTAAAATCAGTTCAAAGGTATTGTTATTTGTTAAGACTAATAAAAGATTTCATTGTTATCGGATGCTCTCATTCTTGTTCGATTGTTATTATACCTATCAATAGATTTTAGTCTTTTGCAATTCAAAGGAATTAAATTGTTAGTAGCCACTTGAATGGTTCCATTGTATTCCGTTATTGTTCACTCAACTGTTGTCGAATTGACTGTTTAAATTTCATTCTTTCTTAGAGCATTGTCTCCAGGACTCAACAATATTTTAATTGTATATGTACAACAAATCAAGTCTTGTTTTTCTTTTTATGGTTCGGATTTACAACATTTATCCCCTCCTCGAACAGGAATCGAATTGGAAGCAGGATTTTAAGCGTAATTAGATGTAAAGTTTTTTTAAATGTTAAGAATTCGTTAGTTTGTTTTAATATCTAAATTTTTTTTATATGCTCCCTCTTGCATGCAGGTCTACTTCTAACTATTTTCGAATCAAACCCTACAGCCTTCAAATATTAATCGCATTATTTTTTGGTATTTATGGTCAAACCTCTGCCAACGGCCATACTATGCTGAATACACCGGTTCATTTTCGAAAACACCAAAGATGAATACATTCGGATGTGCTCAGTACTTGGTAAAGTGACCACTTGGAAACACAACGTGCTTTGGCGACTTTTAATTTTTATATATTTTTTTGGAAGAAATATAGGGGTGTTTTTACACATTTTCGATTTTGCATAGATCAGGGGTGGCCAAACTTTTACATACCATGCGTCCATTTTTTTTCATATACGTGTTCAAATGCGCCATACAATTCGAGCACCTTTTCTACTTTACGTTCATGGTCCTGTCATATCCTTAGTAACATTTTTAATAAAAGTATGTTTATCGATATATTTAACATTTTAAAATATTTTAACTATACCGTATGTAAAACAATGTCTATTACAGAGAATTCTTCAAATTTGAATCAGTCATTCGCGACCTCGGTTTCCTTTTAATAAATTTCATGGATGCAAAGGCTTTATGACATCGGTATGTCGTTCCAAAACGATATGTATAACTTTTTGCAAATTTTCTTAGTTCCTTAAAATGTTTACAGTGTAATGAACTTGTCAGAAGCATTTTGATCTGAATAATAAAGCTCATGAAACTTTAATTTCAGCAATGAATTTGTTTTGAAATCAATAAGTACCATTTGTATGTTACTAGGCATCTTCATTACGTTTTGTTCACTAAGTGAAAATGCTTTATTAATGCGAGCATGTAGTTTTCTTTTGTAGCCAAATCAAGAAAGCGACTTTGAAATGACCCTTGTAATAATTAATTTTAATATGTTTGGTCAAATTGTTATTATCTGCAGCACATCCCCTCTGGCTCTTTCAACTACTGTGGAAATTGACTCAAATCCTGATTTCCTAACTGTGAAAAGAACATATTTAATGTCATTTTAAATGATTTAATGCTATTTACTAAGCTAGGAAATAATTTCTTCTTGCCTTGTAGCAACGAATTTAGATAATTGAGATGACTAGTAGATCAACTAAAAATGACAATTCAAATAGCCAGTTGTTATCAAATAATAGGGTTCTTTCATCAGGAAAGTTGAATTTCCTGTTCTAAAAAATTATAAATAGTATTTTTCAGTTTCCAAAATCTACTCAGAACCTGTCCTCTAGAAAGCCAGCGCACCTCACAATAAAGAAAAGGTTCGCCATATTCCAAATCTAATAATTCAATATTCTCTGAATTCTCGGCTGTTTAATGTTCTTCTTCTAATTTTAATCACACATTTCACAACCGGTAACAAAACATGCTGCATTTTTTTAAATTTCACACACAGCGCCTCTTGGTGTATAATACATTGATATTTTAATGAAGTACGATTTAAAAAAAATTCCAAAAAATGTTGTAGTGCCATTTACGGCGTACCGTCAGTATACATACTGATGAGTAGAATAATCTAATTTAGGTTTTCTTTCCATGATTTTACATTTTAAATATCTCTTATCCTCTTGTTTCATCATGCAATAACTCCAGACTGGCAAGTTCTTCAAAGAAATTAAAATTATAATAAATTCCTCTTACAAAAATGCTTATTACTGGACTACATCAAATATGTCCATTAATTCAACCAAAGCTGGAGAAAAGTCTTCCTTTTATTGAAATGCATCCAGAGTTCCACGATACATCTCACATTAGTCTGCCATGGTATAGCATTTCGTCTGATTTCTTTTCAATATCTTTATAACCAAGATGGCAAGCAAATATTTTGAAACAAGGCTTCTCCGTCAGAATAGGTTTTTTTTCGCCAATGCTAAAGCAATTTCATAGGACGCTTCTGTCATCGCCTCGTCTTCACAACTTACATTAGCAAAAATATCTTGCCTTCTGATTTCTTCCTTTTTTTAGTCACATATTCTTTACGTAACTCCAACCCGAGAACAAGTTTAATTTTTCCTTCTATGTTAGCATGATGCTGTGTTTTATAGTGTTTATTAAGATCATGACTTCTATTGGGTGAAAGAGTAGTTTCACAAACAATGCAAAAAACGATTTTCCTGATGGACTTTCTGTAAATAACAACTCATTTTCTTACTGTTAGTTAAATTCACTTTTTCTCTCATACTTTTTGCGCTTCTTTTGTTCATTTTCTTTGGCACAGTGATAAATAACAGGAATGTAAAAAAAAAACATTAAAAAGTAACAAAAAATGTTGAAAAAGAACAAACAGATCAAAAGTACGTCGAATCACACAGAATATAAATTCCAAAATCAAAGCATTGCGACAAAATGAGGAGTAAGAAAGCTCTATGAATTGAACTAAGAGTACTATGGTGTTGAAAATATGAAGATATTTTCAGTTAGGACGCCTACTTCAAAAGAATAGGGAGGCACAATAATGCAATGCACCACTTGTAATCATCCAATGTGCCAAGTTTGGCGCATTCGCCACAGGTTGGCCACCCCTGGCATAGATGAATCCTTGAAAAAAATGTATATATTAAAAGAAAAAAAGGTAAATAAGAAGGCAGTAAAATAGGATGGAATGTTATTGAATTTATTCAGCATGAATGGTCCAAGATAATAGTAAAAAGTACTCCCTTTTTATATTTAGGAGCAGGCATCCAGTAAAATGGGGTTTTGACATTGTACAAGCATTCTCCAATGGTAAACGCAGGTGGCCAACCCCTAAATGAAGTAAAGAGCGATATCAGAACATCTATTTGAATTTGATTGTCAATAATAAGTATCTTGTACAGTTTTCGGGTGCCCGGTTGACGCAGCAGTCAAATGCAACCAGAACAGAGCACAATAAACAAATCTAACATGCTTCGGGGTATTGTTAATTGAAATTATTGTTTCAGCACTTTGTTCTATGAAAACAACTATCCTTCTTTTGTAAAATCAGTTCAAAGGTATTGTTATTGGCGACAAATAAGAAAAGATTCCATTGTTATCGGATGCTCCCATTCTTGTTCGATTGTTATTAAACCTATCAACAGATTTCAGTCTTTCAATTCAAAGGAATTAGATTGTTAGTAGCCACTTGAATGGTTCCATTGTATTCCGTTATTGTTCACTCAACTGTTGTCGAATTGACTGTTTAAATTTCATTCTTTCTTAGAGCATTGTCTCCAGGACTCAGCTATATTTTAATTGTTTAAGTACAACAAATCAAGGCTTGTTTTTCTTTTATCGTTCTGATTTACAACGTTTATCCCCTCCTCGACCAGGAATCGAATTGGAAGCTAGAGTTTAAACGTTGAAAATGGTTTCAGCTTCTCTGCAGAAAAACATCATGCATGCACTTTTGCCGACTTCGAGGCCTGCATCCTGATCCAGAAATTCTCCTGGGTGATATCAGGATAGCAGTTGTGGAATGCGTAAGATTTCTCGGAGTTATTTTTGACCCAAAACTTACCTTCCTTCCTCACGTCGAGCAATTACGTGCATCGTGCCTAAAAAAGCTGAACCTACTAAAAATGCTCTCAAACACGTCTTGGGGTGCGGAACGATCATCCATGCTTCGCATTTATCGATCAATCATTCGATCAAAGATGGACTACTTGTGTGCAACCTATGGTTCCGCTCGTTTATCTGTTTTGCGAAAGCTGGATCCTGTACATCACTCTGCGCTTCGGATATGTTCGGGTGCCTTTCGCACCTCACCTATCAAAAGCCTATGCGTTACATGTGTCGAATCACCATTAGATTCCACTCGTCTCATACTGTCGCTTCAATTTTATTTCCGCATCATGTGTCATCCTTATCATCCACTAAAAAATTTATTCCTTAAGAATTCACTTGATCGCCTTTTCCAAAATCGCCCGTCCTGTATTCCACCTTTTAGCCTACGGATGCGGCATGCCCTGTGTAATACACCTCTAAATACCATCGACGTTGCCAAACGTCCATTTTTTCCTACTCCACCTTGGGAAACAAGAAAATTGAAATTCTTGGATATTTTTAATGGTTTTAAAAAATTAAATACAAATGATATTTTCTATCGTCAACTTTTTACTTCTCATAGAAACTTTTACGAAAATTATATAGCAGTATACACAGACGGATCCAAACTTTCTGATCATGTTGGTTGCGCCATCGTTTCTGGGAACTATATTGTTAACTTCCGTTTACCTTCTTTTATTTCGATCTTTACAGCTGAAATGTTCGCAGTATACAAGGCATTAAAATACATAGCTGTGCTCAAAAGGGGTCGATTTATCATTTATACAGACTCGAAAAGCGTCTTGGATTCCTTGTTATTGAACAATCCTCAACATTCTTATGCATTAGATGTACTCAATGCTCATCGTCAGCTCTCTCGACGCGGTTTTGAAGTATTGTTTGGTTGGATCCCAGGTCACGTCGAGATAGCTGGCAACGAACAAGCCGATGCTGCAGCTAAAAGTGCGACGACTCTAATAAATATCGATATCCCTTATAACGATCTTAAATTAACTACCAAAGACCATGTTTTAAACGATTAGTACCAAGATTGGGGTATGCAAATTAATAACAAACTTCATGCTATCCAACCAATAATCTTCATCCGACCCTGCGTAACGATTCGTCGATTAGACGTGATTTTAACGCGCCTTCGAATCGGACACATACGTTTTACACACAGGCATCTTTTCTTAGGAGAGAGAGACCCTGTGTGTGACGTGTGTGGCGTACCTTTTACTGTTCACCACATTTTAATTACATGCCCTGTTTTTAACTTTCATCGTAACAGATTTTTTAGTTATTCATTTTTGAAATTGGAGGACTTAGTAGGTGAAAATCCCTATCCAAATCTTTTCCCATTTTTAAATGCCATTGGCTTTTTACATGCGATATAATATATTACCATCATACTTTTAAATACATAACTCTTACTCTCGATATTTTACATCATATTTTTATTCATTATCTTCCATATGTATTGTTATGCCCCCAGGGGCATTCCTTCTTTAGGTTTGTACGGGCTTCACAACCCCGGGGTACCTGAGTGATCTTCCCTCCCTTTCGTTCTTCTTCTCCTCTACCCTTAGCTTTTTGCTTTTTCTTCCTCCCTCGTTGTGGTTGCCTCTTCGGAGGTGAGGGCTCCCCTTGAGAAGCGTTTCGCCAGTCTGTGCTTTCAGCTCCTCTTGGGGATTATATCACCCACGTGTTTGCCGTGCGTGGAGACCTGTGTCTTCGGAAAGGGTGATCCTGGTGATTGAGGGACAACATAACGCCCCAATACATTGCTTCGGCTCCTGCTTCGAATAAACAGGAGGTGTACTTTGGTCCCAGTACATTGATCGGCTGGTGGGTATATCCTGCTAGGACTAAGGACCTGCTCACCAACTAGCTCCTTAAGGCAGTCATAGAGGTGAGTTGGGTCCGTATAGTCCCTGGTTAGCACCGGTACAGGAACCTGTATCCCCTCGTTGGACTCCATGGTGGGTGGTGCCGCCGGGGACTGAAAACATCATTTTCAAACATGGAAAATAAAAAATCTACTTCTCCTTCAGTGGAGCACCTTTATAATAAAAATAGTGAACACAAATCGGAACAGAAATTTTTTATAATGAAAAGTAATGAGGGCAATCTTAAAAACATATCAGCAATATTACTTCATAAAACGATATTAGGAATGGTTGGAGAAACAAAAAATATTAAAAAAACCCTAGCAGGAGATGTTCTTATAGAAATAACAAATAAAACACAGGCTATAAACATCCAAAAAATAAAATCTGTCGGTCCAATAGCTGTAACTGTAACACCACACAAAACATTAAATTCATCGCGGGGAGTAATTTCTGAATCCGACCTAGTTCATGACACCGAAGAAGACATCCTTGAAACCCTGTCCCAACAATACGTAACCAATGTCAAAAGAATAACAATATCAAGAAATGGCCAAAGAATACCCACCAAACACATAATACTAACATTCAATACACCAAGTCTACCAAAGCATGTTAAAATAGCCTATATTAATTGCCCTGTTCGACCTTTCATTCCTAACCCAGTCCGTTGTTTTAAATGTCAGAGATTAGGCCACTCTTTTCTTGCTTGCCGTGGCAAAGAAACCTGTGCGAAATGCTGTAGTACAGAACATAAGACCGATGTCTGTACTACATCATCCCTTTGCTGTGTCAACTGCAAAGGTGAACATCCAGCTTTTGCCAGGTCTTGCCCTAAATTTCAAACAGAAAAGGAAATTCAAACAATAAAAGTCCAACAAAACATTTCATTTCCCGAAGCACGAAAAATTGTTAATGATCGCACCCCAAAACCTGGAATATCATACTCTTCAATAGTAAAAAAAACCTTCACAACTATTGGTACTCAAACTGATGTAACTATTTTTAAGCCATCTGCCCAACATAAAACTTCAATGAACCAACCTATAACGCCTCTTTTTTCTAAAGCATCAGCTACAACCTCAACAAATACAAAACACATAAATCAACCAAATCGATCCTTAAATACTTCTTTAAAAAGAGCCATATCATCTGAACAAAACAATATTAAAATAGCTAAAAGTACTTCTCAAACCTCTCTTCAACCTGACGTTTCATCCAGAAATATATTAACTAATCCTTCTACGAGTGACCTCATTAATCTTTACAACACCGAAAGTGATATTTCCTCTGTAGAGAGTGATGGCTTGGAGACTTCGCCACCCAAGTCCAAGAAGGATCTTCGGCAAGACAAATCTCGTCCTAGGACGAGAAAACACAAGTAGTTTTTCTTTTCTTTTATCCTTTATTTTTTATGGCTTCCTTTCTTTCCTGGAACTGCCGGGGTTTTCGTCAAAAAATTGATGACGTAAAAGACATCATAAACAACCATAAGCCAGCTGCAATCGCCCTCCAGGAGACGTATCTAAAAAACACCGATACCACCAACATTCGTCATTTCAGTATATTTAGAAGAGATTACTATGATGGCCAAAGAGAGCATGTGGAGGTGTTGCATTGCTTACCTCCCATGACTTTCCAGTCACCCAAATTAACCTTACAACAAATCTCCAAGCTGTTGCTGTAAGACTTCATATAAATATTCTAATCACAATATGTAATTTATACTTACCTCCTAACACCCATATCGCCACTTCTGACTTAAATAATTTAATAGATCAACTTCCGCAACCATTCATCATACTTGGTGACCTAAATGGCCATCATATCCTCTGGGGCAGTTCAGACATTAATCGTAGAGGCAAACAGATCAAAAAATTAATAACAGACAATGATTTATGCATCATGAATAACGGCCAACCTACTTACTTTCACTCACCTTCACTTACTTACCATTCAATAGATCTGGCAATTTGCACTCCTCCAATTTTACCATTTTGGACTTTTTCTGTGGATTCTTACCTCTACAATAGCGACCATTATCCTATAAAACTAAAATATGCAGGCCAATACCAACCCCACACTGACAGCCAGTCCAACTATATTTTTGAAACTGCCAACTGGCCACTTTTTACTAGCCTTGCTGACATTACTAACCTGGTAGAAAATGATAACATCGATGAAGTCACTGAAAAAATAACAGACATAATTATAGCTAGTGCTGACGCCTCAATTAAAAAAGTCAGAAATGTGCGTAAAAAACAAAAAAAACCTTGGTGGAATGAGGAATGTAGCGATGCGTATCGGAAGCAAAGGAAAGCCTGGAATATATTTAATAGATATCCAACAAGAGAAAATTTTATTATTTATAAAAAAACAAAAGCGATATTTCGAAAAATTCAACGACGTAGTAAGAGGGATTCTTGGGTGAATTATGTAAACAGTATAAATAGCAAGACCACAAGTAAACAACTATGGAACAGGGTTAAAAGAATTTCCGGTGTTTACCCCAATAGACAAATTCCTATTATAGAACATAATAATCAAATATTATCGGCACCCAAAGACATAGCAAACACAATTGCATCATGTCTTTCCGAAATATCCAGCTCCAACAACTACACTGAAAGTTTAAAAAAAATTAAAGTTGCATCTGAAAGGACTAAAGTTAATTTTACGTCAAACCGTACATTATCTTATAATTGTGATTTTACTTTTTATGAATTGACAAAGGCTTTATCCTTAGTCCACAAATCAACCCCTGGCCCGGATAATATCAGTTACATCATGCTCAAACATCTTTCAAATAGTTCTCGAAATCATCTCCTCAAATTTTACAATAGAATTTGGACCGAACATACTTTTCCGCAGTCATGGAGGTATGCTAATGTAATTCCCATACTGAAACCAAATAAAGACCCCAAGAATCCTTCGAACTACCGTCCAATAGCCCTGACAAGCTGCGTATGCAAAATTTTAGAAAAGATGGTCAACGCTCGTTTAATGTATGTTTTAGAAAAAGATAAATGTCTCTCTCCACTTCAAAGTGGCTTTAGAAAAAATCGTTCTACCACTGACAATCTAGTCGCTTTCGAGACTGAAATTAGAAATGCTTTCGTTCAAAATAAACATCTCGTCTCGATATTTTTTGATATTGAAAAAGCGTACGATCGAACGTGGAGACATGGAATTTTAAAAGACTTTTTTAACTATGACATAAGAGGAAATCTGCCTATTTTTATTCAAAATTTTTTAGAGAAACGATATTTTAAAGTACGGATTGGATCGATTTTTTCAGATGTTTTTACTCAAGAGGAGGGAGTACCACAAGGCAGTGTTTTAAGTGTGACTCTATTTATTTTAAAAATTAACAACATTGTTTCTCAATTGCCTCCATCAGTTAAGGGTCTTATTTATGTTGACTATCTGCAAATTTCATGCGCAGCTAAAGACATTCGTTTAATAGAGAGACAACTTCAACAGGCAGTTAACAAAATCACTCATTGGACTAACGAAAATGGTTTCAGTTTCTCACCTTCAAAAACCGCATGTGTTTATTTTTGTAAAAAACGAAATCTTCATCTTGACCCTGAAATATTTTTCAAAGATATTTTAATTAATGTTGTGGACAATTTTAAATTTTTAGGCATCATATTTGACAAGAAGTTGACTTTTCAACCGCATATTTTAAATCTACGCAAACGTTGTGAAAAAGCTCTTAACATCTTACGAGTTTTATCTAAGTTATCATGGGGATCTGACCGAGCTTGTCTTTTAAAAATATACAGAACTTTAATACGATCTAAACTAGATTACGGCTGCGTGGTGTATGGTTCAGCCAGAAAATCTGCTCTACAAACACTGAACACTATCCACCACACAGCTTTACGTTTATGTTCTGGGGCCTTTAGGACTTCACCCGTGAACAGCTTGTATGTAGACTCTTATGAACCTTCCCTGGACCTAAGGCGACAGTTGTTGTCCTTAGAATATTATTTTAGAATTTCCTCACTACCTCATCACCCATTGCATACCATTCATCACAGTCCATATTTGAAACGCCTTTATCAAGCAAAAACATCCTTCATCCCTACATTTCATTTAAGAATGCTGGATTTAATGGACGGATCCGAAATTTCTTCACTTGACGTCACCCAGAAAAAACTTTATTATTTCTCTCCCTGGTTTAATCATGTTTTTGAATTTCAAAACCCATTCCAAAATTTCAATAAGTCAGATACTTCTGATATTATCTACCAACAACTATTTCAAAAGCACATAGAACAATACTCTAATTTTATACAAATTTTCACGGACGGGTCTAAAAGGGCAAACTACGTTGGAGCTGCGTTCACTATTAATCACTCTGTTCACACTTTTAAACTTCATTCTTCATGTTCTGTTTTTACGTCTGAAATCATGGCCATATATAAAGCATTGGAATACATATCTGATCATTGTCATAAAAACTGTATCATTTTCACTGATTCATTAAGCGTTTTACAGTCATTGAAACATCCTGATCATGACAGTCATCCCATTGTTTTAGAGTCACTGAAAAAAATTTATCATCTTTCATCCAAAAATTTTAACTTGTTATTTTGTTGGGTTCCATCTCATGTTGGGATATCTGGAAATGAATTAGTTGACAAAGCCGCCAAATCGGCTGAAAATAATTTTAATCATACCATTCCTTATCGCGACTTAAAATCATTCATTTACACATTTTTACAAGAAAAATGGCAGAACCAATGGAATGATCAAACCGAAAACAAACTCCACCTTTTAAAACCAAGTATAACTCAATGGCAGTCACCACCTTTAAGAAGACAGCAGGTAGTACTAACACGTCTCCGTATTGGACATACGCGGATAACACACAGACATCTCCTCCTCGGAGAAGATCATCCCATTTGTAACTACTGCATTTGTCCACTTACTGTGAAACACATTTTAATAGAGTGTTCTCATTTTAATTATCAACGTCTTAAATATTTTAATTCTTTTACCTTGACTTTAGAAGACATGGTTGGGGAGAATCCTCATCCAAATATTTTTAGCTTTTTATATGACATTGGTTTCATCCATCACATATAATATATATACTATTCATTTTATTACATCAGTTCTTATTTCATTTTATTGCTATATTATGTAGTTGATTTTTTATCTTCAGTTTGGCATAATATGTCCCGAGAGGACTCAATGCCACAAAATCATATCCAATCCAATCCATATGTATTGTTGGTCAGCATATTTTAGGTACATTTAAACCTCATATTATTGATTTTATTTTTTTTATTTACTTATTTTTTAATTTTCTTTTTTTTTTATTTATTATTATTATTATTATTTATTTATTTATTTTTTTTTTTTTTTAAATATTTTATCGAAAGAAAAAAAATTTTACGCTGGAATCTTTTCTTATTGATTTTTAATATTTTTACATCTACAATAATTTTATTGTTTTATCCGCCGTTTGGCGCAGCTTGTCCAATTTCGGACCTTGCGCCATAAAACCCAAACCAACCAACCAACCATTGTATTCCGTTATTGTTCACTCAACTGTTGTCGAATTGACTGTTTAAATTTCATTCTTTCTTAGAGCATTGTCTCCAGGAATCAACTATATTTTAATTGTTTAAGTACAACAAATCAAGGCTTGATTTTCTTTTATCGTTCTGATTTACAAGGTTATTCCCTCCTCGACCAGGAATCGAATTGGAAGCAGGAGATTACGCGCAATTAGACGTAAAGTTATTTAAAATTTTAAGAATTCCTTAGTATGCTTGAATATTTAAATTTTTAATATTCTCCCTCTTCCATACAAGTTTATTCTAACAATTTTCGAATAAAATCCTACAGACTTCAAATATTAATCGCATTATTTTTTCGTATTCATGGGGCCATATTATGGTGAAAAAACCGGTTCACGTTCTAACACAAAATATAAGCACATTCCGATGTGCTCAGTACATAGGAGAGTGACCACTTGGGAATACCACTTCGGTTTTTTTTTGGCGACTTTAAATTTTTATATTTTTATTTGGAAGAAATAGGGGTTGTTTTTACACATTTCTGAGTTTCTATTGATGAATCCTTGCAAAAAATATATATTTAAAAAAAAGGTTAATAGGAAGGCAATAAATAGGATGGAATGTTATTGAATTCAAGTGAGTATGAATATTCGGAGATAGTATTAAAAAGTACCCCCTTTGATATTTAGGTGTAGGCACCCAGTAAAATAGAGTTTTGACATTGTACAAGCATTCTCCAATGGTAAACGCAGGTGGCCAACCACTAAATGAAGAAAAGAGCCATATCAGAACATCTATCTAAATTATTTATTATCTATATCTAATATCTGATATCTATATATATCTAAATTTTTTATATGCTCCCTCATGCATGCAGGTCTACTTCTAACAATTTTCGAATCAAACCCTACTGCCTTCAAATATTAATCGCATTAATTTTTGGTATTTAAGATCAAACGTCTGCCAACGGCTATATTATGGTGATTAAACCGGTTCTCGTTCAAACTCGAAAGATAAACACATTATAATGTGCTCAGTACTTGCGACAGTGACCGCTTGGGAACACCACGTGCTTTGGCGACTTTTAATTTTTTTTTGAAGAAATAGGGGTGTTTTTACACATTTCCGATTTTGCATAGATGAATCCATGCAAAAAACGTATATATTTTAAAAGAAAAAAAGGTTAATAGGAAAACAATAAAACAGGATGGAATGTTATTGAATTTAGTTCAGTATGAATGGTCCAAGATAATAGTAAAAATTAACCCCTTTGATATTTAGGAGCAGGCACACAGAAAAATCGGGTTTTTACATTGTACAAGCATTCTCCAATGGTAAACGCAGATGGCCAACCCCTAAATGAAGTAATGAGCGATATCAAAACATCTATTTGAACTTGATTGTCTAAAAGCACCTTGTACAGTTTTCAGGTGCCCGGTTGGCGCAGCGGTCAAATGCAACCAGAACAGAGCACAATAAACAAATCTAACATGCTTCGTGGTATTGTTAATTAAAATAATTGTTTCAGTACTTTGTTCTATGGAAACAACTATACCTCTTTTGTAAAATCAGTTCAAAGGTATTGATATTAGTGAAGAATAAGAAAAGTTTCCATTGTTAACGGATGTTCCCATTCTTGTTCATTTGTTATTATACATATCAATAGAAGCCAGTCTTTTGCAATTCAAAGGAATTAAATTGTTAGTAGCCACTTGAATGGTTCCATTGTATTCCGTTATAGTTCACTCAACTGTTGTCGAATTGACTGTTTAAATTTCCTTCTTTCTTAGAGCATTGTCTCCAGGAATCAACTATATTTTAATTGTTTAAGTACAACAAATCAAGGCTTGTTTTTCTTTTATCGTTCTGAATTACTACGTTGTTCCCCTTCCTCGACTAGGAATCGAGTTGGAAGCAAGTGTTTAAGCGTAATTAGAAGTTAAGTTTTTTTTTAATTTTAAGAATTCGTCAGTTTGTTTGAATATATAAATTTTTTATATCCTCCCTCTTGCATGCAGGTCTACTTCTAACAAGTTTCAAATCAAACCCTACTGCTTCCGTATATTAATCGCATTATTTCTTGGTATTTATTGTCAAATGTCTACCATCGGCCATATTATGGTGAATAAACCGGTTAATGTTCGAACACCAAAGATAAACACATTCGGATGTGCTCAGTACTTGGAACAGTGACCACTTAGGAATACCACTTGCTTTTTGGCGACTTTTAATTTTTATATTTTTATTTGGAAGTAATAGAGGTTTTTTACACATCTCCGATTTTGCATAGATGAATACTTACAAAAAATATATATTTTAAAAGAAAAAAAGGTAAATAGGAAGACATAAAAATAGCATGGAATGTTATTGGATTTAGTTCAGTATGAATGGTCCAAGATAATAGTTAAAAGTACCCCCTATGATATTTAGGAGCAGGCACCCAGAAAAATGGAGTTTTGACATTGTACAAGCATTCTCCAATGGAAAACGCAGGCGGCCAACCCCTAAATGAAGTAAAGAGCGATATCAGAACACCTATTTGAACTTGATCGTCAAAAAGTACCTTGTACTGTTTTCGGGTGCCCTGTTGGCGCAGCGGTCAAATCCAACCAGAACAGAGCACAATAAACAAATCTAACATTCTTCGGGGTATTGTTAATTGAAATGATTGTTTCAGCACTTTGTTCTATGGAACAACTATCCCTCTTTTGTAAAATCAGTTCAAAGGCATTGTTATTGGCGAATAATAAGAAAAGATTCCATTGTTATCGGATGCTCCCATTCTTGTTCGATTGTTATTATACCTATCAATCGATTTCAGACTTTCAATTCAAAGGAATTAAATTGTCAGTAGCCATTTGAATGGTTCCATAGTATTTCGTTATTGTTTACTCAACTGTTGTCGAATTGACTGTTTAAATTTCATTCTTTCTTAGAGCATTTCTCCATGACTAAACTATATTTTAATTGTTTAAGTACAACAAATCAAGGCTTGTTTTTCTTTTATCGTTCTGAATAACAACGTTTATCCCCTCCTCGACCAGGAATCGAATTGGAAGCAGGAGTTTAAGCGTAATTAGATGTACAGTTTTTTTTTTTTTTTTTTTTTTTTTTTTTTTTTAATTTTAAGAATTTGTTAGATTGTTTGAATATCTAAATTTTTTATATGTTCCCTCTGGCATGCAGGTCTACTTCTAACAATTTTCGAATCAAACCCTACTGCCTTCAAATATTAATGGCCGACCAACCGGTATAGTGGTTAAGGTGTTAGCCTCTGGATCGGAAGGTTCCTGGTTCGAATCCGGGTCCGGGCATGGATGTTTGTAAACGTATGGTGTAGAGGCGGCTGGTGCACCTTAAATCTGTCGTGGCCGAAAGTCCTCACGTTGGGTTGGCGTGGAAGTTTGGAGAGTGGAATGCCAGCTCAGGTGTTGCTTCGTCATCTGACCGTGGTTCAAAATTACGAGGTGTTGTCCTCGAATCTTTCCCTTAAGGGACAGATTCCGGACCGTCGTCAATAGCCCGTTGAGTTGCTCTAGTACGACGTTAACTAAAATTACCATTACCTATCAAATATTAATGGCATTAACTTTTAGTATTTATGGTAAAACGTCTGCCAACAGCCATATTATGGTGAATAAACCGGTTCACGTTCGAAAACCAAAGATGTATACATTCGGATATGCTCAGTACTTGGGACAGTAAGCACTTCGAAACACCACGTGCTTTGGCGACTTTTAATTTTTATATTTTTATTTGAAAGGGGTGTTTTTACACATTTCCGATTTTGCTTAGATGAATCCTCGCAAAAAATATATATTTTAAAAGAAAAAAAGGTTAATAGGAAAACAATAAAACAGGATGGAATGTTATTGAATTTAGTTCAGTATGAATGGTCCAAGGTAATAGTAAAAAGTACCCCCTTTGATATTTATTAGCAGGCACACAGAAAAATGGGGTTTTGACATTGTACAAGCATTCTCCAATGGTAAACGCAGGCGGCCAACCCCTAAATGAAGTAAAGAGCCATATCAGAACACCTATTTGAACTTGGTTCTCCAAAAGTACCTGGTACACTTTTCGGGTGCCCGGTTGGCGCAGCCGTCGAATGCAACCAGAACAGAGCAAAATAAAGAAATCTAACATGCTTCGTGGTATTGTTAATTGTAATGATTGTATCAGCACTTTGTTCTATGGAAACAGCTATCCCTCTTTTGTAAAATCAGTTCAAAGGTATTATTATTAGTGAAGAGCAAGAAAAAATTCAATTGTTATCGGATGGTCCCGTCCTTGTTCGATTGTTATTATACCTATGAATAGATTTCAGTCTTTTGCAATTAAAATGAATTTAATTATTGGTAGCCACTTGAATGGTTCCATTGTATTCCGTTATTTTTCACTCAACTGTTGTCGAATTGACTGTTTAAATTTATTCTTTCTTAGAGCATTGTCTCCAGGATACAACTATATTTAAATTGTTTAAGTACAACTAATCAAGGCTTGTTTTTCTTTTATCGTTCTGATTTACAACGTTTATCCCCTCCTCGACGAGGAATCGAATTGGAAGCAGGAGTTTAAACGTAATTAGATGTAAAGTTTTTTTAAATTTTAAGAGTTCGTTAGTTTGTTTGAATATCTAAATTTTTTATATGCTCCCTCTTGCATGCAGGTCTACTTCTAACAATTTTCGAATCAAACCCTAATGCCTCCAAATATAAATCGCATTATTTTTTGGTATTTATGGTCAAACGTCTGCCAACGGCCATATTATGGTGAATAAACCTGTTCACGTTCGAACACCAAAGATAAACAAATTCCGATGTGCTCAGTACTTGGGAGAGTGTTCACTGGGGAACAACACGTGCTTTGGCGATATTTAATTTTTATATTTTTATTTGGAAGAAATAGTGGTGTTTTTACACATTTCCGATTTTGCATAGATGAATCCTTGCAAAAAATATATATTTTAAAAGAAAAAAAAAGGTAAATAGGAATGCCAATAAAATAGGATGAAATGTTATTGAATTCAATTCAGTATGAATGGTCCAAGATAATAGTAAAAAGTACCCCCTTTGATATTTAGGAGCAGGCACCCAGTAAAATGGGGTTTTGACATTGTACAATATGGTGGTCGCAAAAAATCAATTTTCGAATTTCTACCGTGGCGCCCCCCTAAAAGTTGCCAATAAGCTAGAAAATTTGATTGGCAGAGTTTCAGCTCAATCTGATAATATTAACCCGTGACTCATTGAGACTAAAGTTAAGAAAAACAGCGATGTTTGGCAAAAAATCGTAGTTTGTTTTCCTTAAAATCGAAATTATTCGTCCCAGAAACCTGGTTTTTGACTTATTTCATAGGAAATTCTATTCTATTGACTTGAAGTTAGATCTCATCTACTTTTTTTGTTAAAACTTATAGAATGGTATTTAAAATTTTTATGTAAGGTCGTAGTGGATATCGTCAAAAGTGTATTTTTGTGCAAAGCCCTAAAAACATTACAATATTCAATTACTTCTGCTTTCTAAATTTTGCTTTTTGTACTTTTCATTTGGTACATTAAAAAGTTTTTTGTTAGAGGTATTTTCAGAAGTAAATAGTAAGGTCAGCAAATTCAAAGTAAGGTCAAAACTTAAAATGAAGGAATTAGGGGTAAAGAAGATGAAGCAAGGTGTAAAAATGACAGCAAATTGTGTTCAAATGTATTTTATTATTTATATTGTTTAATTATACATCATTACATTATTATTGTTTAAATATACAAATTAGGTGGCAATTACAAATTAAGGTGGTAATGTCTTAGATATTGTAGCTTTTGAAGTGTCTTGAAAAATGTGTAGAAGTGTCATACGACTCCGCAGACAGAAATTCCGACAGCAAACAACTGTACTGATCAAAAATAGAATTAGAAATTCCGATTTAGAGGGAGCTGTTGTGCAGTGGGATGGGAAATTGCTTCCAGATTTGTTGAGTTAAAAAATGGGGAGCGGATAGCGATTTTGATAACTTGTGGCGATGAAGAACAATTGATAGGTGTTCCAATCCTTGAAAATAGAACTGTGATAATTCAGTCAAAAGCTGTATTGCAGCAGTTGAGCACTGGGTGCAGTTTGGAAAATCCAGGCAATGTGTTTTGATACCGCGGCAGTAAATACTGGTCGCCTTAGGGGAACCTGCGTTTTGCTAGAACAGTTATTAGAGAAAAAACTTCTGAATTTAGCATGTTGCCACCATATTTTAGAAGTTGTTTTAAAAGTAGTTTTTAATTTCAAAAAGGGCACTACGATTGGTCCTCAGCCAGATATTTTTCGAAAATTCCAGAAGAAGAAATACAAAACAGGTTATAAAAGTTCAAAATCTTAAAAATAAAATAAGTAATCCAGGCCAAATTTCAAGTTTTCTTTTTGAACAGTTAAAAAACCGACAGCCCATGGATAATAATAAAAACAATTCATCCAACCTAGCTAAATTCATTTGGGCGTCTTACTCAAAAAGACATTACTTTTAGAGTACCTTGTGCTATTCATCAAGCCAGATGGATTGCAAAGGCCATTTATTCTCTTAAAATGTATATTTTCAGGGATGAATTTTCGTTAACTGATTTAGTGAGAAACGGTATTGAAGATATTTGTATATTTATAATCAATATTTTTGTAAAAGCATTGCTCAATGCCCACAAACCCACTTTGGCCCCCCAACCTAGACATACAGTTATTAAAATCTTTAGTTCAATACAGGAAAATTGATAAAGAGGTTGTAGACAAGGCCCTATCTAAAATAATAAACCATATGTGGTATCTCAACTCGGAGCAAGTTGCAATTTCATTTTTCGATGGTACTTTGGGGGAAAATGTCAAAACAAGCATGGTTGAAAAATTAAGGTCCGCAGTAGAAAATGATGAAGATGATTGTGATGATAGGGATGTAAAACCAAAACTCAGTCTCCAACAAGTATTTCATTTATTGGACAAAGAATTAATTATTTTGTTTCTAATAGGACTCTAAAATTTTTTAAGAGATTTGAAATCGATACAGAATTTTTAAATACTGATCCCGATATATGGTGTGAAAAACAACATTATTTAAAAGCTACAAAATAGTGAACGGTTTAAAGGTTGTTAGTGACACTGCTGAGAGAGGAGTAAAATTAATTAAAGACTTTAATTCCTCTTTGACCAAAGACGAAGAAAACCGGTAGTTCCTTTTACAAGTTGTATCTGAATGTACGCAAATTTTTCCGGATTCTTCAAAAGCTACAATATCCAAGACATTATCACATAAATTTGTAATTACCACTTAGTTTGTATAGTTAAAAATAATAATATAATGATGTATAATATATTCAACTATATAATAATTAAAATACATTTGAACACTATTTGTTGTCATTTTTACTCTTTGTATCCTCTTCTTTACCACTAATTCCTTCACTTTGAATTTGAATGTTGTTGGATTTATTTTTGAAAATACTTCTAACAAAAGCCTTTTTAATGTACAAAATGAAAAATACAAAAGCAAAATCTGGAAAGCAGATATAATTGAATATTGTAATGTTTTTAGGGCATTGCAATGAAAATTCTCTTTTGACGATATCCACTACGACCTTACCTGAAAAATGCTAAATACCATTCTATCAGTTTCAGTAAAGAAAGTGGATGAGTTCAAACTTCAAGTCAATAAAATTTCCTATGAAATAAGACAAGAACAAGGTTTCTAGGACGGATAGTTCCGATTTTAAGGAGAAAAAACTGCGATTTTTTGCTAAAAATCGCTGTTTTTCTTAACTTTAACCTCAATGAGGCACGGGTTAATATTATCAGATTGAGCGGAAATTCTGCCAACTACAGTTTCAAGCCTATTGGAAACTTTTAGGGGGAGGGCATGGAAGATTGGGCGAAAAACAAAACTTCCCATATACCTTGTCACCACCCTATTGTACAAGCATTCTCCAATGGTAAACACAGGTAGCTACCCCCTAAATGAAGTAAAGAGCGATATCAGAACATGTATTTGAACTTGATTGTCAAAAAGTACCTTGTACAGTTTTCGAGTGCCTTGTTGGCGCAGCCGTCGAATGCAACTAGAACAGAGCACAATAAACATAGCTAACAAGCTTCGGGGTATTGTTAATTGAAATTATTGTTTCAGCACTTAGTTCTATGTAAACAACTATCCTTCTTTTGTAAAATCAGTGTAAATGTATTGTTATTGGTGAAGAATAAGAAAATATTCCATTGTTATCGGATGCTTCTTTTCTTGTTCGTTTGATATTGTACCTATCAATAGATTTCAGTCTTTTCCAATTCAAAGAAATTAAATTGTAAGTAGCCACTTGAATGGTACCATTGTATTCCGTTATAGTTCACTCAACTGTTGTCGAATTGACTGTTTAAATTTCATTCTTTCTTAGAGCATTGTCTCCAGGACTCAACTATATTTTAATTGTTTAAATACAACAAATCAAGGCTTGTTTTTCCTTTATCGTTCTGATTTACAACGTTGTTCCCCTCCTCGACCAGGAATCGAATTGGAAGCAGGAGTTTAAGCGTAATTAGATGTAAAGTTTTTTAAAATTTTAAGAGTTCGTTAGTTTGATTGAATATCCAAATTTTTTATATGCTCCCTCTTGCATGCAGGTCTACTTCTAACAATTTTCGAATCAAACCCTAATGGCTCCAAATATAAATCGTATTATTTTTTGGTATTTATGGTCAAACGTTTGCCAACGGCCATATTATGGTGAATAAACCGGTTCACGTTCGAACACCAAATATAAACACATTCGAATTAGCTCAGTACATGGGAGACTGACCACTTGGGAATACAACTTGCTTTTTTTGGCGACTTTAAATTTTTATATTTTTATGTTGAAGAATAATGGGTGTTTTTACACATTTCCGATTTTGCATAGATGAATCCTTGCAAAAAATATATATTTTAAAGGAAAAAAAGGTAAATAGGAAGGCAATAAAATAGGATGGAATGTTATTGAATTGAGTTCAGTATGAATGGTAAAAGATAATAGTAAAAAGTACCCCCTTTGATATTTAGGACCAGGAACCCAAAATAATGGGGTTTTGACATTGTACAAGCATTCTCCAATGGTATAACACATGTGGCCAACCCCTAAATGAATTAAAGAGCGATATCAGAACATCTTTTTAAACTTGATTGTCAAAAAGTACCTTGTACAGTTTTCGGATGCCCGGTTGGCGCAGACGTCGAGTGCAACCAGAACAGTGCACAATAAACAAATTTAACAGGCTTCGGGGTATTGTTAATTGAAATCATTGTTTCTGCACTTTGTTCTCTGAAAACAACTATCACTCTTTTGTAAAATCAGTTCAAAGGTATTGTTATTGGGGAAGAATAAGAAAAAATTCCATTGTTATCGAATGCTACCATTCTTGTTCGATTGTTATTATACCTATCAATAGATTTCAGTCTTTTGCAATTCAAAGGAATTAAATTGTTAGTAGCCACTTGAATTGTTCCATAGTATTCCGTTATTGTTCACTCAACTGTTGTCGAATTGACTGTTTAAATTTCATTCTTTCTTAGAGCATTGTCTCCTGGACTCAACTATATTTTAATTGTTTAAGTACAACAAATCAAGGCTTGTTTTTCTTTTATCGTTCTGATTTACAACGTTTATCCCCTCCTCGACCAGGAATCGAATTGGAAGCAGGAGTTTACGCGTAATTAGAAGTTGAGTTTTTTTTTTAATTTTAAAAGTACGTTAGTTTGTTTGAATATCTAAATTTTTTATATGCTCCCTCTTGCATGCAGGTCTAGTTCAAACAATTTTCGAATCAAACCCTAATGCCTCCAAATATTAATCTCATTATTTTTTGGTATTTATGGTCAAACGTCTGCCAACGGCCATATTATGGTGAATAAACCGGTTCACATTCGAACACCAAAGATAAACACATTCGGATGTGCTCAGTACATGGGAGAGTGACCAATTGGGAATACCACTTGCTTTTTGGCGACTTTAAATTTTTATATTTTTATTTGAAAGAAATAGGGGTTGTTTTTACACATTTCTGATTTTTCATTGATGAATCCTTGCAAAAAAATATATATTTTTAAGAAAAAAAGGTTAATAGGAAGGCAATAAAATAGGATGGAATGCTATTGGATTCAAGTGAGTATGAATGGTCCGAGATAGTATTAAAAAGTACTCCCTTTGATATTTAGGTGCAGGCACCCAGTAAAATTGTGTTTTGACATTGTACAAGTATTCTCCAATGGTATACGAAGGTGGCCAACCCTTAAATGAAGTAAATAGCGATATCAGAACATCTACTTGAACTTGATTGTTGGAAAGTACCTTGTACAGTTTCGGGTGCCCGGTTGGCGCAGCCGTCGAATGCAACCAGAACAGAGCACATTAAACAAATTTAACAGGCTTCGGGGTATTGTTAATTGAAATCATTGTTTCTGCACTTTGTTCAATGGAAACAACTATTCCTCTTTTGTAAAATCAGTTCAAAGGTATTGTTATTGGTGAAGAATAAGAAAAGATTCCATTGTTATTGGATGCTCCCATTCTTGTTCGATTGTTATTATAACTAGCAATAGATTTCAGTCTTTTGCAATTCAAAGGAATTAAATTGTTAGTAGCCACTTGAATGGTTCCATTGTATTCCGTTATTGTTTACTCAACTGTTGTCGAATTGACTGTTTAAATTTCATTCTTTCTTAGAGCATTGTCTCCAGGACTCAACTATATTTTAATTGTTTAAGTATAACAAATCAAGGCTTGTTTTTATTTTATCGTTCTGATTTACAACGTTTATTCCCTCCTCGATAAGGAATCTAATCGGAAGTAGGAGTTTACGCGTAATTAGATGTAAAGTTTTTTTTAATTTTAAGAGTTCGTTATTTTTTTTGTGTAATGCTTTACACTTGTGGTTCGCGAATGGCAAAAGAAAAGAGAACACTGAAAACTTAACAAGTGTTTATTTAAGTAAACATAACAACAAATCTGCGCTATAATCTCGGGGAAGAGCCTTCTAAAGAACGAACGGTCAACAATTTCTGTCGGCTTCCTCGCTCTATCGTTCCCTGTCACTTACTGTCTCTTTCCCTCTCCGATCACCCCTGACCAAACCCCTCCTAGCGTCACTTCACTTCTCTTACCACCTGACCCTTGCGCCTCTGCTTTCCCTAGTAAGTAAGGGTTAAGTCAAGATTGCAGAATATTACACTACACCCCCCGCGTAAGATAAGTGTTAGGGGTGATAAACCAACACTAATCTGAACTAACAGTAATATTCTGGTTCTAAATTTCCATTCAAATACAATATAATTACAAAAACACTTAAAAATGTAAACTAAATATTCAAATACAGCACAATATTCAGTTTTTGACCCTTTAAACGTTTTCCCTAAATTTGCATAGCAAATTCCTTAAATTACCCGTAATGTATATATAGATACATCAAAGTACATTAAATACAAAAAAAATATTAGATTCATGCACACTAAAAAGATTCACAGACGTACATAAGATCCGACATAAATTTGTTACTCTACGTGATAATCAATTGAATTAACTATCAAACCTTCATTCACAATTTTAAATGTCACATAAATTTAATTTAATGCAATAAATTATCAATATAATCCACAAGAAAAAGACATATACTTTTATGTTCATTAAAATAAATGAACAAATATAAAATGCAGAAGAAAAAAAAAAGTTCGAAAATATCTCTCGATTGTAATATTTAGCATGTATGGAACTCCATCTCCTACAGTTAGTGTTTCAAAGTTTGTCTTTCCTCAAAAAAGTCTAGAAAGAGCAACAGTATGGTTTAATTGTGATCCAGGACAATGCTTGACAGTTATAGTGTGCTTTTGCAATGCAAATGCCCACCTCTGCAATCTGGAGGACTGGGGAGCACCTTTGGTTAAGAATGTCAATGGATTATGGTCAGTATGAAGTTCAATTTCTGTACAAAATATCCACAGTTCAAATTTCTTTAAACCCCACACTACGGCGTAAGCTTCTCTTTCAATTTTTGACCATGATTGCTGAGCCTTAGATAATTTTTGGCTCGCATAAGATATAGGATATATCTTGTCTTTGAATTTCTGGTACAAGCAAGCCCCGATGCAAATTTGGAATGCATCGGTCTGAATGATGAATGGTTGTCCCATTACAGGAGTGTAAAGGGCTGGAGCATCCATCAAAGCTGCTTTCAGATGTCGAAAGGCATTGTCGTGCACCTCGGACCAAGGTAAACTGTCCGGAACCTTCTTTTTGGTGAGTTCCGTAAGGGGAAACGCAATTCCGGCATAATTTGGAATGTACTCTCTGTAAGCAAAAAGCAAAAACGGGATTTGTCTGTCCCAATTTCTGGGGTTCTCACGGATGATGTGGTGACGCATTTGCTTCAACACTTTGTTCCATCTTTCTAACAGACCATTGCTAGCGGCATATCCAGGACAGCCAAATCGTGGAGCAGAGCCTATTCGCTTTAAAAATTATTGTGTTAAACAAGATATGAAGTTTGTTCCTTGATCACTAGCAACAATATTTAGGATGTCAATACGAGAAAATATATATAGCAAGGCTTCACAAGTCGATTTAGCACTAAGGGAACGCATGGGTACCGCCTCCGGCCAACGAGTGTGCTGATCTATGAGACAAGGCACATATTTATGTCCCCTTTCCGTTTGGTGGTTGTATTGGTCCAATAACATCTACATTTACTACCTGAAATGGAAGTTTTGGTCTCATAACTGGTATTATTGGTGCTCAGTCACTAATTTTCTCTGGACTCTTTAACTGACAATTAATACACGTTTTGAAAAATTCACTGATGTCTTTGGACATCAGAGGCCAGTGAAAATTATTTCGGATGCGTTCTTTGGTCTTTTTAAGTCCCATATGAGCGCCAAAAACAGATTCATGAGCCAATTCTAGTACTTTTTTCCGTCTAGTTTCAGGTAAAACTAGTTGTAATACCTTTTCTCCCAATATTTTATCCCTATGATAAATCAAATCATCTATTAAGATATAATTCCCTCTATTAGTTTTAATATCTTGTCTCCCTTTTTCTAATGATTCACACTGTTGTTGCTCATCTTTTAACTTAATTGCCTCAGATTTATTCCCATTACTTAAATCAGATTCGATCGGGTTTTCCGATTCTAACACATCCTCCTGAAAATTCTCAAATATTCCCCTAAATTCCACTTCATTCACGTCCGTTGAATGTTCACGGCTGTCTGAAATATTTTCTAAAGGGTCACCTGCTGTGTCGTTTACCCCAAACGTTTGGTCATCTGAGCCGGCCTCTTTCAACAGGTCGTATACCGCAGGGGGTAGGAGACACTCAGCGTTCAACTTGTCAGTCACTGCGACTAAAACGTCTATGGGAAAAGATATGCCCTTCCAATGGTCATTCATTGCAGACATTGATACAGTCGTTAAACCTGCTCTAACTTCTTCCCAAAAGCTGAGACTAACACTATTTTGCCGCTTTCGTTTGCCGCAGGTGCGAAGTTCGAATGGGTAATGGGCAGCTGACATCCCGAGTCAAGCGTTGATTTGTCTCTTTTTCCAGCCACAAGGACATTAACGCATTCCAGGGGTTGTAAAATAGGGGTGCTTTCCAAGAAAGGGGAAGCAACCTCTGCTACGACTGCTTCGTTTTTCTGTCCCGTGAGAAAAACGTCTTTTCTTGTCCCACTCCCGTTGTGTGACTGATTCACTATTCTTTTGTTCCTTTCTGGGCAGAATTTGGCGAAATGGCCATCCCTTCCACAGGTATAACATGCCTTGCGAGTTTGCACTTTAGGCTTATTGTAACTATCCTGCCTGTATTCTTCTCGTCTTAAATGAGGTGGTGTATATTTAAAATGACTATGTTTTTCACTTTCGCGATCTTTACAAACTTTAGGATGATTTTCTACTAATGACAAAGATTTTCCCTTAGAAGTAAAATATATGTCACATTCCTTAGCTAATTCTAGAGGTTTAAAACAATTTTCTCCCTGGCGAATTCCTATATGTAAAGATGTTTCCTTATCTAATGTGTCATTTATTTTATCACTAATCATCAGGCTTTTAAGATTATCCAAATCGTTAACTTTTCTTAATTTACAGTAAAATTCAAAATTTGAAGTTAACCTCGATGCGAACTGTACATGAGATTCATTAATTTTTCGCGTGGCTTTCCGAAAATTATCTAAACATGCTTGGGGCGTTGGTTCGTTCTCTCTGCGGACGATTGCTCTTTAAGTTGCTCATAATTATTTAATTCTTCTTGGTTTATATACACTAAGATATGATTTGCTTTTTCTCCCAGTATATTCAACAGAATTTCGGTCTTAAACTCTTCGGGTACTCGTTTCGTGTGGAATGCTCGTTCCAAAGAGTCGAAGAAAATATGCCATCCTTCGGGACAACTTGGCACGGGCAAAGCTAAAGTACGCACACTTCTAATTAAACTTTCTAAGTTTTCGAACCTGTTTCATTCAGAGCCAAAACTACCGCTCAGCCTCTCTACATTAGCGTTTATTCTAACTTTTTCTAATTCAAATTCTTGTTCAAAACGAACCTTCCTCTCTTCTATGATGTTACACAGAACTTCTTTCACAAAATCTGGATCTTTTTGATACTCATCACTGTTCAAAATAATGTTCTTTAGCTCCACTAATATAGCACCCGTGCTAATAGTTTCTCCTATCTCTTCGGAAAGTATAATTAAATCTTCCTTTCTAGCACCTTTAAACATATTGAAAATCTCTTACCTCCTATCCAGTTCAAAATTGTATATCCAAAATGATCCGACCACTTCCTATGAGGTATCAGCAAAATGGCACGTACACAAATTCAGCGCACTCAACAACACGCTCTTTGAAATTACTTAACACCTTAGGGCCGTGTCTCTCTCTTTAAATATGCCAATCCTACAGGGTGCGACAGTGTAATGCTTTACACTTGTGGTTCGTGAATGTCAAAAGAAAAGAGAACACTGAAAACTTAACAAGTGTTTATTTAAGTAAACATAACAACAAATCTGCGTTATAATCTCAGGGAAGAGCCTTCTAAAGAACGAACGGTCAACAATTTCCGTCACCTCCCTCGCTCTATCGTTCCCTGTCACTTACTGTCTCCTTCCCTCTCCAATCACCCCTGACCAAACCCCTCCTAGCGTCACTTCACTTCTCTTACCACGTGACCCTTGCGCCTCTGCTTTCCCTAGTAAGTAAGGGTTAAGTCAAGAGGGCAGAATATTACACTACAGCTTGAATATCTAAATTTTTAAGGGTTAACCTCTTGCATGCTGGTTTACTTCTAACAATTTTCGAATCAAACCCTAATGCCTCCAAATATTAATTGCATTATTTTTTGGTACTTATGGTCAAACGTCTGCCAACGGCCATATTATGGTGAATAAACCGGTTCACGTTCGAACACCAAAGATAAACACATTCGGATGTGCTCAGTACTTGGGAAAGTGACCACTTGGGAACACCACGTGCTTTGGCGACTTTTAATTCTATATTTTTATTTGCAAGAAATAGGGGTGTTTTCACACATTTCCGATTTTGCATAGATGAATCCTTGCAAAAAATATATAATTTAAAGAAACTGAAGGTAAATAGAAGGCAATGAAATACGATGAAATGTTACTGAATTCAATTCAGTAGGAATGATCCAAGATAGTAGTAAAAAGTACCCCCTTTGATGTTTAGGAGCAGTTACCCATTGAAATGGAGTTTTGACACTGTACAAGCATTCTGCAATGGTAAACGCAAGTGGCCAACCCCTAAATGAAGTAATGAGCGATATCAGAACATCCATTTGAACTTGATTGTCAATAATAAGTATCTTGAACAGTTTTCGTATGCCCGGTTGGGGCAGCAGTCAAATGCAACCCGAACAGAGCACAATAAACAAATCTAACATGCTTCGGGGTATTGTTAATTGAAATGATTGTTTCAGCACTTTGTTCTATGGAAACAACTATCCCTCTTTTGTAAAATCAGTTCAAAGTAATTGTTATTGGTGAAGAATAAGAAACTATTATATTATTATCGGATGCTACCATTCTTGTTCGATTGTTATTATTTCTATCAATAGATTTCAGTCGTTTGCAATTCAAAGGAATTAAATTGTTGGTAGCCACTTGAATAGTTCCATCGTATTCCGTTATTGTTTACTCAACTGTTGTAGAATTGACTGTTCAAATTTCATTTTTTCTTAGAGCATTGTCTACAGGACTCAACTATATTTTAATTGTTTAAGTACAACAAATGAAGGATTTGTTTTTCTTTTATGGTACTGATTTACAACGTTTATTCCCTCCTCGACAACAAGAATCGAATTGGAAGCAGGAGTTTACGCGTAATTAGATGTAAAGTTTTTTTAAATTTTAAGAATTCCTTAGTTTGTTTGAATATGTAAATTTTTTATATGCTCCCTCTTGCATGCAGGTCTACTTCTAACAATTTTCGAATCAAACCGTAATGCCTCCACATATTAATCGCATTATTTTTTGGTATTTATGGTCAACCGTCTGCCAACGGCCATATTATGGTGAATAAACCGGTTCACGTTCGAACACCAAAGATAAACACATTGGGATGTGCTCAGTACTTGGGAAAGTGAGCACTTGGGAATACCACGTGCTTTTTTTTTTTTTTTGGCAACTTTAAATTTTTATATTTTTATTTCGAAGAAATAGGGGTTGTTTTTACACATTTCTGATTTTCCATTGATGAATCCTTTGCAAAAAATACATACTTTAAAGGGGCTTACGACCTTTAAACCACTCTTGATGGAGTAAGAATAAGGTCAGTTTCGAAGCTATGTTATTTTTTAAGTATTGCATAAAATGGAATACTTTTTTTTTCCATTATGGTTTTGCATTTTTAAGGTATAAAATACATTGTACAAACATGATTTAAATATTAGCAGGAGTTTTTGTGTCGGGCTCGTTAAGGTATAACTTCATTGTGAGTAAAGATTTGAGGAACAGTGCTGCGCGCAAGATTGCATATAAACAAATAGATGTATACAAATAAATTTTAGTGTATGTTATTCTATATATATATAACTAATTAAAATAAAATAAAAAAATAAATAAAAATTAATATTTTTTATCAATTATGTTTCATGGAAGCAGTAAATATTCTGATACGTCAACAACAATGTCTTCCCCAAAATTCCAAAATAATAAATTGTTTTGCAATATTGTGGTTTTAAAACAAGCATGTAGGTTTAACGAATATGTATACCAATTTTTGAACAAGTTGCTCAAATAGTACTTCAGATATCATGCGCTCAATCTGAGATTTTTCTAAAAAAAACAAAGCACAGAAACACAGCCGTAAAGATAAAATTTTGGTTACAGAAGCCCATGTTTTGCTTAGTGTACCGTTCGATTTTGTTTCATATCTCTGGTATTTATTTGAATTTTGTCATGCGGTTGGTGTCAAAATGATCAGAAATGTATGTACTTTAATAGATATTTGTTTTTTGAAAAATCGAATTTTTTGAAAGGTTTAAAGGTCGTAAGCCCCTTTAAAAAAAAGTAAATAGGAAGGCAATAAAATAGAATGGAATATTATTGAATTCTAGTGAGTATGAATGGTCCGAGATAGTATTAAAAAGTACCCCCTTTGATATTTAGGAGCAGGCACCCAGTAAAATGGGGTTTTGACATTGTACAAGTATTCTCCAATGGTAAACGCATGTGGCCAACCCCTAAATGAAGTAAAGAGCGATATCAGAATATCTATTTGAACTTGATTGTAGAAAAATACCTTGAACAGTTTTCGAGTGCCCGGTTGGCGCAGCGGTCCAATGAAACCAGAACAGAGCACAATAACAAATCTAACATGCTTCGTGGTATTGTTAATTGAAATGATTGTTTCAGCACTTTGTTCTTGTTTGGTGTAGGTTTTATGCATAAGAAAAACTCTCCTTTAAAATAAAACCTATCACTTTATTTACACGAAAACACAACCCGACTGGGATTTCACCAGAACATATCAGTTATATAGCAAACTGTCTAAATCAGAAATACAAACTTAGAATAACAGACCCCATACGGCACATTTGCCGATGCACATTGGGACAAATAGCCACTGATCCAACAATCGGCCCCATCAGTTGCTATCAAAATAAAAATCATCATTTATGGAAAATTTTATTCAAAGCATCTTGAAATTTATTTATTAATAAATAGGGTTTAGTTAAACAATCAGCTCGATTGTTGTTAGTTCCAATATGGATTATTTTAACAGAATTTTCATCTACTAAATTCCGAATAAATTTAAACCTAATATCAATATGCTTAGTTTTAAAATTTTCCACTTTGTTCTTAGCAAAACATATGGCTGCTTGATTATCACAAAAAAGTTTTGGTACGATGGAATTGGGAATAAGATTTAGTTCATTTATTACTTTGGAAAACCAGATTGATTCTTTAACGCTCTCACACAGAGCCACAAATTCAGATTCCATGGATGATAGAGCAATACACTTCTGCTTGCTTGATCTCCATGCAAACGCTACGTTACCAAAATAGAATATATAACCGCTCGTCGAGTGACGGTAGGTTAAATCTGATCCCCAATTAGCATCAGAGTAACAGTCCAATTCAGATCCTGAAATACTAGAAAGATTGATTCTATAACTCTTGGTCATAAAAACATAGTTTACAATAGCAGCAACAATTTTCCAGTGTTGAAAAGTATATCCGTTACAGAATTGAGATATTAAATTTACAGAATATGAAATATCCGGTCTGCTACGATCAGCTAAAAATGATAGACAACCAATAAGTGTTCTATAAGGATATTTTTTCATCAAATCATTTTCAACAATATCACTTTCAGGAATTTTGTCAGGCAGCATATAGCCTACTTTGAAAGGAAGCTTTACCAATGACTTTGGTAGTTCAGAAAACTTAGTAATTAACCTTTCAATATACGTTAGTTGATGCATATATAAACAATCATTAACGTATTCAAAATTCACGCCCAAAAGGTATTTAGTCTGTCCAAGTTCAGTAACATCAAATTTACTTTTAATTAATTCAACAGCTTCTTGAATTAAGTAATTTGTTTTACCAAACAAGATTATATCCTCAACATAGACGGTTAATATAACATTACTTTTAAATTTATATACACAATTAGTCCAATTTAGTTTAACAAATCCTAACTTTTTCAAAATACTATCAAGTTCAGAGTTCCAATCCCGCGAACTTTGGTGCAAACCATAAATTGCTCTGTTTAAAAAACACAATTTATTTTCGAACCCTTTTACTACATGGCCAGGTGGTTGCCTCATATATATTGGTTCTTTTAATTTACCATAGAGGTAGGCAGATTTTATATCCAACTGAACATTATGCCAATGTATATAATATAGACACTAATAGTATAAACAGTAACTTGATAATGTTAAAATTTACAACAGGTGAAAAGATTTCATTAAAATCAAGGCCTGGTCTTTGCTTAAACCCTTGTGCCACTAACCTGGCTTTATATTTTTTTCGGATTATTTTTATTATCCAATTTTACTGTATAAACCCACTTACTTCCAATTATTGAAACATTAGAAGGTGGATCAACCAGATCCCAAACCTTTCGATCCTTCATAATTCGAAGTTCATCGGCCATTGCAGCATCCCACTTAGCCTTATTCTGACTTTGCTGCGTTTCATGAAATGTTTTTGGCACATCAGTGCAATAACATTCGTGAAATATATCCTGCAATTGATCATTTAAATAATCCTTTTTACCTTGAAAATAAGACATGTTAGTCGAATCTACATCATATTTAGTATTTACAATACAATCAGGTTTAAAGCAAAATTTATCAGGAATAAAATCTATTCTATTTTCATTACAATATTTTCTAGCATCATTTATAGATCTTAATCTAACGCTAGAATTTGGTGGATAGTAATATACATCAATTCTATTACTCATTGTGCGAGGTTTTTCTATTCGTTCCTACTCACTAATATTTAAAGCACTTAAAACATCACGAGTATCAGCAGTTTGATCTTTTTCGATCTGATTTAAGTCGTCATCGGAAGTTGTTTCATAAAAATCCGCATTTAAGTCAAATCTAGCATAATCGGATCATTTATCTTTACCAAACAAACAATTAACCCCTTTCTTAGTTTCATCAATTTTAACATGAATCGTTTCAATAACTTTACGTTCCCTTAGGGATAAAAATCCTATAACCTTTTGTTTTTGTCGCATAGCCCACCAAAATTCCATGCTTTGCTCGCGGTTGAAGTTTATTCCTGTGAATTTTAGGAACATGTACGAAAGCAAGAGATCCTAATATTTTGAAATGTTTCACAGAGGGTTTGTGATCACTCCATACTTTTATAGGAGTCAAACCATCTGTTAGTTTGTGTACACACCGGTTTCTAATATGCACAAATGCCATAAGGGCTTCCGCCCTAAAACGTGGTTGCAATCCACTGTCTTGAAGCATGGCACGTACTCCGTCCATGGCGGTCCTATTAAACTTTTCAGCGACCCCATTTTGTTCACTTGTGTACGTAGATGTACGCTCATGTTTAATTCCTAATTCACCGAGGAATTTCTCAAACTCTTTGTGCACGAAATCAAGAGCATTATCAGTTCTCACACACTTTAACTTGCAATTTGTTTCTCTTTCTACTTTAGCCAAATAAGTTTTTAAACAGCTAAAAACTTCAGTTTTTCTTTTGATTACGTAAACCTCAACTTTACGTGAATAGTCATCTATGATTGACAGAAAATACTTTCCCCCACCCAAAGAATTCACTGGAGAAGGACCCCACAAATCCGTATAAACTCTTTGTAGGATATTAGTAGTAAGTCGTTTGTACTCATTTGTTTTTAAAGACACTCTAGTGGATTTAGCAATTTTGCAAACATCACAATTTTTGTCCTTAGCTTTAGAACATAAATTTTCAATTCCTTTTACGGAATTATTTCTACTCATTTGTTCTAGCAGAGGAACATTTACATGACCAAATCTCCGGTGCACACTACTAATATTTAAAGATACATTAACATATTCTTTATATATTTTAGGATATCCACTTACTAAATACAATTTATCAATTAAAGGTACATTAAAGAAATAATTATCATTTTTAGTATATACAATCATCTTATTGTCACCCCAAATAACTTTCATACCTGCAATATCTATATTCGAACCACCTATTAAGTTTCTACGCATATTAGGAGTATACAATACATTCTTCAGTATAATTTTTACATTACCTGAAATGTCTTTTACTACAAAGTCGATATCTCCTACTCCAAGGATTTTCGATGTACAATCTTGGTCTCCAACGAGAATAGACGCAGGTTTGGTCAGTTTGAAGTTATAAAACCAGTCCATTTGATTACAGCAATGCGAAGTAGCAGCGGAATCGACGAGGAACTCCTCAAGATTTTTACTAGGTAAAGTGGTTGCAAGTGCAATGTCAGCAAAACATGCACTGTTTTCATCTCTGGCTGACTTCTTGACTAGTCTATGCTTCTTGAAACATCGGCTTTCTGTATGTCCTGGTTTGTGACAGTATCCACACGGCCCCACACGATAAGCTTCGTCATTTCTGCGTGACTTTTTATCAGGGTCCAGCACACCTCCACTGCGTTAAGATTTATTGGTCGATTTCTTCTGTGAAGCTTGTATTTCTCTATTCTTTGAAGCATAGGCGTTTCCAATCACTGTATCGAATTTTCCTTCATCTTTTCTTTTTAAATCAATTCTTCCAGCTTCGGCAAGTAATTGTTTTGTAACGTTGTTTACTGTAAACTCTGCATCCTCGAATCTGTACATATGTTGGACTAGGTTATCATAATCCGGAGGTAATCTTCGTATAAGTTGAAAGCATACAAGAAGCTCTGGAAATTCGAACCCGGAATCTTTGATCTGTAGTTGTTTTTCAGCAATTTTCTTACTGAATATTCCAATCGTTTCTTTTTCAGAGTCGAACCGTATGTCGTAAAATTCATCTACTAAGCCGGCCAATCTTGCTCTTGAAGTAGGTTCAAAGTGAAGTTTCAACGTCTCCCATGCAGTCTTACCGTCCTCAGTATCTGCGATCAGGGTGTGAAATCTTCTTTCTAAACTTTGATAGATGGTCGTATAAGCTCTTTGCTTTCTAAACAGAAACGAACGCTTTTCTTTTTCTGGAGCAATTTCTGGGCAAGGAACAGGATTTCCAACTATAAATTCCCAGCACCCACGATCCATCAGCAAGACTTTAACGTCAGGTTTCCATGTGGTGTAGTTAAAGTCACTTAACTTAGGAAAACTAAACGATTCCGCCATCGTAAAACTAGAACGGCCAACTTAATACAATTTCGAAGAAAACTTAATTTAGTTTTAACATTTTAGTTAAAAAGGAATCGGGTTGGGCTGGGCCCATAACCCTGTTTGGTGTAGGTTTTATGCATAAGAAAAACTCTCCTTTAAAATAAAACCTATCACTTTATTTACACGAAAGCACAACCCGACTGGGGTTTCACCAGAAGCAAACTGTCTAAATCAGAAATACAAACTTAGAATAACAGACCCCATACGGCACATTTGCCGATGCACATTGGGACAAATAGCCACTGATCCAACAGTTCGATGGAAACAACTATCCCTCTTTTGTAAAATCAGTTCAAAGGTATTGTTATTGGTGAAGAATAAGAAAAGATTCCATTGTTAAAGGATGCTCCCATTCTTGTTCAATTGTTATTATACCTATCATTAGATTTCAGTCTTTTGCAATTCAAAGGAATTAAATTGTTAGTAGCCACTTGAATGGTTCCATTGTATTCCGTTATTTTTCACTCAACTGTTGTCGAATTGACTGTTTAAATTTCATTCTTTCTTAGAGCATTGTCTCCTGGACTCAACTATATTTTAATTGTTTAATTACAACAAATCAAGGCTTGTTTTTTCTTTATCGTTCTGATTTACAACGTTGTTTCCCTCCTCGACCAGGAATCCAATTGGAAGCAGGAGTTTAAGCGTAATTAGATGTAAAGATTTTTAAAATTTCAAGAATTCGTTAGTTTGTTTGCATGTTTAAATTTTTTATATGCTCTATCTTCGATACAGGTCTACTTCTAACAATTTTCGAATCAAACCCTACTGCCTTCAAATATTCCTCGCTTTGTTTTTTGGTATTTATGGTCAAACATCTGCCAACGGCCATCTTATGGTGAATACTACTGTTCTCATTCGATCACCAAAGATAGGCATATTCGGGTGTTTTCAGTACTTGCGAGAGTGACCAATTGCGAACACCAAGTGCTTTGGCGAAATTAAATTTTTATATTTTTATTTGGAAGGAATAAGGGGTGTTTTTCCATATTTGCGATTTTGCATAGATGAATCTTTGCAAAAATTATCAAATTGAAAGAAAAAAATGTTAATAGATAGGCGATAAAGTTGGATAGAATTTTATTAAATTCAAGTGAGTATGAATAGTCCGAGATATTATAAAACGTTCCCCCTTTCATATTTAGGAGCAGGCACCCAGCAAAATGGAGTTTTGACATTGTACAAGCATTCTCCAATTGTAAACGCAGGTGTCCAACCATTCAAAGTAGTAAAGAGCGATAACAGAACATCTATTTGAAGATTGTCAAAAAGTACCTTGTACAGTTTTTGGGGGCCAGGTTGACGCAGCCGTCAAATGCAACCAGAACAGAGCACAATAAACAAATCTAACATGCTTCGGGGTATTGTTAATTGAAATGATTGTTTCAGCACTTTGTTCTATGGAACCAACTATCCCTGTTTTGTAAAATCAGTTCAAAGGTATTGTTATTGGTGAAGAATAAGAAAAGATTCCATTGTTATCGGATGCTCCCATTCTTGTTCGATTCTTATTATACCTATCAATAGATTTCAGTCTTTCAATTCAAAGGAATTAAATTGTTAGTATAAACTTGAATGGTTCCATTGTATTCCGTTATTGTTCACTCAACTGTTGTCGAATTGACTATTTAAATTTCAGTCTTTCTTAGAGCATTGTCTCCAGGCCTCAAGTATATTTTAATTGTTTAAGTACAACAAATCATGTTTCGTTTTTCTTTTATTGTTCTGATATACAATGTTTATTACCTCCTCGACCAGCAATCGAATTGGATGCAGGAGTTTGCGCGTAATTAGATGTAAAGTTTTTTTTATTTTAAATATTCGTCAGCTTGTATGAATACATAAATTTTTAATATGCTTCGTCTTCCATACAGGTCTATTTCTAACAATTTTCGAATCAAACCCTACTGCCTTAAAATATTAATCGCATTAATTTTTTTGTATTTATGGTCAAACGTCTGCCAACGGCCATGTTATGGTGAATAAACCGGTTCACTTTCGAAAACCAAAGATAAACACATTCGGAAGTGCTCAGTACTTGGACAGTGACCACTTGGGAGCACCTCGTACTTTGGCGACTTTTAATTTTTATATTTTTATTTGGAAGAAATAGGGGTGTTTTTGCACATTTCCGATTATGCATGATGAATCATTGCAAAAAATATATATTTTAAAGCAGGGCTCGAAATAAATTTTTTAATACAGGTGCACTCTGTGCACCTAAGTTTTAAATTAGATGCATACTAAAAAAAGCGTAATCTAAGAGTATTCATGTAATGTAAACTACTTTATTAGTTGGTTATGCTTATAAAGGTCAGTAGTAGATAGTAAATAAAAATATTTAAACATCTAAATTCTCCCTTCTCTGGCCCACGGCTGTCGCAACTGTTGCTTCAACAGACCCATCTGAAAATGTTTCGATCATCGCAAAGTTCTGGTGGCAGTGGCACAAATAAACCTTCCTGCTGTATAAACGGCCCAGCGATTTTGTTTTCGCATAGTGTATATCTAGGAATTTTCATTACGTTCCTTTAGATCGAGAGAGGTTTACAGTAAAACTTTGTTCCAACATCAAAATAACCTAAAACACGTTTCCCTCCTTTTTGTAACGTTAGGTGCACCTGGCGGGAAAAAATAACGTGCACAATTTTATTTTCATGTGCACAGTGCACCTGTGCACCCGGGTATTTCGAGCCCTGTTTTAAAGGGAAAAAAGGTAAATAGGACGACAATAAAATAGAATAGAATGTTATTGAATTCAATTCAGTATGAATGGTCCGAGATCGTAGTAAAAATTACCCCCTTTCATATTTAGGAGCAGGCACCCAGTAAAATTGTGTTTTGACATTGAACAAGTATTCTCCAATGGTAAACGCAGGTGGCCAACCCCTAAATGAAGTAAAGAACGATATCAGATCATCTATTTGAACTTGATTGTAGAAAAGTACCTCGTACAGTTTTCGGGTGCCCGGTTGGCGCAGTCGTCGAATGCAACCAGAACAGAGCACAATAAACAAATCTAACAGGCTTCGGGGTATTGTTAATTGAAATCGTTGTTTCTGCACTTTGTTCTATGGAAACAACTATCCCTCTTTTGTAAAATCAGTTCAAAGGTATTGTTATTGGTGAAGAATAAGAAAAGATTCCATTGTTAAAGGATGCTCCCATTCTTGTTCAATTGTTATTATACCAATCATTAGATTTCAGTCTTTTGCAATTCAAAGGAATTAAATTGTTGGTAGCCACTTGAATTTTTCCATTTTATTCCGTTATTGCTCACTCAACTGTTGTCGAATTGACTGTTTAAGTTTCATTCTTTCTTAGAGCATTGTCTCCTGGACTCAACTATATTTTAATTGTTTAAGTACAACAAATCAAGGCATTTTTTTTCTTTTAGCGTTCTGATTTACAACGTTTATTCCCTTCTCGACCAGGAATCGAATTGGAAGCAGGAGTTTACGCGTAATTAGATGTAAAGTGTTTTAAAATTTTAATAATTCGTTCGTTTGTTTGGACATATAAATTCTTAATATGCTCTCTCTTCCATACAAGTCTTACTACTAACAATTTTCGAATCAAACCCTACTGCCTTCAAATATTAATCGCATCATTTTTTTGAATTTATGGTCAAACGTCTGCCAACGGCCATGTTATGGTGAATAAACCGGTTCACTTTCGAAAACCAAAGATAAACACATTCGGAAGTGCTCAGTACTTGGGACAGTGACAACTTGGGGGCACCTCGTGCTTTGGCGACTTTTAATTTTTATATTTTTATTTGGAAGAAATAGGGGTGCTTTTGCACATTTCCGATTTTGCATGATGAATCCTTGCAAAAAATATATATTTTAAAGGAAAAAAGGTAAATAGGACGGCAATAAAATAGGATGGAATGTTATTGAATTCAATACAGTATGAATGGTCCGAGATCGTATTGAAAAGTACTCCCTTTGATATTTAGGAGCAGGCACCCAGTTAAATTGTGTTTTAACATTGTACAAGTATTCTCCAATGGTATACGAAGGTGGCCAACCCTTAAATGAAGTAAAGAGCGATATCAGAACATCTACTTGAACTTGATTGTTGGAAAGTACCTTGTACAGTTTCGGGTGCCCGGTTGGCGCAGCCGTCGAATGCAACCAGAACAGACCACAATAAACAAATTTAACAGGCTTCGGGGTATTGTTAATTGAAATCATTGTTTCTGCACTTTATTCTATGGAAACAACTATTCCTCTTTTGTAAAATCAGTTCAAAGGTATTGTTATTGGTGAAGAATAAGAAAAGATTCCATTGTTATCGGTTCCCATTCTTGTTCGATTGTTATTATATACCTATCAATATTCATTCTTTTGCAATTCAAAGGAATTAAATTGTTAGTAGCCACTTGAATGGTTCCATTGTATTCCGTTATTTTTCACTCAACTGTTGTCGAATTGACTGTTTAAATTTCATTCTTTCTTAGAGCATTGTCTCCTGGACTCAACTATATTTTAATTGTTTAAATACAACAAATCAAGGCTTGTTTTTTTTTATCGTTCTGATTTGCAACGTTTATCCCCTCCTCTAACAGTAATCGAAAAAGAAACACGAGTTTACGCGTAATTAGAGGTAAATTTTTTTTAAATTTTAAGAGTTCGTTAGTTTGTTTGCATGTTTAAATTTTTTATATGCTCCCTCTTTGATACAGGTCAACTTCTAACAATTTTCGAATCAAACCCTACTGCCTTCAAATATTCCTAGCTTTGTTCTTTGGTATTTATGGTCAAACATCTGCCAAAGGCCATCTTATGGTGAATACTACTGTTCTCATTCGATCACCAAAGATAGGCATATTCGGGTGTTTTCAATACTTGCGAGAGTGACCACTTGCGAACACCAAGTGCTTTGGCGACATTTAATTTTTATATTTTTATTTGGAAAGAATAAGGGGTGTTTTTCCATATTTGCGATTTTGCATAGATGAATCTTTGCAAAAATTATCAAATTGAAAAAAAAAATGTTAATAGAAAGGCAATAAAGTTGGATAGAATTGTATTAAATTCAAGTGAGTATGAATAGTTCGAGATATTAGAAAATGTTCCCCCTTTCATATTTAGGAGCAGGCACCCAGTAAAATGGAGTTTTGACATTGTACAAGCATTCTCCAATTGTAAACGCAGGTGTCCAACCATTCAAAGTAGTAAAGAGCGATAACAGAACATCTATTTGAAGATTGTCAAAAAGTACATTGTACAGTTTTCGGGGGCTAGGTTGGTTCAGCCGTCAAATGCAACCAGAACAGAGCACAATAAACAAATTTAACAGGCTTCGGGGTATTGTTAATTGAAATCATTGTTTCTGCACTTTATTCTATGGAAACAACTATTCCTCTTTTGTAAAATCAGTTCAAAGGTATTGTTATTGGTGAAGAATAAGAAAAGATTCCATTGTTATCGGATGCTCCCATTCTTGTTCGATTGTTATTATACCTATCAATATTCATTCTTTTGCAATTCAAAGGAATTAAATTGTTAGTAGCCACTTGAATGGTTCCATTGTATTCCGTTATTTTTCACTCAACTGTTGTCGAATTGACTGTTTAAATTTCATTCTTTCTTAGAGCATTGTCTCCTGGACTCAACTATATTTTAATTGTTTAAATACAACAAATCAAGGCTTGTTTTTTTTTATCGTTCTGATTTGCAACGTTTATCCCCTCCTCTAACAGTAATCGAAAAAGAAACACGAGTTTACGCGTAATTAGAGGTAAATTTTTTTTAAATTTTAAGAGTTCGTTAGTTTGTTTGCATGTTTAAATTTTTTATATGCTCCCTCTTTGATACAGGTCAACTTCTAACAATTTTCGAATCAAACCCTACTGCCTTCAAATATTCCTAGCTTTGTTCTTTGGTATTTATGGTCAAACATCTGCCAAAGGCCATCTTATGGTGAATACTACTGTTCTCATTCGATCACCAAAGATAGGCATATTCGGGTGTTTTCAATACTTGCGAGAGTGACCACTTGCGAACACCAAGTGCTTTGGCGACATTTAATTTTTATATTTTTATTTGGAAAGAATAAGGGGTGTTTTTCCATATTTGCGATTTTGCATAGATGAATCTTTGCAAAAATTATCAAATTGAAAAAAAAAATGTTAATAGAAAGGCAATAAAGTTGGATAGAATTGTATTAAATTCAAGTGAGTATGAATAGTTCGAGATATTAGAAAATGTTCCCCCTTTCATATTTAGGAGCAGGCACCCAGTAAAATGGAGTTTTGACATTGTACAAGCATTCTCCAGTTGTAAACGCAGGTGTCCAACCATTCAAAGTAGTAAAGAGCGATAACAGAACATCTATTTGAAGATTGTCAAAAAGTACATTGTACAGTTTTCGGGGGCCAGGTTGGTTCAGCCGTCAAATTCAACCAGAACAGAGCACAATAAACAAATTTAACAGGCTTCGGGGTATTGTTAATTGAAATCATTGTTTCTGCACTTTATTCTACGGAAACAACTATTCCTCTTTTGTAAAATCAGTTCAAAGGTATTGTTATTGGTGAAGAATAAGAAAAGATTCCGTTGTTATCGGATGCTCCCATTCTTGTTCGATTGTTATTATACCTATCAATATTCATTGTTTTGCAATTCAAAGGAATTAAATTGTTAGTAGCCACTTGAATGGTTCCATTGTATTCCGTTATTGTTCACTCAACTGTTGTCGAATTGACTATTTAAATTTCAGTCTTTCTTAGACCATTGTCTCCAGGCCACAAGTATATTTTAATTGTTTAAGTACAACAAATTATGTTTCGTTTTTCTTTTATTGTTCTGATTTACAATGTTTATTACCTCCTCGACCAGCAATCGAATTGGAAGCAGGAGTTTGCGCGTAATTAGATGTAAAGTTTTTTAAATTTTAAATATTCGTCAGCTTGTTTGAATACATAAATTTTTAATATGCTTCGTCTACCATACAGGTCTACTTCTAACAATTTTCGAATCAAACCCTACTGCCTTCAAATATTAATCGCATCAATTTTTTTGTATTTATGGTCAAACATCTGCCAACGGCTATGTTATGGTGAATACACCGGTTCTCGTTCGAACACCAAAGATAAGCTCATTCAGGTGTGCTCAGTAATTGCGAGAATGACTACTTGTGAACACCACATGCTTTGGCGACTTTTAATTTTTATATTTTTATTTGGAAGAAATAAGGGTGTTTTTCCACATTTCCGATTTTGCATTGATGAATCTTTGCAACAAATATTTAATTGAAAGAAAAAAAAATGTAAATTGAAGGTTATAAAGTTGGATGGAAATTTGTTGAATTCAAGTGAGTATGAATGGTCCGAGATAGTAGAGAAAAATTCCCCGTTTTATATTTAGGCGCAGGCATCCAGCAAAATGGGGTTTTGCCACAGCACAAACATTCTAAGATGGAGAACGAATGCGGCCAACCCCTTAATGAAGTAAATAGCTATATCGGAACATTTATTTGAACTTGATTGTCAAAAATTACCTTATACAGTTTTCGGGTGAACGGTTGGTGCAGAGGTATTGTTAATTGAAATGACTGTTTCAGCACTTTGTTCTATGAAAACAACTGTTCTTCTTGTATAAAATCAGTTAAAATTATTGTTATTGGTGAAGAAGAAGAAAAGATTCCATTTTTTCGAATGCTACCATTCTTGTTTAATTGATATTATACCTATCAATAGATTTCAGTCTTTTGTAATTCAAAGGAATTAAATCGTTGGTAGCCACTTGAATGGTTCCATTGTATTCCTTTATTGCTCACTCAACTGTTGTCGAATTGACTGTTTAAATTTCATTCTTTCTTAGAGCAATGTCTCCAGAACTCAAATATATTTTAATTGTTTAAGTACAACTAATCAAGACTTGTTTTTCTTTTGTCGTTCTGATTTACAACGTTTATGCCCTCCTCGACCAGGAATCGAATTGGGAGCCGGACTTTACGCGTAATTAGAGGTAAAGTTTTTATAAAATTTTAATACGATATTTTGTTTGAATATCTAAATTTTCGATATGCTCCCTCTTCTATACAGGTCTATTTCTAACAGTTTTCGAAGCAAACCCTACTGCCGTCAAATATTCATCTCTTTTGTATTGGTCCGATAGCTCTATAGTGGACTGTATTTTAACTAATGCAAATCGTTGTAACGAAAACAACTTTTATTTACAACAAACTTGACAATGTTGTGGATGGACCACTCTCATTAAGGCTAAGAAAGCCTAGTACTAATTAGGGATTAAGAAGCAGCGTTTTCATCATGTCCAAGGAGAGCACCTCTCTCCTCCGTGTCTCAAGCCTCAATGTCACCCACGCGCGCACACAGCTTCCTCTACGGGATGTGGGAGAGAACACTTCCCGACCTCACATAGCGCCCTTTACAATGTATGAGAGATTAAAAACTCCCCTCGATTGAAATTGAAATTTCAATACAAACACAACATTTTTAAATGATAGATAATTATACAACACAATTCCAAAGCAATACACAATAAAGTACTTCAATCAATGTATATACACAAAAAGATTTTCACGAAATACTCAGTTATTCAACTTTCAAATACTAAATGAATATTGCATTTAAACACAATAACATTCAACTGTTCAATTGGAAGAATCCAATATTCCTATCACTTCTTTTCAATGTTTTACTATTAGTTAGATACAAATTTACCACTCTAACTTTCTTATCTACACCATGAAGCACTTTACTAATTCTACCAGTCATCCACTGTGTGCCTGCAAGAATCTTATCCTTTATTAGTACTAGGTAACTAGGGAACCAATTTTACGTTGTCTTTACTTAAACACCATTTGCTACGTTCCTTCAAATTGTTAAGATAGTTGCGCTTCCATAATTTACATATGCGTTGAGTAAATTTCGTAACTTTTTGCCATTTGGAAAGTCTGTTCTCATTTATTTCAGTAAGGTGAGGCTCCACAGTGGATGTTATAGGTCTGCCTATTAAAAATGGCCTGACGTTAATATCTCAAAATTGTCAATATCGGATGACAAAGGGGTTAGGGGTCTGGAATTTAACACTCCTTCAATTTCTGAAATTACTGTTATTGATTCCTCAAGAGTGAGGCTTGAGTTTCCAATGACTCTCTTCAAATGAAATTTAAACGATTTGACCCCTGCGTCCCAAAGACCACCAAAGTTCGGCAATTTTGGAGAGATAAATTTCCTTTCTATGCATTCATCAGTAAAGTAATATGCTAAGGTTTCATCTGGACAATGTACGATTTTGTGTAATTTCTTCATCTCTTCAGTAGCTACAACAAAATTTGTAGCATTTTCGCTAAGCATTTTAGAGCACTTGCCTCTTCGGCCAAAGAACCTTTTTAAGCTAGCAATGAATGCTGCTGAAGTCGAATCAGTTACAAAATCTAAATGTATAGCTTTAGTGCACAAACATATATTGCAACATATACTTTGTTAAATATACAGAGGCTGTTCACTCATTTTTAGACAATGTATATTATATTCACAAAACTAAATTGCATAAAATTCTTGTGTTTTAAATGTTCTAATTGATAGCCCTTATTCTGAACTATCTTTCGACACCGTAATTTCCAGGATAATAATGCCTTCCGAAGTGTCAGAAGAGGTATTCTATCCCAATCCTCCTGAACAGCTTTCCAGAGTCCTGTGAGGGTTGTAGGACGACGTTTGGATAATGCAGATTTTAAAAGTCCGAAAGCACAAAAATCCATAGGTGATACATCTGAAGATTTAGCAGGGATATCAGTGAAGGGTATGGCCTTGATACCGGTTTTTTGTTCCATTTCTTTTAGGAAATTTACAGTGGATTTTGATGTGTGACTGCTAGCTTTGTCTTGATGGAGTTCCACAGATTGATGGCACTGTGGGTAAAGGGATGGTTTTTCATTCAGAACAATTGACGATAAAATATGTTCCTGATAATATTTAGAGTTAATCTTGACATTTTTTTCCTCTCTCTTTATTTTTAACTTGTCCTTATATGAAAAACCGGCAACAATCATGAATCCCTTAGAAAAACTTTCTTTCGATTCTGTGAACCATGTACTTAAATTTTTTTTCTCACCTTTTATTATAATAAAGGGCTCTTTTTTTTGCTGCAATCATTTAAATACACTCATAATTCATCTATTGTGACAATTTTTTCCATTTTTCTTTGGATAAGTGTTTCTCATATAGAATTCGGCAGCGTGTCCTGCGTTCAGCGATATGCTTTGGAGAAAGACGATGCACATTGCGTTTTTTCGCTTTCTTTAGATTTAAATCAACGTTTATCATTTTCTTTACAGTGGACACCGAGCATTTTAATGATTTTGCAACTATCCTTTGACTAGGGGGATTTTCTTTTAACATTAAGCAGCTTATCTTTGCAATAGTCGAAGATGTCCGTTTCTTCCTTGGATACTTGTTTGGAATTTTTGTCTCACTTGAGGCTCCAGTTTGACTTTTTTTTTCCTTTCTTGTTGACGATATTACCTATCGACGCTTTAGATAGCACAAAACCATGACTCTCACATCGTTTTTGAATAACGGAATATGAATATTTCTCTTCGGAAAGAGCATAAATATAGCCTTCGAACCACTGCTTCGTTATAAACGCCATTTTGAATATAAAAAAAAAACTCTCAAGCCGCAGACGATAATTTTGACTTTTAAAAACATAGTACAACTGCAATTATTTCTTTTGCAGCCAACTATTTTTTATTACCTCTAACCAAAATCGTCTAAAATATGTGCGAACAGCCTCTGTACCCTTTCTTTGATTTTTGAATTTTATACAGAAGGGTCCACAAAAATCTATTCCAACAATATTGAAAGGATAATTAGGTGTTACACGTTCTTCGGGAAGATCTCCCATTATTTGTCTTTTCAAAACAGGTTTATTCTTGTAGCACGTTACACAATTATGTACTATTTTTCTGCAAACATTTCTGCCATTTAATGGCCAGAACTTTTGACGAACATTATACAATAGTGTTTGAGGCCCAGCATGCAAAAACTTTAAATGCATATTCTTAACTATAATAGATGTAAGTTGTTGATTTGTATGCAATATGGCAGGATGCTTTTGAATGAAATTTAAGTCTGAATTGCTCAACCTACCTCCTAATTTCATTATACCTTTATCATCTAAAAAGGGGGAAAGATTTTTTTAGTTTACTGCTGTTTGGTATTGGCAGCTCCTTCCTCAGGTTTCTGATCTCGGTGGAGAACTCCGCTTCTTGAACCCCTCGTATGAGGAAGTCCTCAGATTTCCTCATCTCCGAGTAAGTGATTGGGCCAATTCGTTTATTTTTTTAAAGTTTCAAGTTGTTACTAAACCTAAAAATAAAACTAACAACACAAATAATAGTATTGAAATTGCTACTGATATTCAAAATACGCTGTAAAAAAAGTATGCGATTCAGTCAAAGCAAAGTTCAGTGATGCTTCTCTAGGATCATTCTCTGTCTGTTTTTTAAGTTCCCGCGAACAGTCCTCTGAGTCCAAAGTAGCTACATCAAGGAGAATGTCTTCTTATAGAAAGTCTTTTTCTTCTAAAAAGGCTGGGCTATTCCACCATTTCTTACTCTTCAGCATTACTTCAATGCCCACTCTGCGGGTCACAAGATCGGCAGGATTGTCTTTGCCGGGGCAATGGATCCAATAATTTTGATTAGTCAGCACTGTATTTCCTTCACTCGGTTGGCAACGAAGGGTTTCCACTTGGTGACTGAACCCTTTATTCAAAATAAGGCTATTTTGGAATCAGTCCAAAAGTAAGAGGTGGACAGCTTTTTTTCCGATCTACCACTTTACGAACTTCTACTCCTAAGCGAGCAGCAAGCAATGCACCGAGTAACTCTATCCTTGGCAGGGTTATCTTCTTCAAGGGAGCAACACGACTCTTTGAAGCAACGAGATTCACAAACACCTGATTTTCGGATTTTACTCTTAAGTAGACTGCCGCACCATATGCCTTTTTACTGGCATCTGCAAATGTGTGTATTTCTATCTCAGTGTAATTGTTTACTGAAAGCTCTAGTACATTCCTTGGCACACGCGCCTCACAAAGTCTTTGAAGTTCCAAACACCACTTTTGAAACGTCTCAGCAATATCTGCTGGGAGTTCAGAGTCCCATGATACTTTTCTGAGCTACAATTCTTGAAAAAGGTACTTGATTCTGATGGTGAATGGAGATAGCAATCCGAGGGGATCAAATATTCTCCCTGCCGTTTGCAACAAGAAACGCTTCGTTTACTTATTCTGGCTCAGAAAATTCATCAAACTTTCGATTTCCATGGTGAGGATGTCCTTGTCAGGATCCCAAGACATTCCCAAAATCTTGTGCAGATTTGTTTCGGATGGAGTTGAATAATGAGGATGAGTAAGGAACTCCTCTTTTTCCCATTCGCGCGTGAGATGAGCATCATTCGAAACCCACTTCCTCAAGTTCATACTGGTGGTCTTCGGTGTGTTTTGTGGCTCACGTGATAATTCCAAGGCGGAAGTCACATTGTTCGTACCTGACACTAGATCGTCTACATAAACACATGTATCGAGCATTTGTGAAACTGCAGGATGTTGCTCTCGAAAATTCCTAATGTGATTTTTAATCGTAGCCGACAGTAAGAATGGGCTTGCGTTAAGCCCAAAAAGAACGCGTTTAAATCGGTATACTTGTGAGTTGACGTCACTAATGTCGTCTATTACATCGTCGCAAGTAAATAGAAATCTGACTGCGTCTCTGTTCTTTTCTGCCAACGAAATTTGCAGAAAAACCTTCTCAACATCTGCCAAGAATGCTATTTTATTCAGACGGAAGAATATCAATACCTGGAAGATATTTGGATTTAGATTTTTGCCCTTCCAGAGGTAGTCATTCAAAGATAATTATCCAGATGCATGGGAACTGGCATCAAACGCTAATCTCATTTTTGTAGTCACGCTATCCTTTCTGAATACTACCTGGTGAGGCAAATAATATACAGGTTTGTCTACAGGTTTGGTACTTACAAGCACCTTCTCTATAATGCCCTGGTTTAGGTAGTCTTCAATGATCTCGTGATACTGTGTTAAGAGAGTTTTATTTCGGTTTAACATCTTGGTGAGGGATTTAAACCGCATTTTCGCAACGCTCAAGTTATCTTTTAACTCTCTCCAATCCCTTTTTTCCAGGGTAAATTAACTTCATAACGTCCCCCTTTGAAACAGACCGTCTTATTGAAGATATTCCGTGCCTCATCTTTCTCGTGACGATTGGGATCGTCTCTAATGCCCAATGACTCAAGTTCCCAAAAGTTTTTTAGGTCCATTTCCATTTTATTTTTAGAGAAATGACAGTGTAAATTGTTTGACCTCCCTACATCTTCGACTGTTCCCGTTACTATCCACCCAAATACCGATTCTTGTAAAACTATTGATTCATCTTTTAATTTGATTTGATTACCCTGTAACAATCGATAAAAAAGCTCTGCCCCTAATAAGGCGTCACTTCTCACCGGTTTATCAAATTGTGGATCCGCGAAAGTTATATTACTTAGAAATTTAATTTTAGATATATCAAGAGGTTTTGAAGGAGTAAGATCCGTAACTCTCGGAACGATAAGCATTTCTAATTCTTCCTTAAGGTTTTCATCTATGTTACATATCAGAGCTGAGGTTTTTCTTTTAACCGTAAAAGTAGAGCCGTTCAAACCCGAGATTGGAGCATTTACTGTTTGTTTCGTTAAGCCCAGGGAATCGACAATATCATTGCGTATAAAGTTTGTCTGAGATCATGCGTCAAGCAAGGTTCGGATGGGGAACGCTTTGACATCAGCAACCTTAACATAAACCACAGCAGTAGAAAGGAACACGTATCTTTTTTAGTCCCCCGAGTAGAAACACCCCATGTTGTGGTTCTCTTCGGACCTCCTTGACCTTGAAAAGGCCCTTGACTCTTGAATTCTTTCTATCCCGACACGAACACTTTGTTGTGGAGGAATGGTTTGCGGTTTCCGGTTCTCACTGCTTTCGAAGTCCGTTCTATGGATCATAGAATGATGACTTCTTCCACAGAACTTGCATTTTTTCGAATTAGTGCATTGAGATACTCGATGCGGTTCTAAGCAATTAAAACAAAGTTGTTTCTTTTTTATCTCACTAATTCTTTTTTTGTACGGATAAATAGTGAAACATTACACATTTATAAATAGGGTGATTATCTTAACAGATTGGGCAGGCACTTTTAGAGTTAGATTTTATCATTAGCCCATTAAGCTTAGGTTTGAAAACTATATCAGATTTTGGTTTTGCAAAAGGGACACGTTGTATATTTTCTAACACTTGAATCTTTTTTGTGAAAAGTTTACAAATTCTTCTCAATCAGGAAATTCAGTTGTTTTCAATGACATTTCATATTGCTTAACTGATTCACGATCTAATTTTGAAGAAATTATATTGATTAAAATTAACTCGTTCAATTTGTTTGTCTCAAGATTCAGAAGTTTTAATCCACGCAAATGTTTCAATACAGTATCACGAAATCTATGAAGTTCCGTTCCTGACTCATGAGTTATTTTTTCCACATTCAATATGGCATTTATATGGACATCTGCAATGAATTTGTTTTCATACCTTTTCTTAAGCTTTCATACCTTTTCTTAAGCTCAGTAAACAAGGACTGAAAAGTATCATCTGCCGTTTGAATTAGTTTACTTTCTCCTTTCAGAGAAGCTCGTAAATAAGGTAGTTTTTGGGAATCACTTAAGTTATCATTCAAAGTAATCAAAGTATTGAATTGAGCTTTAAATGTACTCCAGTCTTCATAAGTGCCCGAGAACTCAGGAAGTGGAATATCGGGTAGTTTAACCGAAGTTCGGTGAACATTGGAGTTTTTATGCACAGGTAATGTCAATTTTGAAAGCAGGTTCAGACGTACCTCTAATTCTTGTTACCTCCACTTCCAGAAGTTGATCAAGATGTCCTCTGGGTTCACATCTTCAGGTAGGTCTCGTCTTCAGGTCACATCTTCCGTAATTGCAGATTTTATCTCGACAATTTTGTTCAAATGTTGTTGAAGTTCGATCTTCGTTCTGCATGGATCTCCATTACCATCCTCGTTGCTCTCAAATTCGAGAATATCCTACACACGTTTCAATTTGGCTTTGATGGCGCCGCGCGTTCTATTCAACTTACTAAGCTGGCTCATTTTCCGTAGTTTATTTTATCCTCCACTCGATTACGACCACAATGAATTGGTTCGACAACTCTATAGTGGACTGTATTTTAATTAATGCAAATCGTTGTAACAAAAACAACTTTTATTTACAACAAACTTAACAATGTTGTGGAAGGACCACTCTCATTAAGGCTAAGAAAGCCTAGTACTAATTAGGGCTAAAGAAGCCGCGTTTTCATCATGTCTAAGGAGAGCACCTCTCTCCTCCGTGTCTCAAGCCTCAATGTCACCCACGCGCTCACACAGCTTCCTCTACGGTATGTGGGAGAGAACACTCCCCGCTCTCACTCAGCGCCCTTTACAATGTATAAGAATTTAACAGCTTTGTTTTTTGGTATTTATGGTCAAAAGTCTGCCAACGGATATATTATGGTGAATAAACCGGTTCTCGTTCGATCACCAAAGATAAGCTCATTCGGGTGTGCTCAGTACTTGAGAGAGTGACCACTTGGAAACACTACGTGTTTTGGCGACTTTTAATTATTATGTTTTATTTGGAAGAAATAGGGGTGTTTATCCACATTTTCGATTTTGCATAGATAAATCTGCAAAAAATAAATAATTGAGAAAAAAATGTAAACGGGATGGCAATAAAGATGAAAGGAATGTTGTCTAATTGAAATGAGTATGAATCGTCCGAGATGGTAATAAAAAGTTTTATTGATATTTAGGAGCAGGCACCCAGTAAAATGGGGTTTTTGCCTTTGCACATTAATTATCCAATGGTAAACGAAAGTGGCCTACCCCTAAATGATGTAATGAGTGGTTTCAAGAATCAACTTTACTGTCAAAAAGTAACTTGTATAGTTTTCGCGTGACCGGCAGCCGCAGCCGTCGAATGCCACCAGAACTGAGAATAATGAACATAGCTAACATACTTCGGGATATTGTGGATTGAAATTACTTTTTCAGCTCTTTGATCAATGAGAAAAACACAATTCCTCTTTAGTAAAATCTGTTTCAAGATACGGTTATTGATAAAAAATAAGAAAATATTCTATTGTTGTCGGTTGCTCCCATTCTTGTTCGATTTACATTATACCTAACAATAGATTTCACTCTTTTGCAATTGAAAGGAATTATACTGTTGTCAGACACTTGGGTGATTCCATTGTATTTCGTTATTGTTAACTCAACTGTTTTTTAATTGAATGTTTAGATTTTATTCCTTCTTTTGTTCATTGTCTGCACGTTTCAACTATTTTTTAATTGTTGTAGAAAAAACAAAAATGTCTTTTTTTTTTGTAGTTCGGATTTAGGACATTTAACCCCTATACGACCAGGAATTGAACTTTGAGCAGAAATTTACACGTATTTGTACGCTAAGTTTTTGATAAAATTCTAAGATTTCTTTATTTTGTTTGAATATCTAACTTTTCTAAATGCTCCTCTTGGAAAGAAATCTACATCTAACAATTTTTAAGCAAACACTACTGCCTTTAATACTTTTTTTTTTGTATTTCCTGTTATACATCTGCTAACAGCCATATTATTTTGAACACACCGGTTCTTATTCGATCACCAAAATTAAGCACATTCGGGTGTGTTCTGTAATTGGAAGGGTGACCACCTGAGAACCCTACATGTTCTTGGCGTCTCTTATTTTTTTTTTTTGGGGGGGGAAGAAATAAGGGTTTATTTCCACGTTCCCGATTTTGCAAATGTGAATCTGCAAAAAATATTTAGTTGAAAGAAACAAATGTAAATGGGAATACAATAAAGATGAACGGAATGTTGTTGAATTGAAGTGAGTATGAATGATCCGAGATGGTCGTAAAAAGTTCCTCCTTTGATATTCAGGCTCGGGCAGGCAACAAATTGGGGATTTGCCATTGCACAAGTATCTACTAATTGTAAACAGAAGTAGCCCCCCTCTGAATGGTGTTCAGAGAGATTTCACAACATGTGTTTGAAACTGTATTGTCAAAAAGTTCCTTATAAAATGTTCGGGTTCCCGATCGATGCAGCCGTCGAATGCTACCGGAACCGATAACAAAGATCACAGTTAACATGATTGAGGGTATTATAATTGAAATGGCTGTTTCAACACTGTGTTCCACGAAAAAAACGATCCCTGTTTTGTAAGATTCCTTTAAAGATATTGTTGATTGATGAATAATAATGAAAGATTCCATTTTTGTCGGTTGTTTCCACTCGTGTTCGATAAATATACATAAAGCAATGGACCAAGTCCTAACCAGGAAAACCCCATACTATTATGGATCCTAGTCAGAATTTCTGCAGTGGCCAAATACTTTTGTCCATATAGTGTATTTTTAAAGACTACTTTGGTTTGTAGTGGATTTTATAAGGTCAATTTTGGCTCAAAAATTCAATCGGAGTATTCGCAATATTGGAGGGCGACTTGAAATAGGACAGTCGGTTAAAGACGACTCTATTTTCTTCATTTTTGACCACTCTGTGATTATTTGACTATAGAAACAATTTCCAACGAAAGGATTATTTTTCCGAAAACCTATTCCCGGTCTTTAAAAGGTTATCATGCCCTCTGATGACAAGTATATGTCTTTACTAGCTAAGCGCAATCATCGGGCAACCACGTCAACTCTAAGAGTAATGGTTACTATAAGAATTGGAAATTCAATATTTGTCACTATTTTGCGGTGAAGGCTATGAATGGAAGGACTATGCCCAGGCACCATGAGTTTGCGTCCTTTTAAGCGCCAAAAGCCTGAAGAGCACGGTTGAAAAGGTGACGTGAGCATACGAATTGGAAAGCAGTGGAATCGTCCAACGTATGAGTAAAGATTTTCCCTGAAATCCGATAGTAGGCGTGTGAGGATCTAGAGAGAACCAAGAACACGAAACTCAAGTCCAATAGTATCATTGAAAAACACACCTTTAGTGTTTCCAAGATAATGGTGTGGACCGTATTTTCTCTCAGATATCGCACTGACCTGCACGTCTTCAACAAAGGTATTTTGAAGGTTAAAAAGTATCGGGATCGTCCTTGACCCCATTATAAGACTGTGGTACGGCATTTGGTCCGGCATTTCTTCTTATGGAAGATCATGCGTGTCCCACATAGAGCAAGCTTGGTGGAGGAGCATCTTGAAAGTGAAAGCATTGCTCGCGTGAAGTGGCCACCATATTCGCCCGACCTCAGCCCTTCTAAAATATTTGGGATGATCTTGGACCTGCTGTCATTACTCCCAAGGAGACGAAAACTCTTTTATTACAGCAATGGTTGTTATTCTCTGGTGAGTTTGACCACCTAATTGAAAGTAAGGAACGTGGATGTGGAGCTTATATGAAGCTCAGGTGTGGTCACATTCCATATTAAGATACATATTTCGTTTGTTTGTACAGCTCACAAAAGTTTTTGTTGAATGTAAGACATGTGTTCTGCATATATCAATCCTCAAAAATATACCCAAACGTATTTCGTTTACTATAACTTTTAGTCTTTGTCTACCGTCATGCGAAATTTTGAATAAAATGAGCCGTTATTTATGAAAGTGGTATAAGTCCATTTTTTCATACATCGAGATATTTAAGGGTTTGTGTTTAAATTAATTTTAAAATATTGGCAAACGTAACTCAATTCGAATGATGTGTTTAACCCTATAAACCTGTTAAATTTTATCATGCATTAATAATTATTAAAATTGTTAAAGAAAATAAACTTTTTTTTTTTCAAAGTGGACTTAAACCACTTTTAACGGCTCAAATAGTGAATAGCTTTTTTAGTTATGTAGAATTTACTATCACGTGCTTAACTTTTGGAAAGCAGTGTCGAAAGCTTTGCATTAAAACCTCATCTAGATCTGGCATTCCAGATCATACCAACTCTCAGAGTTTCGTGAAGTTTTAATGGAAAGCTTAGTTGCCCTTTGCTTATGCATCATCGAACTTGATTAGGCTTTGCCCCTTCAGTTCTAAAATAAGATTTACTGCTTGTATTTTATGCAAATTATGCTTTTCTTTGAGGTCATTCAAGTACGAACTGCTGAACCCTGAAATATTTATCTTACAAAAAGAAGCTTTATATTTTTCAGAGAGATTGGTTCGATTAAGAGAGAGTATTTTTATTTACAATTACAATGTTTCAAAAATAACCACAGAGAAAATTAAATTACGTCCACATTCAACTGAATCATGGCATAACATAATTAATAGCATTGGTTTTAATTGTTTAACATAAGAAAATATTGTAACTTCTTAATATTTTTCAACACTACTTTTATAGTGTAGAGGTACATAGAGTACTTCAGAAAGTGTTATATTAATGTCAAGAAGAGGATCTTGAATCAATAAGATGAGACGCAGCGCTTTGAAAAGGAAAAAAAAGCAATATAATTATGGCTGAAGTCTGGATTTATCTGCAGCCACTAGTTATAGTGCTTTGTGCATCTGAGAAACAATGAATATCCATGTAATGTAAGTGTTAACTACAAAGAAGTATTTTTTAAATGCCATATGCAATTATATTGGTGTTTGTGTTTCAATTCAATCTCCAGAGGATCTTGTGTTAGAACTTATCTTTAAAGTGAATGCAACGTAAGAATATATTCAAGGTAATATTTACTTACGAACTTTTCCCGCACTTCTCAATCGTATTGTTCTATCAGTATCTTTTTTTTATTGCGTTAGTTTACAAGAGTTCGTTGCCATGGTTACAAGCGAATGCCAACACTTGTCTAGTCAAGGAAGGGGCCATCATTGACATAAAAACGATGAGTTACGATTAATTTGTTAATATAATTTTGTTTGATTAATTTGAGTGTTCTATGAAAGTAATGTAACTGAATTAAGTTCGTTTTGATTCTGAGTTACTTTTATAGTTTAAAATGGCTTTTTCCTTGCGAAAGGAATAAAAGATTACTGTGGGGAACTGCGGTACAAATTGCACGCACGTTGGACGTGCGTCGCCCCAGCGGCGCTGGAGGCATGTGTGCACTGCTCCATTGGATCTAATGTATCGCAGACCGCATTTGCGTTGCGGCAGCGGCGCCGCACGTTGAAAAACTGGATGTGTGCACTGGGCCTAAATCTTCATTTCAGCATTCTTTGCGGTAGATCATTATTATTCTGTTAAAAAGACCGGGGGAAATATACAGTGCAGCAAAGAACACTAGCAAGAAGGTATCTACACATATAGTTAAACTTGTTCAAACGTGGTTTATACAGATGAACAACTGCAGCTGCTCAGGTTACTACGTGTGACTGCAGAGTAGTTGTCACGTTAGTAGTAACAGATTGCGTAAATGGAAGTGTTGTGATCAATAGTACAACCTTTTTTTTCTCGTGACATATTTTCGGGTCACAGATAAATATATATTTATATATTATAGAATTTTAATTATTTTTCGGACCCCTCTTTTAAAAAATATGAAGAAAATACAAGTGTTAATAAAGAACTTACAAATGAAAAAAAAACGCATAAATGATTTTTGTAAAATGTTTTAGATTAATTGGTTATACATAATGCTGTTTTAGGTTTATATGAGAATTTGAGAATATTAGGATATTTATGACGAAACTTGGCATCTTTACCAGGAATTTTGAAATGAAAATCATGAAATATTTTCCTCAATTATAAAAACATTTTCAAAACACAATAACGATGTAAAATAAGCTTGACGTTCAAGAAAATGCAATCCAAAAATGTTTAATGACTATACAGAAAATAAAAATAAAGCCTTTGAGGAGAGATTTAATCAATTTAAACTATGGAAAAAACATTTCACTTCGTTTTATATCCATCCAAAACGAAATTCGAAACAATGGAGTTAAACGAATTTAAGTGGCTAGGTATCCATGATTTAGAAATGGAATTAGTTGAATTTCAAAGCAGCATAGTTTGGAAAAATAAATTTGATAACTTGATTTCCGAAGTAGAAAGGAAAAGGTCTGAAATTAGTGCAAATTATAAAGATCCCACACTAAAAATTGAAAATATTATATTAAACGTATGGATTCTTTACCAAATAATTTTATATGAATGAAAAAACTTGTAATGCTCTTTTAACGATGCCTGAATCCACATATTTATATGAAAAATTGTTTTCTTCGATGAATTTTGTAATATTTACCAATAGAAATAAACTTAAATGAATTGACTGCAAAATGCTAACTAATGAAAACCTAATATATTTAATTTGTTATCTTTTCCTAGTTCATTAAAAACTTAGTGCAGGGGGGCTGGGCATGATTTATCCCCTTTTATATCGATTTTTGCTCGTCACTTGCAAAAAGTAAAAGTTGTAAAACAAAAAGGAATTGTTAACTTTTAAAAGAATTAAAAAATTGAGAACCAAAACAAAAGTTTTTACCGTGCTCCCTTCCTCTTTTCCAAGTGACCCACGAGCTAGTACTAAAAAAATAATGAACAAAATTTGACCAACTTCTTAAAAAGGTTCGCCGTCCCTGGTATAGGCTACTGTCCATAATTGAAACAAATGAGGCTCATCCATTGTGTACTCCTTCACATATAAACATTAGTTCGCATCTTGTAGTGCTGAGAAGGTCAATTTTGTGTGTCAGTTAAAAAAGCATGATATTCATGGCGACCAAAACATCTTTAAACTAGCCTGTATTTTCGAATACATTACATTTAGAGTTCCTATCGACAGGGTATTAAATTCATTATCAATTTCATGAACTAATACGTGTACATATGTTCACATTAATTGTTCAGTGACTGTTACAACTGTCCGAAAATGCTCAAAAAGGAAGCAGAAGCCAAAATGTAATAAACAAATAACGCAAAATAATAATATAAAGATTAATATAAAAACTGTTATAGAAGCAGTATTCACCAAATGGTCACTGGTTTACCAGTAGCGAATGAAAAGAGAGTTCTTACTGTGCGCAAGGTAACGAAATAGGTGATCGCTGTCCATTTAATCACAAGAATCTCAGAGCACGCAGAAAGGATCGGAGATCATGTCATAAACGTTATTAGGTCGTGTCAGCAACAGCTCTACGCCTTGGCCACCTAAGGATGCCAACAATTGGATGCAGAATTGCAAAGACAGATTAATCCTTAAACACAAAAGGTTGGTTGGTGGCTTAGTTCGGTTAAATGGCCTAAGGTCACATTTGTCCAAGTTGCGTTAAGCAACATCAATTAATTGAATATCCAGATACAAGAAACTTTTTTCAGACACAGAAAAGAGAAATACATCCAGGGAGGAACCGAAAATACACAGTCCACACTCACATATTTCTGGAATTGTGAGCAAATCCACTGAGTCAAGATGACCTGTTAAGCTCAAAATGAAATTCATTATTCCGATTACCCCACTCCTTTTCTCTCCAATAGATGATTTGTATTAATGTCTCTGAAATAAACATATTTTATGAGAGATTGAAAATAATGTGCTCAATTAACTATACACCCCTCGTTTGTGAACATTCGTAGCGTTTCTTGTTGTAATAAAAAGTCCCTATACGTTTCCCAGAATCTAAGTAGGCTGTAATAAATCACGATCTAAATAAAGTTGTCTCGACTGCTCGTTCATTTAAAACCAAGATTTGAGATGAAAAAACTAGCGAATGAAATTGTTCATTTTTCAAATAATTAATATTAATTGTTGAATAATTAAGCACATCTTTGACACGGGCGTTTGCTAATGCAAAACAGGAGCAGGCTGAATTTCTGATTTAGATTATTCATGGAATAAACCATTTAAGTTGTTCTCATAAAAATAACTTGTTATGCAACCCTTCCTAATGAATAGTAGATGTTTACTTGATGTTGAACGTACCGATTAAAATTTTGAATATTTATAATTACTATAATGTTGATCTTTATAAATGAATTCTGTTAATATGTAAACCGAGTCAATAAATTTAAATTCTGTAAATGTAATTGAATATGTGTGATTATGACACCTTTCCTTATGAATATTGCTTAGTTTTGCGTGGGGGTAAGCGATTGCTTAAGTGTTAGTATACTTATAATTATTACCTCGTTGATATTTGTATGAATTCGTCTTAGTGCAAACTAAATCAATTAATATATAATTCTATCGATGTAGTTAAATTTTAGATATTATAAAAAATTTGCTAATGAAGTTAATTCATTGTTAGTTTTGCCCCTTCGTTGCTTGGCTGAACTTGTATAAAAACAAATTACTTAAAACGCACCATTCTCATGAAACTCTTCGAGCAGTCTGATGTTGAAAAATTTAAATGATAGAGTTCAGGGCAAACATAATTATCATCGAAATAAATTATTTTGAATTGCAATACGCTCAAAAGTAAGGAATAGTTGAAACAAGTATAAGGTGATTGAAATGTAAATCTAGGATCACAATTGTAAACACATGACTGAATTGTACAAATTTTATCATTCTTTTGTTTCCAATTGCTAGATAAATATCCGAACGGAAGATATAGCCAAAAATAGACAATAAAATAACATCCTGTTAAAAGTATAATACATAAATCAATAGGTGCCTAGCCTTCCAGTGCGTTATTCACAACAAAGTAGAATGAAGCAAAGGACAACTAGGAACAGAAGACAGAACAAAAATAGGCATTAAAATAAGATCATGTTCAAATATAATCTGTAAAAATCTAATAAGGTGCGTCGCCTCCCCCTTTCCCACTGCAAAGTAGAGTGGAGGGTAGGACAAATAGGAACAGAAGACAGAGCCAAAGCAGAAAATAAAAGAAGATCCTGTTCAAAGTATAATCTGTAAACACAATAGATACCTCAACTCTCAGTACTTTTCCTACGGCAAAGTAGAGTGGAGGGTAGAATAACTAGAAACAGACGACAGAGTCAAAACAGACAATAAAATAAGATCCTGTTCAAAGTATAATCTGTAAACCCAATAGGTGCCTCGCCTCCTAGTACTTTTCCCACAACAAAATAGAGTGAAGGGCAGAACAACTAGCAAAGTAGAGTAGAAGGCAGAACAACTAGCAAAGTGGGCCAAATCCGTCTCCTCCCGCAGATCTAGGAGGTTGCTTGAAGATACTATTAGGGTGTAGAGGTTTAGATAGGCAGTCTTTTGACCTGAGGTACTTAAATAATCTGTGGATCTTAAATACTTCCACAGGTTTTTTTTTGTTTGTTTTTTTTGTCCAAATCGTGATTGTAGAAAAATTGTATTCCACCATGTTTTTAATTTCGCTCTAAGAGGTCCTGAGAATGTATCTTAAAAAAATTTTGACAGTTAATTTAGAGAAATTAAAAGGAATTCGAAAGTTTCACACGCATTTTATCGTGTACTTTATTAAAAATATGAATAGACACCATGATAAAAACAGTGTTATTTTATAGTATCGAATTGTTGTGTTTTCTATTGAATTTTATTTCATCAGAAGTATGAAAGGCAAAATGCAAATATACATTTGAACCCCTTGTAAATGATTGTGATTTGAACCCCTTGTAAATGATTGTGATTTGAGTAGAAAACATTCTTAGGTAAGTTTTAATGACATACTAAAATCCCAATACAGTCATAACGGATTTATTTATATTGCTCTTTTATAACTACATTTAAAACTAACTGATTAAGAAGGTTAGAATGCATATAAGTTTAACGTTGTCATTAATCGTTGTTTAAAGTCTAATCTTTCTATCTGCGACAAGCAAGTGACCTTTTAGCGCAGGCTAGCGTTGACTAGTCGCCAAGATTGTGACTAGTCGGCAACGACACCTGGTCGATGAGTTTCTAAGAATGTGAATCCTCCTGGCTTGTTTCCTGTTGCGCTTACCATTTTTTTATGACGATTATCAAAACAATAAAGCGTGTATGGTTAAAAAAGGGTATAAATGTAACCGCATTTTGTTGAACATTACAAGTTCCGGGCGCTAGAGGACCTACTAATTTACTTAAAGCTAATACTTGTTTATGAAACACCTTATATCAGCCGCATATGTTCCAAAGGCCTACCTAAAATTATTGAATTGTGAATTCAATGCTGGAGACAACTTCTTTTACGCGACGAGATGTATGAAACACAATTCTTTTCAACACATATTTTCTTTATAACAACATACGCAGAGCTAAATGATACATATTATAGTATTCTTTCGCCACAACATCGATAATATCTTCAAAACCCTGTTAAAATAATCATAATTTGACTTCCTCATAACGTACCAGAGCATTTCTATTTTTCATACTTGGGTCGTTTCATATCAAATCGACACAGAAAAATGGCATTTTCAACCCGACTCCCTCAAATTTTTTAAACTATGGTATTTCATTTCTAAGGAAGTAGTTGAAAGTAAATCTGGAAATCCTCCTAGTTGTAATAGTTTTTTATTTATGTTGATTTAAAATGTTTAAATCGGCCAATATTTCATAATTCTAGACTCATACACTAAAAAACCTGTTTCTTTTTTATTCAATTTGACCTTAAATAAGGCCTTATCTATATATATAATTCTCTTACGTGGCACGCAAAAAAGACGTTATTTGTTATCGAGTTTTGGCAACATTGTACGATTGTTTGTTTATCACGAAGCCTCGCGCTTCAATTGAATTTATAGCGTTTTCGGATGAAGTTTTATTGAAAAAAAAAGAATTTTAGTTGAGCTGTTGCAGTTACTAATTGAAATCAAAGAAAGCGGAGGATTTTTTCAGGGCCATTTTAAAAAAGGTCCTTTTTAAGGCCAACAATTATAGTTCAACAAGACGCTTGCACTACAACTTTCGACAACAAATTCAATGAAAAAGCGTGAGTGGCTCGAGTGCAGGGTAAATGTACACACAACATGCTGGGTATTCAATTTCCAAATCAGCTCTCACATTTCGAGTCAAAATTTGCTCAAAGTTTTAATTTGAATTCTGATTTCATAGGTACTGTATATATCTTTCCTGAAAAACAGCAAAAAAAAAATTTAGATTTGAAAAATATTATTTTGGAATATCATATTTTGTAAACAATTCCTTCTGCTAGGACACATGTCTTCATTGATGCGAGCGAAGCGAGCATAAGTTCGCGCAGCGAACCAATGAGGATTGCAAAGCAATCCTCCTGGGGTTGGCGAGCGTTAGCGAGCAGGGGGCGGGCCCCCTAGTTTAATATATAAAGCATATAATTTTTCCTATGATAGGTTACATGTCCCTAATATTCAATAAATTGTATCTTTAACCTTAAATTCTGAAAAAGGAATTATTTTTCTTAAAAAAATATTTGTTAAAGGAACACTGTTTTCGTGACCGAAAAATTTCAACTTAGAACTTGCATAGTTTCATAATGAAAAAAATATTCTGTGTTCATATTGATTGAAATGTGAACTCATATAAACACTCATATCAACAGAGCAGAGAGAGAGAGAGAGTAAAAGACATACGCAAGTATCATTTGATCTAATCATCCAATCGGATGCTAATAAGGTTTATTTTGTTCATATTTTAGATAGATTTAGTCTTTTTTATGTAATCAAATACTTTGTGGTGGTGTTGCGTGTGATGAGAAAAGGAAATGCAATTTATTAAAATAATAAATATTTAAAACAGGAAACAGCGAAATGAAACAAAGCAAAAGGTGGTGTCGAAAGAAGGTTGTTCTAAAGACATTAACTTGTGATTCTTTTTTGTCTCTTGATCTCGCAGTTACCACATTTTACAACTAAAAAGTGCGCAAAATTTAGAAATGTGAAATTCATTTCAAGCGAAAGAAACAGAAAATATCACTGCACCTGGCCAACCAACACGAGTTTTCATTTCATTCCCATGCGTTGAAAAATATCGTCTGTCCCAAATATTCGGAAATCGTTTATATTTCGAAAAGAACAAAAATATTCGAAATAAATGAAGTATCAAGTTAAAATTCCAAAAAAAAACAACAACAAAAACAATAATTTTGTGGAAAATAATTGCTTTTTTAACAGTACTGGTAAAATAATCCAAGTAATTGCACTGCTTAATATACCGTCCGGCTACTCCAAAACTTCCAAATTAAGGTGGATTTAAGTATGGTTACTCAGTTGTTTTAACCCATGAACCTTTCCAAAACATAAAATCAAAGAAACTTTAAGTAATGGGTTCAATAAATTCAAATATGGCGTATCAAATTTAGAACATTGCATTAATATATGTTGAATCCATTTTATATGATACGATTACAAACACACAGAGAGAACGGATAGAAGGACAGAGACTTCTGCAACCAAATTCAGTCGCTCAATGAATGTAAGTACTCACAGTATGCAAAGTTTCATGAAATATATCCAACCGTTTGGATGCAGCATGAGCACATGCATGCAGACAGACACCAAACGTGCCAAGAGACAGATTTTCCATCAGACGGATTCAAAACGGAGAGAAAACTTGACATGGATCGAAAATATTCAATGGAAAAAACACTCCATTCTTATTTATACATAAAACATGACCTTGTGCGAGAGTTCTTTTATTTATTTTAAAGTCATAATTTCACCTTTGACCTTGAGGTTTGGAAAAAGACTATTTTGGGTGCTTCGAACAAATCAAACGTTCTCCCTCTCTTCTAAGAAAGTTTCAAATTGGGACATGCATGGATTCATCGGGAAAAATCCTTCCAAATATAGACTATACATGACTATCGAAAAATGCAGTAATTCACTCAAACAGTCCAACCCTCTTTCTTTGCACTCAAATTATTCTGGTAGCATCTGCTATCCAAATGCGTGGGTACATAAAATCGTTACGCTCATTGAGACAAACGCTACCTTGATCCCAAACTACACAAACTGAGAAAGCACATGAAAGCTTCAAGTGCTTTTTTTTTTTTTTAAGTAAATAGAGAATCGAATTGGGAGGCAAAATACAGGCAAATGTAACACATTTGTCAATTCTAGTAAGTTGAAGTAGAAGCTGATACTGGAGTTGTAGCAGCTTTGTCTTCAAAGTTTAATTTTGAAGACAAAGCTGCTACAAATGTCAATATTTAAAATTTGTCTCATGAGTATTAAATTGGGTGCTTTCTCCGATAATTTCAATACGAATCCCCATGTTTTATCACAAATTTGGATTTTACACACAATTTAAGGCGGAAACAAATAAAAGTTCATTAATTTTATTGGATTTTTCACCGATTTGTAAGTGTTTGAAAATTAGATATCCTAATGTTAATTGGTGTATCACGTTTTTTGTTATTAAAGTAACTAACGTAATTAATTAAACGTAATAATAAAGTTGCAAAAATTCACCAATTAACATTAGGATATCTAATTTTCAAACACTTACAAATCGGTGAAAAATCCAATAAAATTGATGAACTTTCATTTATCCAATTAGGATATCTACGTTAATTAATTATTTACAACTTTATTATTACGTTTAAACAAATAAAAGTTAATCAATTTTATTGGATTTTTCACCGATTTGTAAGTGTTTGAAAATTAGATATCCTAATGTTAATTGGTATATCACGTTTTTTGTTATATTTGTTACAAACGTTAACTTTTTTTTGGAAATTGTTTTTTCATCCTTTGCTACACAAAAACCCAAACACAATCTATAACATTTTAACTATCAAACTAAATTTTATTATTTTTTAGTAACTATGAAATTAATATTCATAAAATTTATGAACAGAAACACTGACACATGTTGACACCACGTGATTCAACTGTTATTGAAACATCGGAATTCAAAATTAGAGGTCATTACGTGCATAGTTAGTAAATTGAGACTATTTGAAAAATTCGATGATTATTATCGTTATTGAGGATTGTTCACAAAGTGAAAACAGAAATTTCTGCCAACAGATCCTGGGATTCAATCAGAATCGATTCTGACTTAGTCACCATCTTAATATACTCCATACCAAGGCACCTGCAACAGGTCATTGACAGCGACGGCCACTACACGTCTTTATTAATATTTATAATGAGATTTAACTTAGAACATTTACACGCTCCCTCAATGGTTTTTTTTTTTTTATATAATTTTTTCGGTCAATTTTACGCCGATTTACATAATTTTTTCATCATATCCGCCTGAAAGTTTGTGTAGAATCAAAATTTGTGATAAAATATGAGAGTGCGTATTGAAATTATCGGAGCAAGCACCTAATTTAATATGAAGACGCCCCCTTAGACTAATTTTATGTATTGATACATGTAGAAAACATTAATCCCTATCGATTGCTACCTTCCGTTTTGTTCTGTGATGTAAACTGTGCAATTGCAATCGGGTAAGTCGTTTTTTTTTTTTTTTTTTTTTTTTTTTTTTTTGACGGTTGTACATTAACGTCAAAACATATGGTTTCTTTGTTAAGCGATAATTCATTGTTCCCAACTGTTCCAGGATCATTTGATTACTTTAATGCTTTAGTCATTAGATTACTAATTCATCATTTGATTAATTTTTAATGCTTTCAGCATCATTAATTACTTTAGTGCATGCCTATAAATAAAAATATAAGAGTCTCATTAAATGTCTACCTAATTACGTAAATATCAAATCTATCAAATATTACTACACTGCTTCTGAGAGAAATTCATTGAATATAGCATTCTCTAGCATATGCTAATGAATTGAGCAAAAACATTGTGCATACAAAACTCATCTTTTGAAAGTAATTAGATATATAGTAAATACTAACATCAAATATAGACTGCCATGAATATTAATTTAAAATGTCACCTAAAAGTGTTTTGGAAAACTTTGATCAAACTTTATAAGTCATGTATTTGGAAACCATCTGTTCCCTCGATCATTTATTCAAAAAAAAAAAAAAATGCTGATCACGGTATAGTAAAATACACCGACGAGTCAAAACAGTATGACCATCCCCACATTTCACAATGAACTCGTCTGGATAACGTGGAGGGCAAGTGAGAATGTTATTTAACAGCTGCTGGAGAAGGTAAGTAATCAATCATTCTTGCCCTTACTTTTGCGAGTGATGAAGAGATCGGCCCGAAGACTCGGAACGAGTATCACCGAAACTAGTAGGTTGTTCACAAACTGCCGTTGTTAGTATTCATGCAAAGTGGATAAATGACGGTGACACCAGCAGTAGACGCCAAGGTGTTAGTCGTCCACGCGTCATCAAAGAAAAAGGACGTCGGAGACTGTCCCGCTTGGTAAAACAAAATCGGCGTGAGACAATTGCTCAGCTGACAGCCCAATACAATGCTGGTCCAAGCGCAAGTGTTTAGGAACACACAGTTCAGCGGACACTGTTGGATATGGTACTGTGCAGCAGACGTCCCACTCGTGTGTCTCTGTTGACCAAGCGTCATCGTTAACTACGCCTACAGTGGGCCCTGGAACATCGAGACTGGACCATGGATGAGTGGAAGAGAGTTAATAATTAAGTTGCCTGGTCAGATGAATCCCGATTTCTCATTCATCATGTTGATGGTCGTGTCAGGGTACGCAGTCTGACAGGCGAAAAGTAGCTCAACTCTTGTACAACAGGTCATACACAGGCTTGTGGTGGCTGTATTATGCTTTGGGAAACGTTCTCATGGGCGACTCTGGGACCCGTAGTTGTGATAGAACAGACCATGAACGCTACGAACTATCTGAACATCATTGCGTATCAGTTGTACCCTTACATTGCGTCTGTCTTCCCAACTGGAAATGGAATCTTCCAGCAGGACAACGCTCCATGTCACAAGGCTCGGATTGTGTTGGAGTGGTTCGAGGAGCATACTGATGAATTTCACTTAATATCCTGGCCAACTAACTTAATCCGATAGATTACATTTGGGGTGTCATGGAGCGGCAGCTCAGAGCTGAAAAACCACCATGTCCGAATATCTCGAATTTGCTTGACCGCTGCTTAGACATTTGGTACAACCTGTCTCCAGTCATCTACCAAGACCTTGTGGGCATCTATGCCCAGGCGAGTTGCAGTTGTTTTGCAGGCCAAAGGAGGCTCAACGCGTTATTGAGTAGGTGGTCATAATGTTTTGGCTCTTCAGTGTATGCGATTGAGAATGAAGTGAAAAACTCAAAACTTTGCAAATGTACATACCCAGCATCGCCAGAACCAAAAAAAAAATACTCTTCCCTATCAAGTTGCCGTGATAGCATGATAGTAACACTACATTCCAACCAATTTGCACTTTACATCGCTGTAAAGTGAGTTATCCACTGCCCGAAAGCACAATAGTACTTACTTAGAACGTGAAGACTTTCACACCTGCTCACACCTGTCGGAATGCCGATTATATTCTGACTGGTTATTATTTCACACCAGCTGCTGTTCTTTCGTCAGCCGCTTTACAACGACTTGAGTGGAACAGGTGCTGTTCGTCCAGAATATCTCTGATTGGATCTCGACTTTTATCATTGGGTTCCTTTTGAACTGCGGACGAACGATGGTTAGAGAGCACGAGGGAGACGACAGAGAGAGCTGGAAGTAGAGGGTGACGCTGATGGTTGTCTTAGCTGTTGGTTGTATTGTTGTGTAAGATTCCTACTGTTTACTCGCTACCGTTTGTGTCGACGACACTACAATATCTCTGGGGGTCACGGTAGTCCAATCGGAAGTTCAAAACTAGGTCCAACCAAAGACCGTCGTGTTCACGGGGGTAGTGCACGTTAAATCTGTCGTGATCTCAAATATCCTCAAGTTTTCCTTTTTGTGAAAGCATGAAGTAGGGGGCCAGCTTAAGTGCTGTTCTCGTCATCAAACTGTGGTTTAAAATTACGAGGCCTTTTCCTTGAATCATTCCCTTTGGGATTCATGCCGGACCTTTGCCAGTAGCCCATTGTGATGCTTCAGAACGACATTAATTTACTATCAACCTATACCCCTGGTAAATTCTAACCCTAGTGGCAGTATAAATTTACCCTGTAACATTCTCGCCAGCTCGATTTACCATTCAGTTTTTGAAACTTCTGACAGTTTCTTCGTAGAATATCTTCTCACATGCTTTACTTTATTACCCAAGTTTTTCTATACTTATAATTTTTAAATCACTTCGACGAAAACATTTCTCTACGACACATTCATATTTTTAATGTTACATAAGCTAATTGATAAAAGTTGCATTTTACTTAAAAGTTTTTTTAAATAATTAAATACTTGTCACTTAAAGCTAGTGTGTCTGTTAATCTTTTTCCGTAATAACATTGTCGAAGGAAACATGTAGATTAATTGCTACAACATACATATTTTTTCCCTTATGCTATCAGACATGTTTTTAATAGTTATTTTAATAGAAGCGTGACAAATATGTGTGGGTTAGAAGAGTAAATAATTTGAGTTTGTTGCTTGTTGGCTTCTATTTCAATAACAATTTCCACGAAGGGAAGTCGCCCATTGTAGAATAGCATTGATAAGTGAAACTGTATTATAATATTTCCAGAGGAAAAATTGACTAGAACTTACTTTTTAAAGAGATTATGAAACATAATTTATCTTACAAATAATTATAAACACTATTATTTCAGAATTAAACTCAATGGACAACGAAATTGAATCAAAAATGCAAAAGCAAAAATGATCCAATTTGATTTAACCTTCTTGGTGATCGTTTCAGCGAGTTATCTCGTCATTTTCAAAAGTGACTAGATCGTTATGGACGAGATATCTCGTCATTTTCAAAAGTGACTAGATCGTTATGGACGAGATATCTCGTCATTTTCAAAAGTGACGAGATCGTTATGGACGAGATATCTCGTCATTTTCAAAAGTGACGAGATAGTTATGGACGAGATATCTCGTCATTTTCAAAAGTGACGAGATCGTCATGGACGAGATATCTCGTCATTTTCAAAAGTGACGAGATCGTTATGGACGAGATATCTCGTCATTAGAAGAAACCTTACCAGATCTTGATCTCATCGTCATCAAAAACTTGGCAATATATATCTCGATGACGAGGTATCTCGTCATCAGCAAAATTGGTCAGGTCATGATGGACGAGATATCTCGTCATCAGCAAAGTTGGTCAGATCGTGGTAGACGAGATACCTCGTCAAAATCACTTGGAAAGTTAAAAGTCGTTTCGATAAGCTGATACTTTCCGAATTCGTTCAATTTGAGATACTGAAGGAATAAAATCTCATACATGATCTAAAATACAGATTAAATATGGAAGATGGTATAAACCAAAAAATATATGGAACAGAGATGAATATTAATTTTCATACACTGTTCAGAGATTACGAATCAAGCACCTGTTCCTAAAAAATACTTATACATATAGAACTCTCTCCTCTATTAATTTTCTTACTTTAAATGTTCCCTTTAGCTGTCAAATTGAATTATTTTTACAGATAACTTAACTGGTATATTTAATGTTGTTAAAGCAAACTATTAATTTCAAAACTTCCATCCAATTAAATTTCTGCTTTACCAAGCCAAACATTCAAATTACTTATAAAACGTTGAATTGTTTCGTGTATAAAGGGACTTTAATTCTCCACACAAGTTAGGACACACACACATAAAAACAGCAAAACTTTCTCGAAAAGAAGTTTTTAGTCTTGGAGATTTGGCCTTAAGCCTCTAACAATACCTCAGACCATAGACTAATAGAAAGAGAATCTAACTCAAAATTTTACGAAGATTGCAAAAAAAAAAAGAGCATTGTCCATTGTAGACTCTAGAGCCAAATCCCTTTTAAAGATTATGGGATTTTCTTGCAAGTCATGCCATTTAATGTGCTAAAGTCCCACAGACCTCACAGATTATTTCGTCTCGGATCTTAACATAAAAATTTAAATAACGTGGTGTTGTCATTTGTTTAATTTACGAAAAAGGTGTAGGATCTTTGAAAGTTCTAAAGTGGAAGACACGGTAAATAAGTATGCTGTCATTTTTTTACATCTGTAATACCTTTTCACCTTTGTGGAGAGATAGTCTGACTATCCTTAGAATACCTACTTTATCATAAGAAGTTATTCATGTTCGAATCAAAATTCTCCGAAAATGAAAATGGCTGTCTGGGAAATAAGGAGCGACTAGGGATTTGCTTGGACTAGACTATGGACTGGAAGAGCCTAGGGAAAGGCTCATCAATAATAGATTTTAAAGAAGTAATGGGCTTACTTTCGTAATGATAAAATTGGATTTCATTCTCTTCACATCCACAGTATTTCTGGATTCTTACACTCTGATCATGAGGCTTAATTTGGAGTTGCAATGTTCCGTCTTTTCTATTATAAAAGTAAGTGTTTGTGTATCTGTCTCTTTGTTGTGTCCAGATGAATCTATAGCACTTACAACCATAAAATTTGGCACACAGGTAGTCCTAAAAGTGACAGAATACACCTCGAATCCCGAATTTTAAAATTTAATCTAGAACATATTTTAATTAATTTATTAGCTTATTTTTATTATTGGGTTTCCTAAGAATGGCAACAGTGTGAGAGATCAAAACTTCTTTCTTTTCCATGGATTTCATTGATTCTTTTTTTCCTATCATTTCATTGGTTGTTTTGAGTTTTTTATTTTGTGATCGTTTTTGGACGCACGCTAACTTTTTTCAACATTCTGTTTTTGATTTGAATCACGGAATCTATATTTCTTTCTTCCTTAATTGAAGACTTTTTGAAAGTATAGCGATATTTAATTATTATCATTGTCGCTTCAGGTTGAATACGGATTTTACTTTTTGAAAGTGAGGGAGTGCCTAATCGTTTATTTTGTGTTCGTTTTTTGACGCGCGCTAACTTTTTTTTAACGTTCTGATTGATTTTAGTCACGGAATCTATATTTGTTTCTTGTTTTTTCTTCAGATTTAATACTATTTAAAAGTACAGTGATATTTAATTTTTGTCATTGTTGCTTCAGTTTGTGTTGTTTCTTGCTATTTTATTTAGCTTTAAGACTTTTTGAAAGTAAAGCTATATTTAATTTTTATCATTTGTGCAATGTTTTGTTTATTACTGTTTAGGTTTTTGTTTATTACTTTTTAATTTGGTTTTTTTTGTTGGAATCAGTGAGATTTAGCGTTAAGACTTCTTAAAAGCATAACTTATTGCTGTTTAATTTTGTTTTGATTCACGTTGTTTGTTGTAGTCAATGAGGCTTAGCGTTAAGACTTTTTTTAAAGCATAACTTACTTTTGAGTTTGTTTCATTTCTGCAATATTATTATTTCTTGCTTTTTCCTTAAGCTTTAAGACTTTTTGAAAGTATAGCAATATTTAATTCTAATCATTAAGAATTTCTATCATTTCTGCAATTCTCTGTTCTGCAAATTCTGTTTAATTTCGTTTTGATTTACCTTGTTTGTGTCGGAATCAGTGAGGTTTGGCATTAAGACTTTTTAAAAAACCATTACTTTTGAATTTGCATCAATTCTGCAATTTTGTTTATTACTGTTTTAACTTGGTTTTGATTTCGCTGACAGTGTCATTCATTCCCCATAAAAATAACATTGAGAATAAAAGGATTGCGGTACGCAGCTCATTGTTTTGCCAGTGTTGATGAAAAATTAAGTTTTCCAATAATATAGTTTTACCAGTATATATTGTTCAAAAAACAACACCATTCGAAAGCAAGGCAAGTTAACAGATGGTGGTTGAAAAATGATTATAAATATCCAGTGATTAACAAAAGTTAACAGATAATGGTGAAAACAGGTTTTTATGCAGCCAGTGATCATGTACCATCAGGTTTTAAAACATATATAAATGAAGTTTGGCCAAAATACATTTTGTTGTGCACCCGCCGTATTACGTGTCCATTTATCCAAACCATTAAAGTTAGAAATAAATATCATCAGTGTATACAAATCGAACTCAATCGATTACAATTTTTCAAAAAACAGAAGATAGATTTGACAGCGTTTTCAAAAAAGAAAATCAGCTTTCAATGAATGTTTCACATTCATCTAAGTTGCGCAAGAAGAGCTTCATTTTGTACAACCTCGACTTACTGTCACATAAAACCAAAAAATTTCAATTTTTAAATATTCTTAACTATGATATTATTTCAAGATCAGTAAATTCTTATTTAAAATTCCCTAAACTCCAACATACTGGTTTTATCGAATCATTTAACCTTTTATTTATGCTAGAAACCCGTCTTGGTTATGAGTAGCTACGCAAAATTAATTTTTCAAACTAAATCCACTGCACTTTTGGATGCTTGCCTAGATACTTTTTTTAACATCCTCGTACCCATATGATAAGTGATGATGTACGGTTAAAAGACAGCAAGCTGAGTGGTAAAAAATGGTTTCATTCGTGGACTGAAAAGAGTTGTAAGACAGGAGATTTATATTTTAACTAATTCGAAAGAAAGCTTGTTTTCTTTGTAAATACGATATTTTTCAGTCATTCTAAAAGCAAAGTATAGAGTGTGCTTAAACATATCTCTGCTAGAGTGACCAAGCGATGTCTAATTTGGTAGACAATGTGTGCAGTAGTGGCCAAGAATAGACGGACACTGCATACCTAAATTGGACACGCACATTTATTTTACAATATAATACAAAGCTCAGATATACATGCCGCACCTTTCGGTGCAAAAACACGTCTCACCCCTTTCAAGTATACAACAAATCTGTCCTTCTTTGTGTTCTCACCCAGAACACCAAGATTTCACGTTCTTGATCGTATCAGAACACAGGCACTGTCATACTTCGATGTTCGTCTACTAGAACAGTAGCAACCAAAACACAGGCACTGTCATGCATCGATGTTCGTCAACTAGAACAGAACACAGGCACTGTCATACATCAATGTTCGTCTACTAGAACAGTAGCAACCAGAACACAGGCAGTGTCATACATCGATGTTGTCTACTGGAACAGTAGCAACCAGAACACAGGCAGTGTCATACATCGATGTTTGTTGTAACGTCTTGAAGATACAGAATCATTATCGAGAATCGTGGGAGCTCACAACGGGAATCGTTCCCGAAGTCTACCCCCTGGTCCGACTGCGAAAGTGACGACTGGAGGAGGCGGGCTGGGAAGTGACAATTTTTGGAGAGAGGCTGTTGCTAGCCGCAGACGATTTCAGGAACTTTGATCTTACGGAGGCTGTATTGTATCGGTGATGGACTTCGTCTTTAAATATAAAACTGTAGCTGTACATATTCTGTAAATTGTAACTCTCAATATAAGTATTTTAACCAGGAAGTGGTTTTACTTTTTCGTCGATACGGTACAGACCTGCCTGAGTGGTGGCAGCGGTGGGATGCAAATTCCGCGTTATATTTTTTAGCTACAGTTGTGATAAGACAGCCAGCGTCTTTTGGAATGTTCGTGTGGAACCTGGATATTGACGACCACCAGCGCGTCTGATGTGTGGCTGTTTAAAAGGGTAAAGCCAACTTACCAGAATTTCATTGCAATTGTAAGAATCGGTGCACACCGAAAATGCATTTGTTACAGAGTTTTCTGTGTTTTGAAACATCCTGTTTCATGTGTTAGTTTAAGTAAACCTGACTTGTTTAGTTTGGAAACGTCCCGTTTCCATTTTCCTTTAAGAAGTCGTCAGACTTTGTGTTTTGAAACAACCTGTTTCAAGTGTTACTTTAAGTCAACCCGACTTGTTTAGTTTGGAAACATCCCGTTTTCATTCCTTTTAGAAGTCGTCAGACTTTGTGTTTTGAAACAACCTGTTTCAAGTGTTAGTTTAAGTCAACCTGACTTGTTTAGTTTGGAAACGTCCCGTTTTCCATTTTCATTGTAGAAGTCACCAGACTTGAGTGTGTTTTGAAGCATCTTGTTTCAAATTTTGGTTTGTGTTAAGTCAATCCTGACTAGCATTTAAGTCATTCTGACGTAGATATTATGTCAGTTCTGATTTTTTTTTTTTGTGTGTGTGGTTGTTTTATACCATATTGTTATTTTAGAAAAATTGATATATCATTGTGTAATGATCATATTGGAAGGATATTTTGGTAACAAGTTGTGTGAATTATACTTAAAAAATTTATGTTTCTAATACAAGAATCATGTTTTAAAATTATTATCATTGGTGAAATCAATTTTGATATATTTAGTGTGAAATTTTTGTAGATAATTTTGGAAAAATTCTAGTTTTGCTTTAGTGTAGGGGTATTGCATTGAACAGTTGTAGTTACATATGAATACGAAAGTGTTTTTAAACTACGATATTATCGAGTTTTATGTTTAATTATCATTTTAATGTGTTATTATCGTTTGGTAATTTATTTGAGCAAGTTTAGAATTTAATTACTTCCTTTTAAAAGAATGTATGACAAATTACTGTGAAAATTTAATGAAATACATTTGGTTTCTTATTCTGATTCAAATCGAAAGTAGAATTGATTTGTTTTATATGAGTTAATTGATAGTATTTGATAACATATTGGTATTATTTTAATAACTGATTTTCATTGTTTTGTGTTGTGGAGAGTACGAATTGAAATTCGTTGTTCTTGTCAGAAGCAGACGATTCGCGTAATATCGCTCTCTTTCTCTCTCGGCGCAAATTTGTAATGCGCATGCGCGAAGCATTGCGAACGGAGGGCGTATCAATATTCTTACTTCTTAACTTTTCCCTTTCGGTTGTGTTCGTCTTGTGTCTCTTTTCGTCTTGTGGAATATATTATTGTGTTCTAATTTATGTTGTATTAATTGCACACCAACGAACACCACAAAATGGTGACCCGCTATTAAAGAACGCACAATACCTGAATCCGGATATATTTTTCAAAATTATCCATTATTTTTCTTCAACGTGCTGTGAAGCCTTGGACCTAAAAATGACCGACGTCAGCGCGGTGAAAATTCCGTCCTACAACTTCAGCGACCCTGCACTTTGGTTCCACATGTGTGAGAGTACGTTCTAATTAGGAGTACCCAAACCAATAACGGACAATCGTACCAAGTTTAACTACATTGCATCCAACCTTCCTCCAGAAGCAGCGTCGACAGTTCGCGACGTCATCACGAAGCCGGACCCGACCGACCCTTACCAACATATCAAAAGGGAACTAATCAACCGAAGTGGCGAATTATCACACCAGGAAATTCGGAAACTTTTAGCTGGCGAACAATTAGGAGACAGGAAGCCTACTGAATTGCTCCGCATCATGAAGCGACGTGCCGAATCGCATCAAGTGCCAGACGAGCTCATGCTCGAACTTTTTCAAACGCATCTGCCAACGCGAGTACAGTCCATTCTTGCAGCCATAACTCCTCTGACGATCGAGAAAGCAGCGGAAGTGGCCGACCAAGTACTGGAAGTGACGCCGATGCCGGTAAGTGCTTGCTCAGTTTCCATGGAAGATCGATTATTTGCAAAAATTGAAAAATTAAATCTGCGCATAGATAACCTTTCTCGTGGCAGAAGCCGCAGTCATAATAAGCAACATCACGCGCCGGGTAATCGCAGCAAATCGCGATCCAGCCGAAACCAACACGACCAATGTTGGTATAATTTTAAATTTGGCAAAAAGGCCAAAAAATGCACACCTCCCTGCAAATTTCAAAAAAACGACCGAAGCCTGGTGTAGAGGCGACTACCACCTTGCCCAAAAATTCTCATCGCCTATTCGTAAACGACAGACGTACTAATATACAGTATTTAATCGACACAGGTTCTGACGTTTCCATAATTCCCGCATCAAAATTACAAAGGAGAAATGGCTCGGAAATGACTCTTTCCGCAGCAAACACTTCCCCCATCCATGTATACACATCACAAACTCTCTCCTTAGATCTGGGTTTCAGACGCGTATTCACATGGACATTTTTAGTTGGAAATGTGTCCACTCCCATAATAGGCGCCGATTTTCTGTACAATTTTAACCTAGTGCCAAATTTAGTGCAGCATAAATTGAATGATGCACAAACAAACATAAACACTGACGGTATAATGCGCAACAGTAGCATCCATTCCGTAAAAACGGTATCTGGTAATAGTGTATACCATAAATTGTTAATGGAATTTACAGAAATCACACGACCTCCACGCCCGGATCAGGAGATAAAACATTCAGTTGTTCATTACATCAACACGACTGGTCCGCCCGTAACGGCCAAAGCCCGCAGACTTGCACCTGACCGCTTACACATTGCTAAGGAGGAATTCAAAACAATGATCCAATTAGGCCACATGCGCCCCTCGCAAAGCAATTACGCATCTCCTTTGCACATGGTACCAAAAAAAGATAGCTCTGAATGGAGACCTGTTGGTGACTATCGAGCACTTAATGCTCAAACAATCAAAGACAATTACGGTGTACCAAATATTTTAGATTTTACATCGAACCTACATGGCACAAAAAAATTTTCGCACATAGATCTCATGAAAGGGTATCATCAAATCCCTGTAAATCCAGAGGATGTTCATAAAACTGCCATTATTACACCCATTGGTTTATACGAAAGCTTACGTATGCAATTTGGTCTGTGTAACGCCGCATCTATTTTCAACGATTTATCAATGAAAAAACTCGAATACTCCCTTTCGTTTATGCTTTTGTTGATGACATATTAGTGGCTTCTCGATCATCAGAAGAGCATATCGGACATCTACAGATTTTATTTGAACGAATACAACATTATGGCCTTACTTTAAAACCATCAAAATGCGTTTTTGGAGTCTCCTCCATTGATTTCTTAGGTTTTAAAGTTTCCGAATCGGGTATTGAGCCTCTGCCAGAACGTGTAGAATGCATCAAAAATTTTCCAAAGTCAACCACTATCACACAATTAAGGCGTTTCCTTGGATTATTTAATTTCTACAGACGTTTTGTACCCAAAGCAGCTCATATATTAGCTCATTTAAATAAATTCTTAGAAGGCGTCAAAAATAAAAATAAATCTAAACGAATTACAGTAACCAAACTTAATGAGTTACTTCAATGGACTGATGTGGCAGAGCAATCATTTACGGATGCTAAAAATGCCTTAGCAAGTGCAACTCTTCTGCAACATCCGATACCTGGAGCGAAGCTGAGTGTCTGGGTCGATGCAAGCGATTTAGCTGTTGGCGGTACTCTTATGCAACTGAATAAAGATGCCTGGGAGCCTATTTCATTTATATCTGCCAAGCTTTCCAAAAGCCAACGGAACTGGTCCACGTATGACAGAGAACTATTAGCAATATACACATCCGTCAAACGCTTCAGACATATGCCCGAAGGTCGTGATTTCATCATTTTCACCTATCAAAAGCCTTTGATTTACGCCTTCAAGCAGAAGCCAGACAAGTGTTCGCCAAGACAACTCCGTCATTTGGACTATATCTCTCAATTTTCAACAGATGTCCGCCATACAAAAGGCACTAACAACGTCGTCGCTGATGCATTATCTCGCATACAAATTGACACTATCTCTTCTCCATTAAATTTTCAAGAATTTGCTACAGCCCAAGCGAATGATTCAGAGTTAAAGGCGATTCTAACCAAAAACGACACTTCACTAATTTTGGAAAAGACTTATTTTCCAATCGCTAATTTGGAACTGTTGTGCGACATGTCCACCGGACAACCTCGACCATTTGTCCCACAATCATATCGAAAAATCATATTTAACCAACTTCATGGACTTTCCCATCCAGGAATCTTCGCTACAAATAAGTTGATAACTTCTCGATATGTTTGGCCAGCAATGAACAAATGGATTAAAGAGCAGGTACAATGTTGTATTCCTTGCCAACGTTCTAAAGTCCATCGCCACACCAAGACTCCACTTGGTACATTCAATCTACCAGATGCTCGATTTTCCCATATTACATCTGGATTTTATTGGACCACTGCCATCATCTGACGGCCAACGTTATTGCCTCACGATAACTGATCGTTTCACTCGCTGACCTGAAGTAATCCCGACTACTGACATGACTGCCGAAACAGTTTGTCGAGCACTATTAAGTGGTTGGATTTCCAGATTCGGCTGTCCTACAACAATAACAACAGATCAGGGCAGAAGTTTCGAATCAAATCTCTTTAGACAGCTAACTAAAGTGCTTGGAACCAACCACATCCAATCCGCAGAGTATAGACCCCAATCTAATGGGTTAATAGAACGTTTTCATCGTCACCTCAAAAGTGCTCTTAAATGCCATGAGCATACAAAATGGACCGAGGTACTACCATTTGTTTTGCTAGGATTGCGAACTGCAATAAAGAACGATATTAACGCTACGTGTGCAGAACTTGTATATGGAACAACACTTCGTTTACCATCTGACATTTTATTAAGTGAACAAGTTTCTGCAACAGCCTTTCCATCATACGTAGATCAACTTCGCACCTTGATGCAAACTTTTAATCCAATTGCAACATCAAAACATTGCAAGGATTCAATCTATGTTCATCCCTCATTGGAAACATGTTCTCATGTGTTTTTACGTGTGGACTGTCACAAACCTCCATTGTCTCAGCCTTATACTGGACCACATCCTGTTCTTGATCGTTCGGAAAAGAACTGTCGGATTATTGTGAATGGCAAAACAATTTCTGTCGCGTTAGACAGAGTAAAACCTGCTCATATTCTGCTTGACGATAGCAACATTAACTTATCTTTGCTTTCTAAATCTACAGAGTCCAGGGAATCTGTTCAACCTGTCACAACAAGAAGTGGAAGAACCGTACATTTCCCCAAAAGGCTTATTGAATATATTTAATGTTATATTTGTACATATTAACGATTATCATTGTATATTTGTGTTTACTCATTCATTTTCAATTTTTTTTAACACATTCTATTGTTACGAAAATGTGCGTATTTTTCTTAAATTTGTGTTTTTTATATTTTCAATGTATATAATCCTCTACTATGACTGTATATCGTTCCTCGGTATCCCTCTTTCACTGGGGGGATACTCTGTGGAGAGTACGAATTAAAATTCGTTGTTCTTGTCAGAAGCAGACGATTCGCGTAATATCGCTCTCTTTTTCTCTCGGCGCAAGTTTGTAATGCGCATGCGCGAAGCATTGCGAACGGAGCGCGTATCAATATTCTTACTTCTTAACTTTTCCCTTTCGGTTGTGTTCGTCTTGTGTCTCTTTTCGTCTTGTGGAATAAATTATTGTGTTCTAATTTATGTTGTATTAATTGCACACCAACGAACACCACAGTGTATTCTATATTTTGTGTGCTTTAAGAGTGTGATTTCTAGGTTATTTTAGAATTGTGTTCTTAAAAGAATTGTTAAATAATTGTATGACGTAAGAATTATTTTATTGTGTTTACACTGGGATCACTATGTCATTTCTTGGGAGATCTAGAAAGGAGGAGATGGAAGTTTTGGCAATTGAATTAGGAGAAGAGGTTCCTCCAGATGTTAAAAAATAATAGAAGGTTCTAAATTATACGATGCAAAACGTGTGGAAGATTTAATGATATCTCTTATTAATGAAAGACAGAAACGAGAGGAAGCTAGACGAAGGTTGAAAGAAGCTGTTTGGAGGCAGGAAAGTGCTGAAAGGGCGTGGGAATTTATACGACGGAGATGGGCTCGTATAAAAGCCGATGAGAGGTTGGGAGGAATGAAAAGATCTTGCGAAGAAGAGTGGGAACTAGCCGGAGAGAGACTGAAAGCTGCTCGAGAAGAGGCAGAAAAGAGAAAGTACCAGTATGAAACCAAATTACGGGAATTTGAAATGCAGAAGGAGAAAGGGTTAGAAAGAAAAAATCAAGAGGAAGAAAAAAAAAGGAAGTAATTCCAGTTCCAGAGTTTGAAGCTGAGATAGATATTGACGAAGGCGATTTGTTTTCTTTCCCGCCAAATGAGATGGAATCTTGTAAAGGACTTGAACTTCTGAAAATTGATTCCCAAACGTTCGTTGAAATGCAGAAGGGGAAGAGTTTAGAAAGAGAAAAACAAGAGGAAAGAGAAGCCGTTGACAACACTTCAATCTGTTTGCCTTTAGCAGAGGTGGAGCTACAAGGAATGTTCGGGCATGTAATAACCAAAGTCGTAGTTGCCTGTAATCCCTCTGACAAAGAAATACATTTGCTGGGGAATGGAACAGATACACTTCTAGAAAAGATGAAGGTGGATGATGTGCCACATCAGATGAGCACTATTCAACCACATGCTCAGAGACAAATGGCTCAACAAGTGGAAGAAAAAAAAAGAAGACTAAGAGGAAAGGGAAGAAGTTGTCAATTATGATTTGGAATTCGTTGACATCAGAGACGCCAGTGAGGATGAAATAGAAGAAATACAGGATTTACTTAAGGGTTCTGGGAGAAATGGTTGCATGGAACTGCCATGGGAAATGGAATTGACCGAAAACTGCGCTGAGGCTTCTTCAGAAATTGATGATGCAGATGAAACTGATCCCACAACGATTCCAATAGGCAGCACCGGCCTAGGAATTGTGACTGGTCATGTCTTACATATTGTTGCAGCACAAACTAACTTGTGTTTGCATGTCACTCCACTTTCACCCCAGAGAGTTCAGACACTTGTTACACTACCCACAAGTGTAGGTCCTTACAGAAATGCACCGCACATTGTCTCTCTATCTATACCTTATTTATCTTCCGATCTTCACATGCGTGTACCGCTTTTCACTTGTCCTCAGTCTAGAACTAGAGAAGCAAGCTACGGGCAATTTGTGACCATGGTCCCGACAGGACACAAGAAATTCGTTGGACAGATTGAAAGTGAATCGAATCAGAAAAACAAGGCAACTTCCAAAAAGCATTTCCACAGACACAAGAAAAAAACTCTGAAACTCGGAGTATGCAGGTGTTATAGAATTGAAAGCATTGATTCTTACCCTAGGGAAATTGTCATGAGTGAAGCCTTTTACCTTTACGGTTACACACCTAGCACACACACTCTTAAGTAAATGTAATTAAGTAATTATGTCTTAGGTATCTTTTATTTTTGTTTTGTGTTATTTGTATAATTTCTAACATTAAATTTTGTTGCGTAAAAATTGTGTCAGTACCCTGAATTTGGAGATGCACTGATTCAGTCTGGTAAGTTGGTACTGGCCCCTTTGTGTGAGCACTTATGCTCATTACTTTTCATTCTCTTTTCGGGACTTTTCTTCGATCGAGATCTGCAGAAAAGTTTTCTTGGAGGGGAGGAGTCTATAACGTCTTGAAGATACAGAATCATTATCGAGAATCGTGGGGGCTCACAACGGGAATCGTTCCCGAAGTCTACCCCCTGGTCCGACTGCGAAAGTGACGACTGGAGGAGGCGGGCTGGGAAGTGACAATTTTTGGAGAGAGGCTGTTGCTAGCCGCAGACGATTTGAGGAACTTTGATCTTAAGGAGGCTGTATTATATCGGTGATGGACATCGTTTTTAAATATAAAACTGTAGCTGTACATATTCTGTAAATTTTAACTCTCACTATAAGTATTTTAACCAGGAAGTGGTTTTACTTTTTCGTCGATACGGTACATCGTCTACTAGAACAGTAGCAACCAGATCACAGGCAGTGTCATACATCGATGTTCGTCCACTAGAACAGTAGCAACCAGAACACAAGAACAACTATTCTTAAAACTTATCTGTGTTCGTAATCACCTGCCGGAAGATCGTTACAGTCTCATTATCAGTATTGTAGCAACATTGTTAACTGGAAATGCCGGGATTAGATCGAAAGCAAAAAAAATATACTTAACTAGATAATCTGATAAATCAACTACACACACATTCACAGATTTTTCTTTTCTTCAAAAATAACAAAACACGGGAATTTTTGCCCCAAGTTAAAAGGAAGCCCAAAAGGCTCAATTGTGACCCATTCTGACAATTACATGTATGTGCAAATGAGCGAGCCAGACATCAGTAAAGTTGAGACTGACTTAAGGCGTGAAAATGGGATAGAATAAGACGAGAACGATAGATTATACGCAAAGGTGAACTACACTTTTTTTTAGTGGATGTTAGCGTCAGTAGGAAGCTGGGTTAATAGATAGAAGAGTCTGTGCTGAAAGTTCCCATTGCACGTGACAAACGTCGTTAACCAATCACAGTAAGTAACTAGTCGCGGCTGAAAGCATGCTGCATCAACAGTCCTTAGTTGACTTTCTGTGGTGAAAATCAAGAATGTTAAAAGAGACTCAGTCAGATTTACATTAAAAATCGTAGTTTTTGCTTCAGGTTTGATCTATTTTAATTGTACTTTTTTTTTTATTGCCACTTATTCTTAATTTTTTTATTAGGGGATGCTTCTAGGCTTCTATGGACAATACGTCACTGATCAATATATTGACAACAACATTAATAGAGCTCGATTTGACTTAACAAGTTTCCTTGCCAAATTTCAAAATAAGTGCATTTACTTACGTATAAATGCAGCTATTTTTATGTAGCACAGAAGTGATTTAACATTTATTCAAAACGGTTTGGCGATATTAACTTTCTCACAAGCATTTAAATTGTTTTGTTTTCCTTTAAATGACACGTTTTAGTAAGTACAGCAGCTTTTGCAAATAAGAACGAAGTAGAAGCTTCTTGAGGGTAAATTTATTGGAATACTGCATGAACACTGATAAAGATTTCGAGCAAATTTTCCGAATGTTGATTCTTGTTGACAACTAATCTTTACGAATCAAAAATGGTATTTTAAAGCCTTTGAATTCTTCCATTACCTCTCCGATTTCATAAATGCCCATCCCTCTTGGTTTTTGACACTCTAATTTTATATTGCCTTTAAACTGTATCAGCGTCAAACTGTTTTTGACAACGACTCAAGTTAAACCAAATACGGATTGTCATGCTTCTCTAAACTGAAATATACTTGTTATCTCTTGGGTTTTACGGTTGAAGACAAAACATATTTGTCACAGAAAATCTAGTTTAACGACAGAACGTCGCCTAGTATATTTAAAATAAAGAATGTGTACACTATATGACAAAAATGTCTCACTGGGCTTTTTGTTTGAAATGCTGTGAAATTCGCAATTTAAGTTAAGAAAAGGGAGTTATGTTAGCAATGTCACAGATTCCCAACATTTCTGGTCAAACGCCCCCTTTTCAAATAAAATTTATTTCACCAGCCCTGTAGAACTATCATAAGTAATACTGAATTGCAAGTGTCTGCGTTTGTAATTTTTAAATTGCATCAAAAGCATTTATAGAGCTGAGTGTGTAATTTTGCAACTGCAAAAAGTTAGGTTTACAACTTAGTTAGTTTACAAGCATAAGTAAAACAACTAGTAAACTGAAATCATATAGCTATTTATTAAAATGTAATAGCACATATTAACTATGCATAGGACATTTATATTGTTCTCTGTTGTGGGTAGTTTGTATCGATAAAATCAGTAAAGTTTAAAATAATCGCTAATGAAAATGATGAACCCCAGATGATGTACTACCAATTTATCTATATAAGCTGTATTTCGTTCGTCAGTAGCGTCCTTAAACATTAACTGTCAACTATTTGCGTTTGGTTCCTCTGTTTGGTTAAAATAATCAATGACAATTCATCACTGTAGTGAGTGCGTTGTGTAATCAAGTGGTAGGTGCCCAATAAAATCGAAGGTCAGATTTATTTTGCCGTCTTCCCGCAGCTGTCCTTTGTTTTCCCTGTGTTAAGCATTAGTTTGTTTTCATGGTTCCTTCGGGACAAACAGGTGGGCGTTAGCTTCTACTTTTGGAAATTGTGTAATTATGAAGGGAATCTAAACAGAGGAACCAACAGCAAACAGTTGACTGTCGAAATTTGAGGATGCAGCCGAAGAAATAGATCCTAATATAGACAAATTAGTTGCACAGTGTAGAATCTGAAAATAATGAACCGGTCTGCTCTTGCTGCATTCCCGCAGCTTGTTAGTGCTGAATGGTTATTTGTAATTCCCCAAACACCGGAATTTCTTTGTTTCGTAAAACTTGTGCAGTGATTTTCAAGTACCTTAGCTTGCTCAATCGAAACTTAAAGAATTGAATTACAAAAATTTTCAATATTCACATACGACTGTTTTTAAGAAAAAGCTGTTTGTAAAAAAAAAAAAATAACTACTGTATGCACGTTTAATACAAATCATTCACATCATACAATTGGTGCACAGGCATCAAATCTTCAATCACTAACGGCCATATTTACAAGTCTCGAGTTAACCCGAGGATCAGTTTATCCGCAGGTCAGAGTTAAAACGCGGATTATCAAGAACCGTATTTTTTTTTCCTCAAACGGCGGGTTAAGTGACCTACTTATTAAAATGATGTACACGCTGTGAATGGCTACAACTGTCTCTGATAAACTGATAGTATTTACATTTGTTATGACGCCGGAATCTGTATTCATACTGGTCAAAAATTTACTTTGCCGACAGAATGGACAATATGCAGGATTTTCAAATTCATTTTAAAATGAAAGAGCACGAAAAACTACGTAGAAAAATTCCACTTAAACTGCAATCTGACGACATTAATTATATTTAAAACACTTTTCAAATTGCTGTGACGTCACTTTTAACGAAAAACTGCAGTCGCTGACGATTCTTGTCTGTGACGTCATAGTACATGATTTTCCTAACAAGCGTTCCTTGAACTGTGTTATCTCTATGGGTATCTTTTTAGTAGTCTTATATTTACAGATTTTTGATTAATTCAGCAATGGAAGGTTCGAAAATTGTTAAAAAGAAGAATTACAAATATTGTATTGTTCCGTTTGTGGCATAATTCAACGATTAAAACACCGAAAAAGTATTTTTTTGTTGTACCAAAATATGAACAAGTTCGTAGAAGATGGTGCAGCGTTATGAAAAGAGATTAAAAGAAAAGCAAAAAGCTGTGTTCTACTTCTTGCTTGCATTGCTGTGAAGATCATTTTTAGTAAGTTTAAAATACCAAAAATTATTTGTATTTTTAATTGTTTTTAATTAAGAATTGTGTGATTTAATCTTGTGGATAACTACTTGTGTTTTTGCTAAAACGAAAAAATATTCTTTCGGTATCAAGTCACTCATAATGCAGAATTTCTTGTTTCATGAAAAATAATTTAATAAATAAATATAGGAATACTATATATTTATAAATCAAAACTGGTTTAAAAAAATATACATAGAGCTAACATCAATAAACATTGAATTATTATACTCATGATAATTAATTTGCAGTTGGTAAAACTGTGTCATATTTCTTCTTTAAACTGAATGATAAGTATTATAGAATTCAAATTCTTGCAATTTTAATCAAATTATCACACTACCTTCTCATGGTTTAAAATGTTGGACTACCAAATGTTGTGTTCAATATTTAATGCAGTTGCAATTCTCGCAATAAGTTTCTCTACACATGTTATTTTTGGATCATCTTTTAGTGCATTACGTTTTATCGCTTAAATATATTTAAAAAATTATTGTTCATTAACTAACAAAAATAATGTTGCTAAAAAATTAATGTAGAAAATTAATTTTAAGTTAGCTTTCAAAATTCACTATTTTAATACCCCAACAATTTTAATCTATTTTGAAATTATTTTCCTAATAGAAAGCTCTTATTTGATATACTATTCTAATTATCTATACAAAAAAAAATCTGTTTCAGAATGAATTATGTTACTTATTAAGGAAAAGAGAACAACTATATATTAATATTCTATTTTCTTAAGTACAACTTTTTGATAGTAGCACTACTCTTTAAAAACAATATAAAAATACACTTTTTTAAATAAATATGTTGTACAAAATATTATCTTACTCTTCGCTTTTACGCCTTTCTTTTCTACTCCCATAAAATTTAGATGGTTTCCCAGAAAAGAAAACCAAGGCTATACAAGGCTATATCCAATTTAGGTAGATTATCCGACTGGCCTTTTACAAAGCCTTGTTCTACAGTCGTCATTTTTAAAGAAGAAATCTGAAAATAATAACAATGTAAAGACTTTTATTCAACACAATTATTTAAAAAATAAAATTAGCGTAAAATCAATGAAAGCAACCTGAAATAACATGCAGTCGGCGAATGTAGCCAGAGATTTCATGTACTATGACGTCACACTAAGCTCCACCCCGTTTTCAGTCACGTGTCTTCAACGCGTTTTTTAATCGCTTATTACGCTTAAATTAAACTTTTTTGAGATTTTTAAAGTTGATTTTCGGATTGTTCATGATCGAATTTGTAAAAAAAGTACCATTTTAGGACGTTTTGTGACATAGTGCATATTCCCTATTGATTCCAAGTTGTGATTTTAACAGAATGCATTCGGCATTTTACTTTGGGTTTGAAAAGAGAAATGCAAAGGTATTTAATTCCAAATTGGATTCTTTGGAAACCTAAATTTTTCAATAAAGAATTGTAAACAATGCTTTAACAAATCATTGTAATTCGGTTATCTTACCGTTAGCTCTTTCATTAGGTATGTCCACACTTGTGCGCTTTCATTTTCAACTTGCCTTTCAACGTGCAATTCAACATTCAATTCAACTTGCGTCAACGCATGCCTTATTGCATGCGCTTAGAGGCATGCATTTTACCTGTCCACACTTGTGCCTCACTTCAGTTTCAAGATGGATGAAGATGATGCTATTCTGTTGGACTGTTTCTGAATCAGTGCGGCATTTTTTGTGATCAGTCAAGTAAAGGAACGTAGGAAATCAAGGCGAGCGATTTGCATGAAAGATCTTTCAAAACGCATAATGAGCATTTATTTATTTAAGTTAAAATGTATTATTATTTGTTGGAGCACACGTTCAAACGGGATGTTTATATTTTCTTTGATTTATTTCGCTGGAAACGTTTGCACGTGTTTCCTGTTGCTCGCAGCAAATAACAGCTGAATCTGCTTAAAATCGGAACGATATTTTCCCCGAAACAGAAGAAAGGCGTGTATTTGTGCCGATGTTTTATTCGATCTCTGGTCAGAGTACTAATGTATCTCGCCTTGGATGCGGCTAACATGTATGCCTTCCTTTTCTAGTTGATTAAATTCTTGTTGTTACGGTTAGACTTGAGTTTACCTTTCTCCCACCCACTGATCATTATTAAAATTTAATAATAATATATATATTTCCTGTTATTCTTTCGTCCAATAGATGTGGTGATTTAGACCTCATGTGTGTTGTGGAACCAATAAAAATAAATTCGAAACACAATGTATAAAGTGGTTACAAAACAGATGTAAATAATCGTCGTTACCGATTAGCTGGATTTCAAAATTTTACTGCTGAAATCAGAAGATAAAACCTAATTGTGCAATTCGTTACACGTAAGTACTTATAAATATTTGAGTTGAATATGAATAATAATATTTGCATATAATCTATGCTTATGAACTTAGATGGCTTATAGTTTACAAATAATTATTTTAATAATTAAAAGATAAATAAGTGTTTAAACGAAGTACATTTATCATATTTCTCCTTGCCAGCTTAAAAATAAATTTGTTTCATATTTATCCTTATACATCTTTAGAACCTGCACCATAACTAAGAAAACTTTAATGGATCCAAAACTATGTTAATATTATACTGGTATAATAAAAAGCTTAATTTGTCAGTTTTTAATTCATTTCTTAAAATATGTTTAATTAATGCCTATACACAATCAAAAAAAGATAAACTCATATTGTGTTTCAACAAACAATAATTTGAACAGAAATATTTTAAATGCAATCATAAGTTGAAGGCTATTGTGTTGTTATTTCGCTAAGGAAATTTAATAAATGCTCTTTACGAGTTTTAAATAAATGACGTTTTTAATTATTTTTAATTTGATTTAAAATTTATTATTACGTTATTAATTTATTTATTAATCATGACGTGTTTAATATTTTTCGTATAATTTTTACAGTTCCACAAACACTCATAAGACCTGTAGTCTTCTATAAATTCAAGAGTTTGTTCGTTATTCATGATAATACTAAAAAAAAAAACCAAAACACAACGACTTCGGTTCACCAAAACACATCAAATTGAAAGTTGAAGCGTATAGAGATCCAAGGCTGTTGGAACTCCTTGCGCTACGCTGTGCGCTATGAAAAACTGCTACTTCTGACTCATCTCGGGCATGCCTTGACGCGTGCGTCCCATGCGTTGAGGCATGCGCTGAGGTATATGGAGAGGCATGCGCTTAGCGCAAGCAAAAGCGCACAAGGACAAGTGTGGACATACCTATTGGGTTCTACTTTGGCGAGCCAAAATATAGTAGTTCGAACCAGAACACATCTGGCATATCTATTTTATAGGAAATGTAATCAAGTTCTTGTTCCGATTAATATAATACATCAGTTGAATGCGCGTCGTCGCAAGAATACTGTAATTTAGCCCAAAATGAAGTGTGGTCAATTTTGTTTCGTTTACAGTAATCGCTTCTTTCGCAAAAGGATAGTACTGCTCATGCGTAACTCTCAACCGTGAGTTAATCCGCGAATTTCAGAGGATCAAAATGTAACACCGAAATGGCGGGTTAAGGCCCGGTGCACACATCCGGTTTTTCAACATGCGGCGAACCTGCGGCACCGAAGCCCAACTTTGCACACATAACCGTGAAATGAAGAACGAACTCATTTCGCGCCATTTGCGATAAATATTCTATCGAACAAAACGTGTTTATTTCGCTTACTTGGTGAAAAAAAAAGTATGTTTTGAAACAAAATAGACGTTACTGGATACAACCATTTATTAATTATCATTTATATTCTATTTGTTTATGAAAACAAGGTACTACAGATCGGAGACTCATGTGCAGCGCCGTGGGGAACTGGGGTACAAATTGCATGCAAGTTGGACGTGCGTAGCCCCAGCGGCGCTGGAGGCAAGTGTGCACTGCTCCATTGGATCTAATGTATCTCAGACCGCACTTGCGTTGCAGCAGCGGCGCCGCACGTTGAAAAACCGGATTTATGCACCGGGCCTAAATCTCGGATCAGGCATTGTGAATACGGTTTTTCAATAACCCGGGGATTATCGTTAATCCGTGGTTTAACTCGGACTTGTGAATACGGCCGTAAGTATTGCATTTTGACTCATCTCGCATGCTTAATTCCCTTCTGCAAGGCTTTTCGTCTACTGAAGCCTTCACACAAAGAAAAATCAAACAAAAACGAACCCTCCGCCAAACGCTTAAATGAGATATATACACCCACGCTGTCTTGGAACGCATTTTGAAGCACAAAAAAAGAAGCGAAGTTTGAAATGAAAACCCTTCTCCTTCCAGAGGAAATTGAGCCGTCTGTGTTTCGCAATACCTTTCTTTCATCGGAAACAATTTGAAACTCTGTCCTCGTATCCACGCATCGCGAATCCACCGATTCAAACGCACTCTGCGAGAAGGATTTATCTCAAAAGAGCACCACATATCCTGGAGGAATCGACGCAGCAGTCGTCACCTGGTCGGATTCCTCAAACTCCGATGGTAGGAGTATCAATGGCGGTTTTGAGTTGAGAAAAGAAAAAAGGAGATTTCCATCTCCATGCTCCAACGGTTTCCGCTTGCTAACCGTGTGAATAGAATTTCCGCAGAAAGAAGTATTTATGAGATACGCCGGGAAGTATTTCTTTGGACGCATCATCCAGTGCCGGTGCAGGGAGAGCGGGTAGTAAATATTCGATTTTCCCTCCCAAGTGTTGACATGAGTATCGGTCGTAACTTTAGCAATTGCATCAGCTATTCTGAATTTTATGAACCCGTACACCGCTGACGAGGCACGGTGGGAATAGGTAGTCCGGCTGTCTTGTTTTTTTTTTATTATTTGCCAGGACATCTGACAACGTTCAAAACAGGAGTTTCACAACCCATTTATGGTTTATATCTTATGTTCGCTGGCTGTTTTCTGTATTGCTTCGTATTGATAAACGTTACTTGGGAAAGCATTTATTATTTTCTGCAGACATTGGCGATTCCGGGCAAGTGTGCTTGATGTGGTCAGACCTTTGTCAAAAAATAAAGATGTCTCATTTATTTAGTAACTGAAGATAAGAATTTGGTGGAAAAAAAAGTTCTTGATGGAGTTGTCGTTCACGGTAAGATGTTTGTCGCCAACTAATTTTGGTCGCCAATGAAACAACGCAAAAAATACCATTCACAGCGTGGAGTGCGAGAAATTTTGCAGATAGGGTTGCCAAAACAAAAACGGCAGATGTGAAGAAAAACCGCAAAAGGTGAAGGTTACAATATTTGGCGACAAATCGCCTTCTTACCGTGAACGACAGTTCCACCAATTTCTTCACCCTAAAATCTTTAAAACTCAGATAGTCAGGTGTTTACTTTCGAGATGGAGATGTTACGCTAATTAATAATATTGCTATTGATGTTCAGATCATAGTTTACGGCTCTTAACTTGTGTTTGCTGTCTCAGTTTTGTTTCGTATTGATATTGATAAGTCCATTACTTTACGTTGTCTGTCCTGCGCTTGGCGTAGCTTGGCCAAATGTGGCGCCTGAGCTATAAAGCTCAACCAGCCAGCTTCGTACTGATAAGTGCTACTGAGGAAAATATTTCTATTTCCTCCTGGAATTTCCAATTTTGTTCAAATATATTCAATAGTCCCGGGTCATTCCTTAGGTTTATCAAAATAAACTAGTCTAAGTTATTCAGAAAAGCTAGGAGCCCTAACCCAATATATCTCCAATATCCTAATCTGGTGTAAAATTTTCCGCAGATTTCAAATCCGTTGAAGATATATTCGATTTAAAAATTATTTATTTAAAGAAAAACATATTTTTAGGTTTCAAACTTAAGTGAAATTTTCGGCAGATTTCGAATCCGTTAATATTTTTAATCTATCTTTGGCGATTCCGATTTTACGGAAAAAAACTTAACAATCCCAGTCAATATGTTTTTTATTTCTTGCTCTCATCGGAAATGGAATATGTTTCTTTTTTTTAACGCAAAGGGCAGAAGATGCAATCGTTTTATTTTTTTTTCCATCCCCCCCCCCCCCAATAATAATAAAATAAGGAAAATAAGATAATAAGGAAAGCCAAATATAAGGTTGATTCAATCTTATATGTCGTACGACTACTTTTCTTGTGGTCTTCTCTAATCTGTAGCAACCTTTATTGAGTCGGACCAGAGAAGTTGATTGCCTATTTATTAAGAAGCTCGTATGACTGCTATATTAGGATAGAGGGATGCTAACTCCTCAGGGTTCGAACCCCTTGGCCTTCCCTACTGTTTTTCTGATTATAGTCAACCTTTCCAAAACATGAAGGATATATAGTATATTAACAAGCTGGAATGAAACAGTGCAACTTTGTCTACCAAAAGGTACTTCGAGGTAAATTTGGGTTACACTGTTATATATACAACTGCATCGTAAGTTAATTTTTGTAGTGGTGACTAAGCTCTCTACAATACTGCCCCTCCAGAATTTAGCGGTAGCCTAAATTCAATAGATAACGCCACTAGTAGAATGATTGCCTTTTGCGTTGAGACTGTGAGAGCTGTATTAAGATCACAGTTGTAATTGTCCTGTGTTGTCTTTAGCAGTCGTGCGTGCCCTTGTGAAGTGAAGTGATGACTAAGCAGCACGAATGAAGTGAATTCGTGATAGGAAATTAGCAGCGTCTGCTATCACGGAGCCAGACGGTTGTTGAAAGTGATTAACATTGCATTGGCGATTCAACAATCCATCGTTTACCATCCATCGAAGTTGTACATTTTTTAGTGTTCAAATCACGTCCGTCAGTCACCAATTTAGCAACCCAGAACGAACTAGTGGAAATTTGACAACCTTCAAGGTAGATTTGGGTTGCATTGTTATACACTATATGGTAAAAAATTTTGGACACTGCAGAAATTCGGAGAGGGTCCATCTTAGTGTGGGATTGTTTTTCCTGGTGAGGACTCGACCCATTGCTTTATGTTCCTGGTACCATTCTGACGTGTACCTCGACGTTCTGGATAATTCGACATTGACTACACTATGGCAATACTGCGGCGATGATAGTTATTTCTTCCAACAGGATCGAGCTCCGAGTCATACTGCAAAACGTGTGCTGGACTGGTTTCCTGAAAATGAAGGGAATTTGCTTGACTGGCCTGTTCAGAGCCCCGATCTCAATCCGATCGAGCACTTGTGGGACGAAGTGGAGCGACGAGTACGACACCGCCACGCACTGCCAATCTTCACAACAATCTCTTCTCACATGGCGAGCTATTCCTTGCCAGACTTACAGAGAACTTGTGGAAAGTATGCCTCGAATGACAAAGCTGTGATACAAGCAAAAGGAGAGGCTACCCGTTACTAAATATAATAATAAAATACTTTTACAGAAAAACAGTCCAAAAACTTTTGTCCATTTTATGCAGTAGTATATATACTACTGCATCGTAAGTTAATTTTGTAGTGATGGCTAAGCTCGTTACATTATAAACATGTACTATAGCAAATACCAACAAGTTGTGAAATGTTTTAATAAAATTAATTTATCAAAATCTCAGATATTCATGAAGGATCTGTATTCTTAGCTGGATCCTCGCAGTTGAGGTAGTAAGTTTACATGAACTCATGCGTCATTGTCATAAAAAAAATACAAGAGTTTCCTTTTTCACTTTAATTTTTGAGAACTTTGAGAGTGAATATTTAATTAATTCTAGGAGTTTACGAATAAAACTTTAATTGGTTCAGATGGAAAAATAATTTTATAAATTTTTTTAAACAAAAATGAATAACGGTAATTTTATCTGAATGCATATTTTGTTTTGTATGACCTTTGATAAATCTACTATTTCTGAAAAACAGATTTTACCATTTATTTGCCTCTGCAAAAAAGGATTAAAAGCTAGCTAAAAAGCAAAAGAAGACATTTTGTATGATATTGATATAATCTAGATATTTTACGGATATGACAGAAAAAAACGCACATTTTTATATGTATGAAAGTGTAATTTTAAGTAGAACAGTAAAAAATGAAAAATCAAGTATTTACATCTAGTATTATCTCGTTCCTTTCTATTCCTAAATCAAATGGTAAACTGATTGTGGATTCAAAATTCCGTATGACATTATGATCAGGAAGATTTTATTAACAATTATTTGCCTGTCCGCTTAATTGATCTATTGTTCCGGTCTAAGGCACTAAACGTTTAATTAAATTACCAAGAAGTATAAGGTTAAGTGTAAAGCCTGTAGGAATATGGGTTTTTTCTGTTTCCATAATCCAATTTGTTGCCTTAATAGTAAAATTTTGATTTGATTTAGAAATAAAACTATGAGGTAAAGTAAATCAGTAAGGATAGACCTGACAGATCACATTCTGTGAACGATAAATAAAACATTTCGGACGTAATTATACACTCCAATGTATTGTATAAGTTATGTGAGTCTTCCGAAATAATATTAAAACATAATTGTTTCATTGTTATTCCTTACTAGCCACTCAGTGGCCTGCACGGCTTTGCCCGTGACAGTTCTTTTCATGGGGTCAGTTGTGACCACTGCTCGCTAACCCATACGAATTCGTAGTCTATTGGATAACAGCCATAATGACGTTGCCCATGGTGTTGGTTTTCTTCGCAAACCAAACGGAAATTCGTAACCTATTCGAATGAATTCTTTGCTAATTCCAATTTTTTTTTTTGCTTCGCAAATTCAATGAATATTATGAACTATGATTTGATTCGCAAAACCAACACCACGGACAACGCCATGATGGCTTCGTCATTTTCAAATACGGCCAAAGTCAATAAAACAGCTATCATGGTTTTGTCCAGGACTTTGCGTGCAAGAATCAAACATACAAACACTTCATTTTGTAATTGAGACTAGCAGAAATACACGCTCTCACTCTGATTGAATTGGTTAATTCTAGATTGAAGAAATGATCAGAATACATAATCACTTTTGTCTTTCGTAGAATAAATTAATATTTTAACACCGACATCTTTATAAGTTGTACAACTTACTTTAAACACAGATCCTACACATGTAATGCACATACATCGCACCCTTTACTGTATGAGAAAGTTACAAAATGACGAAAGTTCGTTTGTAGGTTATTACTACAAACTACTGGGGGGTTTGGAACTCCCTTTCTGAAGTTTTCTGCTTGCTTAACTCGTCATAAAATTGACTTACATACGGCTAGTGCTCTCGCACTAGCCACTAAAATTTCTCATTAGAGGCTTTCCCTAGCTTCGGCTAATCCGCTGTGGGTTTTCAATAACTAGTTACGGAGGGGTCTGCTTCCATTCGAAGGAAGGAAGGAAGTGCTCTCGCACTCATAGTCAACAAGACAATATTTTAAGAGGGTACTCTTCTTTTGCATCAGGCATGCGCATTGCCATCGTTAAGGGAAGGATGACAAATTACTTTGATAAGATATTCATCACTAAATGTTTCAAGCAAAAATTACATTTTCAGGCACGCAAAAAAAAAAAATTAAAATTAATGTCTTTAGTACAGACCAATAATTACCATATAAAAAAATGGCAATAGGTTAGTTTTATTCAGACTTACTTGCCACTTTTCATCGAATACTATGTGTTGGTGTTGCGTGTAGTGAAAAGGATAAGCAATTTATAAGAAATATTTAAAACAGAAAACAGCGAAATAAAACAAAATAAAAGTTGTCTGGTAAAACGTTGTTCTTAAGATATTAATTCGTGTTTCTTTTTTATCTCTTGATCTCGCACACAATTGCCACAAATTAAAAGTTCTCTAAATATCTTAAGATTCGTGATTTTTTTTCATCTCTTTAACACGCACAGTTGCCACAACTTACAACTAAGGCCCGGTGCTCACATCCGGTTTTTCAACGTACGGCGCCGCTGACGCAAGTACTGTCTGACGTACATTAGATCCAATGGCGTAGTGCACACATGCTAGCGGCGCCACTGCGGCGACGCACGTCCAACTTGCGTGCAATTTGTACCGCAGTTCCCCACGGCGTCGCAGCTCGCCGCACACGCGTCTCCGGCCTGATGTACCTTGTTTTCATAAATAAATGGAATATAAATAATAATAAATAAATGGTTGTATCCAATAACGTCTATTTTGTTTCAAAACATACTTTTTTACGCCAAGTAAGCGAAACAAGCACATTTTCTTCGATAGAATATTTGTTGCAAATGATGCGAAATGAGTTATTGTGTCATTTCACGGTTATGTGTGCACAGTTGGGCTTCAGTGCCGTAGTGACGTCGCACGTTGAAAAACCTGATGTGTGCACCGGGTGCCTAAAGATGCACAAAATTTAGTAGTACGAAATTAATTCCAAGCGAAAGAAACAGAAATATCACTGCACGTGACCAACCAACACGAGTTTCCGTTACATTCCCATTCATTGAAAAATATCGTTTGTCCCAATTATTCGGAAATCATTTATATTTCGTAGACAACAAAAATTATTAGTATACCTACTAAGATGTTTTAGCATGAAACTATCTACATATAAAGAAAGTTTTAATATTGCATTCATTAAACTCATATGGGATGTTTAAAATAAAAAATAAAGCACATTGTACTCAAATATATGGAATAAAATGCATGTGATGCCTGTTCAAACCACAAACAAAAATAGAACATAGAACGGGAAGACGTAGAGACAGACTTAAGCAAGCAAATTCAGTCACTAAATAAATGCAAGTACTCACAGTATGCAAAGTTTCATGAAAATATATTAAACCTTGGGGACACGCATTGGGCACACACATAGACCGACACCAAAAGTGCAAGAAACTGATTTCGCATCAGAGGGGTTAAAACCGGATAGAAAACTTGAAATGGGTTGAAGATATTCAATGCACAAACAAACGCTCCATTCTTATTTATATAGATAAGTAGTAATACAAAAAGATAATTTTAAAATTTCAGAATTTCCACAGTTGTTGAATAGTAAACGACATAACACATAAATGCCACACTTAAGCCACTTTTCCCCAGTCACAAAAACCTCTCTTTTCGGAATCTTTTAACCTCGGAAATTTATATTTGACAGCATCTGCAAGATATTTGTACTATTTCATGGAAAACCTCACAGGAAACGCAGATAAACTCTAAACTACCTAGGAGCTAAAAACATCTTATCTAAATAACTTGAGACCGATGCTACATTGGCTTTAGAGACAGAATCCAGGAGGTTTTTCGACTTGAAATTGCATCGGGGTTATTCACACTTGAATAATTCCGTCAATTTTAACCAAAGCATTTATTTTCCTAAAAACTTCTTTTTCAGATAGTTCCACGCTTTCTCTCATCTCTTGATCCTGGTAATCTGAGAATAAATGTCTGTCTAGCAGTGCTAGTATTAACTTCTCTCGTCTCTGTTTCTCTGGTTCTTTCGTTAATGTTCGTGCTCCCTCGGGCTCTATTCGAGATATATCGGGACTTGCGTGAAATGAACTTCTATCCATCGAAGCAAAATAAATTAACCATTCCTGTCCTGACGTCACAGAACGAAAAAAATGACGCCCTGGGCAGTTCTGCAGATGCCAAGTGTTCTCAAGAAAGAATTTGGGGGAAAAATCGCTGTTATCGAGAGATGAAAATACGTTACCATTTTTTGTCGTCAAAACGAAATTGATTTTCAGAACACAGCTGCTAACTTCCAGTTCAAAATGTTGTGCTCGAATTTGGCAGTGATAATGGTTCTGTTACTTGACAAAGAATTTCGGCAGTACAATTTGCCGACGGTGTTGCGTAAAAGTAATACTTTACGTAGAATATTTTTTAAAGCAAACCATGAAGACGATTAAATACTATATAAAATCAGTGTTTAATTATTTTTTAAATAATACTTTTGTATGATTCATGTGCCTGTCTTAGACTGCGCATCTAGACTATTAAGTAATCAAACGAGAATGAACTAAAATACTTTTTTGAAATATAAAAAATACAATTTGACTCCTAAAGTAGAAACAGCATTTGAACTCCGGTAAATAATATATTTTTGGATAAAATGAAATATTCATGATAAATACATGCATACATCAAGAACTTTACAGACAGTTCACAAACTTTAAACAGTGGTTACAAACAAATGTAATTTATAATTTTTCTTTTCAATCTTCAAACAACTATTTTACTTTTGTTGCCATAGCTAGAATCATTATCCATAAACTGTGGAGATTTACAGTCTCGGAAAAAAACACCCCTTTTCATTCGAGCAATTTTAACAGTAGAAAAAAATCAAAAAGGTCGTTTGTTTCCATGTTTTGTTCAATAACTATAATGAAGGAAAAGTAATAGTATAATATTAGTTTTGAAAACATTTTTTTAATCATTACACGATAATTTGGGGGAACGCTTTTGTTTTTAAATGAAATAAGACATTTATACGCATGATCTGAACTATTATACGCATTCTGGGTAACATTAGCACACTCTAGATACTTTTCTTTCGTTCTAAAAGTTTTTATTCTACAGAAATATAAAATGTTAAGCATTACCTATACGTACGTTTCTGAAAATGAGTATTCAACTATACTGTCCCTTTATCAAAGTGTGGTAGTTGTTACATGTGATGAATAGGAATCAATTTATTAAAGAAAGTGGAAGTTAGTTAACCAATTCAACCCTAATAAACGCCGGATAATTCTTCTAGTCAACATTAAAATAAACCGACTGAATATTAGTCAGTCTTTCATAGAAGAATTACAATTATCATGATTTATTACAAAGACAAACCGCCTAGGGTAACTTTGCGCCAGCCTTGTAGAGGACAAACTAATTTAATTAGTGTCACTGGGTGTTTTATTGTGACTCAAATAAATTTACAAATAAAGCCAACGAAATTAAATACGAAATCAAGAAGGCTACCGATCCCATAACCTGTTAGGCACTTTTAATACCAGTATACGAATAAACACTTAAAAACGTTTACAAAACACCAAATATTCAAAGTAATTTTAAATATGTTCCCTTCTTTTCTGATTCACCTAAACGGTTATAATAATTATGTATATAGTTATAAGCTGTTTTTACTTTACATGAAAGCAACCAGAAATGTGTTCCACCAAATTTCCTAAAAAAATACATCATTAGAGACATCTTAAAAACTCTTACAAAGAAAATATAACAAATAAATCTAAAGACAAAAAGTGGCACAATATTCAAAACAGCTGGAAAATCTTTAACGAAAGACCACGCAAAGAAGCAGTTGCCAATTTTAGATTGATGACAGGTCATGACTGTCTTGAGGAACACTTAAATAGAATAGGTGTTCTCAAAACGAACATCTGCCCAATATGTAATGTTGGCAAAATGAACTCAGAACACCTTCTCTGTTGTTCAGGGCTGAACGGAGTTGCCGAGCAACAGGGCGATATCTTCCAACTGTACTGGGATGCAAGAACTATGATGGACTGATAGATATCTGCCTCCTCTTCACCTCCTGATCCTTTGGACTTTTTAGACATTTCCTCTGTGTTCTTTTATTTGTTGCGAGTCTTTTATGCCTTATTTGTCTTTGTCAGTGATGAGATTTCTGTATTTTCATGGATTGAATTCCAATAAAGCCATATGTTACAACAGCTTTAAATGAAATGGGAGAAATTTCCGAAGATATAGAACAAGAGTCAAACTTACGATCTTTAACTCACTTCACAAGAGGTACGCCATGCAAGGACCAAAACAAAAGCTGATATCCGGAAATCGATATTGGAAATCAAGGGTGATTTACGTATCCCTATGCACGACCTGATTCCTCTTATTCCTAAATCAAACGATAATGTCAGCTTAAGAGAAAAATAATTAAAACATACTCCCCATGAATGGAGAAAAGAGAGTAATATGAGCCATCGGAAAACATATCCTTTTAAATGCATTTATAACATTATCTCAAACTTCAAACTGAAAAGTGCGTACAAATTGCTAATTGAAAAAGGATTTGGGAGACGTTGTCAACCTTTAGTCGCTGAACTACCACTTTCCAAGAGATCAAGAATTAAGTGACGTATAAAGTGCTAAAGCTTATTGCATTGACAAAGGCCATCATAGCTTTGCAAGTTCCGCTGTATTATAGCTTTGTTTCTAGTGATATCGATAGTATAAGCGATTTATTGATTTTTCTGTGGCAACAACTCCAACAAAGTTTACCGTCGACAGTTCAAAATTCATAATGGGTTTAAGAACTCGAGACGTTTCCCTTAATGTCGGGACTTCGTTGAAAGAGGGTAAGAATTAATCCGTATCGTTATATTGACTACGGTTCTTTTTCTTTCTACACCTGTTAAACTATAGCAGAATAAATTGTTGAGGTAATTTGACTCAAGCCGACCCGCATATAGTATCTGTGCTAAAGTTTTTTAACTGTTCATATCAATTGTGTGTCGTTACCTACACATTTCCTGCTATATTTAAATCTATTTATAATGAATATATGCACACATTGATATGCGCATTTTATAACTCCAAATGAAATCAAAGTAATCAAAAGTATAAGGAAACACTTCTTGTACTTAATGGTGCACAGCTTCAGTCTACGTTCATAGCGGTGGCAACGGTCTTGGCGCCTTTTTTTTACGCACTTCTAGTAGCGAGTATGGCTAGTTAAGGGAAACCATCTTTATTGCGGTTGTTATGGCAACCTCGGCAAGCGGAAAGTTTAAATTTTCATTTCGAATACTTAGAAAGTTCTTTCAAAATCTGTTAAAGTGTCGTTTGCTTTCATTGGTTCTTTTAAAATAATTCTTTCAATGGTGACTTAAGAAGTGCGCCAAAAAAAAGCGCCAAGGCCGTCGCCACAGCTATAAACGTAGACTGAAGCTGTACCCTTACAGGTCTCACTTATTATTGCTTAGAATAAATTATTGACAAAAAGTGTACATCCCAGTCGTGTCACAGACTGAAACCTGCCCTTACGTGTACGGGCTTCATAGACCCAAGTTACTCTAGTGATCTTTTCTTTTCCCCTTGGGTTCATTGTTTAAGTAAACACAGGTGATCGCGTTCATGGCTTATCCGAGCGATCTTTTTTTCTGTTTTCACCACATTATTCCATCTGACATTATTCTAGTATATAAAAACAAATTTTACGTACTATGTGGATTTATGTAAACTGTAACAAAAATCGACGCACCTAGAAGGAGTTGTCCTATTGCAATAAAAATAAGTGGATAAGAAGAACATCTATATATATAATTATTTTACGTGGCTCACGAAAAAGACGTTATTTGTAATCGCGTTTTGGCAACACTGTACGATTGTTTGTTTATCGCGAAGTCTCGCGCATCGATTGAATTTATAGCGTTATCGGATGAAATTTTATTGGAAAAAAAAAGGAAATTTTAATGAGCTGTTGCAGTTAGTTTATAATAGAAATCAAAGAAAGCGGAGGATCTTTTCAGGGCCATTTAAAAAACGGTCCTTTTTAGGACCAACAATTATAGTTCAACAAGACGCTTGCACTACAACTTTCGGTAACAAACTCAATGAAAAAGTGTGGGTCGTTCGAGTGCTGGGAAAATGTACACACAAGCAACATGCTGGGTATTCAATTTCCAAAGCAAAGCTCACATTTCGAGTCAAAATTTGCACAAAGTTTTCATTTGAATTCTGATTTTAGAGATACTGTATATATTTTTTCTGTAATACAGCAAATTTAGATTTGAAAAACATTTTTTTGGTAACATATTTTGTAAACAATCCCTTCTTCTAGGACACATGTCTTCATTGAGGCGAGCGAAGCGAGCATAGGTTCGTGCAGCGAACCAATGAGGATTGCGAAGCAATCCTCCGTGGGTTGGCGAGAGTTAGCGAGCAGGGGGCAGGCCCCCTAGTACATAGAAAGACAAACGATTAAATTTTCATAATGATTGAATGATTTATTTCAGAGTTTGACCGTTACAAAGTGAGGAAGTCAATAAGGCGCTGGTTCACCTCTGGCCTGGATACAAGCTGTCCCCCGGAGTGGCATAGACTGAAAAAGCTCCCGGATGGTGTCCTGGGGGAATTTCATGCCAAATTGTCTCCAACTGTCGGACTGAATGGTCAACATTCCGGGATGGTTGCAGTCGCCTTTCCATAACGTCCCAAATTTACTCGATTGAAGACAGATCAGGAGACCTAGCTGACCAAGGAAGTGTTGGGAAAGCTTGAAAGCAATTCATAGCGTGCCGTGTGCGTCCGGGCATTATCTTGTTGAATAGTAAATCCGGGGTGTCCCAAAATGAACGGTAACACAACCGTTCGTAGAATTTCGTCTACGTACCGCTGTGCTGTAAGTGTGCCAGAAATGACTACCAAAGAGGTTCGTCTATCAAAGGAGATGGCACCCCAAACCATAAGGCCCTGTTATGGGCATGTGTGGCGTGCGATAGTAATGGCATGATCCCCACGCTGCCCTGGAAGTCTACGGTTTTAGTCAGGACACAGTTGGAAACGGGACTCGTCACTAAAGACTATAAAGACCCAGTCAGCGCAGTTCCAAATTGATCGACACCGGCACAACTCCTTTTTGGTGCGTCCAGTTTTTTTGTTATAGAGTGTTTTTATAACACACTATTTAAAATGTAAGTGTGCCAGATTTCGAATACTCAGAATGAGTATGCAGATATCGAATACTCAGATTTTAAAAAGGGCGAATTTCTTTAACGATGAAATTTGAGCGTTTTCATAAACTGGGAGAAGGTTCTAACATTCTTACATTTTTGAAAATGTGAACTGCTCTATTTCTTTCTGTGAAGATGGTACCTATCTCCAGTTTATGTATGTGACTGGCAGAAAGAGCTTCAAATTGTATTTTTAAAATATCTGGCAAATGCATGTAAAAATTTTGAGGTAAGGTAAGGTAATTTTAGTTAACGTCGTACTAGAGCAACACAACGGGCTATTGACGACGGTCCGGGATCAGTCCCATAAGGGAAAGATCCGAGGACAACACCTCGTAATTTTGAACCACGGTCAGATGACGAAGCAACACCTGAGCTGCACCCCACTCTCCAAACTTCCACGCCAACCCAACGTGAGGACTTTCGGCCACGACAGATTTAAGGCTACCAGATTTAAGGACAGCACCAGCCGCCTCTACACCATACGCTTACAAACATCCATGCCCGGACCCGGATTCGAACCAGGAACCTTCCGATCTAGAGGCTAATATCTTAACCATTATACCGGTTGGTCGACGTAAAAATTTTGAACGAGTCTAAAGTTGTTTTCACTTTTCAGTGTCGATATCTGTTTAAATTCCTTAATACAATGAAGGAATATAAATAGATGATAGTACTCTTATTTCTCGTCAAAACAAACCTAACAACACGGCAAGAAAAGTGACACATCTCAAAATTGCAGAATTTAAGAAACATCAACTTAAAGGATACTATAAAACTTATATTGAAATAGTATAAGCTTCTTTTAAATTTAAGGTAAGTATTTATGGTGGTAACTTCTATTATATTCTATAGAATAGCAATATAACACGCTGGAGCACATAATACATATTTTTCAATGATATAACATCAAAATTTTTATTTTTTGACGTGTCACTTTTCTGGCATGGTTCAATATGTTTGACCATGTAAATTTTATTACTATTATAGCTCTGAATTTTTCATTTTAAGATGTTTAATTATAAACATGAATGATAACATAAATAAATTGGTTAATTTTTTCTAAAGCGTTTCCTCCATATAGGTTTGCATCTTTTCTTGCCGAAGAACGACATAACAACAATTTTGAAAGAAAAAAAATTAGTCTTTATGCTACAAAAAGTATCTTGCACTCCTTTAAGTTTAATACAAAAAAAAATGTTCCATTTATGATTCCTCAAAAAAGTAAATTTTATTTTTTTAAACGGACTCTTAAGTTCTAAAATGTAACATATACATAAATCTTCCTGCTCTTTAGATTGCAACTCACATTCTGTGGGATCTAATCCTCTTGTTTAGCCACGTTCGGTCAAATATCCATATTCACTTTAATAGAAACTCACAGATGGAACTCTGTGAACTTGTACCTAAGTGTTGTAACAGTAAATTTCGAAAGATTTATGTACAGTTTTCTGTTTCTGTATTAAAATGAAGTTGAAGTTGGATAATTAAGATCAACATGAAAATGCAATGCTTCGTCAATATAAAAAATTTCACAACCTAAAGCAAAAGTGAGATGAATATGCAATTTCTAACGATACCCAACTAGCCCTTTTTAGTTTTAAATACAAACTAGCCCATTACTACAGTCAGTATCGGTTATATGGTCAACTCAGCTATACAGAAAAATCTGACCCTATAAGCGGGGTGACCCTATATGCGTAACAATATTACACTGTTTAATTATGGTAGGATTATATTCATATATCAGAAAATATAGTGCACATAAACAAATAATTAAACTTTTAAGAAAATTTTAAAAATTAATTCTATTAAACGGGTTCTCTGGAGCGACGAATCAAGGTTCACCCTCTACCGTTCGGACGTCAGGGCCTGGAGAACGCCACCTGCCAGAATGCATTGTGCCCACAGTAAAGTTCGGCGGGGGTGGAATTATGGTCTGGGGGTGTTTCTCCTGGTGTGGACTGGGACCTTGGTCCAGATTCATGGTAAGCTCCACGACAAGGCCTACTGCGCTACACGGTTAAGCGTTCCTTACTTTTATTTTCCCCTACACATTTTTCACCTTTGAAACAAAGAGTTCTGTCTGGCAAGATCCGATAAAAAATTCACATTCCTCAACGAGACGTTGGCAGATTCATATCTTTCGAGGACGTTTTCTTCTGGTCATTCCCTGTGTTGCTCTCCGCCTCAAGAAATGTTACAATTACTATTTTTCAACTAAAAAAACCCCGATAACCTCATTGAAAAGATGAAAAACCGACCCTATAACCGGAAAAATAAAATGACTGTATAAACGATGCGCTTTAACACATGTTTCCCTATTAAGTTCGACGGGACTTTAGAAAACTGACCATATAGCCGGTACTCTGACTGTACTACCATTTACTAAAGTTTTCTTACATATTTAGCTAATTTACATGTAGTTTGTGATGGAATTAATGTCTAATTCCGCTCATAAAATCACACTGAGCAGTTTCTGAAGAATTAGTAATCCCCATTTGGAAACCTCTCAAGACATCCCCTCATCAAAAACATTTGAACGCTCTTCAAGCACTAGCTCAGGAAATAACGCGTGTGGTCTTGTATTCTTTCTTCCAGTTTTCGAAATGCCATTATGTTAAAGGATCATTCCGTTTCACTATTGCTTTTGAGTGCTGCTTTCTGAACTATGAATGAATTCAAACGTATATTTTAGACTCCCGCGTAATTTGATAGCTCTTTAATTCATCAATCATTTCGAGACCTGTTGGCTTTCATCCTCAATACATCTCAACCGTGGATGAATAAATTGTAATCCAAAGAATAAAACATAAATTCCTAAGTATCTTTTATCACAACAGCAATGATAAGGCACACAGAATGAATAAGTATTTCAAAAAATGAAAGTATAATTTTCCGATGTTATTGACTTACAACTTATTAGTTATAATATTGGAACATGTTTATTCAAGGATGGCGACACACTATGCTTGTCAATCATTTTATAATAATGATATATGTATATATACACTCTATAACAAAAAAATCGACCCACCAAGAAGGAGTTGTCCGATGGAGACAAAAATTGGTGGATAGGAAAATTATGTACAGAATAGAAAATGATTAAAATTTCAGAACAATTGAATGATTTATTTCAGAGTTACAGTAACGAGCTCAATAAGGTGTTGACCCGCCTCTAGTCTGGATGCAAGCTGCCACACGGAGCTCTATAAAGCTCTCGGATGGTCTCTTGCGATATTTCTTGTCTAATTTCCTCCAATTGCCGGACTACGTCATCAACATTCAATACCGGATGCAGTCGCCTACCCATCATATCCCAGACATGCTCGATGGGAGAGAGATCTGGTGATCTGGCTGGCCAAGGATGTGTTTGACAAGCTTGAAGACAGTTCATAGCAACACGTGCCGTATGTGGTCTGGCATTGTCTTGCTGAAAAATCAGTACAGGGTACTGCGAAAGAAAAGGTTGCAAAACAGGTCTCAGAATGTCGTCAACGTAACGCTGTGCAGTAAGTGTACCTTTAATGACGACCAAAGGGGTCCGGCTATCAAGGGAGATGGCACCCCAGACCATAACTCCTTGTTGAGGGCCCGTGTGGCGTGCAATAGTGAAAGCAGGATCGGCCCGCTTCCCTGGGCGTCTCCAGACTCGTCTTCGATGATCGTCAGGAAACAGTTGGAAGCGGGATTCGTCGCTAAAGACTATACGTCCCCAGTCAGCATCATTCCAGTCTGATCGAGCCAAGCATCACTGTAATCTGGCTCGTCAGTGTGCAGGCGTGAGTGGCAGGTGGCGTAACGGTCGGTACGAGCGTAGATTTCGCTCTCTCAGCCGTCTATGAATGGTCATGGTGGACACTCGTGTGTGGGTCGCACGACTGATGGTTGATAGCTATGAATCAGGTGCTGTGACAGCTGATCTGACAATCACTTTGTCCTCGCGATCTGTTGTGGCCCTACGTCGACCGCTACCATCATGACGCTGAAATCTGCCACTGTCCACCCACTCTTGCCAGCATCTTCTAATCGCCGCAACGCTTCGACTCACACGACGAGCGGTTCTCCGATTTGCCCAACCTGTCCTTTTCAATCCAATGATACGACCTCTTTCAAACTCTGAAAGTTGCTCGTAATGAGCTCGAATCCTGCGGCGAGGCATTTTTTCAGTCGATGAAAGGTATCCTAAATCGCAATGCAGCAGAAATTTTTTAACAACAGTTCAAGAACAACTCCTTATATACATCTAACCAGGGTTTTTATTGTTATTGTTTTCACTTTTTTACATCTTTCCACCAATCTAGCCTTTCCAAACGCGCATTTCACGCGCCTCGTGTGAACGGGCCTTAATAAATATGTCTTTTTAAAAATAATTTACCACATCTGTTCACACTCAATCGGTATTTTATAAATTTACATATTCTACTCAATCTACCTTCATATAAGTCATAAAACAGCATTATGTATAATCAATAAATCTAAAACATTTTACAAAAATAAGTTATGCAATTTTTTTTTCATTTTGAAGTTATTTATTAACACTTGTATTTTCTTCATATTTTTTAAAAAGGGGTTCGAAAAATCATTAAAATTATTTATGTATATGATGAAATGATGATGATAAGTTTATAAAAATCATTCATTCTCCTTAACGTGGGTCATTTAAAAAGACTACGAGGGTCAGTGTCTGACCCGCGAGTCATAGCTTTGCCATCCCTGCTCTAGGCTATGATCATAAAATGGGTAAGAAATGCTTTAGTCTTTCTACATAAGACTTTAATGTGTATATATACATCTAGATGGCGGCACGATAAATTGATAGGTTGGCACCAAAATCAAGAGAATTTAACTTAGTATAGGAGCTTAATGTATTAGGTTTGAGGAGCTTAAAACATTCCTCTAAAGAAGGAATACCGTCTTAAAGTATGGGCATGCAAGGCACTGACCAATGGCTTGCGGTGCCAGGATATCATTTCACAGGGGCCCAAAGTGGCATATCTTGTTGACCCGAGCACAGAAATTTGAGAATGGTTGTGTTCGACCAGCTATTCGTAATAAAAATAAATATTCAAATATTGAAACCTGAAAATCTTTTTTTTGTTTTCTCTGTCACTTATAAAGCTTTGATGTGGAATGTAGATATGTGCGAATATGTACGATGATTATGGCTTGCATTGCTAAAACAAGCTAGGAACTTTCATATTTCCTCGCAAATGATTAAATTAATCTAATAACTGTTAGCTTATATTTTAATATTACACAAGTATACTATATCGCTCAAATGTTACAATAGTGACAGCTAAAAAATAGGATTTTGGGAGTAAAGACTTTTCTACATTCTTCCCAGTAAGCATACTGGCGAATCACTTAATTCGATAATCTATACATCGTTAACTATTAATTCGTTATATACTACATCGCTAGATAATGGAAGTGTTTTACAGCTTATACGCATCTTTATTAATGATAGAGACTTCAAAACTACTTTGTTTAGAAATACAATTTTTTTTTATTGTGTGTGCCACTGTTACAGTCTATAAACAATGTATTTTTAATATTTTAGTGAAAAAGTTTTTTTAATGTTACAAGGGGGCTCCGAAACCTGCTCGCTATCACTCGTCAATAACCGACGATTGCTACGCGATCATATTTAGTTCACTTCACGAAATATACTTTTCAACAATGAAGGGGAGGGGATTGCTTCACAATCCATACCCATTTGGATCGCAGCTGGATTGATCCCGGACCTCTAGTACGACGTTAATAGAAAGTTCCGTCCCCTTCCCATTGCGATATTTATCGCAAAGATAAAGCACAAGTTACACATAAAGCATTAAGGGGGTCCGGGACATAAAAAGAGTCAAATTTTCGATTTTTTTTTTTTTTTTTTTAAGACATTATCTGTGTTTTTCTGCTTAAAATGACGTTTAAATCATGTTTCTATCTTAATTAGAACTAGAGATGTGGTGGGTTGTTTTTTGTGGTGCGTTGCTTTGAAAATCTAACACTCTTGACTGTTGTTGTCATGGCAACATCTGTCTTTAAAACTTTATATGCGTTTTTCTCCATTATACATTTTTTCAAGATTTCCTGTATTCAAATTGCTATAAGTCGAAAACCAATAAAGTTTAAGGGTTGAAATTTGAAATATATCTTTTTCAAACATTATACTTTAATTTTTGATTCAGCAAATTTTAAACAAATATTTGCTTTTAAAAATATGAATTTTCAAAAAAAAAGTACCTTAAAATTAAAAAAAAATTTCATTCAAATATTTTTTATTTTTTATTAAATTAATATTTTTTAAATTGCTGAATCAAAATTAAAGTTAATAAATTTGTGAATAATTTACTGCAAGAATTTTGAAAATTGATCAAGAATATTTTAAGCCTTAGTAATTTAAAATAACCCCTCTTTTTTTCAAAAAAATTTAATTCAAAATTTTTAAAGAACTTTTGGAAAAATTTTGTGTTGTGATTTCGCGTATTAGTAAGATGGGTAATAAGTACAAAAAAATTCAAAATTCAAAATTAATTAATAAAAAAAAATTTCAATGTGTCCCCCCCTTAAGGAAAAAATATTAGATACAAAACATTAAGGAGAAAAAAAGGAAGCTAAAATCTAAGGAATAAAAGAAAACATACAACGTTAAGGAGAAAAAGGACACTAAAATCTATCCTAAGGAGAAAAAAAAGAAACTGTTTCCCCGCTACTGCATAGAAATACCGAATCATAGATATGTTTTAGCTGACCCATGTTGTTTGTTGTGTTAGTACTTTTTTAAGATTTTCATATTCAACTGTTGCTATGGAAACGGCGACCAAATTTGCCGATTCTTCTGAAAACATTGCAAACTTTCTAGCGCGTGCTCTCAAATTTTATGAATGAATTCATTAAAAAAATGTAACTGTGTTTATCACATCTGCGCGTGCTCCAAATTTATTAGCCCGTTGAACCACAAGACTCGCTATCTACCAATCACAAAGCGATTATACCTGAAAAGGATTGCAAGATTTTCTTTTATAAAGAGAAAAAATATACATAGTAGTAACGTTAAAGTTAATTAGTTTCCTACTAACAGATTTTGTTGTAGTTCGTTTCCTCCCTATTCAGTTACATAATTTCTTACTGTTACTCAATCTAACGAAGAATTACGCGCTCTAAAGTCTACGAGTGCGTAAAACACTGTGCGTGCGTTAGTATTCTATAGATTACAGAAAATTCATGGGGAGATTAAAAGGTACAACCCAGTAGAGTACAAGTCATACTCATATGAAAAACAGTTATTTAAAAACGTAATAAACAGCTCCCCTATCCCCTACATGTAGCAGTTGCATACATACGAGGTGTGATTAAAACATACGGTGAATTATTTTATTTATAGCTGACACTACATTCATTTGAAGTAATAAATCCGATAGCCTGACCCGATGAGATGGTCATTGTCAAGTCTGAACAAGTTGTGACTTGTCAGTCAGCTTCCAGAGTCGGAAGTTTACTGTGTCTATCGCGCATCATGGATATCGAACAACGCGTTGACATTAAATTTTGTTTTAAACTTTACGTTGCGGCCGGTAGACAATTGTAACCACTGCAAAATGCCGCTGATGTAAACGAAATTGCAGTGGTTACAATTGTCTACCGGCCGCAACGTAAAGTTTAAAACAAAATTTAATGTCAACGCGTTGTTCGAAATCGTTGTTCGGAGATTAAAAGGTATAACCCAGTAGAGTACAAGTCATACTCATATGAAAAACAGTTATTTAAAAACGTAATAAACAGCTCCCCTATCCCCTACATGTAGCAGTTGCATACATACGAGGTGTGATTAAAACATACGGTGAATTATTTTATTTATAGCTGACACTACATCCATTTGAAGTAATAAATCCGATAGCCTGATCCGATGAGATGGTCATTGTCAAGTCTGAACAAGTTGTGACTTGTCAGTCAGCTTCCAGAGTCGGAAGTTTACTGTGTCTATCGCGCATCATGGATATCGAACAACGCGTTGACATTAAATTTTGTTTTAAACTTTGCGTTGCGGCCGGTAGACAATTGTAACCACTGCAAAATGCCGCTGATGTAAACGAAATTGCAGTGGTTACAATTGTCTACCGGCCGCAACGTAAAGTTTAAAACAAAATTTAATGTCAACGCGTTGTTCGAAATCGTTGTTCGGAGATTAAAAGGTATAACCCAGTAGAGTACAAGTCATACTCATATGAAAAACAGTTATTTAAAAACGTAATAAACAGCTCCCCTATCCCCTACATGTAGCAGTTGCATACATACGAGGTGTGATTAAAACATACGGTGAATTATTTTATTTATAGCTGACACTACTTCCATTTGAAGTAATAAATCCGATAGCCTGATCCGATGAGATGGTCATTGTCAAGTCTGAACAAGTTGTGACTTGTCAGTCAGCTTCCAGAGTCGGAAGTTTACTGTGTCTATCGCGCATCATGGATATCGAACAACGCGTTGACATTAAATTTTGTTTTAAACTTTGCGTTGCGGCCGGTAGACAATTGTAACCACTGCAAAATGCCGCTGATGTAAACGAAATTGCAGTGGTTACAATTGTCTACCGGCCGCAACGTAAAGTTTAAAACAAAATTTAATGTCAACGCGTTGTTCGAAATCGTTGTTCGGAGATTAAAAGGTATAACCCAGTAGAGTACAAGTCATACTCATATGAAAAACAGTTATTTAAAAACGTAATAAACAGCTCCCCTATCCCCTACATGTAGCAGTTGCATACATACGAGGTGTGATTAAAACATACGGTGAATTATTTTATTTATAGCTGACACTACATCCATTTGAAGTAATAAATCCGATAGCCTGATCCGATGAGATGGTCATTGTCAAGTCTGAACAAGTTGTGACTTGTCAGTCAGCTTCCAGAGTCGGAAGTTTACTGTGTCTATCGCGCATCATGGATATCGAACAACGCGTTGACATTAAATTTTGTTTTAAACTTTGCGTTGCGGCCGGTAGACAATTGTAACCACTGCAAAATGCCGCTGATGTAAACGAAATTGCAGTGGTTACAATTGTCTACCGGCCGCAACGTAAAGTTTAAAACAAAATTTAATGTCAACGCGTTGTTCGAAATCGTTGTTCGGAGATTAAAAGGTATAACCCAGTAGAGTACAAGTCATACTCATATGAAAAACAGTTATTTAAAAACGTAATAAACAGCTCCCCTATCCCCTACATGTAGCAGTTGCATACATACGAGGTGTGATTAAAACATACGGTGAATTATTTTATTTATAGCTGACACTACATCCATTTGAAGTAATAAATCCGATAGCCTGATCCGATGAGATGGTCATTGTCAAGTCTGAACAAGTTGTGACTTGTCAGTCAGCTTCCAGAGTCGGAAGTTTACTGTGTCTATCGCGCATCATGGATATCGAACAACGCGTTGACATTAAATTTTGTTTTAAACTTTGCGTTGCGGCCGGTAGACAATTGTAACCACTGCAAAATGCCGCTGATGTAAACGAAATTGCAGTGGTTACAATTGTCTACCGGCCGCAACGTAAAGTTTAAAACAAAATTTAATGTCAACGCGTTGTTCGAAATCGTTGTTCGGAGATTAAAAGGTATAACCCAGTAGAGTACAAGTCATACTCATATGAAAAACAGTTATTTAAAAACGTAATAAACAGCTCCCCTATCCCCTACATGTAGCAGTTGCATACATACGAGGTGTGATTAAAACATACGGTGAATTATTTTATTTATAGCTGACACTACATCCATTTGAAGTAATAAATCCGATAGCCTGATCCGATGAGATGGTCATTGTCAAGTCTGAACAAGTTGTGACTTGTCAGTCAGCTTCCAGAGTCGGAAGTTTACTGTGTCTATCGCGCATCGTGGATTTCGAACAACGCGTTGACATCAAATTTTGTTTTAAACTTTACGTTGCGGCCGGTAGACAATTGTAACCACTGCAATTTCGTTTACATCAGCGGCATGGTATAGATCTGTGTACGGTGAATTTACCCCCCTTTTAAGTGACCGCTGGTATCGATCACCATTTACGAGCTGTCAGCGACCCATCTTCAAGAGGATCCCTCCTTTTATTTGGTACCCTTCCCTGTTGACCGTGAGGTGTGAACGCTCTGGTGATATACGCCACACAATACTATGTAAGGAAAGCGTCAGTCGTAAATGTCACTCAAGGCTCTATCGCTCAAGTTAGGTAATTAGGTAAGGGGAGTCGGACATGCAGGCGAAGCAGCCGTTCCTGGAGACGATTTAAAAAATCTAAGCCCCACAGCGCAAAAGTTAAGTTGCTTAAGCTCATTAAATGTAGAAAAAAGCTCATTAAATGTTAAAATTAATGTATGGCGATAATGTGGTGACTCTTAAGACTGTTAATAAGTAATATAAGCGATTTAAAATCGGAAATGAGTCGGTTGAACACCAGCAACGGTCGGGACGTCCTTCGACCTCAAAACTGACGAAAACGTTCAAAAAATGGCAAAAATGGTTCGTTCAAACAGGCGATTGACTATTCGAGAGCTTTCTGAAGAACTGGATATCTCGCACGGGTCAGTGCAAAGCATTTTAACCCATAATTTGCAAATGAAACGAGTGAGTGCGAAATTTCTTCCCAGACGCGCTTCTGATCCACGAGTTTTGGGCCCAGAAAAAGGTTTCTGTCTGTTCACATCCACTTTATTCTCCGGATTTAGCACCAGGCGACTTTTGGCTCTTCCCAAAAATTAAAACCGTGCTAAAAGGAAAACGTTTAGACACCATTCCCGACGTTGAGAGAGCCACGACGGAGTAGCTGAAGGCCCCTCCGAAAAATGCCTTCTAGAAAAGCTTCGAATCATGAAATCAACGTTGGAATAAGTGCATTGCTAGCCAAGGAGAGAGAGCACTTCGAAGGAGATTAATTCAAATTTGATGTAAGCTTATTACTTTGTTCGTAATAAAATTATTCCCCGTGTTTTTTTTTTATCAAACATCTTACGTTCTTTGACAAAAAAAAAATTGTTTGGTACACCTTAACCTCTTGAAGTTTGTCCAGGGAACCATCCTGTATATTCATAAAATTTCGCATTTTTGCATGATTATTGTGTTGTTACCAATCCCCTGGGTCAAAGTGTAACATACATCAAACTCAAAATACTAGGTTTTTTAAGTCGCACAACTACCAAAGCCTGTTCATCCAGGATCTGTCCCACTTACCTATACAATCCAAAATATGAGAAGGAGTTGCTGAGGCGGCGGATCACGGACAAGTTGGGAATTTCTTATTTCCTCTCACGAAAGTCATTTGTCTTCTGTGGGAACATTTGGGAAAGAAGGGGCCCATGTCTTCGATGACTTTTTTTTTTTACGCGCGGAGTAAATATTCGCGGTATGGTGGTGAAACCACTATTTGCAGTATTGAACAGCTCGCACACACCTTTGCCAAATAAACTATAAACCAAAGTGAGATGACAAGCAAATAGATCCGTGTACGCCAGTTTCAACCACGGAAGTAGGAAAGATAATGGAAGTGCGTTTACTTTGAACTGTTGAAGCCAAAACCGTAGCAGGGGCGCCATCTTGGTGCGTTATAAACATTGTGCTCGTGCATGTTAATCAACGTGGTTATCCGTTTTTGAATTCCATGGTTTTTGATTCACGATTTTAACCTAATAAATAGCACCATTTTCTTAGTTTTGATTTGGATATGACGTCTTGTGTGTACCTACAGGTGTACAAACCGAAATACAAAGTCGATCCCTGGAATTAGGGATGCGACATCGACAGCAAAACATCGATGTTGATAATGCATCGCCCCCAAACTATCGATGTTTTTAAAATTCAGTGTATTCAAACTTATTTCCCCATTTCTTAATACCGGTTTAGCAACTAATGATGCGACATCGGCTCCAATACATCGATGTTTTTTTATAAAACATCAATGTTATGAAAACGTCGACATCGATGTCGCATCCCTACTTTTCAGACACTTCACCCTTGGTCACTTTGGTCTAAAAGTATGTTCAGCTTTCTGATTATGAAAACTATGCTACTTGGTTATTTTTAAATTTTTATAACGGTACTTTTTTCATTTAAAAAATAAAACATCCACAATGTTAAAACATCTACAAGTATAAACATCGATGTTACAAAAACATTGACCCCAAAACATAGATGTTAAATACATCGACCCCAATACATCAATGTTAAATACATCGATGTTTTTTAAAAAATATCGATGTTTTGAAAACATTGACATCGATGTCGCATCCCTACCTGGAATACCGTTTCATAGGTAAGTTTAATTTTATGTATCTTTAGGCTGATAGCTTTTTGACCTGTAACTTCTAAGTGTTCAAGCAGCATTTTATTCAAATTCAGACGTATTTATAAACATATAAAAATTATTTTGGGTACAGCTACAGTCTACGTTTATGAACGGTGGCAATGGCCTTGGCGATTTTGTTTTGGCGAACTTCTAAAGTCGCCAAGGAAATAATTACTACAATGCTCTTTTTCTTCCAAAAATATTTTTCTTTTTACAACGGAAAATGAAAGCTTAAAAACACATTTGTAAACGTTTTGAAAAGTATATTTTTAAAAAACTAATGCTAAAAGTAGTAAGCTTAAACACAGTTGAAGACACATTTGTGAATAAGCAGAAAAACTATGCTGCGAATGTTGGGTAAGAATACCCTGAAACTTATCAACTGCACTAAATACAGTAGGCTGTTTGAAAAAAAAAGAAAGATTTTTTTAAGAAAGAAAAGTAAAAAATAATACAACCTGATACGTCAGAACTGTTCTGGGAAAAAATAATAAAAAACGAAAATTTCACAAATGTTAAAAAACAAAACTCTTAAACGTCTCGTGAAAAATACTACAGTAAAATAAAAATTCCACAACAGTAGAAATACAAATAAATGAACCAATGGTATCACAGAAAAAAAATTTAAAAGGACCAGTGCATTCAAAGGATATTTTAAAATCAAAATAACCAATAAAAGCAAAGAAAAAATACCAAACGAACCAATGAAATCAAACGATTTTATATTCAAAATTAAAATTAAAAGCTACCGTTTGCCGAGGTTGCAATGAAAACCACAATAACCGTAAAGACAGATGGGTTGTCTTAATGTACCGTAAGTCACTACAAGAAGTACGACAAAAAAAAATCGCCAAGGCCGTTGCCACCGCTCATAAACGTAGAATGTAGCTGTACCTTATTTTGGAAACGTTGACTGATTTTTCCAAAGGGATTATTCATTTTATTTATTAATTAACAGAATTGTACAATTTTGATTTTGTAACCTATCAGTTGTAATAAGAGTTAGAAACTGCTTTTTAGGAAATTTTAAATTTTATTTAATGAAAACGTATTACAGTCAAACAAACAGTAGCGGTATTTTTTTACATGGGTGAAAATATTTCCTCATGTTACGTGATTTAGAATGATACAGCTTTAGCTAACAGTTATAAAATTCGAATTATAAACATTACTTTTGGTTTTCTAAAACGCATTTTTTGTTAGTCAAATTTTTTTGCGTTGATCAACTAAGTAACTGCTTGAATGCTATTGAAACCTTGGACTGTGAGCAACTTGTTAATAAGTGTTTTAGAAGACAAGCAAATGCTTAAAAAATTGTAACTGTATGAAATTTTTCAAAACACGCATCTCTTGAACCAATGGTTAAGATTATGAGCTCATGCAAATTTATGCTTGCAGTCCTAAGTTTTACTGTATTTGCATGTATTACATAATAAAAAAGACCCTTTCTATGGGTGGATTTGTGTGGACAGACTTAATATTCTCAATAATCAGTCTTCAATTTATCAAGCATGTTTATTTTTATTATGAAAGTAAGTAATTGTAAAGAAGTTTGGTTTAGTGGTTTTTTAGATTGAATTAGTTTATGTTCATAAGTTTTTGTTTTAATAGTCTAAGATAAAAAGTAAAACCTGTAATACTGTTGGGACTTTGGAAAAAAATAGTTTGACAGGTTTATCGTTAGACGGGATCAAAAACATAGGTTTCAATGTATCTATTAATTCATTGTATCTAACTAAAGTATATAACTTTCATTTCATTTTTCCCAAAAACCCAGAACGTAGAGATGCATGAATAAGCGGTGCATAATCATAAAACAGTACAATAAGTAAAATACCACAAGAAAATAAATATTTAGAATGGATGGTTGGGCCAAAAGTGTGTGTATTTCAATGCATGCGGAAATCAATAGAATGAATTTCCATGCTTAATTGTGGAAAATCAATTTGGATACAATTTATAAAAACAAAAATGAGGGATACAGAGTAGTACAAGAGGGCAGAAGCTATGTGTGGGATCAGCTATTCTAAAATTAAACATTGCTGAGAAATGGTATTTGCAAGATACCTATAATTTTACTAATCGGTAAGTTTTTACCAATTTAAAAGCTGTTTTATAATATTTTGCATGCAAATGATAAAAAAAAACTAGTATTGTTAATTTTCTGTTTCTTATATTGTAATTATAGCATAGCCGTAATTAGATGTAATTATAGATTGATTTAGCGTGATTTTTTTAGATTGAATCACAAAATTTAAAAGCAAACGGGAAAAATATAGTAATTTTTTTATATATATCATACTTAAATTATCATTTAAAAAACAAAATATTGCCAAAATTAGTAATATTTCATTTATTTAGCACCGCTGAGTTGCAAAATGAATGAACAAATTTTAATATGAAAAAAATGGCCGCCATCTTGGTGCTTTAAAACAGTGGTCCCCAACCCCCGGGCCGCGGACCGGTACCGGTCCGTGGATGAAATGGCACCGGACCGCCCAAGGAATATTAAATTATTTCCATTTTATTTACTTTGGTGTATTTCTCTCGGGTTTGTGCGGTTCGTATCTATGAAATGTCCACTCAAATTAGGAGGCGGTAAATCAGAACTTTAGATTTGTTCTGTTACTAGAGCTTCAATTATGATTTCTGAATTCTGTGTGTCTCTATTTTCCAATTTTGACAAGTGTGACAAGTGTTTTCAAGTTGGCAGACAAAGTAGCTATTGAAAGCCAAACTGAAGTTTTGGGGACGGCGCGTGAATAGAGACATTTTGGACATATTTCAGACATTAGCGGAGATTTTAGGCGAGACTGAGCCTAAACATTCGTTTTCCTAGTTGGTGCACAATCACCTGTCTTTGCTTTTAAAAGAGTTCGAGCGCTTCGTTGATATTTTGTGGTTGGGAAACCACATTGTGGTTGGGAAACCACAAAATACCCACGAACTAGTAAGGAATGGATCCGCAACCCATTTGTCTACAAATCAGGCGAATCTGGCATGTATGTGTAAGAAGAAGATCAACTGTTGGAGATTACAAATGAAGGCGGCCTTAAAACTACGTTCGAGACCACAACTCTGCCGGTGTTCTGAATTAAAAGTCATGGCAGAATACCCTGAGATTGCCACCACAGCACTTAAATCCCTATTGCCATATCCGACAACCTATCTGTGTTAAGCGGAGTTTTCTGCAGTGACTGCAACCAAATCAAAACGATGAAATAAACTGGACATAAGCAACACACTTCGGGTGTCATTGTCTCCTATTACCTCCAGATGAAACCATCTCGTTTCAAGGAAACAAGCTCAGGGTTCTCATTGATTTAGCGTTCTAGAGAGTTAAAATATTAAATCACATTTATTCATTTTTTGGTGTAACTGTATTTTATTTTGAAGGCATGTTTAAATATAATTAAATTAAAATTACTAAATCAAAACAATTGAAAATGTAAACAATCAACGTCCCCCCCCCCAGCGGGCCGCGTTAAAATTATCAAACGTTGATCTGGTCCGCGGCGATAAAAAGGTTGGGGAGCACTGCTTTAAAACCATGGAAATGTCGGCTTCAGTTAAACCAGTAGCGAAACCTTGTTTGGGCACTTGCTAGGGCATTTGTCCTTATCTTTCCTACTTCCATAGTTCCCAACAAGGGAATGAAACTCTCTAATTCTGTCCGTAATATGATTTTAAGATTTAAAGTGCTACATTGAACTTTTACTGCTCCTTCCCAGAAGACACAGCACATCTCAGAGCCTCTCTGATAGCCAAACGTTCTGATCGAACCAATGTCTGTATTTCAAAATTTAAATTTTCTTTCACCGTGCATTACTTTTGTATGAAATGAACGTATTTTTTATATCCTTTCCGAAATTATTTTGCTCAAATAATGTGAATTGCAACAAATGTGAATAGTTCGTTATGTTTGTAGCTCTTATTTTGCTCACATGGATATTATAAAATTATACCAAGAGACTGCAACACTTAACGGCCGTATTCACAAGTCCGAGTTAACTCGAGGATCAACGCTATTTCGCGAGTTATTGAAGAAAACCGTATTCACAAGTCCTGATGCGTGGTTTAAACTGCCGGTTCGGTGTTACATTTTGATCCTCCGAAATCGACGAGTTAACTCGCGAGTAAGAGTTACGCATGCGCAGTACTACCTTTTCAGCGAAGCAAAATGGATGACACATTTCATTCTATGCTAAATTGCAGTATTCTTGCGACGACCGGATTGGACGTATCATTACGGAGCACCTGCTAAAAAGCAGCTCATGTCCTCATCATAATATTGCTTAAATGGAAAATTTTAAACATAATTTTATTGAAATTTAAAAGAAAAAGGAAAATAAAGATAGCTGCGTAATCTTAAACAATCAGCTTGGTGAAACGATATATGGTGGCACCTCCGTCCACAAAGCCGGAGAGAGCGAACGGTAGAATATGATCATGACCGATGCAAATTCGTCGTAAAAAAATTATTCTGTTGACTTATTACGAATGAAATAAAGTTGACAAAGCACGTTACTTTTCACGACACCAACACACACCCATACTGACAAGTACAAATATAATCGGATTACATACATCTGTCAAGACATTGTGTACAATTCTTTCTTGCAAAATTTAGATTTCCATACAAATCTAATTTGAAATTAAATACATTTCCATTTCTTTTCCCAGACCTATATTAAAATGCTGTGTGAATCCTATTGAATCACAATTTGGAATCAATTCTACGGCGAAGAACGTTCTTGATCAGTATGAATGCAGATTCGGGCGTCGTAACCAATATAAACAATATCACGTGATCATGAGAAGACGGTAGTAGCCAATCACAGCGAGCATCTCATTTTAATCCCCGGATCACTTAACACGCCGTTTGAGAATACCGTTCTTGATAATCCTCGAGTTAACTCGAGACTTGTGAATATGGCCGTTAAGACTCCCAAGAATCGTGTCAGGAAGGAAAAAACAGTTGGCCCAATGTAGTAGCCCATAGATTCGGATGATAGTCAAATATTCTGAACAAGAAGCTTATCAGTGGTCTGGACTTGGAACTCAGTCATCGATACCAGCCCTATGCATTCAGGTAATCCCATTACAAACACCAAAAATCACTGTTTGGTGTGGCTTCACAGTGGATTTCATCAATGATCGGTAGATAGGTAGTAAATTAACATCGCACTGGAACAACACAACGGGTTATTGGAGATCAGTCCGGGGTCCATCCCGAAGAGAAAGATCAAATGCCAATGCCAATTAACACTGAACCACAGTCAGATGAAGAAAATAATACATTATCTGAACCCACTCTCCAAACTTCCACACCAAAGCAACATGAGAATTTCGAGGCTGCTGGAAATTTAACGTGTACCAGCCCCCCGTGTACACGATGGTCGTTGGCTGAACTTAATTTCAATCTCGCAACTCTGCGGTTACTAATCCGTTGCTCCAACTGGATTAGCGAGGCTCTTAATCGTAGGGTCATTCTTTTTTAGAACATTATTCCCGGATAGACCAGTTGGCTTGTTCCATAAACACACAAATAAATCGTGGTGTACTGATTAGTTTCGTCATTGCAGTATAAAAGACAGGGAAGGGTATTAATTTTATAAGTAGCATAGTGATATTTTTATAGAATTTTGTACTACTAATAATATTGTATATGTTATTTAACCAATTAGTTCTTACTAATGTTACTTTGTGGTCTCAGTACAATAGACTATCAGTCGAGGTGCTGGCACTCTTCGGAGTCACCCTTTCAACAAGTCATAATGTCACTTCCAAAAGTGACATTTTTTATACTACTCATATAATCTGTTATTTAATCAATTAGTTCTTACTAGTGCCACTTCCAAAAGTTGTCATTTAACCTTTACGCTGCAGGGATTAGATTTTTTTCAATCGTCTCACAGAACGGCTTTTCTCCTGATTCTCCGCTCTCCATACCAAATTACCTAACTTGAGAGATAGAGCCGTGAGTGGCATTTACGACTAACGCTTTCCTATCATAGTATCGTTTGGCATGAGAATAGATATCACCTGACGACTTTCTGCTTTCCCCAAAGCGTTCACACCTCACGGTCTGCAGGGTAGGGAGCCAACGAACAAAAGAAGGGATCCTCTAGAAGGTCAGTCGCTGACAACTCGTAAATAGTGATCGATGCCAGCGGTCTATTAAAAGAGGGATAACATCCACCGCTACCATGCCGCTGGTGTAAGCGATATTTTAGTGGTAACAAAAGTCTATCTACCGCATCGTACAGGTTAATATAATTTTATATCAAAACAAGTTTTATTTTATTTTATACTGCTTATACTGTTATTTAACCATTTCGTTCGTACTACTATCACTTCCAAAAGTTTCTATTAGAGTTTTTGTTAGTAGTTTCATCAAACGGATAAGTAGTAGTAACTATGCCGCGAGAAAAATTTCCCATTTTATATCGAAACGAGTTTTTTTTTCGATGACACACATTAGGCATTATCGACTCTGGAAGTTACTAGCAATATCCCTTCTGGCGACACTCAAATGTATGTAGGTGTAACTCTAAGAAACAAGCGTTATACTTCAAAAATAAGTAATGCACTTCACTAAACGTAATGTACCGTAAAATAAACCACTTGTTGATTTGACCCCTTAAGAAAACCAGACGGTCCATTCGGAGGCATGCACCCGCAACCCAGCGAGGGAGGCTTCTATTACTATCACCAGTTGACCGAATAGCCGAATAATTTCAGCGTTTACAGACTTTTAAGGTACGTACCCTGGTCAACGAAAAAAAACTATTCATTCGCACTAAATAATCTCAAAAACATTGCTAATTTCGCCAATTCCCATCGTAGCGACTTTAAACCATTCTCAAAGTATTCTTCAAGATCAAACAAGAATTTTGAACGTGATTTCGAATAACAAAATTTAATTATTCCAAATTATCTAATTTGTCAACCGAACCGAGGAGGGGACGCTGATAGGGGTTACCTCAGATGACCTTGACGTCTTTTGAACTACGCATATTGTAAGATCTGGAGAGCGCGGACCCTCAGTCGTACGGATTTGAGACTGTCTATAAGACAGCCCACGGAAGAAGTATCGCCACATTTCTCTCGTTTTCGTAGGTGCAGTACGAATCGAAAAAGCGTCAGTGGTAGTCAAGCACTAGCGCGTCTTTGTTGGAATGGCTCCGCGTTGCGTGGACGATTCTATTTTGTACCGTAGGTAGGTCGGTAGATATTAAACTCGTGAAAAGTGAATCGATTCTTCAGTTCGATTCTTTCGTAACTTGTTTGGATCGACACTGTGGTATGATTATTTACTTGTCTGGTAGTCTTTTCGTGTCTTCAATGATTTTGAAGCAGATTTACTGTATGAATGAATTCGAAATGTAATTCGATTTTCATCACGAATAAGTGTTCGAGGTTTCCCTCAGATAAGTGTTCTGATCTCTGTAAGGTATCCTTCATAAGTAAATCTGATTGATCCAATACAAAAACCAAAATAAATGTCAATAGTGTGGAAACATCCTCTTGTCTAGTCCTATTGATATTAGAACAAGTAAATAATCATAGCTCACTGTAGATTTAAAAAAATTACGAAAGAATCGAATTGAAGAATCGATTCATTTTTCACGAGTTTAATATCTACCGACCTACCTACGGTACAAAATAGAATCTTCCACGCAACGCGGAGCCATTCCAACAAAGACGCGCTATTGTAGTCAAGAGGGTTTTTATGATAGCGGCTACCCTCATCAGCTACCAGTCTCAACCATCCCGCTAATCGTCGTATCGATCAATGACATCGCTTGTACCCGTCTTTTTGTTGTCCTTTTTGGATACCTGTCCAGATTTTTATCCTGTTCGACATCATGGTAAACCGCACGACTGTCTTCAAACAAAATCCGTCTTCATTTTTACATGTTCGTCTCGGAGACTTGTAGCTTCAAAAATAATCTTTCAACGTGGCCATGGGATTAGGGAATCAGAGGTGACTCAGAAGTGAGTCAAGCAGTGAATCTCCCTTGCTTGAACAACAAGAGAATATTAAGGTATTTGTTCTCCATCAAAAATGGAATATAAGTTTCCTTTTTGTCGTTAGGAACTATGAAGCACACAATTGAGTCAATTCGTCATCATTCTAATCCATGGCCATCAAAAATGGAATATAAGTTTCCTTTTTGTCGTTAGGAACTATGAAGCACACAATTGAGTCAATTCGTAATCATTCTAATTTTTGGGAATGGCATTGATACTCCACTACCCCTTTCTTGGAGGGTGGCCCTCGTACCCTACCCTTCTTCATCAATCATTGACTTATGGTAAAGTCGAACCCTTTTCTCTGGAGAGAGAAAAACCGGAACCGTCGGTTCACAAACATATATACAAGGAAATCTCATATCGTTAACTCTAGAAAAATCCGGAATCAGTAGTTCACAGCCCGCATAGAAACCTCATGTTGTGGATTTTTCCTGATGTTCAGCAGTCAAAATAAAAAACTACCCACCAAATCGCAATAGCACAATTTACGTAGCAGAGCAAAACAGAAGATGGAAATCCATAGGGATAGGGATGAATGTTTTCTACAAATATCAACATTTAAAATGTATCTAAGGGGCCGTCTTATCATATTAAATTGGCGCTTGCTCCGAATATTTCAATACGAACCTCCATCTTTTATCACAAATTCGGATTCTACACACAATTTCAGGCTGAAATAACAAAAAGTTAGTCGATTTTATTGGATTTCTCACCGATTTGTAAGTATTTGAAAATTAGATCTAATGTTTAATTCGTGTTTCACGTTTTTTGTTATTCTTGCTACAAACATTAATTTTTCTTGGAAATTGTTATTTCATCCTTTGCTACCCAAAAACCCAAACACAATCTATAAACATTTTAATCATCAAACTAAATTTTACTATTTTTTTATTAATTACTAAATTAATATTCATAAAAATTATGAACAGAAACCTGGGAAATTTTGACTCCATGCGATTCAACTGTTACTGAAACATCGGAATTCCAAATTTCAGCTCATCATGTGCATAATTAGTAGCGTAGTGAGACTGTTTGCAAAATTTGATGATTATTATCGTTATTGGGGACTAGCAGAAATACCCGCCTTTGCTCGGGTTGAATTAATAACATGTTGATTGAAAAGTCATCTTCAATTCTTTTTCATAAAAGAATGTTAGCATCATTTAAGTGTACGGGAAAAAAATTTAATACCAATTTAACTTCTCCGTGGCTTCTACAATTTACTTCGGACGCAAATATGCATATATGTTGTATCCAACCATATACACCATTTCATATTCGTCACACTTCTGCTGAAGTTGATTTTAAGTTTTCGAGTGACTACTAATATTTCCGTGCGTTCAATATCAGTAAAAAAGGCGAAATTTCGGTGGATAGTCTAGCATTTAGTTTTCCTATGAATATGTTTTCATTGTACCATTCTTTCACCTGGTATGCAATATTTTCGAATTTCAAAATCAATATGAGAAGATGGCAAGTTAAATTGTTACAACATTCGTTACTAATTTGGTTTGAAGCAAAAGTAATTTTCCTTGAAAATTCCACTCAGCGGCAGGTGGAATAACGGAACTTCTGTTAGATATATAAAGCAGAGTTGATGTTTGTCTGCTCTCTACACTAATCCACATTTTGACCAAGCCACACATTTGGTACACTTATATTTTAAAACCATGTGGATATGATAAGCTACATACTATTTGTTCAAGGGGGCTAAAAATTTACGGCATTCGTGACTAATTTAATTTGAAGCAAACTAACTTTTCCCAAAAATTCCATTCAGTGGCATGTGAAATAACAGAGATTCTGTTAGAAATACATGTCATCAAAGTAGACAAATTAAACCCAATCGATAACAATTTTTTAATAAACAGAAGGTTGATTTTACAGCACTTTTACAAAAAGAAATCACTCAACGAACGATTCGCATGCATCTAAGTTGCGTAAGAACAGCTTCAATAAATAGAGTAATAAACCTCGACTTTCTGTCTCTTAAGACATAAAATTTCAATTTATCGAAATTACTTATTGGGATATTATTCCAAGATCATCAAAGTCTTGTTAAAAATTCCCTTTTCTCCAACACACATACAGTTTTAAATTGAACCCTTATGGTGCTTTTTGAGATCAGAAATTTGGTTTCGAAATGGAAAGTATGTATCTATTTAGAATGATAGTTGTAGTTACTTGACTATTGAGTACAGCTTTCAATAACACACATGAAACACGAAAAACAAATAAAATAGTCTTTATAGTCTTTAAATGAAAAGCAAAGTTTTAATAGTCTTTAAATGAAAAGCTTTATCAAAATTTTGAAATATAATATATCTTGAACTACAAAGTATGACTACCAGTTTTAATTTAACGTAACCCATCTTATTAAAAGTTATTTTTGAAATTTTCATGTCATTTTAAAATAACAAATTACACACTTTAAAAATATTTTGATTTGTAAATTTTATTTATTTTTTATCTACACACTATTACGTATTCAACCAAAGATTTAAAGAAAGTAAGTGGAAATATACATATACCACCACGAAAGTACCCATGTGTTGTGATATTTTGCAGGAAATAAATAAATAAAATCCAACTCCTAAGTAATATTTCTGGAATAGGTAATATACCGGAACACATAATGCAAACAGAAACAAAATTCCAATCCTTAAAAACGTCAGAATTCTGAAAAAAAAATCTGTTCAAGCGTGTTGAATTTCGACTTTCTGAATATATTCTGAAATAAAACAATTCTACAAAAAATTTGAACAATATTGATAAAGACAATGATTTAAAAGCAAAAAAGAACATATATTTATAGTACTTGGGAATCCTCAAATATGACCGCAACCATCTCGTTTTCAATTCAAATATCCCAAAAAAAAAGAATTATAAATCAAATTAAAATATTAAGCATTAATTCTGAGGTTGCCAGGTACCGAGTAGCAAAATTACGCTTTTATGATCAATGAGTTTATCGTTTGGGCTTTTCGTGTTCCATTATAAAATTTAAGTAAATATAAAATGAAACGTTCTAATTATTCTTTCTTCATCAATCAAATATTTATAAATATTATTTTCATCATGGGAAGATCTATTATTTTAATATCTTAATATTTATTATTAAGATATCTATTATTTTCATCATAAAAATTCTGTTCAAACATGAACATTAAAATTTAATTTGTTTTAAGAAAATTGTTTTTCGATCAACACTGGTAAAGCAATCTGAGATGCGTACAGCAATCGTTTTATATTCAATGTTATTCCTATGGCGATTTCAAATTGCTTTTGGCTTAGGCCTTTGGTCAATTTTAGGCCTTTTAGGATCCGAATTTTTCAAAATCCTCTCTTAGTGCACCCCTACGGTATAAGAAGAATCACTCTGCAAAATTTCAGCTTCCTAGGACTTGTAGTTCTTGAGATACAGTGATGAGTCAGTGAGTGAGTGAGTGGTATTTGAATTTTATATATATAGATTGTTCACAAAGTGAAGACAGAAATTTCTGCCAACAAATCCTGGGATTCGATTAGAATGGATTCTGACTTTGTCACAATCTTAATGGACTCTATACCAAGTCGCCTGCAACAGGTCCTTGACTGCGACGGCCACTACACGTCTTTATTAATATTTATAATGTGATTGAACTCCGACCATTTATAATCTCCGTCAATGGTTTTTATGGATTTTTTCGGTCAATTTTAGGCCGTTTAACATTATTTTTCATCAAATCCTCCTGAAATTTTGTTTAGAATCCAAATCTGTGATAAAAGATGGGCGTTCGTATTGAAATTTTCGGCGCAAGCACCCAATTTTATATGAAGACGGCCCCTTAGATAAATTTTAAACATTGATATTTATAGAAAATATTAATACCTATCGATTGTTACCATCCGTCTTGTTCTGTGATGTAAATTGTGCAATTGCAATCGGGTGAGTTGTTTTTTATTTTGACGGCTGTACATCCATTACTGTTTATGGTAACAAACTGAGAGACTGTAAATAAGGACTTAGACATCCGACAATTCTAGACTTTTTTATCATTCTTCAATTCTTGTCACTGGCTGCTTTCAATGTGGTGTTCGTCGTTTATCAAGGTCATATAAACACACTTTACTATCTCCATGTACATTCAGGAATTCATTTTTATTTGGGAGATCTGAGGTAGGTTGTTGCCTGAAAGTCCCCTTCTTTTCATTAAAGAAACGGGCATCCACTTTCAACAAAAAGGAACTTCGCTGATAATGACTAACCACTATTTTAAAATTTAATTCCATCCATCCCGAACATCATTTCAGTATATATAAATAACCATGATAGCAGGTTGGTAGGTATTTTAATTAACGTCGTACAGGAGCAAGACGACGGTCCGGGATCAATCCCTAAAGGGCAAAGAACTGAGGACAACACCGCGTAATTTTTAACCACAGTCAGATGACGAGCAAGTGTATGCAGAAGGAAGTAAAAACGATTATGGCTCACCGGTAACGGAGTTTTTAAGAAATCTTCTAATAGAATAAAAGTCACGAAAATAAATTCAGACTCTTGTTCTCCATCTTCCAGTTTGAGCATATATCCATTGACGAGGGATTGATTTTTATAGAGTCTACGAATAATTGTACTAGCATAAAGATTCTTACCTACAGTCGTATCTCCATCCCAATATTTAAAGGGGTGGAATAAAACAGGAGATGGGATTAGGATTGGTGTTCCAGATATAGACTTTAGAGATAATTCAAGACTGATTAACTTAAGCAGTTGTAAGTATTCCATGATATACGGTTACAGTGGATACCTTCTTATCTGGACCTCATCGGAAATGAAATAGCAAATGGTTTTTCAAAGTAGGGTATTTCAGAGTCATTGCAATTACTTCTCTTACTCACCATGAAATGTTTTTGTGGAAAAGGAATATCATCTAAGAAATTTTCCACCCATAACAGGTACCAGAGAAAACATCCCGGAGGTGCCCTCAAATTAGAGGTTGATAGAAATCACCAGACTGCCATCTCTGAAATGGCCAGTAAACTCTTGAGATTTTGACTTGTCTTATTAAGGTTTTCAGAACTTTTCGCAAATGCTATAAGATGCAAGACTCTTCTGGTGATCCCAATGCTTGTCTAGAGCTTAGAAATTGATATACCTCCTGGAATCTGGCCACACTTCTTCCAGGACTTATCTGGTCTGGATAAAATGATTATCGAGTGTTATTTGAAATATTATAAATGAATTTAGGTGGGTGGATGGGACTATATACTGGCAGGAGAGTTTGGAAACAAAGCTTATGTTAAAGACGTGTGAAATAGTTAAGGGAAAAGTGAAATATTTAACTATTAAAAATATTTTTTAATGCTAAAAGTTTAGATTCCAATTAGGTGAATATTTAGCTAACATCTCCACATAGAGAGGTACAGAGCGAAAATATCTCAATCAAAGTTTCTGTACCTCCTTAAACTGTAACTCTACACCCCGACATAATCTTGGGACCTCAAAGGGCGCTTGATAGTTTAACTATATTCAAATGCTTATGTATTACACAGTGTTATTCGTTTAAAGATATCTCACGGTGTTATACTCAATTTTGTGAAAGCCACTGTATTGGTAGGTGAACATTGAAGATCAATTATCCCTAGTTGGAGGTCCATGCATACCTAATTCGAAAAACTCGGGTTTCTAGAACCAGTAAAAGAAACTTAGTTTTCTCAGAGTATAATATGATATATAATTATGATGCCCTGTTTGGTAGGGGGTGGCGTCTTTTTACAACGCGCACATTTTTCTTGGTATATCAAGGACATTCGTATTTTTCCGTTACAGTGATTCCAACAACTTTCCCGTTACAGCGATTTGGCGAAAATGTGGTGGTTTTTTATTTATTTCTTGGTGATATTTGTTTCCATGCCAGCTTTTTTGGAGCCATTTCAGCTTATTCCTTTGTTAGTGCAATAGATTTCATGATTTAGGATTTGTCAAGAGATGAACAAGTGGCATTACTATTTCTTCAAGAAAGAAATATTTTTTCTAAGATTCTTAATGAAATTAAAATGGGACTCGAAGCAGAAATGGTTACGTAGCATCATCGTTCACCACGCTGCGGTAAAAAAAAATTGGTAATGTTAATGTAAAAATGAATTAATTTTTGTCTCACTCTTTTATTAAAGGAAACTGTTTCAAAAATGCTTAATTTATCACTTGGGATGCGCTACAAGTGTGCCTCTAATGTAAAAATGAGAGGTTTTTAATGCATCTTATGCAACAAAATTTAGCATCACAAATCTGCCTAAAGAATTTGAAGAGAATTTACCAGAAAGTGATGATGGAAGCGATATATTTGGTTTGTCCCTTATGTTTTCAATATGCTAAGGCAGACGATGATGACAGTATTGAAAATATGTTTTGTAACGACAATGTTGATTAGTTATATTTAACAATAATAAACTGAAAAATTATATTTTTCTACGAATTACAAAGTTACATTTGTACTCAAATTGAAACAAAATGGTTAGACATGCCCATAGCTGGGCATTTACCGTACTTAAATTTTATTTAAGAAAAGGATAAAGTTTCAGGTGCCAGATACCAGAATTAAATTTATTTAAAGAAATAATAAAAGTTTGAGATAAAAAAAAAATTTAATTTATTAAGGAAATAATAAAACTTTGAGATAGCAGATTTAAGTTTATTTAAGGAAAGAAAATAAAAGTTTGAGACACTGATTTAACTTTATTTAAGGAAAGGAATAAAGTTAACACTAAATTAATATGGGTCTATCGAAAAAGCAAATTGCATTTTATTCTACAATCCTATTCAGATGCAGTGAAAATTAATTAAAATATACCATTAACTTTAAATAACGTATTTTTGCTCAAAATGATTGAAAAAATTCAGTGTCACAGAACGCCTTAGGTGAATTATTCATCGTGCCGTTATCAGGCTGATCATCTATGTTTAATATGCGTATTCTGTTTTTCTCTAGACATCTTTAGAAATTTTTGAATACGCAGCTGATACTACTTATGTTTTCAATCGTAATGAGCTTACAAATCATTACTTACACTATTTAGGAATATAGCTTCTGAAAAACAATCCGAAAATCGTGGTTAATGATCGTCCTTTTAGAAACTGGGGTGTTTGAAGACGCAGGACCTTTGTGAGCACAACTCCAATTAAATAGATTGTTTGTCAGCACACAATGCATATGCTTAGAGAGACTGTGATGTCATTAATGGGGAGGATTTTAATATAAATACGGGAACATATAGACCAAAGAATTCACGGATTTGTTGTTTGTTGAGAAACTTTTCTTCAGCAGATAGCAGGTCATCAACAGTATAAACTTCAACATGAAGCGGAATAGGGTGATGTTTCACCTTGTTTTGTGGTTGGTATGCCTTTCTGGTAAGTGTTGCCCGAGCTTAACTAACTTCTTAGATTTTTATATTAATTTATGTTATTCTATTTAAATTTCAAGGATTATTTATATTTTTTATATTTATATATTATTTAAGGTTACTTCAATAACGGATTCATCCAATGTATGTGATAATCAATCCCTTAAAAACGTTTTAATGTTTACTCATAGCTGATAAAATTATGCAAACAAATATATACTTCTGGAAAATTTCTCGGTATTTCTTTATACAATATTCTATCAAAAAACACTAACACTAAAATATAAATACATTGCGTTCAGACATATGAGTTTAAAAAATATTTCGTTTCCCTAATTCTAACTGCATTAAAAAATCTAATAAATTAAAAAATATATATTTTAAAGTTTCACGTAAAATGAGTTTGTTCTTATTTCCACTTAATGAAAGTCTATTGAAATTAGATACTAAAATGTAAGTTTATTTCTAGTATTTTATGAACGACAATAATAATCTAAGTAACTTCTCATATTTCTTTTATTAATTTATATTATTTTCTATAAATTTTAGTAATTATGTTTTCTATTCCTCTAATTCAACGTTACTAAAATGGCGGATTCATCCAATGTACTATGTAGTGCTAATAGAGTTTTAATTTTTATTAATTTTTTCTAGAATTATGAAAAAAAATGTACTAATCTAAAAAAATTGTTAAATTGATTGACATCCCGTATACAATAACCTATTAATAACTAAGACTAATAAAGCATAAAGACTACAAAGACCGTAAAATATAAATTTAATGTGTTTTATATACCTGGGGAAACCATTTTAATTTCCCTGATTCTAACTATACGAGGTACTTTCTGTCAAGCTAAATATATAGGTGACGTTAGTGCTTCTATGGTGATATGTGTTTTAAGTACGTATTCTGAAAGTTATGTTTTTCGAATATGATTTTCGCACTGATAAAAATTCCAAAAAATGAATTACGAACTCACGTATGATAGTTGATAGTCAATACCAACTGATTTAACCCCAAACGTTGTCTAAAAGCGTTGAACTACATTTTAACCCTCCTAATGGTTAGTGGCCAGACTGATGCAAAAACCGGTTACAAAACTGTCACCAATTCTGGTCAAGAAATTATTTGTTTGCCTTCCTTGGATCCATTCAACTTGGAATAATAGAGCAGATTTGCTCGACAAAATATCTTGATCTCAGCAAAATTTAACAGATCATGAACGAAAAATCTCGTCAAAACCACTTCTAGGGTTATGGTAATCCCGATCTGTATCATGTGAGAGCATTTGGGTAGAAATATAATCTTAGCTTACCGTCTGGTTTGTTTGTTTACACAGAAAATCCCTCTCATATTTGAAAATATATTAAGTCTTTTTTTTAAAGAAAATTTTTCAGTTTTTCTAAGGTTTTTTCGATTTGTGATTGGAGAGAGAGAGAGAGAGAGAGAGAGAGAGAGAGAGAGAGAGAGAGAGATAACGAGTCACGTGATAGCGAGTCTTGTGGTTCAACAAGCTAATGAATTTGGAGCACGCGCAGACCGATAAACACAGTTATATTTTCAAAATCATTTATTACTTCATAAAATTTGAGAGCACGCGCTAGAAAGTTTGCAATGTTTTCAGAAGAACCGGCAAATTCGGTTGCCATTTCCATAGCAACAGTTGAATATGAAAATCTTAAAAAGTACTATTACAACAAGGATCAGCTGAAACATTTAAAATTATCATGAGATTTCCTCTGAATTTTAACAATATGTTATTTATTTAACAATTTCCTTTTTTAAGTGGAAATGAGATGTTTTGTTCTTGACATTTTAAAAATAAATTTTGTTTTTATTTACCGTATATTTTCGTGTATAAGCCGAGAATGTTTGGAACGTTTTCTAAAGCTAAAGTACGGGGTCGACTTATATACCGCACGCGCAGTGAGATCCGCAAATCTCACAAAAAAGTAGGCAATTTTCCGTTACTCGGGCGCATGCGATGAATATTGCAATGGGAAGGGAAGGTAACGTCGTACTAGAGTTCCGAGATCAATGCAGCAACGATCCAAATGGGGATGGATTGTGAAGTAATCCCCTCCCCTCTCATTGTTGAAAAGTATAATTCGTGAAGCGAACTAAATATGGTTGCCTAGCAATCATCGGGGGTTGACGAGCGATAGCGAGCAGGGGGCGGAGCCTAATGCTCGCTAAAACTCCATTAAATTAAAAAATAGTCAAAAGCTCTTTATTTATAAGAAATTCCCTAAGCAAAATGTTTCTTGTTATTTTAGTTTACCTTAAGGTGCATTGCTGGGTTTTAATTCAAATGTCATACATTTATATTATGCATTTTGAAATTTCCATGCATGTTTAAAAACTAGTAGTGCAACTATTTCCAAACCGTTTGCAATGCTAACGTCTATTAAGGTATAAATTTCAAACGTGCAAGTTCCTCTCACTGTACTGTACCATTCTCTGAAAATCTCCTTTTCAAAGCGTTAGACATATTTCTCATTATTTAGGTAGTAATTTGATGACCAAAATATAGCTAAAATATCGGGTAGGCTGTTTACGTGAATCTCTCTCGTTAAGCACATATGAAAATGACATACAAAATGAAAGACAAACAAATTCAGTTGTCCTTTCAGTGTTATAGAATGCTGATAAGCTGCTCTTTCGCGTAGACTACGTTTGGCTTAATTCTGCTTGGCACGAGTGTATATCGTGTGTGGTTCTCTTGGAGGAGGGAACAATGGATTCTGAAGACTGATGAATGTCCGATCACCAGATGGATTAGACCCGGTGCACTCATCCGGTTTTTCAATGTACTGTGCCGCTGCCGCAACGCAAGTGCGGTCTGAGATACATTAGATCCGACGGAGTAGTGCACACATGCCTCCGGCTCCGAAGGGGCAACGCACGTCTAATTTGCGTGTAATTTGTACCGCAGTTCCCTACGGCGCCGCAGCTCACAGCACACGCTTCTCCGATCTCAAGTACCTTCTTTTCATAAATAAATGGAATTTTAATAATAATTAACAAATGGATGGTATCCAGTAACGTCAATTTTGTTTCAAAATATATTTTTTTTTATGCAAAGTAAGCGAAATAAACACGTTTTCTTCTATAGAATATCCATCGCAAATGGCGCGAAATAAGTACTTGCGTCATTTCACGGTTATGTGTGCTTAGTTTGGCTTCGGTGCAGCAGATGCAACGCAGTGGCACCTCACGTTGATAAATCGGATGTGTGCATCGGGCCTTAAAAGAAGCGGTGTACAAAAAAATAGTGTACTTTGAATAAAGATTTTATGTACATTAAATTTTAAAAAATGAGAGAAGGATAAAAAAATTAAGGACAGAGAAATGAGAGAAAAGAGTATCAAGAATGAGATCAAATATAATTGGGCTTACAAAACCTTCTCAAATTAGGTTTGTTGGTTTGACGTTGATACGTAATATTAATCAACATATCTGGAGGCTTTAAAATTAACTAAAACTTAATATTAATTCTTTTAAGACATTTATTTGAGGCGTCTAGATGTTTAAAATAAAAAATAACAAAACTGACTTTAGGTATAAAATTGAATTCTTATATCTGAAAGTACTTTTAAAACCTGGTGTATTGCTTTGTTAAAAAAAATAAGACTAATCCCTATTTGTAACAATTACGGACTTCTATAAGTAAAAATCAATATAACTATTAGATATTTTATTTATGAATTAACTAAGGATGTTATTATCATTCTTTAAAGCATTCAAATATATTATAAATATTGTCCTTTTTAATATATTTGGAAATACTGCAAATAATTGTAAATTAAATTAGTTCCCAAGCGAATTCTAAGCTATTTTTTAGGAGTAAAAAAATTCTTACCTCACCATTATATATCAATTTCAAGTTTTTTCGAATATTTTAAAAATAAGAAAAACCACCCAAAAACAGTACATTTTAGGAAAAAATTAAATAATTCATGAACTATATATTTTCTTACAAGCGAAACAAACACGCTAAGATAAAAAAAAATTTTAAAAAACGTTTTGAGACAACGAAAGGGTGAAATTCTGCTTACTGGCTATACTCACTAAGTGCATTTCTCAAGAAGAAACATAAACTTTATGGTAAGAAGAAAGGACTTGGTGTATTTCACACGACAAAATATCACACATTCAGGTCTTATAACCTGAAAATTTTGACTTACAAGGGCGACTATGTCACATGTTCGTCGCATTTGGAATGGACATTAGGCGTATTTTGTAAAAAAAAAAACTTTGTAAAAACTTTTATGTGAGTCAGAATATGTGATCAGTTTTTTGACTAGTTTTAAAACTCGGTTTAACGCTACTTTAACAAACTCGTTTTTAACGCTTCTTTGACTCCCTTAAATTTGACGAGTTGGCGACTTCAGGAGAAATGTTTCTACTAAATGTTTTTTAAGTGTTTTCTTCCTGTTGAAATCTAGACTAAAAAATGCAACATTCCTTAAAATCAAACACTAAAGAATGTTGCCATACTCATTCCCTTTACACTTGAGAGAAATAGCATTCTTAATTTTAATAGTGGCAGACGATATCAAGAGAAATAGTAAGAGTTAGCCAAAAGAAACAATTTATTGTTAGAAATTAAAAATATATTTTTTCTTACATGAAAATTTTTGTTCCAACTCCATATATTACACGAATTGACGCCCAAGAAGGCATCAATATATCACCATGTGTTAAAATTCTAAACCGTTTTCAATTTTTGAGTTCTAGTAATCTTTTATAATTATCGTTTGCATTTTTTTATTTCTCCTGAGTGAAAAGTTTTAAAGTTTTGCTTATGACAATTATTTTAAATAGCATTTTTTAAATATTTCTCTCACACTTTTGAATTTTCTGTAATGATCAATGGAAGTACATAATCGGTGTTCAACCATAGCAACAATTTCCGGAGGAAAAGTTTTAAATAAATAAAGCAGTGAGGAGTAAAAATGTTTTCTCCGACATTAACTTTCATTCGAAACGTTCCGATTTCAAGAAAGCGCGCCACTATCACTTTTCGCCGAAGGTCACCAAGTTGTCAAATTTTAAGGTCCGGTGCACGCATCCGATTTTTCAACGTGCGGCGCCGCTGCCGCAACGCAAGTGCAGTTTGAGATACATTAGATCAAATGGAGTAGTGCACACATACCTCCGGCGCCGCTGCGGCGATTTTTCGAGCAATTTGTACCGCAGTTCAACCACAGCGCCGCACACACTTCTACGGTCTGAAGTTCCTTGTTTTCATAAACAAACGGAATATAAATAATAATTAATAAATGGTTGTATCCAGTAACGTCTATTTGGATTCAGAATATACTTTTTTTGCACAAAATAAGCGAAATAAACACGTTTTCTTCGATAGAATATTTATCGCAAAGGGCGCGAAATGAGTACTTGCGTAATTAAACGGTATGTGTGCATAGTTGGGCTTCGGTTACGCAAAGGCGCCGCACGTTGAAAAATCGGATGTGTGGACAGGGCGTAAGCGGTCCCTATTTCTCGTAAAGTGAGTTTTGCAAAAACTGATCACATATTCTGAATCAGTATTAAAAACTATACAAAATGTACCAAAATGCGACGAACATGTGAAAAGGTACCCTTGTTAGTATTTCACTTGTAAACCGACGATCCCCTGATTCTATATCATAATAACTTCAATTATAATTATTCACGTAGTACTTACGGACTTTAAAACATTTGTGAGTATAATTTACAGTTCTTATAAAAAATGCAAAGTCTATTTTCAAAGTGTAAACATTGAATGCACTGGGTATAGGACAGAAAAGTACGGCACTAATACTTGTAGTCATGAAATTTTACTTCCTATGCCTTTAGTTTTTTGCACAAATGCTACACTTTTACGGGTGTTAATATCTTTCGCATTTTAAATTTTTATGGCAACCAACTTAAAAAGTTTATAACGTCAAAAGCAACAGAATATGTTGTGTTACATCAAATTTTAATTTATGTGTCTTATTGTATATATCAGGGCTCGAAATACCCGGGTGCACAGGTGCACTGTGCACTTGAAAATAAAATTGTGCACCTAATTTTTTTCCCGCTAGGCGCACCTGTTCACCTAATTTAAAAACTTAGGTGCACCTCGTGCACCTGTATTAAAAAATATATTTCGAGGCCTGGTATATATATTATGGAAACATATTACATACAAGTACCGAATTAAATTTTGTTATAATTTATAGGAATATCAACCGTACAAGGTCGTCCCACTGAAGGGGATGAAACAGCTGTAGCAACACAAAACGAAGAAACCTGGAGTTTTGAAGACGAAAGTGATTGGGAATGGTCTGAATCCTCCTCTTGGTCGTCCTCGGATTCCTGGAGTGATAGTGAATCCAGTTCATGGGATGAAACGAGTGAATCCGCAAGTAGCACAAAACAGTCAGATTCCAACTCTGAAAACAATGCGATTGATACGAGCGGAAACAAAAAGAGTTCCAAACACTCCGAGCAATCCAGTTCAGATTATAATGAGAGCGAAACAAAAGATGAGAAAGATAGCGAATACAACAGAAGATCTGAAAACAAAGGAAAGCACAAAACCAAGTCTTCCAAAGGATCTAAGGATACCGACAACTCTTCTGGCAATAAAAAGGGGACTTCATATAGTGTAGATGAGTCAGAGAGCGAGACATATTATTCCGATGATGAGCACAAAAGTTCTAGTGATAAGCGATCACACCAAGAGAAGCACAAACACAAATCCTCCAGCAAATCAGATGCAACGGATGAGAGCGATTATGAGAGTAGCAATAAGGGATCCAAAGACAAGAAAAGAAATGGCAAAAAACGAAAAGGTGGACAGAAAGAAAGTGGTCATGAATCTGAAAAACAAGTTGGAAATAATGGAAACAAAGGGAAAGATGGCCACGGAGACAAAGGTCAAAAAGGTGGAAAGGATGATGACGAAAACGAAAAGAAACACGGACATGGACAAAAGAAAGCAGGAGAAGATAAGCGTCATGGTTCGAAGGGATCAAAGGATACAGAGAAATCTTCTAAAAAGAATCATCATTCTAAACACGAAAAGCACGATACTGAGTCATACTCATCTTCTGAAGAATCTGATAGTTCAACTAAAACTCATACCCACACTGAAAATCATCAAAATAAATCCTCAAAAAAAACAGGACATAAATCAAAACATGAGAAAGACAACGATAACGACAAAGATTCCGAAGATAAAAAGAAGAAACACAAAGGTAAGAAAGGTGAAGGAAATAAAGTAGGGGAAAAGGGCAACAAAGGTAAAGGAGTACAAGAGGATCACAAGACCCATAACACCAAGAATAAGGGCGGAGAGGACGACGACGATGACAAAAAGAAACACGGAAATGAGCAAAAAGATCATAAAGGAAAAGAAGAAAAGAATGACAACAAAAAACACGGACATAAAGGCCACAAAGGAAAAGGAGAAAAAGGTGACGATGACGAGAAGCATGGACATGGCCACAAAGGACACAAAGGTAAGGGAGGAAAGGATGATAACGGTGACAAGGATACCAAGGAACATAGACACGAAGGTCACAAAGGTAAAGGAGAAAAGGACGACGATGATAACAAAAAGAAACACGAACATGGACACAAAGGGAAAGGAGGTAAAGATGACGACAACGAAAAGAAGAAACACGGACATGGACACAAAGGTGATAACGGAAAAGGAGAAAAGGATGATGATGATGAAAAGAAGAAACATGGACATGGAGATGTAGGTCACAAGGGAAAAGGAGGAAAAGACGACAAAGATGACAAAAAGAAACACGGACATGGTGACAAAGGTCACCACGGAAAAGGAGGAAAAGACGATGATGATGACAAGAAGAAGCAAGGACATAGTCACAAAGGAGAAGATGACGATGATGACAACAAACACGGACATGGACACAAAGGTCAAAAAGGGAAAAGAGGAAAGGATGACGACGATGACAAAAAGAAACATGGACATGGAGATGTAGGTCACAAGGGAAAAGGAGGAAAGGACGACGACGATGACAAGAAAAAACAGGGCAAGGGTCACAAAGGTCACCATGGAAAAGGAGGAAAAGACGATGACGATGATGACAAGAAACACGGACATGGACACAAAGGTCATAAAGGAAAAGGAGGAAAGGATGACGACGACGACAAAAAGAAACATGGACATGGAGATGTAGGTCACAAGGGAAAAGGAGGAAAGGACGACGACGAAGATAAGAAAAAGCATGGCCAGGGTCACAAAGGTCACCATGGAAAAGCAGGAAAAGACGATGACGATGATGACAAGAAACATGGACATGGACACAAAGGTCATAAAGGAAAAGGAGGAAAAGAAGATGATGATGATGACAAGAATCAAGTACATGGACACAAAGGTCATAAAGGAAAAGGAGGAAAACACGATGACGATGATGACAAGAAACACGGACATGGACAAAAAGGTCATAAAGGAAAAGCAGGAAAGGATGACGACGATGACAAAAAGAAACATGGACATGGAGATGTAGGTCACAAAGGAAAAGGAGGAAAGGACGACGACGATGACAAGAAAAAACAGGGCAAGGGTCACAAAGGTCACCACGGAAAAGCAGGAAAAGACGATGACGATGATGACAAGAAACATGGACATGGACACAAAGGTCATAAAGGAAAAGGAGGAAAAGAAGATGATGATGATGACAAGAAACACGGACATGGACACAAAGGTCATAAAGGAAAAGGAGGAAAAGACGATGACGGTGATGACAAGAAACACGGACATGGACACAAAGGTCATAAAGGAAAAGCAAGAAAGGATGACGACGACGACAAAAAGAAACATGGAAATGGAGATGTAGGTCACAAGGGAAAAGGAGGAAAGGACGACGACGATGACAAGAAAAAACAGGGCAAGGGTCACAAAGGTCACCATGGAAAAGGAGGAAAAGACGATGACGATGATGACAAGAAACACGGACATGGACACAAAGGTCATAAAGGAAAAGGAGGAAAGGATGACGACGACGACAAAAATAAACATGAACATGGAGATGTAGGTCACAAGGGAAAAGGAGGAAAGGACGACGACGAAGATAAGAAAAAGCATGGCCAGGGTCACAAAGGTCACCACGGAAAAGCAGGAAAAGACGATGACGATGATGACAAGAAACATGGACATGGACACAAAGGTCATAAAGGAAAAGGAGGAAAAGAAGATGATGATGATGACATGAAACACGGACATGGACACAAAGGTCATAAAGGAAAAGGAGGAAAAGACGATGACGGTGATGACGAGAAACACGGACATGGACACAAAGGTCATAAAGGAAAAGCAGGAAAGGATGACGACGATGACAAAAAGAAGCATGGACATGGAGATGTAGGTCACAAGGGAAAAGGAGGAAAGGACGACGACGATGACAAGAAAAAACAGGGCAAGGGTCACAAAGGTCACCACGGAAAAGCAGGAAAAGACGATGACGATGATGACAAGAAACATGGACATGGACACAAAGTTCATAAAGGAAAAGGAGGAAAAGAAGATTATGATGATGACAAGAAACACGGACATGGACACAAAGGTCATAAAGGAAAAGGAGGAAAAGACGATGACGGTGATGACAAGAAACACGGACATGGACACAAAGGTCATAAAGGAAAAGCAGGAAAGGATGACGACGACGACGAAAAGAAACATGGACATGGAGATGTAGGTCACAAGGGAAAAGGAGGAAAGGACGACGACGAAGATAAGAAAAAGCATGGCCAGGGTCACAAAGGTCACCACGGAAAAGCAGGAAAAGACGATGACGATGATGACAAGAAACATGGACATGGACACAAAGGTCATAAAGGAAAAGGAGGAAAAGAAGATGATGATGATGACAAGAAACACGGACATGGACACAAAGGTCATAAAGGAAAAGGAGGAAAAGACGATGACGGTGATGACGAGAAACACGGACATGGACACAAAGGTCATAAAGGAAAAGCAGGAAAGGATGACGACGATGACAAAAAGAAGCATGGACATGGAGATGTAGGTCACAAGGGAAAAGGAGGAAAGGACGACGACGATGACAAGAAAAAACAGGGCAAGGGTCACAAAGGTCACCACGGAAAAGCAGGAAAAGACGATGACGATGATGACAAGAAACATGGACATGGACACAAAGTTCATAAAGGAAAAGGAGGAAAAGAAGATTATGATGATGACAAGAAACACGGACATGGACACAAAGGTCATAAAGGAAAAGGAGGAAAAGACGATGACGGTGATGACAAGAAACACGGACATGGACACAAAGGTCATAAAGGAAAAGCAGGAAAGGATGACGACGACGACAAAAAGAAACATGGACATGGAGATGTAGGTCACAAGGGAAAAGGAGGAAAGGACGACGACGAAGATAAGAAAAAGCATGGCCAGGGTCACAAAGGTCACCACGGAAAAGCAGGAAAAGACGATGACGATGATGACAAGAAACATGGACATGGACACAAAGGTCATAAAGGAAAAGGAGGAAAAGAAGATGATGATGATGACAAGAAACACGGACATGGACACAAAGGTCATAAAGGAAAAGGAGGAAAAGACGATGACGGTGATGACGAGAAACACGGACATGGACACAAAGGTCATAAAGGAAAAGCAGGAAAGGATGACGACAATGACAAAAAGAAGCATGGACATGGAGATGTAGGTCACAAGTCAAAAGGAGGAAAGGACGACGACGATGACAAGAAAAAACAGGGCAAGGGTCACAAAGGTCACCACGGAAAAGCAGGAAAAGACGATGACGATGATGACAAGAAACATGGACATGGACACAAAGTTCATAAAGGAAAAGGAGGAAAAGAAGATGATGATGATGACAAGAAACACGGACATGGACACAAAGGTCATAAAGGAAAAGGAGGAAAAGACGATGACGGTGATGACAAGAAACACGGACATGGACACAAAGGTCATAAAGGAAAAGCAGGAAAGGATGACGACGACGACAAAAAGAAACATGGAAATGGAGATGTAGGTCACAAGGGAAAAGGAGGAAAGGACGACGACGATGACAAGAAAAAACAGGGCAAGGGTCACAAAGGTCACCATGGAAAAGGAGGAAAAGACGATGACGATGATGACAAGAAACACGGACATGGACACAAAGGTCATAAAGGAAAAGGAGGAAAGGATGACGACGACGACAAAAAGAAACATGGACATGGAGATGTAGGTCACAAGGGAAAAGGAGGAAAGGACGACGACGAAGATAAGAAAAAGCATGGCCAGGGTCACAATGGTCAAAACGGAAAAGCAGGAAAAGACGATGACGATGATGACAAGAAACATGGACATGGACACAAAGGTCATAAAGGAAAAGGAGGAAAAGAAGATGATGATGATGACAAGAAACACGGACATGGACACAAAGGTCATAAAGGAAAAGGAGGAAAAGACGATGACGGTGATGACGAGAAACACGGACATGGACACAAAGGTCATAAAGGAAAAGCAGGAAAGGATGACGACGATGACAAAAAGAAACATGGACATGGAGATGTAGGTCACAAGGGAAAAGGAGGAAAGGACGGCGACGATGACAAGAAAAAACAGGGCAAGGGTCACAAAGGTCACCACGGAAAAGCAGGAAAAGACGATGACGATGATGACAAGAAACATGGACATGGACACAAAGGTCATAAAGGAAAAGGAGGAAAAGAAGATGATGATGATGACAAGAAACACGGACATGGACACAAAGGTGATAAAGGAAAAGGAGGAAAAGACGATGACGGTGATGACAAGAAACACGGACATGGACACAAAGGTCATAAAGGAAAAGCAGGAAAGGATGACGACGACGACAAAAAGAAACATGGAAATGGAGATGTAGGTCACAAGGGAAAAGGAGGAAATGACGACGACGATGACAAGAAAAAACAGGGCAAGGGTCACAAAGGTCACCATGGAAAAGGAGGAAAAGACGATGACGATGATGACAAGAAACATGGACATGGACACAAAGGTCATAAAGGAAAAGGAGGAAAAGAAGATGATGATGATGACAAGAAACACGGACATGGACACAAAGGTCATAAAGGAAAAGGAGGAAAAGACGATGACGGTGATGACGAGAAACACGGACATGGACACAAAGGTCATAAAGGAAAAGCAGGAAAGGATGACGACGATGACAAAAAGAAACATGGACATGGAGATGTAGGTCACAAGGGAAAAGGAGGAAAGGACGACGACGATGACAAGAAAAAACAGGGCAAGGGTCACAAAGGTCACCATGGAAAAGGAGGAAAAGACGATGACGATGATGACAAGAAACACGGACATGGACACAAAGGTCATAAAGGAAAAGGAGGAAAGGATGACGACGACGACAAAAAGAAACATGGACATGGAGATGTAGGTCACAAGGGAAAAGGAGGAAAGGACGACGACGAAGATAAGAAAAAGCATGGCCAGGGTCACAAAGTTCACCACGGAAAAGGAGGAAAAGACGATGACGATGATGACAAGAATCACGGACATGGACACAAAGGACATAAAGGAAAAGCAGGAAAGGATGACGACGATGACAAAAAGAAACATGGACATGGAGATGTAGGTCACAAGGGAAAAGGAGGAAAGGACGACGACGATGACAAGAAAAAACAGGGCAAGGGTCACAAAGGTCACCACGGAAAAGCAGGAAAAGACGATGACGATGATGACAAGAAACATGGACATGGACACAAAGGTCATAAAGGAAAAGGAGGAAAAGAAGATGATGATGATGACAAGAAACACGGACATAGACACAAAGGTCATAAAGGAAAAGCAGGAAAGGATGACGACGACGACAAAAAGAAACATGGACATGGAGATGTAGATCACGAGGGAAAAGGAGGAAAGGACGACGACGAAGATAAGAAAAAACATGGCCAGGGTCACAAAGGTCACCACGGAAAAGGAGGAAAAGACTATGACGATGATGACAAGAAACACGGACATGGACACAAAGGTCATAAAGGAAAAGGAGGAAAAGACGATGACGATGATGACAAGAAACACGGACATGGACACAAAGGTCATAAAGGAAAAGGAGGAAAGGATGGCGACGACGACAAAAAGAAACATGGACATGGAGATGTAGGTCACAAGGGAAAAGGAGGAAAGGACGACGACGATGACAAGAAAAAACACGGGAAGGGTCACAAAGCACACCACGGAAAAGGAGGAAAAGACGATGACGATGATGACAAGAAACACGGACATGGACACAAAGGTCATAGAGGAAAAGGAGGAAAGGATGGCGACGACGACAAAAAGAAACATGGACATGGAGATGTAGGTCACAAGGGAAAAGGAGGAAAGGACGACAACGATGAGAAGAAAAAACACGACAAAGATCACAAAGGTCACCACGGAAAAGGAGGAAAAGACGATGACGATGATGACAAGAAACACGGACATGGACACAAAGGTCACCACGGAAAAGGAGGAAAAGACGATGACGATGATGACAAGAAACACGGACATGGACACAAAGGTCATAAAGGAAAAGGAGGAAAGGATGGCGACGACGACAAAAAGAAACATGGACATGGAGATGTAGGTCACAAGGGAAAAGGAGGAAAGGACGACGACGATGGCAAGAAAAAACACGGCCAGGGTCACAAAGGTCACCACGGAAAAGGAGGAAAAGACGATGACGATGATGACAAGAAACACGGACATGGACACAAAGGTCATAAAGGAAAAGACGGTGACGGTGATGACAAGAAACACGGGCATGGACACGAAGGTCATAAAGGAAAAGGAGGAAAGGATGACGACGACGACAAAAAGAAACATGGACATGGAGATGTGGGTCACAAGGGAAAAGAAGGAAAGGACAACAACGATGAGAAGAAAAAACACGACAAAGGTCACAAAGGTCACCACGGAAAAGGAGGAAAAGACGATGACGATGATGACAAGAAACACGGACATGGACGCAAAGGTCATAAAGGAAAAGGAGGAAAAGACGATGACGATGATGACAAGCAACACGGACATGGACACAAAGGTCATAAAGGAAAAGGAGGAAAAGACGATGACGATGATGACAAGAAACACGGACATGGACACAAAGGTCATAAAGGAAAAGGAGGAAAAGAGGATGACGATGATGACAAGAAACGCGGACATGGATACAAAGGTCATAAAGGAAAAGGAGGAAAGAATGGCGACGACGACAAAAAGAACGATGGACGTGGAGATGTAGGTCACAAGGGAAAAGAAGGAAAGGACGACAACGATGAGAAGAAAAAACACGGCCAGGGTCACAAAGGTCACCACGGAAAAGGAGGAAAAGACGATGACGATGATGACAAGAAACACGGACATGGACACAAAGGTCATAAAGGAAAAGGAGGAAAAGACGATGACGATGATGACAAGAAACACGGACATGGACACAAAGGTCATAAAGGAAAAGGAGGAAAAGACGATGACGATGATGACAAGAAACACGGACATGGACACAAAGGTCATAAAGGAAAAGGAGGAAAAGAGGATGACGATGATGACAAGAAACACGGACATGGACACAAAGGTCATAAAGGAAAAGGAGGAAAAGACGATGACGATGATGACAAGAAACACGGACATGGACACAAAGGTCATAAAGGAAAAGGAGGAAAAGACGATGACGATGATGACAAGAAACACGGACATGGACACAAAGGTCATAAAGGAAAAGGAGGAAAAGAGGATGACGATGATGACAAGAAACGCGGACATGGATACAAAGGTCATAAAGGAAAAGGAGGAAAGAATGGCGACGACGACAAAAAGAACGATGGACGTGGAGATGTAGGTCACAAGGGAAAAGAAGGAAAGGACGACAACGATGACAAGAAAAAACACGGCCAGGGTCAAAAAGGTCACCACGGAAAAGGAGGAAAAGACGATGACGATGTTGACAAGAAACACGGACATGGACACAAAGGTCATAAAGGAAAAGAAGGAAAAGATGATGACGAAGATGACAAGAAACACGGACATGGACACAAAGGTCATAAAGGAAAAGCAGGAAAGGATGACGAGGATGACAAAAAGAAACATGGACATGGAGATGTAGGTCACAAGGGAAATGTAGGAAAGGACGATGACAAGAAGAAACATGGACAAGGACACAAAGGAACTGGAAAGGATAATCATCATGGTCCTGGAGTGAAACCTGATAAAAAACAAAGCAAATGTTCCAAAGGTAAAGGTGATAAAAAGCCTCGAAAAGTTGCCAACACATCCGAAAGTTCTGAGGAGTATGGTCACTTGTCGAAGAATAAAAAGCATTCCAAACACAGCAGAAGTTATAGATTCGATGATAACTCTTCTGAGGATGTAGAAACTTCATATATCAGACGATATCGTAACTCCAAAAGTCACAGAAAGCATTATAAAGAAGGTGATGAGTCCGATAGTTCCACTTCAGAAAGTGAGTCCGTCGACAAGAATCGGGGAAGCAAACCTGGAAAAAGTGGAAAGACACACAGAGGTGATAAATGGAGTCACATTGAAAAAAAGACAAAAGGTCAAAAACACTATAAGGACGATGATGGATCAAGTTCCGAAGAAGATAATAATGATGACAAAAAGAAACACGGACATGGACACAAAGGTCATAAAGGAAAAGTAGGAAAAGATGACGACGATGACAAGAAGAAACATGGGCATGGTCGCAAAGTTCACAAAGGAAAAGGAGAAGATGACGATGATGACAAGAAACACGGACATGGACACAAAGGTCATAAAGAAAAAGGAGGAAAGGATGACGACGATGACAAGAAGAAACATGGACATGGAGATGTAGGTCACAAGGGTAGAGGTGGAAAAGATGATGACGATGACGATGACAAGAAGAAACATGGGCATGGTCGCAAAGTTCACCACGGAAAAGGAGGAAAAGACGATGACGATGATGACAAGAAACACGGACATGGACACAAAGGTCATAAAGGAAAAGGAGGAAAGGATGACGACGATGACAAGAAGAAACATGGACATGGAGATGTAGGTCACAAGGGTAGAGGTGGAAAAGATGATGACGATGACGATGACAAGAAGAAACATGGGCGTGGTCGCAAAGTTCACCACGGAAAAGGAGGAAAAGACGATGACGATGATGACATGAAACACGGACATGGACACAAAGGTCATAAAGGAAAAGGAGGAAAGGATGACGACGATGACAAGAAGAAACATGGACATGGAGATGTAGGTCACAAGGGTAGAGGTGGAAAAGATGATGACGATGACGATGACAAGAAGAAACATGGGCATGGTCGCAAAGTTCACCACGGAAAAGGAGGAAAAGACGATGACGATGATGACAAGAAACACGGACATGGACACAAAGGTCATAAAGGAAAAGGAGGAAAGGATGACGACGATGACAAGAAGAAACATGGACATGGAGATGTAGGTCACAAGGGTAGAGGTGGAAAAGATGATGACGATGACGATGACAAGAAGGAACATGGGCGTGGTCGCAAAGTTCACCACGGAAAAGGAGGAAAAGACGATGACGATGATGACATGAAACACGGACATGGACACAAAGGTCATAAAGGAAAAGGAGGAAAGGATGACGACGATGACGAGAAGAAACATGGACATGGAGATGTAGGTCACAAGGGTAGAGGTGGAAAAGATGATGACGATGACGATGACAAGAAGAAACATGGGCGTGGTCGCAAAGTTCACCACGGAAAAGGAGGAAAAGACGATGACGATGATGACAAGAAACACGGACATGGACACAAAGGTCATAAAGGAAAAGGAGGAAAGGATGACGACGATGACAAGAAGAAACATGGACATGGAGATGTAGGTCACAAGGGTAGAGGTGGAAAAGATGATGACGATGACGATGACGATGACAAGAAGAAACATGGGCATGGTCGCAAAGTTCACCACGGAAAAGGAGGAAAAGACGATGACGATGATGACAAGAAACACGGATATGGACACAAAGGTTATAAAGGAAAAGGAGGAAAGGATGACGACGATAACAAGAAAAAGCATGGACATGGAGGTGTAGGTCACAAGGGAAAAGGAGGAAAGGACGATGACAAGAAACATAGACATGGAGATAAATGGAGTGACATTGAAAAGAAGACAAAAGGTCATCGACACCATAAGGAGGATGATAGATCAAGTTCCGAAGAAGACAGTAAAAATGGACATGAGAAAACTAAAGGAAGGAAGGGACATGAAACTAAACCAGGAAGTAAAGATGAAGATGATAGAAAAAATAAGCCTGGTCACAAGCGTAATGACAAACCATTTAAGAAGGGGAACAAACCAGGAGAAAAAGACACAAAGGACCATCCTAAAAAAGGAAATAAGCCTAAAGACAAACTAAAAACTTCAAAACATAATACATCTTCTGATTCTTCAGAAAGTCATGAGTCAACAGAGAATCGAGTAAGAAAAGGATCTAATCATAAGCACAGAAATGTCCATCGTCAAGGCTCTAAAGAAGACGATAGTTCTGTAGAGTATACCAAAGAATGGCGTTCAACCAAACACAGTTCAACAAAGACGTCGGAGAATGATGATTCATCAAATGAATCGGACGGTGCTGAGACAAATGAACACAAAGGAAAAGGCAAACGCGGTAAACACAATCAACCAGGACATGAGGGGAAGCCTAAACCGTCGGATTCACCAAGAAAACTCCCAGGACACAAAACTAGACCTCGTGACAAAAAAGGAAGCCATGAAACAAAAAAAGATAGAGATGAAAATAAAAATAAACATAGTAAAGATAAAAAGGATAAGAAGAGAGATCACACGAACAAAAAAGGTCGAAAACACAATGGTTCCAGTAGCTCTGAAGACACTGATTGGCAGACCGTAGTAAAAAGGCATTCCAAAAAAGATTCTGATAACTCCTCTTATCGAAGCTCTGAAGAGTATGACAGTTTTGAAGACGAAGAAACGCGCGTTAAGAAAAGTCAAAGACACAGCTATAGAAATAAGCACACAAATTCTAAAGACGTAAAAGAATCAGATGAATCAGAGGAGTCACAGCATGGGAAAAAAGGGCGTAAGACGAAGAATGATAAGGAAAAACCTAAACATGATTCCGATAAGCCCGGAAAAGACAACTCTCGAAAGAAACCAAAACAGCCAAATCAGGAAACCAAAGAAAAGAAGCGTCCCACTCGTAAGCCGAAGGGAAATAATAAACCGAAGCACCATGGCAATGAAAACAAAGGTAAGCCTGACAAAGATAAATCGGACGACGATTCAAAAGAAAATGAAAAGCCATCCACGAAACCCGGAAAGGACAATAAGACTCGCCGTAATACGAAACATACGAAAAGAGGCAGACATAACAAAAACGAGAAGTATACTAGCGAAGAATCTGAAGACTCCTATCATTATGCTTCTGAAGAGATAGATAGTTCTCGAAAATACGATGGTAAGATGACACACAGAAGTAGAACTTATCATTTTGATAATAAAAATGGACCAGGAAGCGATTCAAAAGAAACTAAATCAAATGAGATAGGCCCAAATAGAAAACCAAAACAGCCCCAAGATGAAAACGAATCTCGAGAACAACCGGATGGTGGTAATAAAGGAAAACAGAAAGATGACGGCAAAAAAAATAAACCAAAAGGTAAAGGTCCCAGAGGCCGACCGGGTGACAAAAGAAAACCGGATAACAAAAAGCCAAAGAAAGAGAAACCTGGAAAGAAACCGACACCTACTGATAAAAACTCACCAAAGAAACATGATGACGAAAGCAATGAAGACGATACGAACAAAAAACCTGCAAAGGATCACGACAAACCAAAAGATAAGAAGCACCGAAAGAAGAAAGGACATTTAAAAGAAGGTCCCAGAGGCCGACCGGGTGACAAAAGAAAACCGGATAACAAAAAGCCAGAGAAAGAGAAACCTGGAAAGAAACCGACACCTACTGATAAAAACTCACCAAAGAAACAAGATGACGAAAGCAATGAAGACGATAAGAACAAAAAACCTGCAAAGGATCACGACAAACCAAAAGATAAGAAGCACCGAAAGAAGAAAGGACATTTAAAAGATCGTGTTTTTAAGTATGTGAAGAAATGGAACAAGAGACATAGCAGTGAAGAACAAAATGACTTCGAATGGTTCTTTACCTCCAGAAGAAGTGATCGATCAAGTTATAAGAAAAGACACCACTTTTTAAAAGATTTAACATTCAAAGACGTTAAGAAACCCAAAATCCAAAAGAAGTTCTACTCCTTCTTCCACTTCTATCCCGAAACAGAAGATTTGTTCGATTTGGTTCGATTCTGTTACCAATATCCCGAAAAACCAGCGAATTTTGAAAATAATTTCAAAACCACGCTAGAAAACTTCTTTGATGAAGAGGAGCTGAAACTTTCCACGGACATTCTTACAGTATTCCTAAATAACCTGTTTGACAAAGGTAGAGATAATGTTCGGAACAATTATAGAATAAGGTACCAATTTTTAAAACGATTAACTTATAAAGATGCACAAAAACCCCAAAACCGAAAACGATTTTATTTCTTCTTCGAATTCTACCCAGATAATGAAGATGTTTTCAACTTCGTCAAATTCTGTTTCCACTTCTCGAAAAAACCGGTAAATTTCGAAGATAATTTTAAAGCTGTAGTACAAATCTTAGAAGATTCGGAATCTCTCGAAATCACTGACGACATATATTCGGTGTACCTTAAAAACTTGCATGGCAAGGGTAGGAGTAACAATCGTAGAGATTATAAGTCGAAACACCAATTCTTAAAAGATGTGACATTCGAAGATGTGAAGAGTTACCAAACGAGAGAAATGTTTTATTTCTACTTCCGTTTGTATCCGAAAACAGAGAGCCTATTCGATTTTATCAAATTCTGTTTCTCTGAGGACAAAAAACCAGTTAATTTTGATACGAACTTCAAGGCTGCGTTAAGAGAATTCCGAGATTCAGATTCTGAAGAAGTGTCTGATGATATATATTCAATATTCTTAAAAAATTTGTTCGGAAAAGGTAAGGATAACAAACGTAATAATAATACTAATAACAAAACTCGTAAAGACTACAAGACAATATTCCAATTTATAAAAAGTTTAACTTATAAAGATGTACAGAAAAGTCAAAACCGAAAAAAATTCTACTCCTTCTTCCGCTTCTACCCAGAAAATGAAGAGATTTTCCGTTTTGTGAAATTCTGTTACCGTTACCCGAAGAAACCGGCAAACTTCGATGAGAATTTCAAAGCTGTGGTAAAAATCCTCCAAGAGTCAGATTCCCTCGAAATCACTGATGATGTATATTCAGTGTTTCTTAAAAATTTGCACGGCAAAGGTAAAGATAACAATCGCAGAGATTATAAGACAAAATATCAATTTTTAAAAGATCTGACATTCAAGGATGTCCACAAATCCGAAACGAAGGAAATGTTTTATTTCTACTTCCGCGTATATCCGAAAACAGAGAGCGTATTCGATTTTGTTAAATTCTGTTTCACGGAAGACCACAAACCAGTCAATTTCGATGATAACTTCAAGGCTGCCGTAAAAGCTATTCGAGAATCAGATTCTCAAGAAGTCTCTGACGATATATATTCTCTTTTCCTCAAAAACTTATTCGGAAAAGGTCAAGATAACAATCGAAGAGATTATAAGACACAATATCAATATTTAAAAGACTTAGCTTTTGAAGATCTGAAAGATTACGAAAATAGAGAATTGTTTTATTTCTACTTCCGTGTCTATCCAGATACTGAAAACGTCTTTGATTTTATAAAATTCTGTTTCTCATTTGATAAAAAACCCAAAAATTTTGATAAGAATTTCAAGTCTGCTATCCGTGTCTTACAGGATGCTGATTCTCAGGAAATCTCTGATGATATTTACTCTCTATTCCTCAAAAATCTATTTGGCAAAGGTAAAGATAACAATATCAGAGATTATGTAACAAAATACAAATTTTTGAAAGATTTGAATTTCGAGAAAGCACAGAGTTATGAGAATAGAGAATTGTTTTACTTCTACTTCCGTTTCTTCCCGGAAACCGAAGAACTGTTCAACTTCATCAAATTCTGTTTCCATTACGAGCACAAACCTAAAAATTTTGATTCCAATTTTAAGGCTGTGATACGTACCCTCGATGATTCGGATTCTCATGAAGTCTCCGATAATATCTATTCTATTTTCCTAAAAAATCTGTTTGGTAAAGGTAGAGATAACAATCGAAGGGATTACAAATCAAAACACGAGTTCTTGAGCAGTCTGACGTTCAAGCAGTGTCAGAGTTACGAATACAAAGAAACGTTTTATTTTTACTTCCGTTTCTACCCTGAAACAGAAGAATTGTTTAATTTCTTTAAGTTCTGTTTCCGTTTCTCCAAAAAGCCTGCTAATTTTGCTGCGAACTTTAAGGCCGCCGTAAATGCCTTGAAGGATTCGAGTTCTCATGAAGTCACTGAAGATATTTACACTTTGTTCCTAACCAACCTGTTTGGGGATAATACGCAGAACAGCGATGATGACTACACTACTAAACATCAATTTTTGAAGGATTTAACTTTCCAAGAAGCGCAGAAAAAAGAAAATTGGCATCTATTCTTTGCTTTGTTCCAATTCTATCCGGAAACCGAAGGCATATTTAACTATATTAAATTCTGTTATCAGTATGTGTTTAAACCTGCCAACTTCGATACCAATTTCCAGGCTTCTATAGATACTTATCTGAAGTCAAGTACTGATGACATCACGAATGACATCTACAAAATCTTTACCAATGATTTGTTTGACTTTAGTAATCAAAACTATGGAGGAAACTATGATGCTAAATACCAGTTTTTAAACAGTTTGACCTACGAAGATGTTCAGAAAACTGAAAACTGGAATTCGTTTTATTCATACTTCGGATTCTATCCCGAAAAACAACCCTGGTTTGATTTCATCAAAAGTTGTTTCCAGTACGACCAAAAACCGGCAAACTTTGATTTCAATTTCGACGCAGCTTTAAGTATTATCTTCAGTAATCCCTCAGGAGTTAATGATAATGCCTATACAATATTCAAGCACAACTTATTTGGTGAGGACGGTCAAAATCCTCAAAATAACGGTCAAAATGACTTTAACTTCCACTTCACCGACTACTTCTCATTCTTCAATAATAACGGAGCATATGACGAATTCTTCTCTCATTACCCGTATCTAAACTGGAGCCATTATGTTAGTACCAATGACAACCAGAATAACCAAAATGGAGGAAATAACAATCAAAATGCGTACAATTCCAACTATGGTAACAATGGTGATAATCAGAATAGTTACGCGTATTCTTATATTTACGGAAACGATGGCAATAATCAATATAAGTACAATAACGGTAATGATAAAAACAATGGTTACAATTACAATTATAATTACGGCAATGAGAACAATGGTAATAATAATGCTTATGCATATAACAATAACTATGGTAACCAAGATAATGGTAATAGCAACAATAACAATGCTTATGCATATAACTATAACTATGGTAACCAAGATAATGGTAATAGCAACAATAACGATGCATATGCATATAACTATAACTATGGTAACCAAGATAATGGTAATAGCAACAATAACAATGGATATGGCAACTATGGCAATCAGAATAATAATAACAATGCTTACTCATATAAATATGGCAATCAAGAAAACTACGGTGATAATCAAAATTATGGTGACTCGAACAATTATAATAATGGAAACAATGGACAAACTTGGTCAAGGACCTGGCACTATCCTTGAACTCAGTATTATAAATATGACTATGGAACAACTTAGATCATGGATGGAACTAAATTTTCTTTTTTTTATTGTTCGTGAGTTGTTATAGTCAGTTTATAAAGTAGCAGTATTACCTTCTTGTACAATAACTACAAACAGAAAAGGTGGTGGTTTATGAGCTTTTTAAATTTATCTGTGTAACTACCGTGTAAAATTTGTTAATAATTAATAAAAGTGCTGATTTTCTTGTTTTTGAGTGTTATTTTTTAATACAAATTTCACAAATACATTTTAAAAAAATCTCATATTGCAAACTGAACTTGAAGATCTGTCTGATGTCATGATCTGTCTTTATTCTCTAAACCATTTTTCAACACGTCTTAATAATTATGTTGAGATTTATAATTTTGTAATTCTAATTTGGATTCACAAATTGAAAATATTATCACTTATTAACACTAATTGGGCAAAAACCTGGTTATAGGAAATTTTCAAAGTATTCAGCTTAATCTCTTTACAAGTAAAAACACCAAATTCGTTCCATTCAATGTTAATAATTATTCTGTATTTAATCTTACGACCCCTGAACATTACGAGTTTTCAGGTTATTGTAGAATTGCTTTTAACCCAAAATACACATAATGACTAAATAAATACATCTATTGGTTGAAAAAGAATCCTAGGAGAGACAAGATGGTCGAAACTGGTTTGAAGTCATGGAGGAAAGAATCTTATTCATCTAATCCTGTTCCTTTTCCAAAGGAAATTATTTTAGCATTAATTAGCTAGGATCACTTTGATAAGCATTAGATTTTTTTATTGCAGAATGCACCAGTTTAAAAGTGATTACAGGATTCTGTACCCCTAGACGATTAATATCATGCCATAGTTTTTCCTGATGGAAATATCCTACGATTTGAAGTTGGGCAGAATGGATATATGAGTGCGTATCCATCATCGGAGGGGGTTTAAAATATCATGAACTGTAATGTTAACCAAATAAAATTATTATCACAGTACAAATTCATTTTAAATATCAAAAGAATTAAAAACCATTTAAAACATATTAATGATGATTAAAGTATCATCAAAAATTTACACCAAATTCAGTAAAAACAGATCGGTTACGCTCATCCGACTGCATTGTGTACATGTAAAATGAAATTTGAATATATTAATTCACATTTATAAAGTTCACTTTTTTTTTAAATTTTAAAATAGATTTTTCTCTATTTCTTCAGCTGTGTGCTATTACACGCTTCCTAATTGTTCTTTTTGTTTCAAAGTTCATGTAATGAGGGATTGCCGTTGCCACTGAGAATATTATTAAAGATGCAAAAAAAAAATAGTTCCCGCACTTTGAAAATGTTTTACGGATGTGAACATTTTTTTACAATAGTTTCAGAGGTTAATTTATTTCTAGCTTCAATATTTCTTTATTTTAGGTGGTTTACTATATTTACTATATTTCTTTACATATTATTGTACACACACACACAGTTCTACATTCATACAAAAAGATACACATTATTTGCAAGAATAATCCCCAAGCGTTCCTCATGTTGAAATGGTTAACTGCAAATATCATTTAAGTGTTTAGAAATTTTAACTCTGCGCTTCTTTCTTTTTTTCATTTCTTAAATAGTTTATATTGAATACAAATAAGAAGGTACATTGGTAAGATTGATATAAGAGAAGGAACTAGAATAACGTAAGAATAACATTCATAATTTGAAGTTTTCCGATTCAGTTACCAAACTGTCATGTCAACCAACCAGTCGTGAATAAGGTGTTAGCTTCTAGATCGGAAGGTTCCTGGTTCGATTCCGGGTCCGTAAATGGATGTTTTTAAGCGTATGGTGTTGAGGCGACTGATACACCTTAAATCTGTCGTGGCCGAAATTCATCACGTTGGGTAGGTGTGGAAGTTTGGAGAGTGGGGCACCAGTTCAGGTGTTGCCTCGTCGTCTGACCGTGGTGTTGTCCTCGGATCTTTCCCTTAGGGCAGTGGTCGGCAAATCACGGCTCTTTAGTCACTTGAGTGCGGATCTGCCATGAATCGATTTCAACAAAATGCTGGCAGTAAATATCCCTCCGTTGATGCGAGGAAGAAAGCAGTTGAGGCTCTTTTAAAGAGTCAAGAAAAATTAAGTTCTGTAATTAATTATTGGGTGCAATCTTCAAACAATGTTAATATTTCAAGCTTTATTATTAGTTACGGGATTGCTAAGAGAGGCAAACCATACACAGACGGTGAATACATTAAAGGTAGTTTTAGAAATGCATCTGAAGAGCTATTCCGGAATTTTAAGAACGAGCCAGAAATTCGTTAAAAAGAATTACTGCTTGCTAAAACAGTAAAGCACAGAACAGTCAAAATGTATTCGAATATAACGAATGAGTTAATCGAATATCTTAAATTGGTTTCAGTTTTAATAGCTGTTGACGAATCTTACGACATAAAAGACACAGCGCAAGTTTCACTTTTTGTTCGATTTATTTCGTCTTCGGGTCCTATAGAAGAATTTTTAGAATTATTGCCACTGAAAGGTCAAACACGTGGCGAGGCTATTGTAAATCTCTACTATTATAAAAGAAAGTGTTTGTTTGTCTGTCTATTTGGGGCCTCAAAATCCTGACGATTCTATGGCACTTACAGCAATGAGATTTGGCACACAAATAGTCCAATATATTTGCACTTTTTGGGACGCTTCGATTTTTAAAATTCAATCTAGAACATTTTTTAATGAATTTCATTGTTTTATTCTCCATCGGTTTTTCAAACGAGGAGAACTTTTTCTACTCATGCAACCTTGCAGTCAGTGTTTGGAATCATGTAAAGGTTTTTTCATCCGGAGGACGCGGAGAAAATTATTTTTGTTTGTTTCCGCTTTGATTTTGCGCGATTGATTTCCCAGTCAGCCGATAAATCTTTAAATGAAGTCAAAGTTCTTTTTCTATCTCCTAGACCGATAGAGTAAAATATTCACGGATTTGAAATCTGCGGAAAATTTAAGTTTAGATTGATACCTAAAAATATGATTTTCTTTAAATAAATATTTTTTAATTGAATTTATCTTCAACGGATTTGAAATCTGCGGAAAATTTAACACCAGTTTAATACTTTACACCAAGGGCACGGGCGACGCCGGGCTAGCCACGCAGTGGCTAGTGCTGTCATAAAATAAATGAAGAAACATCATATTCGACTCGATAAAATTGCTTCAATTTCAACACATAGGGCAAAAAGTATGATCGGAGTGATAGAAGGTTTTGTTTCCATTTAGCAGGAAAAAATTAATCACGAGATAGTTGTTTATCACTGCATCATTCATCAATAAGCGCTTTGTGCGCAGTCATTTCCAGAAGAAATATGCAATGTTATGGATTTGGTGATCAAGATTGTCAACACAATTGTAACTAAAGCTCTTTATCACCGCCTATTTCAAGAATTTTTAGTTGAAATGGAGAGTGAAGATCCTGGAATTCACTCTCTAAGAGAGTGCACTTGAGATGCACAGATCTTCTGCTGCATAATAAGTTGCGTTAGATTTCAAGAGGAAACGTCAATAATAATTCAAATAATAATGAAACGTTTCGTTTCATTATTATTTGAAACTAGCCACTGCGTGCCTAGCCCGGCGGCATATAACCTGCCTTTACTTTAGTAGAAGCTATGGGAAATTTTTAAGCCCGCTGATTTGTTGGTTTTTCACCCCATGATCTATTACGTCACTCATAGTACGCATGCGTGTGAAGCATAAATATTTACTTGCAATTGCAAGTCTCGTGCTTAGTCCGTCCTGTCATGATTTATCAGTGGATATTTTATTAATGATTATCAATTAACTGTTCGGAACACCTTATACAATAGATAGAACGTTTTCACGACTACAATGAACATCCTTTTAATTCGAAAAGAAACATTCTTTTAATTCGACAGTTCAAGAGTGACGTCATAGATTACGATGAGAAACCAACGAATCAGCGGGTTTAAAATTTTTCCATAGCATCTACTCGAGTAAAGGTAGGTTATATGCAGCCCGGCGTTGCCCGTGCCCGTGGTGCTTCGCAAACCAACACCTCAGGCAACGTCGTGATGTATACCATTTATCTGGTGTAAAATTTTCCGCAGTATTCAAATCCGTTGAAATTTTCAATCTATCTTTAACGATTCCGATTTCACGAAAAAAAACTTAACAATTCCAGTCAAAATGGGTTTTTTTATTTTTTTTGCTCTCATTCGCTGAAATGGAATAGGGCAGGAAATGTAATCGGTTTCTTTTTTTTTACGCGAAGGGCATATGATGCAATCTGTTTATTTTCGGAAAGCAAAGTTCACGTGACGTCATAATCTCTTACATAAAATATAAAAGACTAGCCACTGCGTGGCTAGCACGGTGTTGCCCGTGCTGTACTTTGTGGGGTTAGGTGTGTGCATTGTGAACGTTTGTAAACCACCAGTGTTTGCTACGCATTCCCATTTTGTTTGCTTCGCAAACCAACACCACGGACAACGCCGGCCTCGTCATTGTGAAATTGGAATTGCGAAGAGATCCAATCGGTGTGACGTCACAATTTCTTGGAGGGTGGGGTGCCAGCTGAGGTGTTATGTTATGATTTGACCGTGGTTGTCCACGTATATTTCCCTTTTTGGATTTAACTCCGACCCTAGTTAATAGGTAGTTGTAGTGCTTGAGAACGTTGATTAAAAATTACCCTATTTTCTCGGATACTTTCCTTAGGCGATTGATCCCGGACCGTAGTCAAGAGCCCTTTGAGTTGCTATAGTACGACGATTATTAAAAATTACCTCGGATCTCTCAATTAGGGAATTGATCCCAGACCCTCGTTAATAGCCAATTGTGCTGGCTGGAAAATCATTCCTCCGAGCAAAATCAAAACGGAAATGAAAACAATAAATTTAGAATCTGTGATCTATTCTATGCTGTTGTATTCAATAATGATTAAATGTAATTAAATTCATTTTAAAATGTTCTAGATTAAATTTTAAAATTCGCCGCGACCCTAAAATTGGAAAAAAATTGGACTACCTGTGTGCCAAATACCATTACTGTAAGTCTCATAGATTCGTCAGGACTTTGCGTGCAAGAAACAAACAAACAGACAAACACCTCCCCTTGAGAAAGGTGTCGACTACCTTGAACTAACTGACGATCAGTGGTCCCAAAAATTCTATTTCATTGTAGACGTTACGTCTTATCTAAAGAATCTCAAGCGTAAACTACAGGGGAAAGTCATTTCATTCAAAAACAAATCATCCCTTTTTGCTCAAGATTTTGAAAGATAAACATCAATTCGTTTTCCAAGCCTGCTGAAGCATCGCCAGGAAAATCACTTGGTAATTAACATTTACTATTTAAAACAATTTTAAATATGAGGGAAGCTTTTTTTTACGGAGGTTTCAGGAATTCAGAAATGGCATAATGACATTAGCCTTTGTTAAAAAACCTCTGTCCTGACGTAACAGAATTGAATTCTTCTCCCTTTAATATTTTGAAATTGGTGCTTTTGAAATGCAACTACTGGAGTTAAAAAACAAAGAATTATGGATTTCCAAATTTGAACGCCTTAATGCTGATATGGAAAAATGAGCTGCAAGTGCGCTCTAAGATACATTAGATCCAATGACGTAGTGCACACATGCTTTCGGCGCCGTACGTGAGTCTCCGTTCTGAAGTACCTTGTTTTCATAATTAAATGGAATATAAATAATAATTAATGAATGGTTGTATCCAGTAATGTCTATTTTGTTTCAAAATATACTTTTCACTGTTATGTGTGCATTGTTGAGCTTCGGTGCCGCAGCGGCGACACACGTTGAAAAACCGGATGTGTGCACCGGGCCTATACCTTATCAAAAGTACATTGAAAAATCGATGAGAACCTGGAATCCTGCTTGAAATTAAAAAACAACGACATACAAACCTAACTTTTCCAAATTTTCCAAGGAAATGCAGGGTTATTGTTCACGTTAAATGCGTGTTTTGTCATATTTTTATTTTAAAGTAAAATATTTTTTGTCAGTAAATAAGATTATTTTTATGATATCTGGTTTTATTTAATGTTAGTAGCTTGTTTAAACCGAGAATCATAAAAACCTGGTTCTTGAAAAGAAATTTGGCTCTCAAAATAAATCTTAATCGTTGTACTGCTGATCTTTCGGGGTCGGCAAGCGTAGGCGAGCAGGGGGCGGAGCCTCCTAGTAATATAAATATACGTAAATAAAATATATTAAATACAACCTGAGACGACAGCACTATATCGTGACTAAGAAATTAAATTAAAATGAAAGAAAATTCCATAACTGTTTAAAAACCATTAAAAGTACCAATGAAACCAAAGAAAAAAATTCAAAGGGACCAATGAAATAAAAAAAAAGATTCAAAAGGACCAATGAAATTAAAGAAAAATATTCAAAGGGACCAATGAAATAAAAAAAAGATTCAAAAGGACCAATGAAATCAAAGAAAAATATTCAAAGGGACCAATGAAATCAAAGGATAGTTTAAAATCGAAGTAACGAATGGAATCAAAGAACAAATTTCAAACGAAACAATGAAATCAAACGACAAGTTTTACGGATTTTTTTTAAAGAACTTTCTAGAATATTCAAAATAATCTTTCAGGTTGAAATTAGCAAGTATTGATAATTTTCAAAGAATGGGTATGAAAGTTTCATAACATTAATTTTGCTTAGGGGACAATTTTTTAACTATCAGTTATTAATTAGCAGTAGAATTTTTACACATGTGCAGATAGCAATAAATTTGTATACAATTTTTAGTTGGGGCATGTCTAAACATAAGACCTTATTGGAATTTTTCGTTGAGAATTCGGGACATATTTGTAAGGAAGTTTTTTTGTTGGACGCTATAATCATATTTCTAATTTATATTCATAACTATCGAAGTAAATAATAATTTATTGATCAATTATAACATATTTGATTCGTATTCTTGTAACAAAAATCATAATCATGAATGCATTAAGGTAAGCAAATATGAAATAATTATGGATAAGGGCTTTAACTTATTTGGGACTAGAGCCTCAAAACACAATGAGCAACTGAAGATAATAATACGTCGTTTTTCTTATGTATTTAAGACTGATCCGCCATGTTAATAGTTGTATATATAGTTGGAAAACACCGTTTCCTTAAAAGAATACACGAGTGATACTTGATGTAACTATTGTAGACGCGGACTGGGATCACTACATTTCCACATGTCAAATTAGAACTCATCTCCACAACAGAGAACCACACCGAAGCACCAAATGCCTAGCAAATCACTTCTAACTGTAAGGCAAAATTATACAAAATCGCATAACTTGTGACTGCTAGAGAGTTTGAAGCTACCGGTTTAAATCATCTTTTGTGCATTTTGCGGTCATCTTTTATGAGTAAAATTTCCTTTTCGTCTGAAACCTATTCACCTTAAAATAACGATCATAAAAATTCGTTCTCTAGCCTCTAAAACCCTGAAAATAAAATTTAAAAAAAAATGCACATTTAATAATTCGAAATTTTGTATTTGAATTTTTTTTAAACAATAATTCCTCATCCAGTCATATGCGTTGTAGGGATTTTTTTTCCTGCAAATTTTTTTTGGGATCGTTTTCCCCTGATAGAGTTCAGTTGTGTGTGCTCTTACTTTCAACATCAAACTGCCTATCGATCAACTCTATCGTACGACCCTTTACGGAAAAGGGTGGGACAGCAAATATACCCAATCAGAACTTGCCCCCTTACGAAAACATTTGTCTCTCCTCTATCTACAGAAAAACATCTAATGAAAGCGAAAACAAACCGCTAGACTCAAACTAATGCCAGTGTAGTTTTCTTAACTTTATCTAAGAATCCAAATTTTCATTTGAGATCAGTGTAGAACTTTTTAGTGAATCCCTTAAACTCAAATCGATTATGTTTACAAATTCATGGAAACAAAATTTTTTTATATCATTTTGGGGGTGACTGGAGCATTTTAACTACCCCAGGGAAAATATTTGGCAGAGCCTGAGAGTGGGAGCTATAACATAGGCATGCTAAACAGAATGGTGCTCATTTGCGCCTATTGCTATGTAATGGATTTTCAGTGCAAACAGGCCAGACGAAAAGAGAAAATTTTACTTCTACCTTCCAAATAATCTCGCATGATAAAAATCGGGTGCACCTAAAATGTATTTTATAGCCCTTTTGGTCGTGTTAAGCACTAAATCTAATGGTCGTTGATCAATCAAATATAATATATCAATTCAGAATTCGTTTCTTGGAATTTTTATTGACGAAATACTAAAAATCGTTTCGAAAAACAAACCAAATGACGTCAAGTTTGAAATATGCACAGGAAAAACCGTTCTTCCGCAGAATCACTTCGTCAACTACATACACGGTCTGTCCAGAAAGTAATGAGACTGAATTTTTCTCACCAAGCAGAATGCCAAAAGGGCGGAGTTTGGGGGCGGTAAAGGTGGTGGGGGTTGTCAGCTACAGAGTCTGGCAGAAGTCAGTTGGCCTTGAGCCTTTGCAGCGCATGCATCGTTCATGAAGCAGATACATGTTTGAAACTGGTGTTAGGTTTTCAGAATGCAGCGGAGTGTTAATCAACGATACTCCATAAAGTTTTGTGTAAAACTAAACAAATCGGCTACTGAGACGCTTGCCATGTTACAATAAGCCTACGGGAAGGATTCTTTGTCCAAGGCTCAAGTGTTTAGGTGGCACAAAGCCTTCAAATACGGAAGAGCAGATCAAAACTGAAGTCCATGCTCATTGCCTTCTTTGGCACCTAGGGAATAGTGCACAAAGAGTCCGTGCCACCCGGACAGACAGTTAATGCAGATTTTTACTAGGAAGTGCTTCAAAGATTGAGGAATGGAATCGCGCGCTTCCGCCCGGAGCTCACAAACAATTGGATTCTGCATCACGATAATGTGCCGGTTCAAACATCCTTCAAAATGACTCAGTTCCTGGCAAAACATAACGTCCCAACGCTGCCCCAACCACAGTACAGCCCTGATCTGTCACCGCCAGACTTTTTTCTATTCCCTCGTTTAAAATCCAGCTTAAAAGTTCATCGTTTTGACAATCTGGAGAACTTGAAAACGTAACGCCCGTTCTGAACAGCATTCCAGCTTAAGACTTCCAGGCGGGCATCAATGGGTGGCAGAGTCGTTGGCAACGGTGTATTAATGTAGGAGGGGACTATTTTGAAGAATATTAACTGTCTGTAAAATTATCTTCAAATAAACAAATTTTATGGAATCAGTCTCATTATTTTCTGGACAGACCTTATACAATTTAACCTGACAGAAAAATCCCCTCATATGTTCAGAATAGAACCTGACCAAGCAGCACTCTGAATGCAGTAAACTGTTCGTACCTGTAGACGCCATTGTTTTACTTTCTCCTAGTATGGATACATGAAATCAGTTTTCGGACTTTTCGTCTTATGTTGTTTAAATACTCCGTTGTGTTGCTCCAGTGCTACGTTAATTCAACCACCAACCATTAAATACTATAGTTAAATCTCTTTAACATGAATTTGAAGGGGCCGTAAAAAAAGATAAAATAAAACATTCGTGTCCTTACAAATTTATTGCACAATTTTTGGTTCACAGATAAATGGTATTCTTTATCACGAAGATTATCCAGATAATTCTTGATTATGCAGAATATTCTTGATTATACAGATAATTTTTGATTATACAGATAATTTTTGATTATACAGATTCTTCTTTATTATACATTTTTTGTCTTGAAATAGCCGTTATCGATTTTTGTGGGGGTTTATTTGTGACATTCTCAAAGAGCATCTTTGATGCGGTGAACGCTGTTTCACTCAGCAGATGAATTTTCACTGCCTAACAAAAACGGGTGAACCATTTCTAAGCCATCAGTAGCTTCTTTTAAAGAAAGCGCAGTAATTACTTCGTGTTCGGAATCATTTATATTCTACACTCTCTTCCACATATAAATGATCTACAGTTTCGGATACCTTTAATGTTTCTGACAGTAAAAAGGAGAGTGTATCGACCGCTACCGAGACTAGTTCCCGGTCCGCGGTGCTCAGGAAACCAGGTAAAGCTGTTGGACCTGGGAGCAAAATGCTCCACCGCTAAAAAGAAGGAAGAAGAAACGAAAAAGAGTAGAACATTCCATGGAGATGACGCCGTGTGGTGTTTACATTATTTGATGTTGTGTAAAAGTTATCATGCATATATTCCAGTCTTTAAGTAAATAAATGATGTTCTTTTAAAGTCGATTGGTCTGATCTAAAAGACTAAAGTGGTGACCTGACGAAGCACGCGACCGAACTGGCCATCAAACTTAAAACGGCTACATAGGCTTAGGCAGCATCGCAGAACTCTCTTACGGACTCGACAATTTAAAATGACTTCAGAATACGACTCCGAGTAAGGAACACACGTAAGGGTTGCTGTGAAAGCACCGCCCTTTTGGAGAGCAAAACCGGAGATATGGTTCAAACAAATGGATAGCCAATTTGTTTTGGCGAATGTGACTTTAGAGATACGAAGACAGATACGAAGTTCCACTACGTCGTATCTGTCTTGCAACCAGAGGGGCTCGACGTGATGGGAGATATAATCCTCAATCCACCGGAAGAGAAACCGTACACAGCAATCAAGAATCGGCTATGCTCCCAGTTAGCTGTGTGTGATTCAGAAGAGAAAAAACTACAGGACCTAATTACAGGTTTGCAACTTGGTGACAAGAAACCATCGCGCCTCTTATTGGAGATGAGGAGCAAGGCATGTGCGCCTATAAATGACAGTCTGCTTAAATCTCTGTTTTTACAGCGTTTACCTACTAACGTGCGGCATATATTGGCAATTTCCGACAAGCCTTTAGAAGAACTTGCACAGATGGCTGACGGAATCATGGCTGCTGCAGATAACGGTATCTCAGTTCATGAAATAAAAACTGATGATAACCAAGCAATTTTAATGGACATTTCAGCACGCCTCGAAACACGCTCTCGACCACAATCAAGAGGCCCACAACAACGTTATGACAGTCGCCGTTCAGACATTCGTCAATCCGAAAATTCGGAGCACTGCTGGTATCATCGGCGGTTCAAGGAATGTGCCACTAAGTGTACCCAACCATGCACATTTCAAGCGGAAAACCAGTAGGGCCGTCACTTGACGCCCCGGGTGACTGCAAGGCCGAGATTCATCGTTTGTATCTCACAGACAAGTCAACTGCTGCAAAATATCTTATTGACAGGAGCTGATGTTTCCGTGATTCCGCGTACAACTGTGGAGCAGGGGCTTCCTCCTGCCAAATTACAACTGTTTGCCGCCAATGGAACAACAATCCCCACATTCGGACAAAGACTGCTGAAGCTCGACCTGGGTTTACGCAGAGTTTTTCACTGGCCATTTATTATTGCCTCGATTCCTCAACCCATCATTGGTGCTGACTTCTTGCGACATTTTGGGTTGCTGGTGGATATCCGACAAGAACGTTTGGTCGACCCACTAACTCAACTACATTCGAAAGGAACAGTGACAGCCAAAGATACTTGCATCAAATCAGTCAGTGGGAATACAGCATTCCATCGTTTGATTGCTCAATTAAATGCCCTGACAGAAGCACACACAATCACAAGGCAAGTCAAACACAACGTCAAGCACTGCATAAAAACGACCAGTTTTTTCGAGACCTCGAAGGCTGTCTCCTGATAAACTCAAAGCTGCCAAACAATAATTTGAGTATCTGGTTGCAACTGGAGTCTGCAAGCCATCCTAAAGTTGCTGGGCATCTCCACTACATATGGTAATAAAAAGCAATGGAGATTGGCGCCCCTGTGGAGACTATAGATGGGTTAACTGTGTTACCATTCCCGACCGATATCCGGTAGCACACATTCAAGACTGTCTCCAAGTATTCGAGGGTAAGCAGGTGTTCTCAACCATTGACTTGACTAAAGCCTACAACCAAATTCCGATGTCTGAGGAAGATATTCCAAAAACAGCTGTTGCAACACCATTTGGACTTTTCGAGTTCTTATTCATGCCATATGGACTGTCAAATGCTGCTGCTACATATCAGAGATTTATTCACCAATGCCTAAGAGGCCTGGAGTTTTGTGTTCTTTACTTCGATGATGTTCTGGTAACATCAGAAGATGAGACCGAACATTTACAACATCTTAAGCAAGTTTTCCAACGCTTTGAAGAATGGGGTGTGGTCCTCAATGCATCTAAGTGTCTACTGGGCAAGCCATCTGTCAAGTTTTTGGGTCACATGATAACTCCAGAGGGCATTATCCCTCTCCCAGAGAAGGTTTCCTCCATTATCAACTTTCCTAAACCGGAAACTGTTAAGGAGCTCCGCCGGTTTCTGGCAATGAGTAATTTTTACAGACGCTTTGTACCTCAGGCTGCAAAAACACAAGCAACGCTCAATGCATATCTGACAGGTGCAAAGAAAAATGACAAGACACCCATTGTCTGGACAGAAGAGACCACAATTGCACAATTTGAAAAATGTAAGAGATACCAAGCGGATGCCACCATCTTGTACCATCCCTCCACTACTGCTCCACTGGCCATAGCAGCTGATGCATCAGACACGGCTATGGGGGCTGCTTTACATCAGCAGGTGACCATAGGATGGCAACCTCTTGCTTTTTACTCTAAAAAGCTGACCCCTGCCCAGGAAAAGTACAGCGCTTATGACAGGGAGTTGCTTGCTGCTTACATGGGCATTAGGCATTTTCGACACATGGTGGAAGGCCGTTCTTTCAGTTTATTTACAGACCATAGACCACTGACATTTGCATTTCGTCAGAAAGAGGACAAGTGTTCCCTTAGACCAGGGGTCGGCAATCTGTGGCTCGCGAGCCGCATGCGGCTCTTTTGATGTAAAGTTGCGGCTCTCCAGTTTCATACGAAAAAATTAATAATTTATCATCAAAACCCTTAAAAAATAAGAAATATATTTTTAAATACCTAATTTTTCAATAGCTTCTATTTTCATAATCGTTAATAACAAATCTCTACGCTTAACATGACCGCAATGAGATAAATTTGAACTATTGTTTTGTTCTTAGAGATGAGACTGCGTGACCATGTTTATCTTTCAGCCAATTGCATTCCATTTCCGTCTCACCCAAACAGCCACCGTCTAGAGCAGGGATGGACAAACTGTTTCGGTCGCGGGCCAAAAGTCGAAAAAAAAAAGTTTGGCGGGCCAAGATAAATTTTTCTAAAATTTTAAAAACAATATACCAGTATTACAATTTAAATATGTTAATGAGATAAATGAAATTCCGATTTCATTTTTAAAAGTTCCTTATATTGAGGTTCGAAGTGAGATGTACTGATTCTAAGGAACGAGGGTAAATGCTCATCAGTCAGTCTACTTCTGAAATAATTCTTTCTAAGGTTCATAGTTGAAAACACTTGTTCACATATTTAAGATGAAGCAAACATAGCACTGATTTTCTGGGCGTGAGATATTAAATTTGGGAAATTTACTTTCGATAATGATTTGTAAAACTCTAACTTTGGCATATTTAGAAACAACTGCATGAGATGATTGTTAGATTACAACTCAATTAATTCAAGCTGCAAATCTGACCTCACTGCTTCACAATTTACGTTGAAAGGCATGGTAAAAATATCCAATTCTGTTTGAATGACACTGAAATCTTGAAATCTGCGTTCGAACTCAAAATGCAGTTTTTTCAAGCCGTCTTCATAATTCTTAAGTTCCTCTTCATTTACTGAGGGTATTGAATTTAACCTCGAGAAATGAGACAGGTCGTTCTTAGCTAGCTGCCCAGCAAACAGATTAAGTTTAAAAGCTTTGAGATGGGCCCAGATATCGTCGATAAATTAATTTTCCCCTTGCATCTTGACATTCAAGTTGCTCATATGACAAAGAAGATCTGTGAAAAATGCAAAGTCCGAAAGGCATTCTGTATCTTCTAACATTTCGCACTGCGCAGAACACTGTTTCTCATGGAAGAACGACACAATGTCGTCTTTCAGCTGCCAAACTCGCTTGAAAACACATCCTGCAATAAGCCACCTTACTTTCGTGTAATACAGTACATCAGAGTATTCAGATTGCACGGACTGAAGAAATTCTCGAAATTCTATCCGTGGGCTGGATAAAACCTTCTGGGGGCTGGAGTTGGCCCGCGGGCCGTAGTTTGCCCATCCCTGGTCTAGAGTGTAGACAACACGTCTAGAGGATGAGATGGTGAGTACGTCAAAGATTGTTTTATACGTGCATCTGAAGAACTGATTCGCAATTTTAAAAACAAAGCAGACATCATGAAAAAAATCAAAGATTTGCCATTATCTGCTAAAACAGTGCAAGGCAGAACTGCTAAAATGTCTTCAAATGTAACACATATGCAAGTGGAAGACATTCAACTGGTTTCTGCCTTATCACTTGCTATAGATGAGTCTTGCGACATAAAAGACACGGCACAAGTTACCCTTTTCGTCAGGTATATGCCGTCCCAAGGTCCAAAAGAACTGCTAGGATTGCTACCGCTCTCAGGGTAAACTCGTGGAGAAGATATAGCAAACGCTGTGCAAAAATGTCTGGAAGACAATGGAATCGATATAAATAAAATCGTTTCTATAGCAAGTGATGGAGCCAGAAGTATGAAAGGAATACATAGAGAGGTAACATCAATTATAAAAAAATAAACCAAATATTTCCGGCCGAAATAGTTGAGGTCATGAACTTGGTAATTAAGATTATTAACAGCATCTTGGCAAAAGCACTCTACCATCGTCAGTTTAAAGATTCCTTGAAGAAATAGATAGCCAGTTTTCTGACCTACTTCTGCACAATAAAGTGCGATGGCTTTCCAGAGGTAACGTATTGCAACGTTTTGCTTTGTGCTTGAGTGAAATAAAAACATTCTTCAATAAAAAAAATCATTGACCATCCCGAACTGGAAGAAGACAAATGGCTGCAAAATTTCAACTTCATGGTAGACACCACAATGAAACTAAATGAACTAATCCAAAACTGCAAGGAAAGGGAAACCCAGCCTACGCCTTGCTTGAAGAAGTAGTTTGTTTCGAAAAAACAATACTTCTTTTTGTTGAAGACATGGAGAGAGAGAGCGGTAAATTACTTCATTTTAAAAATCTGAAGCAATATCACAATGAGACCAATGCAACTATTGACACGAATGACTTTAGCATAGCTTTAAAAAACATGAGGGATGGATTCGTTGAGAGATTAGAGCAATTCAAAACAAACAAAAGTACTTTCGCGTTCATAGTAAATCCTCTCAACACAAATACAAATGAGATCGCTTCAAATGCAATTGCTAGATTTGAAAACCAAAGACTTGTGGAGTGGCAAGTTCACAGAACTCAAGAGCAAGTTGGAAGAGTTGGAGGTCCAGAAATGCATACACGTCGCGCAACACAAGTGGACTATAGCTCTATAGCATCTATAGCTCTAAAAGAAATTCCGCAAGTTGAGGCCTTCATATTCGGCGCATGGAATAGTCTTCCAGAATACTACAGTGAGGTGAAGAAGTTGGCATATGGTTACGCAACAGTTGCTGACGATCTTCAGGTCGACATATTCGTGCGAGCAAGAGTTCTGTTGCATGAATATAATAAAGAGTAAAGTAAGAAGTCAACTAACAAATAAAAATCTAGAGTCGTGCTTGAAACTTAAAACAACAAGTTATAAGCCAGATTTAATCAAACTTTCAAAAGGCATGCAAAGCCAATGCTCCCATTGATGTAACTATCTATATTTGTGTTTTTAAATGAATAAATATTAATCCGTATTTAAAGCCGTTTATTTTAAAACAAAAATCGAATATATATATATAAGCAAATACTATAATAATGATACGAAAAATTTTAGTGGCTCTTTAAAAACTGGGAAATTTTGTAAATTGTGTCTTTTGGCTCTTCCGTAACAATAGGTTGCCGACCTCTGACCTAGACAAACCAGACAATTAGACTTTATAGGTCAGTTTACCACAGATATTCGCTATCTAAAAGGGGTAAACAACGTGGTAGCTGATGCACTGTCCAGGGTACACATTTCTACCATCAGTACACCTTCCACTATCAATTTCCAGCATACGGCTCTGGAGCAACTAAATGATGCAGAGCTGCAAGACATCCTGTAATCAACAACAACAACTACTTCACTCGTGCTACAACCACTCCCTGTTGGCGAACCAGCCGTCACTCTACAATGTGATGTATCCACAGGACGCATTCGCCCATTTGTGCCAGAGTTGTATCGCAGGGTAGTGTTCAATGCCCTTCACTCACTATCACGCCCTGGAGTTCAGGCCTCAATCAAGCTGGTCAGTGAAAGATACGTGTGGCCTTCCATGAGAGCAGATGTGACATCTTGGGCTCGGGCATGTCTACAGTGTCAACAATCTAAGGTGTCGCGCCATACAAGAAGCCAGATTGGTAGTAGTTTCGTTCCCCCAAGCTCTAGATTTAAACTTACACATTGACCTGGTTGGGCCACTCCCTCCATCACAGGGTTTTCGATACTGCCTTACCTGTGTGGATCGTTTTTCAAAGTGGCCAAAGGCTTTTCCTCTGGTAGATATATCTGCACATTCTGTGGCAACAGCTTTCTACTCTGATTGGGTCTCCAGATTTGGATCCCCAATGCGGTTGACTACCGACCAGGGAACACAGTTTGAATCGTCTCTTTTCAATGCACTAACCGATTTTTTGGGCACCGCTAGACACCACACCACCGCGTATCACCCAGCTGCCAATGGCTAGGTAGAGCGATTTCATAGACAGTTGAAATCTGCGATTATGGCCCATGGCAACATCCAGTGGACAACAGTACTGCCTACAATTCTCCTTGGGCTCAGGGCTACTTGGAAGGAGGTTCTACAAGCAACGACAGCAGAAATGGTCTATGGAACACCTCTTCGCATCCCTGGAGAATTCCTACCAGATCCGCCCACTTTTGTAGGGAGACTTCGGGAAAGCATGCAGCGCCTCCTAGCTCCTGTGACCCAACCACATGGTCAACAGGCTGTCTTTATCAGCAAAGATTTGGGGAAATGCAGCCATGTATTTCTGCGAACTGATGCTGTTCGAAAAAGTTTACAGCCACCTTATACAGGGCCCTTTGAAGTCATTGAGCGCAGTGCCAAAACTTTCAAGATCTTGACGAGAGGAAAGCAAACAACTGTGAGCATTGATAGGGTAAAGTCATCCTACATCACCCGAGACGATGCACAGAACTGGAGTACCCACATGCCAATCCCAACATCTTCCTCTGAAGAAGGCATTGAACAACCGAATCTTGAAAGGACAACACGTTCAGGCCGTCGAGTACGTGCGAAACCACGGTACAACTGATATATCGCTGTCACTGGCGGGGGGGCTATCTGTAGCGACCGCTACCGAGACTAGTTCCCGGTTCGCGGTGCTCAGGAAACCAGGTAAAGCTGTTGGACCTGGGAGCAAAAAGCTCCACCGCTAAAAAGAAGGAAGAAGAAACGAAAAAGAGTAGAACATTCCATGGAGATGACGCCGTGTGGTGTTTACATTATTTGATGTTGTATAAAAGTTATCATGTATATATTCCAGTCTTTAAGTAAATAAATTATGTTTTTTTAAAGTCGATTGGTCTGATCTAAAAGACTAAAAGAGAATACGATTATCTTTAAGTTTCGAAAATTTGTTCGTCTTAACAAGCGATTACTGCAACCCAAATTCTTAAACGAATGATTAAAATTATTTGAATATACGTTTGGATGGGGATTGGAATAAGTTTGTATTGTATTATCAGTAATTCGTTTTAAGCGAGTTCGTCTTAATGAGGTTTAACTGTACGCGTACACTACCCTACAATAATGGACCGGACAGCAAGCTGAAGGCTTTAATAGGGGGATGGTCACCCACGTGCTGCAATTACACTAGCAACCCTACTGGGCATACTTTCAACAAGGTTTCGATATACAGCTATGGGTATTTGTGTTCATTCCTGCTGCAAGAATGTCGCCCGCTCAGTTGTAGATTTCGGACGTGGCTCCCTGGTCCGTAAGCGTCGCTCTAACTCGTCCACAGATGTTCTATGGGACTTAAGTCGGCACTCTGAGCAGGCCAGGGAAGACGTTTTACATCCATATCTTCCTACCACTGCTTGACAGAGGATGTAACATGACACGGAGCGTTGTCTTCCTGGAAGTAACATTCGTCCATTCCATAAAATTGCCAGAGCGTAGGAAGTAACTGATTGTCCAAAATGTCCATGAAGGCGTCGGAATTCAATTTACCAGAACAACATGCAAAGGTCTCGGGTCATACCAAGAAGAACATCCGAAAACAAGTAGTCGTATTTTATGCAAATCCGCTGGAGTCCGGTCCCTTATTGTAGGGTGTATATGGGGAGATATGAATGCGATGAAGTATGATCAGTAATGAGTCCGTGACTGGAAACTTGATCAAGAAATGAGTAGCGATTATACACTCGTGTCCATAAATTAAGGATAATTCAGAATCACACGGAAATCGAACTCTAAAGTAAAAATTTCACCTGTAGAATTATCGCACACATCTTCAAGAATAATATCCAAATTGCAGGAAGCCATCAGATGATGCCGATAGTGCGTCACAATGACGAGAGTGTAAGAGAGGTGTATAAAAGGAATGATAGCAAAGAAGTAAAATTGTTCACAAGAGTTCTGTAAGTCGCTCAGTGCCACAACCGAATAGCTATGGCACAGAGGTCGTATGTCGAGGATTTTTTAAGTGGTAGAATTATCGGCCGCCTGGAATGTGGGCGTACTCAGACGGAAGTTTCAGTGGAACTTGGAATCGGCCAAAGTGTCATATCTAGGCTTTGGCAACAGTTCCAAAATGATGGAAATGTCAGTAGAAGTTGCAGTACAGGTCTCCCCCTAGTTAAAACTCCGAATGACGACAGGTATTTGGCAGTAACTGCAAAAAGAAGCAGACGGAGCACAGCATCTGACCTTTCTCGTCAGCTATCTTCAGCCACGGGTACGACAGTTTCAAGGCAAATCGTTTACAGACATTTGGGACATATTAGTCTATATGCTCGCAGACCTGTCAGATGAGTTCCGCTCACGGCAACTCACTGTCACCAGCGGTTAACCTGGAGTTGAGAACATGCAATGTGGACATCGTCACAGTGGGCTTGTTAGATGTTGTCCGACGAGTCCAGGTTTAGCTTGCAGGCTGATTCACGGCGGACGTTCATATGGAGGACGCCAGATACCCGCTACCATCAAGACAAGATCAACGAACGACACCGTTACGGTGGTGCAGGATTGCTCGTTTGGGGCGGAATTATACTGGACTCCAGAACATATCTATATGTTCAAATCGGAACCATGAGAGGCCAAATTTATCGGGACATCATTCCGGAACAACGTGTACGTTTGTATAGGAGTGCCATGGGCGCAGAATTTGTGTTTATGGATGACAATGCCCGTCCTCACCGAGCAAACGTTGTAAACGAATGCCTTGAATATGATATCACCCGTATGGAATGGTCAGCATTCTCACCTGACTTGAATCCGATAGATCATTTGTGGTACATGCTTGGCAGACGAGTTGAACCCCATCAACCTCCTCCTACATGTGTACCGGAACTTCTGAGATCATTGCTTGCTGAGTGGAGGGATCTTCCCCAAGATCAGCTCGATAATTTGATCCACAACATGCCTAGGCGTTGTACGGACTGTATTTCGTCGTCTGGGAGACATACAATGTATTAACCATGATACCAACCATGCCATGTTAAGTTTTTGTAAGATCGATATTTTTTGTAATTGCTCCAGTGAGCAAAAATCGTAGTTTTTATGAATGGTATCATACATACGCCATATTTTTTGTTCTTTATCTTTTGTTTTATAAATGGGCTTTATGAATAAGTCACGTTTGTTTTGTTCCTGATCCTTTATTTGCCGGAGCTGGCATTATCCTTCATTTATCGACATGAGTGTAAATAGAATGCATCAGAGATTAATACTTTGGGACTTTGCTACATATTCATGGATGGCTAACCATCACAGTAGACGGCAACTTTCATCTGTTTTATTACTAAAACCTAAACGTTAATGACTGAGTTTGGTCAGCCAGCTGATAAAGAAATCTTAAAAATTTCTTCGCTTAGTTTAAATTTTAAAAATATCACTTCTTTGCGAGATATTTTCAATTTTGAGACCCTCTCAAAACAAGGACTAAAGCACTCACCTAGAGAGCGATATTCCTCTGGTGCTTCGAACGCCAGATTGAGAATTTGGCCCATTTTGTTAACAAGATATGAAAGAAAACATTTTCTCGAAAAAGTTTGTTTAATTATCAATATGTAACATGCTCCAAAAGACGAGCAGTTTTCATGTTTTAAAATTGTAGAATTCTTCTTAGAAAATATCCTCTATGGAAAATTAGTGTTTTCAATTTATTGGATATTAATTCGACAAAATTTTGTCCTCAAACTCGAAGAATAGTGTTAAATTGAAATAGTAACCCCCATGGAAACCTGCATTCGGTCCAGTAATTCTTTCTGTAGATTCCTCAAGCACGCCATGCGCATTGATTTTTAGCAACTTAGATTCTCAATACATTATTGAATTATAATATATTTCTTAGCTTAGTTTATCTCGTTGTTTACACATATGGTAGCTAAGGCAGCTCCATATAGAGAACTAGCCACTGCGTGGCCTGCACGGCGTTGCCCGTGGCAGTTCTTTTCGTGGGGTCAGGAGTGACCACTGCTCGCTAACCCCTGGTGATGCTTCGTAAACCAACACCACGGGCGACGCCGTGATGGCCTCGTCATTGTCAAATGCGGCCAAATTCGAATTGCGAAGAGATCCAATCGGCGTGACGTCACAACCTCATCCGAAAATATAAATATTCAATTGAAAAATTATTCATTAAAGAAAATTAAAAGAAAGAAATTATTTATTTTAGAAAGAAGATTTAAGGTATCGATCCAATGTAAAATTGCCCTTGCCAGTGACAGTTCTTTTCGTGGGGTCACAATCGCGAAGACGATTCCAAAGGACATAAAAGTGGTGATGTCATTGACTAATGCGCCCATATTCGTTTTGCAAAAAATAAAAAAGTCCCAATTGAAAAATTATTTATTTAAAATAAATCAAATGTAAGGTATCTATCTGGTGTAAAATTTTCCGCAGATTTCAAATTCGTTGAAATTTTCAATTTATCTTTAACAATCCCGATTTTACAAAAAAGAACAAAACAATGCCAGCCAAAAAAATTTTTAATTTGTTTTGCTTCCCTCTAGAATTGTTTGAGTGCAGGAAATGGAATCTGTGATTTCTCGATAGTGAAGGTCAAATTCGTATGGGAAAAAATATAAAAGTTACAATTTAAAAATTATTTATTAAAAGAAAATCATACTTTTCGCTATCGATCTAATGCTTTCGTTCAAATTTTTACTCCATCTTTTTCGATCTAGTAGATAGAAAAAAGAAGTACATAACTCCAGATAAAACTTTATTTTTTTTGTTCGTCCGCTGAAATCGTTGCTCGGAAAATCAAACGGAAACGAAAAAAAATAAATTAAGAATATGTTATCTCTTTATGCTGTTGCCATTCTATAGAAAACAATACAAATTAAATTCCGATAAATTAATTTTAAAATGTTCTAGATTGAATTCTAAAATTCGGGCTGGACTGAAAAATTGCAAAAATTTAGGACTATCTGTGTGCATAATTTTATTAGTGTAAGTGCCATTGATTCGTCAGGGCGCTACATAGAGACACACAGACAAACACTTGCTTTTATAACTGTAGAGAAGATTAGCTAAAAGGTAGCTCTTGTAAAAAGAAAATTATGAGACCGAGTATGACTACACCGTTGCTTTCTAAGATCGTACTGGGAAATTGAATTACTATAACCAGTAAGTTCACCATGAGTTTAGAAACTTACCTAAGATTTTAGATACAAATCTAGTTTGATGTAATATGGATATGGAATAAGAATTTCTTAGCGTGAGGAGCAATGATTCGAAGACGTATTGAAACAATTCCGAATCTTTTTCACTAAGCAAAAGATGTGTACTGTAACTAGAGTCTGTGTAAAAATATTACATGTATTTTATTTTTATTTGTGCTTAAGAACTAATTGAATATACTTTTTTTAATTAAGCTTTGTGTGTTTGGAATCATTTTTGTTTGCCTATTAGATGCCATTTTTCCAAATCGGCAATTTTGAATTTAACTTTTTTTAATTCACAATTTTTTTTAAAGTTTGATACATTATCTACAAACAATGCGAATCTTGTTTATTTGTTGTGATTTAGCATTTTCATTATCCAAAGAAACTCCATTCCTCTACCTTTAGTACCTTAAAAAATCAGGTGTTCCATATTACGTGATTTTACCCTATTTATGATATCTGTTTCCCCGTGAACATGAAGAAAAACACTTTTCCTGTGTTTTCAATACTTTTCGCCACTCGAAGCCTTTCAAATGTTTCTAAATCTCGTATATCTCTGGATGAATGTTTCGAAACGATTCATGCTTTTTCAGGTTTGATAAAAAGGTATAATTATTCCACTACTAGTTAACCACTAGCAGTGGAATAAGTACACAGTAATAAGTACCACCAATGTACCCAGATATTTTTCTTACAATTGTAGTTTTCTTACAAGTACTCTAAAAACTCATTTGAGAAAAAGGAACAGAATCTTTTACATGTATAAGGGTATGCAAATTTTCAATTATAGATACTTCAAAGAATATTTTTCAAATAATCTTCAAAACAACTGATGATTTTGAGCTACAAAACAACATTTCCTGAACTTGCTATTCAGATGGCGCTTAATAGTTTTATTTAAGATAGCCAACACAATCAAATAGTTCAGTTTTAATTACTTCGTACAAAAATCATAGCAAAACGTATAACATCAAAGTATGCAGTATCGAATGAGACATTAGTTGTTAATTGTAGTTTGACCATGCTTCTTTGCAAAGAACATGCACATAACTAGTAATAAAAGCATACACTATTAAATTGATTGATGAATGATTGGATCTTGTTTCTTTGCATAGCAGAGCATACACAGAAAAAATTTACGTATTTTTACAATTAAATAACATTTATCACATGATTTTTGATGTCATTAATGAGTTTAGCACACATACTATATATACACACAAAAGCATACCCATAGACAGGGTTTGATAATATAATCTAAGACTGATCAAAACAAAATTGTACTCATTTCTCTAAAATCCTCTTTTCTGCCTATTTAACCATTTTGAACCTCTGTGGATTGTAGAATTTACCTTAAGATACATTTTTTTCTGGAACATCTAACAGAACCTGTAACATTTACATTAACTGTATAGTCTCCTTCATAGTTATTTTAAAAACATAGCCTCTGGATTTATGATGGAGAATGTTATTTATTTCAAATATGTTTCGCTACTATTAGCGTGTTTTTCACTTGAAATCATATTTGATATAGGTACTAATCATAATTCATCAAATTTTGGCAGGTCGGTGGTTATCAACGTAGTGTCTGATCTGCCATACCATCCATAATTGGGCATTACAGAACATTCGACCACTCACCGCTTTTTTTGCTACCAAATTGACTTGTCTTGCATAAACATGTTAACAAACCATGTCATTTTATTTTCGTAGCAGAAAAATGACGCAAAAATATTCCACTCCCTTTTTATACAGTCATCCATCGGTAATAAGCATCTAAGGCAGAGGTGGAAACGGGCTATGCGTTTTAAGAAATCGATGCTAAATTCGTTACGGGTTAATGAGTACATTCAGCTGCTATTGATGCTGTTATGGTCAATAGCTGAAGTATTTACAAACTCTCCTCTTGCCAGGGAAAACAGAAAGCGACTCAACTATGACAGCCCGAGGAAGGCCAGAATTGATTCAGCTGTTTTCGAGAACCCCGAGTGGAAATGTAGTTTGTTTAAATATATCTCAATCCTAGAATAATAGACATATAATAATCGGACTAAAGGGCAAAGATGAAGATAGTGCTATATTTCTCTACCGTTTTTGGTATATGTAAGTTACAACTTAATTGTTTAATTTTTAAACAACGTGCATGATGTGCCTATAATTTAGATTCTTTTTACGATAAGTATAGTTTATCTTTCATATCTGTTTCATCTATTTTAAATATTTCGGCTCGTTCTCGTATCATAATGGTATGCAATTAAATAGTCTAAGCTACTGCTTATACATATGAACTACATCTTAATAAATTATTTGACAATATTATGCTGTTAATGCCATGAAAGCTAGAATAAAACACGTTTTGTGTTTTTATATTTTACTGCACAGTGTTTTACATTCAGTGTATAAAACAAATGTACAGAAAATTAATTTTTAAACGAAACATCAAGCCAAGTTTGTTTTTATTGATGAGTAAGTGTTGTTCCCAGAAAACCAATTCTCCAATCCTACTATCTTAAAGTCCGCCGCGTCTCAGTGGGTTGGTTTTACCCATTGCACTATCAATCTGCGAGTTGCAGGCGGCACATGTTCGTTTCCTGTTACCTACCGCGTGTATTTCTCCTGTATCAGTTCAAGTTTCCATATATGAGGCGTTTAAAGCCAAAGTGGTGTAAAGTCCATTAAACATTGTCGCGAGATAAAGAGACTTTTAGTTGAATAGTAGTCACAGAGCTTCATTGAATGCATAATCTTGTACTGTCATTTGTGTGGTTATTTGGGGAATTAAGAGTCACACCACCTTTCCAATAAGTAGTTTTCCATATTCAGAATTTGTTACCAGTATAAACTCAGATTTTTCAGAAAGTGGACTTACACCACTTTGGCTTTAACAGGCTCATATGTGCATGCCCATAACAGGAAGTGTAATTTGTGTTGGACGCAGTATGCCCACATATGGGCCCTTGAGTCATAAAACAAATCTTATTTTTAAAGAATCGCATTTTACAATAGTACAACATTTCAGAATTATTCTCAAACAATAAATTTTCTCAGCAATTGTCACTTATCTTTACTATACTTGATGTTACGCATGTTGTGTATGTATCTTACATTCCTCATCCCATATTTTACAGCAACAAATTCAATGTGAAACAATCCACTGATAACAATTAACTATAAGTACCTGTAGCATAATGCAATCTGTATCGCACCCCGACAAGAAAAGTGACACAACTCAAAAAATAAAAATTTGTGATGTTATGTCATTTAAAAATATGTGTGAGGTTCCCCAGCGTGTTACATTACTATTCTCTAGAATATAATAGAAGTTGCTACTTAAATACTTACCTAAAATTTAAAAGAAGCTTATGCTATTGCAATATGTTTTATAGCATCCTTTAAGTTGGTGTGTGATGTTTCTCAAATTCTACTATTTTGAATTGTGTCACTTTTCTTGCCGGGGTGTGATATGATAAAGTGCATCAGCCGGTTATTGCCAGTCCCAAGACAGGTAAAATATTTCTGAAAATACCAACTCAGAATTGAGTGAAAATAAACTAAATAGCATTACAATAGATTATTTTCATTTAGAAATTCAGTTTTCGTTTTCGAAAGGTGACGAATACCGCCCGATCTTTAAGCGGCTTCCCCGTGAAAACTGCTTTTGAAGTAAAAAAGAGCTTTATTTTTGTCATGATGTCAATTCAATGGGGCCCTGATCAAAATAATCTGGCCATGTGGCTATGGCAAGGATATCAGGACAACATATGCAAGCGGGAGGGGAGGGGGGGGGGCTAAAGAGACTCGACCTTTTCCCATAATGGTTGGTTGGTTGGTGTCGTGTCATGGATAGAAAATAAATTTAAATAGGACCGAAGGTCCCGTATACAGCATCTGCGATTTGAAGGCAATTTTCTTCATATAAGTCTTCCCGCGGATTGTCACTTATTTGCTGCAATTGCGCCAAAATAGTGAGACAGGTGAAAAGATGTTTGGGGGTTAGTTCTATGTCTGGGCAGTTTTTGCAGAGGCAGTAAGTCCTTTTCCCGTCTTTATTAATCTTCATCACCCTAAAGTGTCCCGTCCGGAGTCTTGTTAGTGTGCTGGCGAGAGTTCCACTGGTACTAATTTCGGGGGTTTGGTGTTTGATTTTGATTTTCCTACCGTTGAGTTTTGCCCTAGCCACCGAATTGATATCGCTGAGAGTGACATGAGTAACCTTGTTGGTGTTTAAAAGTCTTGCTTCTTTTGCCAGGGCATCAGCCAACTCGTTTTCAGCAATGCCAACATGCGCGGGAATCCACTGCATGGTGCACTGTTTCCCCAAATGGAGGATATTACGAAGTGTACGGTGAATATTTATAATGAGCCCCAAAGAACCCCTTTGAATTGCCTGAAGAGCAGCTTTGTAGTCACTGAAGATGATTAACCCTTTATCTCTTTCATTTTCTTCAAGATTTATATACTCCTCTAGGGCTTTTTGGATGGCAATGAGTTCACAAGTGTAGTTTGAAGCTATTTTGCCTCCTCCGATTTTAAATTGCTTTGTGCTTATACTCTGTGGGAAGGAAAAGTTGACACCAGCTCCTCCGTAATATATGTCTTAAAAGCAATACAAGGGACCGCAGTTGGAAAAGCAACAGATTTAACAACCGGAGTTCAGCGGCGGCATAACCGTAAATGGGCTGTTTGCTTTATAATACAAAATTCAAAGCTTATTCAAAATTACGAAATTTTATTTGGCAGAGGGAAACGAGAGTAGGGTCAATCGAGGTGATTGTAAACAAAATTTGAATATTCACTTTCAATCCCTATTTTCAAACTCTTGATGAAGTAATTAAACATTGTTCACCCTACTAAACTAAGTTGTCACTGTCCTTACTTTGAAATTTTACTGTTACGAAGATTCCAGAAAAGAAATTTCACACCGTATACTCGGCTGTATACAACAATCCCACGAGTTTACAATTACCTCTGAAAGTAGGGGTGATTTGTAAACAACGATTTTCCTCCTGATATTGAATATTGAACACGTAACAGTACGAGCTGTAGTCATGGTAGTAGAAGGAACAATGGTATTTTGATACTTCAAATACCATGATTTGATGATACTTCTAATAAATACCATGATCATCAGTTACCCAGATTTGATGTTAACATTTACCTCCTCTCACTTCTTACCCCAGCAAAATAAAGTGACAGTTGAAAGTTGCATTGATCATGAGGTGAACTTCTAGGAATACATAAGAATAAATAATTCAATCATTTATTGAACAAAGTAATAAATGTAATTAATGTAAAAAACAAAAAAATACAAATTTCAAAATTAAAAAAAAAAAAAATTTTAATTACAAATTGAAAAATGCAAAATTGGGGAAAGGGAAAGAACGTTACATTTTTTGCACATTAACAGTTCCCTCAAATTGGAAAAAAAAATTACCACCATTTTAGTAACAAGTTGGAAAAGGTAAAATTGATTTGACACGGTCTTTGGTAACACAGAATTTGTCTTTTTCAACTAGAACGAATTTAGTCTTTGCATTATCAATACTTTTGAGTCCGGTGGCCTCAAACTCCTCTTCTAAAACAACATCCACCCTTCATACATACGAAAAATGGGTTTTATTTCTCCCTTCAAGATCTACAAGCAGAAACGTAATCGTTTCAGTCTCTTCTCTAGGGATGGCTCCAAATATGTAACTTCCCCTAGAAGCTCGTCTTCTATATTTTTCTTGAAGGTTTGGAGATCTTCAAAGTCTTTATCGTCAATATCAGTCAATTCTTTCAATAGCTCCTTATCCTTGTTGTCCTCGAGTTCTCCTGCTTTCCTTTCCCATTTGCTTCTTTCTTGGTATCTTGCTTACTCTTGGCTCTTCTTTCTGTTCTTTTTCTTTTCTACCTCCTTCAGGCGTGACATAACTCGGTCAGTTGTAAGAACTTCACCATATGTGTGATGTTTTAGTAAATCAGTCTTGCTGCAACCATAAAACACAAAAAATGCAATAAAACGCAATTCATACGTACTAAATACGATTAAATACAAAATAACGCAGAAAAACACATTGGTTTCCCATCCAAATTGAACGAAACTGTTAGCAAAGTTATGTTTACAATTACCCCGTTACTTTAAAAATAGGGGGTAGTTGTAAACATCCAACTGAGGGTGTATTAAAGTTCCCAGAAGTAAAAGTCAGTGATTTTCTGTTAGAAACATAACTGACAATAGTAAAGAATTGGAACTACATACCTTTCAATATATTATGAAGGTTAGTATAAAATACAGCAGCAACTTTAAAACCGAAACGTTTCAACCATAATTTTTTTTACTAAACAGATTGTTATCAGCTGTGGTTCAAAGAAATGCAGGATCGCCACTTTACATCCTCAAGGTTACCACCTTTCAGATTTCACAAGTTTTAAGTTCCTCGGAATCCCACGTGGGCACTTGTATCGCTTGTTTACAACTGCCCAGCCTGATTCTACAGAACCAACCAACAAAATTTTGTTAGAAATACGTGCCGGTGCAACAAATTATCATTTATGTAGTGACTTAGACCTCTATATGGGATAAGGTTACTTCTAACATGTAAAAATAGGTTGATATTCTATTGCAAAAAAATAATAATATTTCTTAAAATAATGAATTCTTTCGTAATTATTCGTTTCATTTGTAATAATGTTTCTATAAATTATTTACAGCAAATATTTTACTTTTGTCAGAATTTAAAAAATAAAATTTTAAACTACAGGTACTTCAGTAAAGGTAAAATCGCATTTACAAAAGAAATATTGTTTCTCTGAAACTCAGGATGATTGATTGGTTTTGGTTCGTGAAACTAACTAAAAACCTCAAGTACTTAATTGAATAAACGTAATAGGAGCCTCGGTTTAGATTAAGCCATGTGTGACCACGCCATGGTTAATAGACTAGACAGGATTTCATTTCGGATGGCAACCAAAGTCAGAAGAGCAATTTTTATCAAATACGTTTGGTTATTGGTAATTTTTAATCAACGTCGTACTAGAGGAACACAACAGACTATTGACGACGGTCCGGGATCAATCCCTTTCGGGAAAGATCCGAGGACAACACCTCTTTACAAATACATATAAACCTTGCATTTTTTTAAATTTTCCCAAAAATCCATCTTTTATCAGTTGCAGACTATCGTCACCTGACCATGGTTAAAAATTACGTGGTGCTGTCCTCGGATTTTTCCCATAGGGGGATCCCGGAACGTCGTCAACAGCCCGTTGTGTTGCTCTAGTACGACGCTAATTAAAAAATTATCAGTGCAGACTAAATTTTAAAGGGATTACTGGAAGAATAAAAGTTGGCCCATCTGGGATATTTCGAGAACAGAAATCACTTTACAATGATTGCTTTCGAGAAATATTTTAGTTAAATAACGTCAAATGTTCAAATTTTGTTACTCAAAATTTTTGATTTTTGTCATTTTTTAAGAGTTGGTACGTTTTGTAATACATGCAAATATGTAAAGGTGCGTACACATTTGCGAGCCGAACCGTTCGCGACCCGCTCGTGAACCGTTCGCTGAAATTATTTTCACAACGAACTTCCAGCGATCCATGGGAAAGGAAGGAACCAAACGCGAGCAACCAGGCAATCATTTTTCAGCCATGGAATAGAAATATGGAGCCGCCTTCGTTGCTGCGTACTTCGGACGCATCATCGAGGAACACAAGTACCGACTCTCAGATAATGCCACCATCGACCTTAAAATGAAATAGACGGATCATGTGGGCGGAGTCGCTGTCGTAAGATCTCTGAAGGGTAAATCACAAATCGACTTATCCGATTGGCTATGTACGCGCAGACTAGTGTTTTTAATAACGGTGGATAGTCACGTTGACCAATTAACAGTTTAGAATTCCTGCTTTTACCCACAACCACGTGACACATCTTCAAACCGAGCAACTGGAAGAAATAACTTGAAACTGCGGTCGCATGCTCCGTCTATTTCATTTTAAGGTCGATGAATGCCACGGTATATCTGGCGGAACTTGAGGCTATTGAACAAGCTTTCAAATGGATCAAATCTCGGCCACTGTGTGCTAATGAAGTGACCCATATCTACTCTAACATCCTATCAACGCTCATGGCACTGAGCGATCCAACCTGCACCGTCAGGACTGTCCAAAGAATTAAAGCTCTGTATATATAGAGCGATAACCGAATATCAGGGAATCCAAATGCACTGGATCAAGGCGAGGTCACCAACAGTGAGGTGGTGTACATAATAGAGGGCAACTCAGACACCTCCATCCGCAGTCGTATCTTCAGGCTCCTCGTGGAATCCTGGGAACTACGCTGGACTAGAGTGCCTATATAATAAGAGTGGCAACATACGGGAAACACTTTCTGATTGGCTTAGAGAACTTTTCTACTGCCCGAGGCGGTCTTTTCCTAGCTCCCGTAGACTTAACATGGGAACTTTTTGTGTGTTCGAGAAAAACGTGTGTATATTAAATTAAAAAGAAAATATAGCTTATTCATGTTCCATTTCGTGTTCTGGAATGTTTAGTTATTATTATTACCCATGGTCAAATGGGTTTTGTTCTCGGAGAGGGTTTTCAAGCCGTCCGGTGTAAGAAAAAAAAATATAAAGATGTAGGAATACTAAACAACGGTAGTTGTCTACTAGTCTGGAAAGAACTCATTATAAGAGCAACGAGACTGGTAGGAGTCAGTTGCATTGTAGTAGGAATGCAAGGCAAGACTGTCACGAGCCAGTCACATTCCGGTATTCAGTTACGAGTACAGCTATCAGTTCATGTATCACAACGTCCAATCCCTCCAAGCGCATCATGAAGACATTGCCTGTGATCATAGTTTCATGCATAGCGATTTTCTATCGTTAGCCGAAACGTGGACGATTCCAACCGATCGCTTCAAGTTTCAAGACTTTAAATTGTGCATCGAGATTCATTCGAGCCAAAGTCGCACGAGAAAGCACAGCGGTGTTGCCATTTACGCCAAGAATAATATTGAAACACAGGAAGCTCTACAGTTCCCAAATTATGACACGGGAGTTCACATTGTTGTCGTCTATTTAAAAAACAATGTTCGTTTGACCGTACTATATGCCAAGCCAGGTTCGAGTACAGATGACATTTTAGAAGCGATCTCAGAAGCATTGGGCACAGATTGTGACGAGTATAAATCAGTCTTGGCTGGAGACTTTAATATCAACATGAGCACTGAAGATGGGAAAGAATTCTGCGAAGTGTTGAGAGAAGTCTATTGGTTGGATCTAAAGACAAATCCTAAATATTGGACAACGAGAGGCAGAACTTCGATTGATGCAATCTTTTCCACGCACGATTTGAAATGTTGTGGAGTTTACGAGAGTACGTTTAGCTATCATGTTCCGCTTTACGGAAGACTAACATAAAAATTTATCTATTATAAAAAATAAAAATAATAAAAAAAATTAAAAAAAATAAAAAAACATTTGACCATGGGTAACTTGTAATTGGCTTTCAAGACAATTACAGATAAAGTTTTTTTATATTTTTTTTTTTAGTGTTTTGTGTCAGTATATATTTGAAGACTAAATAAATAGCTTTTTTTGAACAACATGGTGTTTTCCACAGTCTAAGTTAGCGCGTTGTGCAATCCATCTCATCAATTACTCATGTAATTAAGCGTTTATATGATTCATTTATACCGAATACATCCATATTATAACAATCATATGCTTTTTGTTCTCCTTGAAATGATATATTAATTCGCTCAGCAACCTTCTTTAAGACGATTCTGGTAGAAAAATGGCTGCTGCGCATGCGCATTGGGTCAAATTTGGTCCCTTGTCGCCACTCTTATTATATAGGCACTCTACGCTGGACCGGAGACAAAGTTGGCCGAAAATGCACACGTTTTTCCCCACACCGCATCTCAAGAGGCACGTGTACCACCCCATAGGCTCCCAGTCACTCACCGGCCACCAGTGGCGGATCAAGTCAAGTGAGGGCCCCAAGCGGTAAAATTTTTTGGGGCCCTCAAACTCAACTTAGAAGAAAAAAGTTTCAAGAAAAATCATTAAGTTAAAACAAAAAAGAAAAATTTCATACCATAACATATTGAATAAATTTATTAAAAAACATTTTTATATGAATTTCCGTCTTGCTTTATTTCTTGCAAATTCGTCAATTATATGACATAAAATGAATTGACTGTGAAATTTTCTCTTAATATAAACTCCTGTACAACTTCTTTATTTTCATTAAAAAAACAGTTTTCTCTTTTCTTGTCTGCGAGTATGTCCATCTTCCACATTCAATGTCAGCCCTGATAAATCATTTGTCTCTTTTTCAACTTCTTTGAAATTAATGATCAAATTTTCTAATGACTTCAGTAAGATTGATCCTTTCAATAGTTTGTATTCAATTGATTGCAGTGATTTACTAGTAGTATTTATTATTTATAACATAGTATTCCAAATAACTGTTAATAGGGCGGTTTCATATTTGTCCTTTTTCTTCAGAAGTAAAGTCGCCTCCACTATGGTAAATTTTTTTCTTCTGAATTACAAATTTAAGTTAAAGCCTCTTTTATATGGGTAAAACCAAGTTTTATAGCTAATACAGCATTTGCTTTTGCTGACCACCTTGTATTAGGAATTCTTTTCACTGCACTTAAACACTCACACTGTAAAGACGCTGTCATGACTTTCCTCGAACCCTAATGAAAATACATTTTAAGACTTCGGGGCCCCTTTGGAATTCCGGGGCCTTACGCGGCCGCTTACCGCTTAATCTGCCACGGTCGTTTTCCAGAATATTTTCATCGTTTCAGAAGACGAGACTCTGGTCTTTGCAAATGCGGAAACGTAGGTGACTTCCTTCACTACATATTCGATTGCAAGCTAACAGAGCATCTAATTTTTTTCTTCTGAATTACAAATTTAAGTTAAAGCCTCTTTTATATGGGTGAAACCACGTTTTATAGCTAATACAGCATTTGCTTTTGCTGACCACCTTGTATTAGAAATTATTTTCACTGTACTTAAAGACGCACACTGTAAAGACGCTGTCATAACTTTCCTCGAACCCTAATGAAAATACATTTTAAGACTTCGGGGCCCCTTTGGAATTCCGGGGCCCTACGCGGCCGTTTACCGCTTAATCCGCCACAGCCGGTCACGGTTGTTTTCCAGAATATTTTCATCGTTTTGGAAGACGAGACTCTGGTCTTTGCAAATGCGGAAACGTAGGTGACTCCCTTCACTACATATTCTATTGCAAGCTAACAGAGCACCTACGAGGTGAACTCCTTTTCCTAAAAAAGCCTCCACTACTTACACCCACAACCCGCAGATTTACAAGGCCTTCCTTGCCTTGGGCAGCTTTGTGACTGAGATGCTCATGCCTTGCTTTCCATAACTCCCTCTTTCTCAAGCGTACTCCTTAAAGCAATGGTAAGTTGGTGAGTAAATTTACTGTAAGTATGGAAGGAACGTTGACTATTGGTTTGAGAAGGCACTCGCTGGAGGCCCGTAGAAGACACGCTCAAAAATGCATTTTGTGTGTCTGCCAAATTGGCAAAATCCATCAGCCCTATGATGGAGGCAACTGCAATATCAGTTGCAGGTCAAAGATTCCCATATAAGAGGGTTAGTTCGTAATTGTAGAACTTTGGCCGTCCAATCCTGGACACCATTACTATAGTACCGTTTACGCCGCATAGGCAAAGCACCTTTCCGAAGGTGTAAGCACTGCAGCTCATGTGGTGAGGGCAGATGCGAGTCAGAGTTTAATATTAACTGGCAGATGCAAACTATGACTGTCCATGACAACCGATCAACCTGGGTCGATTACCAAGTACCACCCCAACCCAACATGGACTTTCGGTCACGACAGATTTAAGGTCCACCAGCCGCCTCTACACCATACGCTTACCGTTTGGTCGGCTACAAACAAAAGAAGTTTTTATGATACTAGGGAAATTTCAATCCTGCGGCGGCGGCGGTAACTTTTTTTTAATATAGAGAGATATACAATACACCCCGTGTGGAATTGAATCTAACCGAGCCAATTCGCGTTTAACCAACCTGTCTGGTGGTTAAGGAGTTAGCCTCGAGATCGGAAGGTTACTGATTCGAATCCGGGTCAGTGCATGGATGTTTGTAAGCGTATGGCTGTTGCACCTTAAATCTCTCTTGGCCTAAAGTCCTCACGCTGGTTGGTGTGGAAGTTGGGAGAGTGGGGTGCCAGCTGAGGTGTCGCCTCGTCATCTGACCGTGGTTCAAAATTATGAGATGCTGTCCTCGGATCTTTTCCTTAAGTGATTGATCCCGGACCGTCATTTTAATAGCCCGTTATGTTGCTCTAGTACGACGTTACCTAAAATTACCATTACCTAGTAGGACGTTAATTAAAAATTATCAATTACCGAGCCAACTCACGCTTACACTTACAGTAGGCAAACTGAGCCATGTGGCCGGTTGAAATATAAACTTTATAAAAATAGTGATTTCATTTTTAAAGATTGATTTTATTTTAAACACATTGCAACCAAGCTTTACTTTGTATAAAGAAAAACTATAATTGAATATGTGTTTAAGGCCCGGTGCACATATCCGGTTTTTCTCGGTACGGCACCGTTGCCGCAAACGCAAGTGCGGTCTGAGAAACATTATAAGCAATGGAGCTGTGCACACATGCCTCCAGCGCCGCTGGGGCGACGCACGTCCAGCTTGCGTGCAAATTGTACCACAGTTCCCCACGGTCGCCGCACATGAGTCTCCGTTCTGAAGTAGCTTGTTTTCATAAACAAATGGAATATAAATAATAATTAATAAATGGTTGTATCCATTAACGTCTATTTTGTTTCAAAATATACTTCTTTTACACCAAGTAAGCGAAATAAACACGTTTTCTTCGATAGAATATCTATCGTAAATGGCGCGAAACGAGTTCGTGCGTCATTTCACTGTTGTGTGTGCATAGTTGGGCTTCGGTGCCGCAGTGGCGCCGCACATTGAAAAACCGGATGTGTGCACCGGGCCTTAGTCACGTTGATATTAATAGCTGCACATAAGAGCTGTGTTTATGAATGCCTACTTTACAATAACACGTTAAAATGTTTCTAACTTCTGAAAATTTTACTGAATTAAGATGATCAGATGAGCTACACACACCAGACTTTTAGACCATTATTATGGCCACAAAGTCGTTCCGAGCTATTTTATAACATAAGGCGGAGGGTAAAAAATTGATTTTAAATTAGGGTACAGATTCAGTCTACGTTTATCACGGTTGCAACGGCGGTTTTTTTTGGGGGGTAGGGCGTACTTCTAGTAGCTAGTTATGGCAGGTTAAGCCAACCCATTTGTATTACGATTTTTAACACAACCTCTTCAAGCGGAAAGTTTATTCATCTTCATTTTGAATATCCTAGTAAAAAAAATTTCAAAATACGTTAAACTGTCGTTTGATTAATATATTCTTAAAACGTTCACAAATGTGCTTCTTAAGCTTATTGCTTTCCGTTTTAAAAAGAAAAAGATTTTTGGCATAATTCTCTCCTTGGCAACTTTAGAAGTAGCGCCAAGGTCGTTGTCACCGCTATAAACGTAGACTGCAGCTGTACCTACATTAGAGTTGATAGTTGAATTTAAGCCGCACAAGAGCAACACACATGTCAATTAGAAAAATTAGTAAGTTATAAAAACCTGAAATGTCATTTATCACAAAAGAGTAGAGCTACCAGATAATTACAAAATTTAATGCACATAGAAATACTACTTATAAAAGGGTCAATTACATGTATTAGTTATTTTCAACTCATGTGCCATATAATGAAATTTTTTTTATTGTGTTCGATTTATTTCATTTCAGTAGTTTAGTTTTAGAATCTATGACGAGTGTGATCAGAAATAATTTCAAGTAAAACTTGTGTTTTAATCCCATATAAATATTTCTGAGTAATAATTTTTACTAACACAAAGTATAAATTCTTAAAATAATTTTAAAAAGCCACTAAGAAAAATGATAGATTATTACTGTATTACTTTTGTAAATCCATCAACATTATACACAAGTTTTTGTTAGAATAGCAAATAACATTTTTTGGTGTACCACAGAAATTTTGTACAGGGGTTGGACAAAATAATGTGAACACATGTGAAAACATCATTTTTTTTTATTAATAGGCCGTTGGTTCTCCTTTTGTATGAATTACAGCTTGTGTCCGAGGCGGAATTGAATTGACAAATACAAGTCACGTACAACATTCAGGGGGATACATTTTAACTCAAATTGCAGAAAAGTCCCCAATTCAGAAAGTGTCTTTGGGGGGGGGGGGATCGACTGCACCAGCTTGTTTTCCAAAATACCCCACAAAGGTTCAATTATGTTGAGATCAGTGGACTGAGGCGGCCAGATGAGGTGCTCTATTTCATCGTCGTGTTTATAAAACCAGTCTCGGGCAATTCCACATGTGTGAATGGGGGCATTATCATCTTGGAAGACTGGTCATTTATCAGGAAACACAGTTTGCACCAATGGGTGAAGATGGTCTGCCAGAAGACTGACATAATCCTCTCCTGTAACACGGCCATTCAGAACAACAAGTGGGCTAAGACAACAATGTGATATCACAACCCAGATCATCACCGAACCGCCGCCATGCTTGACCGTAGGCCGAAGACAGTTGACTTGATAGGCTTCTGGTGGCGTTCTCCAAACGTAAACACGACGATTCGTCTAACCATATTACATTCTCCCATTGTTGTTGTGTCCAATTTTTATGTCCAATCTTCAAGGCATTGTATGGTGTAATCAATGGTTTTGAAATAGCCGCTCTACCATGAATATTTGCCATATGCAGTTCACGCTGGACAGTTTTTGATGAAACTGCTTCCTTTAGATGTGTGTTCATCTTAGATGTTATCTGGGATGCTGTTGTCTTGTGTTTTTTTGAAACAGTCCGCTTCAAAACCTTTCTGTCTCTGTCATTCAGCTTTGATTTTCGACAACTGTTGTGCTTTTTAGATGTTTTTCCCTGTTTCAAATATGTTGACATTACAGTCACAGTCAACACTGTACTTCTCTCAACACCTAGAAGGGTGGCCGTTATCGTTACTGAGGCTCCAGCAAGACGGGCGCCAACAATCATGCCTCTTTCGAAATCAGAGAGGTCATCCATAACGCAATTTTGACACAGAAATATATTTCACGTCCGAAATCCATGGCATCACTGCTAATAGCAGACTGATGTGTGTACTTTCTCATCCGCTAGGTGGCACCCTTCACCGCTAGAGGGCAGGAGTACATGAGAGGTTTCTTTCGAGTGCTATTTTGTCACAAGGGTTCGTATTATTTTGTCCAACCCCTCTAGTTCATGAAATGAAATGAAAAATGTGGACAATCGCTGATCTATATGGTTGTCTATGTTTATGAATGTTAAAGCATGTTTATAGATCAATCTCAGTATTTGCAACCCTGTAAGCATACCACGTTGAAACAAAATAAATGAATGTGCTATCCACCATATAACATCTTGTCACTCATAAGTTCAACTAAAGCAGCAATCATATTCAAAAGACCCATTATAAAATAAGACTTTTTGACTCCATGCAGAAATGTATCCAATATGATCTGGTTACACAATCTAACTTTTGTTTATTTGCAGTTTGGTTGATCCGCGGAACACTGTCTCACAATGATCTGGGTGCCGAGAGAAACACTGTCCAACATTCAAATGCAAGAGAAGACACAGAGAGTGAACATGTATTTTCTGAATCTGCAAATTTACAAGACGAGGTGCTTATAAAATCAGAGTCTCCAATACGGGGTAGGAAGATTCATCAAACAGCATGGTCAAAGGAAGAGAATGACGGAGAAAAGAGTCAGGTGTCAAAACCATCAGAACAGAAAAACCCTGAACTCGACAACTCTTGGACTTTGGAGAAGCTTCTGAAGTATGTAATGTCCTTCGTATACGAGACTGAAGAAACGGACCAGCAAAGTCAGGACTGGATTACAGCAGAAGATATACAAGATAAATTGGAACAAAAAGTCAGTTCGAAAAACAAGCAAAAGACATACACAACAACCGAGAAAAATGAAGATCGAATTTCCGAAAAGACCCAAAAAAACGGCAAGGGTTCTTTAATGTTCAAAAAGGGGTATTTAGATCGATACCAAACTTTTAACAAAGTGCCGATAGAAGGCGAGAAGTCTTATGAAAATTCATATGAATACGAAGAGTCCGGGTTTGGTGAGCAACGAGTAGATGGAAATCAAACTGATTATAAAACAAATATTAAAAAATTACAGAGCATCAGGACCAAACACACATTTCAAAACAAAGGATATGAGAAGAACAGTCGTACCTTTACTAAACCAGATCAAGGCAGTTCTGTACAAGATGATGAAAGCACAGAAAGCAAAGACTGTTTTGAAGATATAGATGATGATCAGAGTTCTCAAGAAATTCAAGATGAAAAGACGACATTGGAGAAAATTATTTCAGAAAGTAATGACATGGAGCAGTCTAGTGAAGAACTCATTTACAAAAATAAACAAGAAACAGTTTTAAATGAAAAGCATTTTGTAAACAAGGGCAAAAACATATTCAGAAGTACAACTGAAAAAGACGGTCATCACACAAGCAAAGAAAGCCACGAAATCATAGCTACAAACAGAACTCAGTATACAGGAGAAAATGTCAAAACAGATGGACCAGAAACAAGTATCACCAGCAAATCAAAAGCCGAATTATCAGATTTTGAAAATGAGATGAAAGAGAAAACAAGTAAGGAAATATTTATCAGTGAGCATCAGGAAATCCAGCTAGATTCTTACACACATCAGGAACGGGCACAATACAAGAGCAATAGTAGTCAAACTACAACCAAAGCTGAGATTGTTAATTCAGTACAAAACAATAGTGATGATGTAGACGAAAATATTAAAAGCAGCTCTGCAACAAAACCCAAACCTTCAAAAACACAGCAAGGAAGCAAAAATAGTTTAAGTGAAACCAAACAAATGGCTTCCAAATACAATGAGACGCATAAAAATGAAGATATACAGACCATACATGGACAGAATGAAGCACTTGTTACTACTAGTTCAATCGATACTACCACTAAATCACAAGATGAAGATAATGTAACTGTACAAAAAATTTATCCTGAGATATTAGTAATAGATGACACCAGGCATGAAAAAATACAAGCAATATATAATGAAGAGACTATCAACAATCCTGTAGATCTTGTTACAACTAGTTCAATCGATAGTACCACTAAATCACAAGATCTCAATGAAGATACTGCAACTGTACTTGGAATTCATCCCGAGATATTAGTAATAGATGACGCCAGGCATGAAAAAATACAAGCAATATATAATGAAGAGACTATGAACAATCCTGTAGATCTTGTTACAACTAGTTCAATCGATAGTACCACTAAATCACAAGATCTCAATGAAGATACTGCAACTGTACTTGGAATTCATCCCGAGATATTAGTAATAGATGACGCCAGGCATGAAAAAATACAAGCAATATATAATGAAGAGACTATCAACAATCCTGTAGATCTTGTTACAACTAGTTCAATCGATAGTACCACTAAATCACAAGATCTCAATGAAGATACTGCAACTGTACTTGGAATTCATCCCGAGATATTAGTAATAGATGACGCCAGGCATGAAAAAATACAAGCAATATATAATGAAGAGACTATCAACAATCCTGTAGATCTTGTTACAACTAGTTCATTCAATAGTACCACTAAATCACAAGATCTCAAAGACGATACTGCAACTGTACTTGAAATTCATCCTGAGATATTAGCAATTGATGAAGCCAGACAAGAAAAAATACAGACAGTATATAATGAAGAGACAATCATCAATCCTGTAGATCTTGTTACAACTAGTTCAATCGATAGTACCACTAAATCACAAGATCTCAATGAAGATACTGCAACTGTACTTGGAATTCATCCCGAGATATTAGTAATAGATGACGCCAGGCATGAAAAAATACAAGCAATATATAATGAAGAGACTATCAACAATCCTGTAGATCTTGTTACAACTAGTTCATTCAATAGTACCACTAAATCACAAGATCTCAAAGACGATACTGCAACTGTACTTGAAATTCATCCTGAGATATTAGCAATTGATGAAGCCAGACAAGAAAAAATACAGACAGTATATAATGAAGAGACAATCATCAATCCTGTAGATCTTGTTACAACTAGTTCAATCGATAGTACCACTAAATCACAAGATCTCAAAGACGATACTGCGACTGTACTTGAAATTCATCCTGAGATATTAGCAATTGATGAAGCCAGACAAGAAAAAATACAGACAGTATATAATGAAGAGACAATCATCAATCCTGCAGAAATAAAACATATTCTAAAAAATGGCATAGATATGCAGAATGGCGAAAACAAAGAGTTTAATGTTCAGAAGATTCCAAATTTCGAAATCCTTGAAAAGCATCTAGTTGAAGAAAACCAAAAAGAGAGAACAGAAAACTTTGAAGGGATGTCACAACATCAAACAAGTCAGAGTAATTCAAGAATATCGATGGCAGAAAACAATCGACAGAATTATGAACACTTGAATACAAATCTTGATGATCAAGTAAATGAAAAACCCTTGATTTTTAAATTTAATGAGGACGACAACGCACATGAATACATTTTAGAAGGGAATGAATTCATACAACTAAATGACTATAATGAACCGCACAAAGGTCTTAATTATGCCTTCAATAAATATGAATCTCAAAATAGATCTCAAATTTTGACAGATTCCATAGTGACAATGTTAGAAAATGTACAGCATGCAGATGACGAACAGCAAGAAACTTTCGATACAATATTAGAATTTCTGTATAAACGCTCAAATAATCCATTAATCTTGTCACTGAAGGAAAATTTAAGCAATTACACATTCTAAAAGTTGTATTACCAAAGTAAAAGTTGAGACACAAAATATAAATTAGCAATTGACTTAGCAAGCAATTGAAAATTTCTGTAAATTTTGTGATATTTGATTCATGAAAATAAAATTCGCTATGGAACCATTCAACATGAAATTCTGTTGATATGCATATGACAATCAGATAGTAACAAATTACCACTACCAAGACCTATTTTTGAGTAAACCGTTTTGTTTTCAAATTCAAATATTTATATGGCTGTAACAATTATATTAATATTTGAAAACTGGTTTTAGCATTTTAATACAAATACAATTTTCTTGTATACTTTCATTTCACATCATTTATAATCAACTAATATTTATATTTAACTTTAGTGAGCAAATTAAAGCAGTTTGATAGAATAAGAGCCAAGTTTGAAGAATACATTTATTATGCCTTTGAATTACAAAATTTGTGCTCCGATGGCAAAATGTTATAAGTCACTTTTCCCAAAAAATTGAGTAAGTCCCTTCCTCAGTCTGGTTTGCTCAGGTTTAGAAGGTGGCAAAATGTCGAAAATCTTTTTCTTTCAGTTTATCAGAAAACAAAGGTGGAAAATTGTAAAAAGTCAATAAACAGAAAAAACATGTTAAATCTTGAATCTCAAACTTGCTGTCACAAATTTTTTTTTTAAATGACAACATTTTGCCATTTGAGCACAGAAATAATGTCTGTTTTACCATGCGAAGTATAAGTCATGCTACGCATTCTAAGAAAAGACTAAAATTAGTTAAATTGTATAGATATATTACACGTTTATTTGCTCTTAAACTGTTCTTACAATTTCAAATTTGATGGTTTAGAACTAATTCTCTAGAGTAGTCCATAAAAGTAGTCAGCATTTTCTAAACTGCAACAGTTTTCTTAGATTGTATAATCCACAAATTATGAGAAATTTTATTTTAAAAAGAAAATGACCTAATGCACTGATCATTTAAGAGAGCAAATAGATTTTTTTAAGTTCTGGGAGTTTTGAAAAATATTTCTCGTTTACAAAATTCTCTAAAAAAAAAAATTCAAACATGTCACTTTTGTAGTGATTAAATGGAACAATCTTAGAATATATGGGGAAATAGTCAAAGACTTTTACATAACTCTTGAACAAAAACGTATTTAATAAGTCCCTTTTGTCAATTAGTTGCTCCTCTCTATAAGAGCAAGAAACAGTGAATCATTTTTACTCACAAGGCCAAATTCAGCAGTTAAAAGCTGCAGTCAATAAAAATATTTTCCTTACTAATTCTTTTTACCAATTAAATATTACCAAATTTTATATTATACAAAATTAATAATTTACCAAAATATTGCCAAAAAAATTAACATTGTGATCGTGCATATGCACAACCACAATGTTAATTTTTTTTTTATGGATATAATAAATCACAATGTACTTGAAGAATTTTTAAATGTATTTGTGATGCTCATTAATTCAAAATATTAAGTCATCCGGAAAAATCTGCGGGTTTTTTTAAGATTCTTTTCAATAAAGCAGTACAAAAACATTAAAAAAAAAAATTGAATCACATTAGCACAATTTTGTTCTATGGCTTTTTGCCATCTTTTAAAAAAATTAAAGGACTTTTAATGAATGTGGGAACCCTGCATTTGAGAACTGTTTTTTCCCAAATTTATTATCTTATTTTGTGGCAACAATTCATAATAAACGATTCCTTTGTAGTCCCACCATACAGAAAGTCGTTTACAGAGGATGGTCATATAGAGCGGGCATCATCTTCGAGGCTGAAACTTCTATGCTTAAATTTATCAAACCACCTTCAAACTGTGGTCTCAGAAACAGCACCATGTCCATATATAGCACACATTTTACACCTCTGCTTCAATCAAAGGTCACTCCTTATCAGCGGTAGCAAAATAATAACAAAGCTAGCTTCAATTTGAAAACACGCAGAACTTTCCAGATGACCTAATACATACTGTAAAATGGAATCAATTAACACAGCAATCACACCTACAAAGCAATAAGTAGTACTAAACTGTATGAAGTCATGCCAACTAGTATATATAAAAGCAAATGAAACATGTAATAGAATGCGAAGATAAACAAAAAGAAAGAAAAAGAATATGGTCTTGGAAATTTATTTAACACAAGAAATTATGTTTTTCACAAGTGTAAAAAATCATACACATCAATTTTCATATTTCGGAAATCCTGTACTTAATTTCTACTCATCATGCAAGAATACTGAATAACTAATGAATTAGTGAGTAGACACATATATGCTAGAAGTTTTATACTTGTGTTCTTTGGGCATTCAAGTTTTACAATTTTAATTTTGTATTCATTCTGACACAACATAAGTAATTTAACAAACATATAAATTGAATGAAACAATTAAGAATTATTTTTTTATTTAACCCACAGTAAAATTGTTTTAATTACTTATCTATAAAAATATTCTGAGTAAATGACATGTCTACATAGGTCATATCTCATTAATTAGCTCTGCATCATTAACAGCAAGGAATTATAACCCTCGAGATGAATCTGATCATGAAGGGAATAAATTAAAATGTAAGCTCAAATACAATTATTTTTTAAGAGGAATTAGTATTAGATATTTTATTAACACATTAAAACATAGTATCAAACTGTACAACAAACGCGGTAATGAATAAATACACAACTCCAATAAAGAAGTACACATTTTGAAAATGAGAATAAAATATAACACTGAAAAAGAAAGAAATGCTATATCCAAAGAGTTCCTTGTACCTTTTCAACAAAAATTTGTTTCCACAAATAATGAAGAAAAATTTATTGATAAAATACATATCAGAATTGAATGGGATTTTTTATTTCTTCTTTTTCCGTCCTCTTCCATCAGGAATTCCATCTGATTTTCTTTTTTGTGGACCCTGGAAAATATGCAAATAGAATACTTCACATTTTACACAAAATCTACAAATTATTGTCACAGTACAACAAATCTGAAAAGATTTGTCGCAAATACGCATGTATGTTGTAAGGGTGCTAAAAACAAGTTATTTTAATAATATATACACCACCCTACAATAATAGACGTGGACACCAGAGGATTTTGGTAGTGTATATATATATATATATATATATTTGAATGGCACACAAGAGTCTAATTTATCCAAACTGTAAACATAATTGATGTACACACATAAGTAAAGTTTTACAGACACATAAGAGAAATACACCTATAAGTTACATGAATCCAACCCGTACTGCTAACTTGCAGATTGCTAGAGCAGTGGGCAAACCCACTGAGACAAGGCATAAACACTCAAATTTTGGTAAAAAGAAATATGTTTCTATCAGAGCCAACGTTTATGTGACAAGAGGCATAAGGTATTGTTAAATGTTTTAGCATAAGAAACTGTAAATACATCCTTAATTCAAATTTAAAATCAATTTCATAGTATATTTTATACTCAGTTTTGTAATTGAAAGAACTACTCAAAATCAGTTACATTAATCTCACTAATCAGTTCAATAAAATTATAATTCTTTTAATTAAGATTCCAGTGCAAACTAAGACAATTTTGAAGTATTTAATTTTGTGAATACATTTAATACATACAACTATCTACTCCATATTATTGTTAAAGATATTCATCATTATGTCAATCACCGATTTCTTTTTCGCACCTTTTGCTATTCTATTTTTATAATAGCAGTTTGACTAATGACAAAATTTTAATCACAGTTCAAAAAATTACAAAAAACTTACTTTGGGAATTCCTGGTTTTGGACCTCTTTTCTTTCGCTCTGCTTTTTCCTTTTCTTCAAGCTCTTGATTTTCTCTTTCAATGAGTGTAATCAAGGTATTGCAACGTCTTTGTAGCTCCTATTCATGAAATTACAAGTATTACACACAAAACAGTCAAAAGTGAAAGATCCGACAAGTTTATAATCTTAAAATAGCAGATAAAAAGCAATAATAAGTATTAATTTCTATTATGTTAATTAATAAATCCTTTATTACTCATACCAATTGGTTCGTAAGGACCAGTGTTATTTTTCATTTTCAAAGGGTATGTTTAACAGAGTGCAGTAGATTAACTCATGCGGAAAAAACATTCCTTACAGTTGGGTTTCAGACTCAGTTTTAGAAACATCAAGTTTTAGCTAATCAAGGATACCTTGTGTTTACGCATGCTCTCCCTCAGTTCTGATGAATTCGCCGATAGATGGTGATGTTATTATTTTGTATATTCCCCTGCGGCCGCACCCTTGCCGCAAGTTGTGTATTCTCAATGTGTGTGTGAGAGCAGTAAAAGTTTCATACAGTCCACTTGCTTTTGTGCAGTGTTTTTCTGAGCAATGTGACGTGTGTGGGGTGGACACTTGACCTTGGACAAGTAACATTGACTGTGGGTTTTAATAGTTGAAATAAAATGTGAAGTGGTCTTGTAAAATTTAAGGCTCTTAAAAAATTTAAAGACAAATATTCCGGTTTTTTACTGTCCCTAAAAACCCAAAAGGAAAAAATCAGGACTTTAAAGCCATGTGGGAATCTAAATAAAAAGCAATTTGGTCATAAAATTTTCACATTATTCTGAAAGATACTCTAAAATTGCACATAAAACCTTTGTTTAAAAAAAATACTTACCGCAGCAGTTCGAGATTTGATGAACCAGTCGAAACGAAACTGGGGAGCCTTGCGAATTTCAGAACGTAGTTCATCGTATGCATTTTCCTTGTCAAAACCAAGTTTGTGAAGCATACAGACCAGAAAGCGGTCCTCTTCTTCGGTGTAATTTTTACCTTTATTTGTTCCATAGGCAATTCTTAGCTGATGGAAGGGGGCTCTGTACCTAGCCATCTAAAGTGCACAAAAACAAGTAAATCAATCCTGTAAATATTTGTAAAATTACACGTGCAGTAATCCCTCATTCTTTCACACACTATATTTCTTTCACATGGGTTCTATTACTCTTTTTTCACTCAGTGAGTTTTTCACTCAGTGAATTCAATCAGTGAGAATTTCAGTGAGTTTTATTTTACCATTAATATATTGCTTCCCTGTTTATCATGCTTTTTCTGATTCCCCTAGAAGCATGATATAGAGAAAATACTATACCAGTGCTGTGTACTTGTTACTTGTTGACACCATGAAAATATCATCCTATGACCCTTTAACATTTTTTTTGTCAGAAATATTTTTTACTTTAAATCATTTTAGACATTTTTGTATTGAAAACTACAAATTACTAAGCAAACTAGAGACTACAAAAATTAAAACAAATTTGTAACATTAGGAAAGCAATAACACATTACATTTACATAGCTGCCAACTGGATAAGGTAAAAAAAAACAAAAGATTTCGGGTAAAAAACAGAAAAATTTATTATTCATACTTGGCATCGACATTTTACTAAAAATATGAACCAAAGGGCAGAAATTTATGATTTAAATTAAAAATTTTAGTAATATCAGTAATACAATGTATTAAAACTACCTTTAAAAAACTTAAACTAACCTCAATTTAAACTAATTTTAGAAAATAATTATAAACCTTAACATAACCTTAGTATACATAACATTTTATATACATCAGGTTTATGTTTGTATCTTAATATAGCATTTAATAGCATAATTTAAATGCACAATTCTTGATTATAATATTTCTATTGGTGGAGTGGTAGCAAACGGGACAGTAGCACCAAGGCGGGTATTTTTTTTTTTTTTTGTCGCCTAACCAAGATCATGGTTCCCACACCTTTATCCAAAAAAATTCAAGGACTTTTCAAAACCAAAAAAATATTTTTCAAGGACCTAAAATTTTTTATAACGACCTAAAACAAGGCATACACAAAAGTTGTCAATTAAAAAGAAAAACATAAAAAAAAAAAAAAATTTATACAACTGTTAGTCAAAAAAGGGAAAGGTTATTGTCAATTTTGGGAACAATTTAGATTTTCTTTTCTCACAGAACCTGATTTTTTTTTTTTTTTGCAGAGTGTACTTCTTGTTTCAATGCTAACTTTCAGGCTACTTGCACACATATCGATTTCCGTCGTGCGATAAAATATCGTACGATAAATTATTTTGGTGGCACGAAGAAGAGTATGAGAAGCGGCCGTCTTAATGGAGACCAGAAGTGTCAACTTAGACGGATAGCCATACTGTGGAGATCTAGACCTAGTATTATAAGTATATCACATAGTGTCAAAGCGTGAAACACCGGTTTCATTCAGAATGAGGCTCAAATGGCACACATGCTGTGGAGGAAACTAGTCTGGACAATTTCCAATGCAAGACGAAATTACACAATTATGTACTTGTTAAAAAAAATCAAGTACTTTCAAGGACTTTTCACCAAGTTCCGTAATTTTCAAGGACTTTCAAGGGCCCCTAGTTAGGAAAAAAAATTCAAGGACTTTTAAGGACTTTTCAAGGACCGTGGGAACCCTGAAGATGGTGGCGTCAATAGTCTTCAGTTCTAAACTTCTAAATAGGGTTGCCTTAACAACAGTATAAATAGAAGGTAGCCACTTTGGGGAGAAATCGTCCACTGTCCCGTTTGCTACCACTCTATTCTTGGCTATAATATTTATTTATACATTACTTGGGTAACACGTAAGTTGGGAATACTCGGTAATCTATAATCTAGCGATAATCTTTAAAAAATGTAAAAAGCGGAAAAAACTTGTTTCCGGCCGGAAAACCGGAAAAATTATGAAAATCCGGAAGGTTTCTGGATAATCCTAAAGGATTGGCAGCTATGCATTTATGATTCAATCTCAGATCACTTGAGCTTAAAATAGTACATTACACAAACACAGTACAAAATCCAGAATCCTCCTGACCTCAAGCACTCCAGATTTTGGATTATTTGCATTTTTTGTCAAAAAAAAACCTTAATATAACCCCTCCCACCACGAATTTTGCATTTGTAATAGTAAAATAGCAGATATATATAAATAGGAATAATTTTTTAAATAGGAAAAAACCTTTAGACTACAATGCAACAAATTTTACTTTCAAAGCTTCTAACTTTTCTGTGTGGTATTTACTCTAAACATGTCCATTATTTTGCATTGTTTCATCAATTAGGTCCAGGTTTAACTTCTTGTTCTTTAAAAATTGTCGGAAAAATGTAAAAAAGTTAGAAAAAAAACCGTTGATTAGCAAAACGTCCGGATTTTGGATGTCTGGATTTGGGACTTTGTACTGTAAGTATATTGGTTCTAAAATTACGTTCTTAGTCTGACGAACAAATGAAGTAAACTTGTTTTGATACCTTTGCATCCAAAGCTTTTTTAATGCTTGCTCTTCGCTGAATACGGGCTTCTCCTCTTTCTATTTGAGCCATAATACGTTCAATGTCTTGAAGCTCATGACACCGCTCCCAAAACACATGAGAATACTCAATAACCTGAAAATAAGAATTCAGTGTTATATTCCTCACAACCTCCAATTGGATGCAGTTGGAATGGATTTTATGGAGCAAAAAAGGTTCAAACATAACAAGGTTCAACTTGCCAAATGCAAGACCTAATGCAAAACAATAAAAATAGATAAAAGGTAGGGTTAAAGGGATGATAGGATAGATCACTACGGTGTATATAATTTTTTTAATAATTCATCTCATTTATCAAAACTCTCTCTTATTGCGCTCACAAAATATATTCAATTAAAATTAATCTACCTTGTATGTCAAAAATTTGACTTCAAATATAACTATTTTTCTCTTTTCTAAATATTAAATGTAATTTCCTCATAAAAATTAATGCAGCTTTTGTACGAGATTACAAACAAATAAACTGAAACAAACAAGACGTTTTAAGGACCTTTACAAATAGTTAAATGAAAAATAAACATTGTCAGCATTAATGGTTTAGCTGAGGTCAGATTCAATTGCTACAAAAAAAGATTGTTCAAGAAGTACTTGAAAACTTTAAATTATTTTTTTCAGTTATACTGTAATTCAGTTACGACACAAATAGCACTTGTCATAATTAAGTTTGGCTGAGTTACATTATTGTTTACATTTAAAATTAACGCTATGATAGATGTAAAATTGTGGTTGAAAGAACTCACTTCATCAGGTGTTTTACCCTCCACTTCTTTTGCGATATTATCTGTATCATCACGGCCATACTTTTCGTTTGCTTTTATGAACTGGTTGAAATCTCGACGGGACCAATTTGTAAACCCCTGCAATGAAACATAGGAAAGAGAATAAATAACAAAACAGAGATTACACTACAGGTCAAAACTAACATACACATTTTAATAAAACACAAAAGAAAAAGTTAATACATGTGAAATAAGTACTAGTAAATCTATTACAGTTAATCAAAAAATAATCTAAAAATTTCATGACAAATTTCCAAAAACTGCTGTTGAAAATGTAAAACTAAGAACATATGTTGACCCAAAAATTTTTATAAAAATTATTTTAAAACTTAACTGATTTTCAGCTAAATTTCTGGTTATATAAAGCAATGTGAACTAAGGTCACCTCAAATAATCAGAAACCAGAACTTGGATAATGCGAACAGTTTCAAAGAAGTCCATATGAAATAGAAAATTTTACTGCACAAAGATTCTAAAAACAAGGATTAAGAACAATCTATACTCAAACTTGTTACGGTATGCATTTATTACGATCATTTTACAATGAGCGATTCAACATTGTGACAGGCTGAATTCTGCCATACAATATCAGTCTAGGACAAAAAGCCAAATTATGATAGTTTAATTTGAAGCTTAAAAAAACCATGTATCAAACATTGCTATGGTAAGATGGAAGTTTGGTAAAAGAGTTTGAACAGTCAGTAATAAAAAATCCAAAAAAAAACCTGCTAGGCCAATACCTTAAAAATCTCAAACAAATGTCCCCAAAACACTCAAACTCAATAAGTACAATATTTTTATTAGAAAAATAGTTTATAAATAAATGTTTTCACAAAAACACATTCAAAATCGTTCTTTTTATAAAGGCTTTAAAAGTTGTATGTTTTAAAAAGACATAAAAATAAAAGGATTTATTGTGAAATTTCGAATGCTTTTGAAAACCAAACCAAAAATTTGCGAGCCTCAGAGTTTTTGACACAGAACAGTGTTGCAGAGTTCAACTAAGAAACCTACTTACTGACCAGAAGTAACCCCCTAAACATGTAAATCTATCATTAGATAAATAAAAGCAGGGTTTTTTTTAAATCATATTTGATTTAAATCATACTAATGAATTCCTCGTCGTATCAATTTAAACTTGCTGGCAGGTGCCATGCAAATCATAAGCTTAAATGTTTAAAGTTTTTTATTTAAAAATTACTTAGATTTAAAACAAGCTGGAATAAATGAGCATTTCAGTACAATAGACGACTAGTCGTGTCACTAGCACTCTTTGGAGTTACTCTCACAACAAATCAGCATACCCTCAGTGAATTCCTGGTGTAATCAGTTTCAGTTGGACTTGGGATGTTCGCAGTGAGACAATTTCATAATATTTTCTTACAACTGTGGTAGTTTTTTCTGCATCACTCTTTCTCTAGTGCCGATGATCCAACTATTAATAGAAGGGCACGTGTTTTCTTTTCCCACCGAAGAAGATATCGTTTTGGCACCAGCAACAGACAGATGCCATTTGGAGAAAGTATTTTTCTAGTAAAATCCAAACTACAAAACTATTGCGACTTGGTAATGTTTCAACAAAAACAATTAAAATAGAAGACAAAAAAATTGAACAAACACTAAAAACTAAGCCCAATACTTAAAATATAAAACATATGCCCCTAAACTCCCTAAACTGACCTAACAAATCAAGAACTTAACAAAATGACGATAAAAAAATTCTTGAACTAGGAGATTGTAACCAGGTCTACTTTTTGCTAGCATTGTCTACAAAATTCAAGAAAGTAGACACTACAACCAGGTCCCAGCTAATAACATCAGAAAAATTCAATATAAAATTATTAAAAATCTAGACTTAGGTTTCAACTTTTGTTAAAACTTCAGGAAAGAAATAAGCATTTAATACCTCATTGAGCAGTCTTTCTTTCTCAGCTACCTCTTCTTCAGATAAAGGTTCAGCCTCATCAATTTTTTCCTGTTCTTCCTTCTGGAAAACTGCAGCATCTGGTCCTAAATCTGGATTTTTGGGCACCTACAAGTGTATTTTATTCATGATTAAACAGAACATTATCAAAATATTTAGAAAAAAATATATTTCTCAGGAATAAAAGAACCCTTATTCAATCCAACATCTGTTATTAAACATTTCGTACATTACTTTATATATTATTTCTAAGGTTAGCTAGTAAATCGATTTTACCTAACGAGGTGAATAGATTTGACAATTTTTTTATTGTGAAAATGAATGAAGTTTTCCATTTATTTTCATTAATGCCATCACATAAATACTTAACTTACAAAAATCATCACAAAAGTTTAAACTAATTATTTTATTCTTAAATTCACATTAAATAATCATTGCTTGGAAAAGTTAAAACATCTATTTTCATCATTTAACCTTTGAAATATTTAAATTAAACTTATTTCATAGAAATTCTTCAATAATTAACTAATACATTTTTCAACAGAAGAATATAGTAAATAAGAATCTTATAAAATAAAATTTTACAAATATTTTTTAGTTTACTCATTAAATTATATGCAGAACCATTCCCTATGTACTTAAAATTAACCATGATTAATGGTATTACATTTTATTCCACATTACTTTCAACAGTTCAAAAATGAATTTAGAATAGAATTTACTGAGCTAGAAAATAACTTGCCTTGTATCCAATTGTCTTGCGGAAAAAAAAGATTTCTTTGTCCAGCAGTTCAAAAAGCCGTGGGGGGAAAAACTGAAAATCTTGAATAGTAGGTTGTTTAGGAGGTCTTGGCGCCTAAAAACAATATATACATGTTAACAAACAGAAATTCACAATTACTAATATTTAAACTGATTCTTCCTAAACCTAAAAAATGAATGCAGTAAAATTTGCTGCATCCAACATACTTTAATAGAAATGACATCTTTAAATAGACACCCTATATATGGTGAAAAATGAAAAAAGAACCTTAATTACTTTCAAGGATTATGGAAAATTATAGTGACATTAACGTTTATAAAGATTGCATTCCTAAAATTCAAAACGCAAGGAAATTAAAGGAACTATCAACATACAAAAAAAAATCAAAAAACTATAAGTGAAAATTCAATTCTTACCTTTGGAGCCTTTGGCTCACTGACCCTAAGAGCTTCTCTAAAATAGGCATCAACGGCATAATTGGCTTTACGTTCCCGCTTGGGTGGTTCAATCCAGTGCCCGATCCCTGCAGTCTGAATCAAAAATCAAATGAATCAACACACAAGTGATGCACTTTTTTAAAACTGTCATGTTATGTTCGACATCACTCGGGAAAAAATGTTCAATAGCCAAATTTGAAAAACACTTACCTTTTGTCTTTCACGATAATCTTCGCCTTCAAAACGATACACACTCTCAGCAGGAGCATCAAGAGTAAAATTTCTGAGAGTGCTTTCTCCCATTGACTCCAACTTAGTCTGCATTTCTAGAGTCTGGATTAGAAGAGAAAAAATGCTATTATATTATAACAATACGAAACAAATGGTATTTCTAAGACACAAATTTGGAAAAAAGTTTGATTCAAACTTAAATTCTTTATTTCTCCTAAGGATTTCTTCAAGGATTCGTTACTTGCCATCCCATCAAAGTGCCAGAAAACCAAATATACCAGACATTTCAACATTATAATTTTAAGAATATCTACTATTATAAAAGGAAGTGTTTGTTTCTTGCCGCAAAATTCTATGGCACTTACAGCATTGAGATTTGGCACACATGTAGTTCAAATTTTTTGCAATTTTTGGGTTCCGGCGAATTTTAAAATTCAATCTAGAAGATTTTTAAATGAATTTAATAGTTTTATTTTCCATCAGTTTTTCAACGCGTGTCTTCCGAAGAAGAACCACCCCAATCTTGACTTTTTCTACCCACGTGACCTTACCGTCAGCCTTGAAACCAGGACAATTTTTTTTCATCACGTAGAACACTCAGAAAATTATTTTTTTTGTTTCCCCTTTGATTTTGCGCCGAGGAATTATTATCCAGCCAGGCGATAAATCTTTTAACTGGAGTCACAGTTCTTTTTTCTATCTCCTAGACCATTAAAGAAGGAGTAAAAATTTCAACGGATTTGAAATCTGTGGAAAATTTCACTTAGATTGATACCTAAAAATATGATTTTCTTTAAATAAATCATTTTTAAATTGAATATATCTTTTATATTTTCGCAAGAAATTGTGATGTCACATGAAACAGATTACATCTTCTGCCCTTTGCGTTAAAAAACAGATTACATTTCCTGTCCTATTCCATTTCAGGGAATGAGAGCAAAACATAAAAAACATTTTGACTGGGATTGTTATTTTTTATTGTAAAATCGTAATCGCTAAAGATATATTAAAAACTTCAACGGATTTGAAAGCTGCAGAAAATTTTACACCAGATTAATAACTTACACCACGAGCACAGGTAATACCAGGCTAGCCACGCAGTGGCAAGTGTTAACTAATACAGAAATTAACTAAATTGGAAAATCAAATAATATATACTTTTTAAATATTGTACAGGGATCTCACTCTTTGTGCAAAATAATTTTCCTTTTCATTTTTTAAGACATTTCTATCTCAAAGATTGTAATAGATTAACTCACGAGGTCACAAGGGAGGGAACTTTCACAAGTGCTATGTCTGTCTCGTGGACTAAGCATCAATTTAAATCTAGCCGATAGATGTTAAGTTACAAATTTATGACTTTTGACCTTCGACGAATATTTTTGACCTAGGTTTTCAAATGCATGTGAAATAAAATGTGATGTAAAGACCAAGGCTTTTATTTTAGGACTTGACAAATATTGAGGATTTTTAAGGCCCATAGGAGGACAGTACTTGTAATTTTCGAACTGTATATGAGCAAAATTGATTTATGAATATTATTGCTAAAGCAAACTTTTTTAGTACTATTTAAATCAAGGGATCAACATAACCATCAAAATATTTTCGTACTTACATTTTGTTGATGAGAAAAAATGATAAACAAAATACTAACCTTCTTTTCACCCTTTTCTAAAATAGCATCAATGTCTTCATCGGTTATCTCACTATCTTTAGATGCGAAAATGTGGTCAGCGCCATGTCTAATCATGCCTAACATCTCTTCCTTTCCTAGTTTGGCTGCTTGGCTATCAACCAATCGCCCTGTTCAATAACAATCAAACCCAAACCATCACAATATAGCAGGCTTAAACATAATCATTTAATCAATTTTATCTTAATAGAAAAGCAAAGGAAATTTAGATAATTAACTACAACAGAAACAAAAAATTTCTTATTTTTACACTTTTAGAATTTTAGTACACATATCCAGGGGTGCAGAATATGTCCGAACGAGGTTCAGGGGAAATTCAAGCAGCTGTGGGGAAATTTTTGCCCAAGTTTATAAAAAAAAACTCTACAAATTCAATTGTCATCAGTGACAAACAAATACTTTTGCTAGCGACTATATTTACGCACCCCTTTTCTTTTTCTTTGCAGTGAAGCAAATTTTGAAATGGGTTCATCTTCATATTTTACTGAAATCGTCAAAAGCTTGCACATGGAAAACAGTAGTTTAGCCACTGAGTAGCCAGCACGGCGTTGCCCATGACCTTCTCCATGACAGTTCTTTTGGTGGGGTTAGGTGTGACTACTGCTCACTAACCCCTGGTGATTGCTACGAATCTTCGCAAATCAAATGGAAATTCGTAGCCTATTAGAATGAATTCCCTGGAATTCCATTTTGGTTTGCTTCCTATTCATAAGGGTACTCCTATTCAACTTCAAAACTATTGAAATAATCCTTGGACAGGCATTTCCATGGTGGAAGATACCATTTCTCGCATTTCTCTTCAGCATCTCGTCTCTAGGTGTATATGACGTCAAAGGTAATTGACAACCTTCACAAAGAGAAAGGAAGGCAGCTATTTCTAGGTAACAAATAATATAATCCATCAATGTAAAATTATTTTCTATTGGAATAAATATTAGTTTTTTTTAATTTGTAAGTAATAGTCCTAAGGAGAGTCTTAATCATCAACATTGTACTCTAATAGTCACTTAAACTGGAATTAAAATATAAGGACGTTTTAGGGGAAATTTCGGACAAAACAAATTATGTTCTGGGGAAATATAGGGCCCTAAAACATTTTCTGTACCCCTGCGTATGTCATAAACTTCTAAATCACCAATAATAGAAAGAAATTTTTCTGAATTGAAAACATGAATTGTAACTATTGCAAGCTTAAACAAAAGTGAAGTAGTCAGTTTTTAAAAAAATATCTCAATACAAAAACTTTTTGGGTATTATTTACATGAAATAAATGTTACTTGCTATTTATCATATAAATAAACATATAATTATATCTAAAAAGATTAAAATTATCTGATTAAACATTATGTTTAGGTAAAAGGTATTGAAATTTTTTAAAAATTGGCATTTAATTTCAAAAGTTACACACAATACCTTGTTGGATAACAACAGTATCCAATCGTAATTTTATTTCTGCTCTCTCGACAATTCGCTCTTCAACAGTGTTCTCTGTTATCAGACGGAACACCTTCACATGTTTAGTTTGCCCAATACGATGAGCACGGTCCTATAAACAGATCAAAATCATTGTTATATAACAACGAAGGAAAATATTTTTAAAGATAGATAAAATATACATATCCTAGTATACATACCATAGCTTGTAAATCAACTTGAGGATTCCAGTCAGAATCAAAGATAATAACAATATCTGCAGTAGCTAAATTGATACCTAAACCACCAGCTCGGGTACTCAACATAAAGATAAATTTTTCACTGTTCGGTTTATTGAACTCGTTGATTTGACGCTGCAAAAAAAAATAATAATAATTAGTTCATTAAAATTCAATATTTATTAAAATACATCCAAGTAAAGGTTTCATTTCTTCAAAGGTGAAATCATAAATTTGTAACTTTAAGTTTTAAAAATAATTGTTGATTTCCAGCTCGTTTTAACAAACTTGCCTATTACAAAATTTTAGGAATTTCTGCAAAAATATTATAGAATAAAGTAATTCCTTTGAAAAAACTTTTGATTTAAAAAATATTTTATCAACTCCATGAAATTTGTAAAAAGCCGGTAAATTTCTTGGCAATTTCTAAATATTTTTTCAAATTATTCCTTATTTAATTACTTTCAAAAATTACATGTACAGAAAAATAAATACCTAATATATTTATTTTTTAAGAAATAGATTACTGTTTACTTTTAGACCCTTTATTACACTTTAAAATTCATTTCCTTAAATCTAATATAAAATAAATTCACTGCAGCCCTTTTCTCAACTTCAATGATCAAACATTAAATCAGGAATATTTAGAAATATACAAATGAATTCAGTTTTCATCAAAATTAATATTCACAGCATGCTATAATTAACCTTTTTTATTTGCATTGTGTATATATTTTAAAGAAAATGGAGTTAATATTTTTAAAGTTGTGGTGCCCTGAACAGCACCACCATTTCCAATGGGCTTGCCAGTGGGAATCGCAAACTACAGTTTCAGTTCTCACTCCCCTTAGTTTCACTTCTCACTTCTTAAACCGTTCCTATTGTTTACTTATAGTTTCAGTTTGCATTTGTATAAAGCTTACTTCTTTGTATGCTAGTAGTCGCTGTAATGTGTATGTGCTGTGATATTCATAAAATAAAAACATTCTGTTATGTTAGCTTCAAAGTAAATTCTAAACCTAAATAACATCAAATATTACAAAACACAATTCAAATCCCACTCTAAGGAGATGTGCATTTGCAATGAACTATTAGGCTGCCTGCCCTTGGAATGAATGGATTCTGCAGATTATTATCACATAATTGATTTTCCAGATTTAATTTCCCACAAGAGGAAGAATCAATGGTCTCTATTTTAACACTCTGAGGGTCATGCATACATTTCCATGTGATCTGCATGTATCAATCTGTCACAGAACCTGTAGTGTTCACTGCATTATTTCTCACTAGTTTTAGACTTCTGGACCAATACAGCCAAGACATGAGGCTATTTAGCTATTGCATGTTTAATAGGGTGAAAGCAGTAGTACACTATTCAAAAATATTGCGACAGAGGGTTAAACAAAAGAAATGGGAAGTAATAAAACAATTAAAATTCCTTTAGATTGAAAGATTAAACTTACCTCGCGATCTTCGTGTGGTGTTTGACCATCCAAGCGGCAGTAAGGGAATTGTCTCCACAGCACGTAATCTTCTAAAATGTCCAGCATCCTAGTCATTTGTGAAAATATTAAAACTCGAGAACCTTGATCACGCAATCGAGGAAGTAGTTTATCCAATATACAAATTTTTCCACAGTTGTAAACCAAATGCTCATCAGTTGTATATGGTGGACCTAAAGATTGTTTTATAAATTACAACACACACATTATTTAGAATAAAAACATAATAATTTTTTTCTCAACTGAAAATTTTTGTTAATAAGACCAAATCTCATACCTGGTTCGGCACCATCAAACAAGTATGGATGATTGCAGCATTTACGCAGCTGCATCAAAATATTAAGTAGCCTCATCTTGTCTACTTTTCCAGCTCCATTAACAATATCAATATCCTTCATTAGTACCTTAGTGTACCTGTAAAAAAGGTAATGCAAACATTACATATAAAATAACATTTTAAAATACATTATTAACCTATAGACTATGGACGGTACAGCAATTGTACATTGATCGTGCAAAGAAAGAATTTAGACTAAAGCCAGTACAGCAGTTGTACCTTAAAAGTTATAAGAATCGCATCAGTTAAATCCATAGTTGTAGTCAAAAGGTTAATAAAATATTAATATTAAAAGAAATAAAAATAAGAATCAACAATATTAATAAATACAAAAATAGGAAAAACTCAGGATTGCTAAAAGGAAAAAGAAGACACCCACCATTCTCTCTGCATTTTGCTGAGTCCGACGTAAATTTTTATTTCCTTCTTTGGGGGAAGTTTTTTCTCTACCTCAGACTTCAACCGTCTGAGCAAGAAAGGCCGTAAAACCTAACAAAAAGTACAACAGCTTAGATTACTAAATAATACATTGATATAAATTGAGAATTATTAAAATTCCGTTATGGGTATGAAGTCATTACTTTCACAAGACGGAACTCTAAATTCAGAAAAATATTGAATTGAAAAAAATACCATTTTATAAGGCATAATTTTTTTTATAAATAACTTAACACATGACAAACATTAACAGTTCAACTTGTAAACCACTTAAATTTAAGTTACACAAGATTTATTTTCAACTAAATTGACCTAACTATAAGCAGGGTTAAATAGTACTCATGCAGTCTTTAAAGATATTCATGTTTCTTCAATCGTTTAAAAAAATTTATTGAAAATAAGTCATTTTTAGAAGTGATGTAATAGGCAGGAATTGCAATTACAAAAATACTTACAGCATGTAACCGTTCTACAAGAGATGTGTCTCCCAAGCAATTATTCGTGTTGAACCAAGCATCAAAATCCTGTAGATGTCATAAAATTAAAACTATTACAAATAGGCACATAAATAAGATCTCGTGCTGGATAACCTGAATTAAACATCCTTTACAGAAAATTAATTTTAAGACAAACTTTCTATATAAAGAATATTGTTTAATAAATAAACAGAAACTAAATTTAAAATAAAATAACGTGAAAAACCAATACAAATACAAAAAGTCTGACTTCATAAATTATGCATACAAAATGCAAAGTTAAAAACATAATGCTAAGTTTAACCTCTTTTAAGATTAGAAAAAATTCTGTCAGGAAATTAAGTACAATTTTATAAAATACAAGATGTATCTCCAAAGGAGATGGAAAGTAATATATGCCCCTCATAAAGCATTTAGTTTTCGCACTTATATACTCATGACTGCTTTAAAAGTGGAGCCAAATTTAATACCTACCTCAGATGAGTTAAAGACATCAGGAAGTAAAAAGTTCAAAAGTGCCCAAAGTTCATGCAAATTATTTTGCAGAGGTGTTCCAGTTAACAGAAGTCGATTTGTAGATTTGAATTCTCGTACAATTTCGGATAACTAATAAAATAGCAAATAAAATTGTTAGTAAATTTTAATGCAAATATACATTGTAACATTATGTAAACACTGAAGGAAAAAAACTTCAGTAAAAAGATTATAAATATCTGAAAAGCACACCTTAGATTTTTCATTTTTTATACGATGAGCTTCATCAATAACAATGTAACGCCAGTTGAACTTTTTTAGGGTTGATTTTTCTCGGATAATCATTTCATAAGATGTTATACAGACATCCCAATCTCCAGGCATTAATATATCTCTAATGAAAATATTCTGCAAAATTAAGAAAATACGAATGTGAATAAATAAAATGCATTTTAATGAATACATAATGTAAGTATTTTTCAAAATACTCCAATACATAATAATAGAAAACTGCAGTAAGGAAAAAAAATTTTTAATTCAGAAATTTAAAACAAAAACCTTTGCTTATGTACTTTTCTGACGTAAATCTTACTATAAATTTTTATTTTCCAAACATCTTTTCTAATCCTTGATTTAAATAATGTGGTGTTTTCATCTGAATTTTAAAAAACCAAATCTTACAAAAATATTGTAATTTGCTGACCTTCAGCTGAAAATTTCTATGACAATTAACACTATCAATTTCTGAGTTTTGCATTTTCTGTCATGTTGCTATAACTTTAAAAGTACATTCTAAATGTGATTTATGGAGAATGTAAAATACAGTATTTTTATTTTGGGCCATTATAAAACAAAAGCTCCATCCTTTTCAAATTTTAAAAACATTCTCTAACACATGGTAGGAAATTAGTTTTACCAAATGCACTAAAATCATTTTGAAACAAATCTGACCAAAAATAGTTTTAACTTAAAAGCAAAATTTTATCACCATCCAAAACTGTCAGTTTTTGTGTTATTAATAAATATTTTAAAAGGTTGATGTGTGAATATGGCTAAATTAGGAAGTAGGGCTATTTTCTTATCAATTTTAGAAATTGTATTTTTTGGTGTTCAAGAAACTGCCCAAGTCTTAACCAGACCTCAAAATCTTGGAATTCCTTTCTTTCAATTCCTGTCCTTCTGCAATGATAGGAGACATGTATTGCTTTTCACATTGTGAATTCTCAGCTTTCTCAGAGAATAAAGTGATTCATATGGGCAATAGACTAGAAATGAAAAGATTAATTTCAACCACTTCTCTCTTGATGTACTGAGAATTGTTAGCTTTGTAATGCCAATAAAGTTCATTCTACATTTATTTTTGGATACATTAGTGTTGAATGGAGAAAATAGGATTTCCCTAGGTTCTTAGACAAAAAACAAATATGCAGCAGAAAAACTTCACTTTATAGAAATTAGTTCACTTTAGTAGACGTATTTCATGTTAAAGACACAAGATTCAAGGTCAGATAGAATGTTTGCTAATTGGAAACTTTTAGTACAATCTGGTTCTGTTGAATCAGCATTTCTAGTAGATCAGAATGAGTCTATTCGTTAAATTAGGGGACAGGTTAGATGCAAACATTGCATTCCGTCGGATTAGTATCTTTAGTGCTGAGTTTAACCTAGGGTGCTGGAAATTATACCATTGATTACAAGTATGGCACTCATCATACAGTTTCGCAGAGGTATGGTACAGTAGCAAGGTTATAACCTTTCAAAAAGTGGTTGGTTGGGGGTTTTATATCACTAGGTCCTAAAACAAATGCATTCAAACATCTCAGGACTAAACTGAACTTTCTTCACATCATACTCAATGTACATAGATATTCGTTTTGGAAACTCAACATTAAATATATGCCATAAACCTTAGAATAAACGTGAAGGCTGATTCTGATATGTTTAAACCAAATTTTAGTCAGATTTTATTCATTTCAGGTACAGAATAAGATAATACTTTATTCGAACAAAACACAAATTCATTATAACTCAGTTAAATTACCCTTGTAGCAGCATCACCAATCAAACAAACGGCACGCATAGATGGACACCATCTTTCAAATTCATTTCTCCAATTTGCAAGAGTGGATTTTGGTACTATGACCATATGCGGCCCAGGTGAATTTCTATAATGTTTCATGTATCCGAGAAGAGATATTGTCTGTAAAGTTTTACCCAAACCCTGAAACATAAGATAATATTTAATATTTAGATTTTTAAAGAACAAATACATTGTTAATTAAACTAAACTATATTTGAATACTATACCATTTCATCAGCTAAAATTCCATTGATTCCGTGTTCATATAACGAAATCATCCAATTCAAGCCTCGCACTTGATAATCTCTTAGTTCACCACCAAGAATATCTATAATAAACATTACTCTTGAGAATTCAGGTCATACATGCATCTAAAATATATTTGTATAGATGCAAACTAATCTCGGGTAAGTAAGATTTTTTAAATTTAAATACCAAAATTCACAAAATTAATCAATTGCACAAAATTTTAGCCAGAAGATAGGAATCAGTAATTTCTTCATTTCAAATTATTGCTTAATACACTATTCAAATAGGAACTATTTAAAAAAAAACACACTGTGTTTGAATTTATACTTTCATATTTCAATATACAATGTTGTCCAATCAGAAAATCAAGAAAATTAAATTATAATGCTTAAAAGCTTTCGATTTCATATATAAAATTATTGAAACAGGAGAATACCCCCCCCCTCCAATAATCTCTCTAACTAATTATTTTATTGGTAGACACACACCATCTGAGTAAATTTTGCTAATATCTATCGATGGAAGTGTCTTTACTCACCATTTTATACCTCATTTAAATCCATTTCTGATTAATATAAGTATCACTATGCACATAAATACGTTTAAATTAAAGTTAGTAAAAAATGTATAATGGCATTATGTTCACATTTTCCAAACCTGTTTCTACTGGTGTTAATTCTTATGTCCCATAAAGTGCATGGCAAAAAAGAGTCACACCTGAAACCAATTAGATTCTGAACATCTATTTCAATTGTGTCTCATTGACTTGTTCACAGGCAAGTCGATATTTAAACCTATTTTCAGGTTGGTTATTTCCTTTTCTGTGCAAATTTTTATCTTACAGATTACTTCTTCCCTTCAGTAATCAGATTGCTGAAGAATTTTATTAGTGGCAAGAGCTCTTCTATGCAGTACCATGCTCAAGTTAAGCATATTTAAACTTTGCACTGAAATTGGCAAATTAATCTCATCGCGGCTGACTTTATATTGCTCATATCAGTTTCTTACCATTCACCAATACACAAATGCTGTTTTCGTGCCATGTACCTCAGTAAAGTACAGTACAAAGTCCAAAATCCGGAATTCTCCGGACCTCGGCCATTCCGGATTTCGGACTTTTCTGTATTTTGGATTATTTGCAGTTTAGGGGTTATAATAGGTTTTAAGATGTAAACAAAATGACTAATCATACAAAAAAAAGTGACAAATAACAATAATGTCAAATATATTTAAGTATAAAAATGAAAAATATCCTCCCCAGCCACCCCTATCTTTTCCTTTTCTTTCTTTGGAAGGAAATTTATTTTCTTCTTTTAAAAAGCATATTATTTTGAAACGACCAAAAAAAATATAAAAAATTTTAATCATGATCTGAAATATGTTGTTTATATTTGACATAACTTGAAGAATTTCTTCTTTTTCTTTAAAAGATTGTGTCTGATTTTTTTTAGTTGAAAAAGTCTGAAATTAATTTTGTCTTTCTTCTCAAGAGAAGAAAGCGCATTTTTTAAAAGTCTGTCTTTGCTGACCCGCATTATCAGAGACTTTTGCCACCTTTTGCTTTTCTTCAAAAGATATTTAACACTAGCAATGTAATGCTTCTGAGACCTTAGGAAAAATAAACTAATTTCATTCTCTTTCACCTTCTATAGCACTTCAGAAATTTTATCTGCAATCACAACATCATCCAGAGGCAAGTTCTGAGGACATATATCTTCCATTTCATCCATCTTCAAATCTCAAAAGAGAATTCCCCTTTGTATCACGAATTAATTCTTCCCCGTCCTACCCAAAATTGTTCTTATCAACAATTCAAGATGAGAATGAAGGTTATGTATTAGGGGGTTCCTTTTAATGAAGAAATTTGGTCACATGATTAAATACACTTTAAAAGGATATGACAAATTTCACCTCAGCCTTCATTGCTTCTATTCTAAGTAAATGAACAATTTTCGTATAGCCTCATCATTGTATCATGTTTGGTTTCTTTAATGGAATGTAGTCAAGGAAATACAGTGTGCGGCAGAAGGAACGTTCTGAGTTGTTACATAAAATATCTGCCGTTTCAGATCCTATATAACATGTCTTTAGGTGTTCGCAAACGATTCTACCTTGTCGATCTGACCAATATCTCACATCAGTTAATAATTCACTCTTTCACACCAAGTTCCATAATTTTCAAAGACTTTCAAGGGTACCCAGTTTGTAAAAAAATTTAAGGACTTTTTTTAAAAGACCATGGGAATCCTGTCTTAGGTCATCATTATTGGGAGCAAGTAAAAATACCAAAAGAAATTGCTGGCAAATTTTTTTAAATCTCATTTTTTTTTTCACGAAGAAAAAATACATTTGCACAAAAAATTTCCAATTTTTCAAATTTAATTGACCTTTGACTTTTTTTCGAGGAAAAAATGATTTTTTTTAAATTTTGCACTAAGAATTGTTCTAGTCCAAGTAGAATTTAAGAACTTAAACACCTGAAAAAGAAACAAACTGCCAAAAGAACAAAAAGTGAAGTGTTATAAGCTCTGGCAGTTTTTTTTTCCAAAAAACTCCTAACAACCCTTTTGTCAAAAAAAACCTTACACCCCCCACCCCTCCTAGTGCGCAAATTTTTCCGCTCGTTATTTATGTCTACTAAATAATACTCTTTAATACTATAATAGCAGATATATAAATAGGAATAATTTTTAAAAGGAAGAGAAAAAACTTTTTATACATTGCAAACCGATTTTCTTACAAATATAATTTTTCTGTGTGGTATTTACTCTGAACATGTCTGTTGTTTTGCATTTTATTCATCCATTTGGTAATGGTTGAATGCCTAGTTCTTTAAAAATTGTTCTTAAAAGAGGAGGATAGAAAAAAAGTAAGAAAAAAAGGCTGGTTAGCAAAATTTCTGGATTTGGGACTTTGTACTGTATATAGATTTTTGATTATTCAATTAGGCTAAATAATACTATTTAATACTAAAATAGCAGACATATAAACAGGAATAATTTTTTAAAAGGAAGAGAAAAAACTTTTTATACATTGCAACCGATTTTCTTACAAATATAATTTTTCTGTGTGGTATTTACTCTGAACATGTCCGTTGTTTTGCATTTTATTCATCCATTTGTTAAAGGTTGAATGTCTAGTTCTTTAAAAATTGTTCTTAAAGAGGAGGATAGAAAAAAAGGCTGGTTAGCAAAATGTCTGGATTTGGGACTTAGTACTGTATATAGATTTTTGATTATTCAATTAGGAATACCAGAACTTACAAGATGGAGAAGCGTCAAATCGAGTAATTGCTTTGGATCCCTTCTTCGCTGCTGATAATAGCAGCTCTTCGTCCTCTTCTTGCTCTGTCATACGATGGCGGTGGCTTTTTTAAAAAAAGTAAAGAAGTTTAGATTTCAAGAAGCATATCTACAGAATTTCATCTATGTGAAGATTACTAACAGGAGAAATATTACTCTAAGCCTTTACTTACTCTCCAACAGCAGATAATTTAGCCTTCTCGTCGTTTTTCTTCAATTTTGGTCGACCAGGTTTCAGTTTAGTTGGTGACCCATCTTTAGCAGCATTTGAACCAGTGGTCATGAAATGGGAGAAAATTTCTGTTTGTTGAAGAAGAAAGTCAAACCTTCTGGATCGATCCGATTCCTGGATGAATAAATAATGATCGAGTTAATCTAAAACCCTGTGATTACTAAAATATGTGAGTAATTTGCAAAACAAAAGATAAATTTTGATAACAGTTTGATCAGAAATGCACATTAATGTTTATGACTTATTGTAATACTCTAATGAGTGCCAGCACCATGACCAGTAGTCTATTGTACTGAAACCCCCCAATTGATTTATTAAAGACAGATTTCCGAAATAAACTTCAACATGTACCTGATTGGAATGTTTGACAGTTCCCAGGGTTCGATACAATGGTATACCAGATACTCGAATTATTGGGCAGAGTAATCATCACAATCACACAGAACGTGTATAGGACTCTCCTCTACCATCCGACAGCCTCTACATAATGGGTCATCTATAACACCTATAGGTTGAGGTGTCTATTTAGGTTACAGTGGCCAGTTAGAATGCCAATAGCTACCCTGATTTCTCTTCAGCTCAATTTCAGCAGTTGCCTCGATCTGTTCTAGGGAGATTGTTGATTGAGCTCTTTTGCTTGTCTTTGATCATTAGATTGAAGCCATGTATGGTAAGACTTGGCCAGGAGTAAACCTTTGATAATCTTTCTAACCACATTGTAAGGTAGACCTAAAACAAGCTCTGTTCCAATAAATGGTATTTCAGATCCACATTTTGCTAGTACACATTAATGCTTAAAACTATAAACCTAATTCCACACTAAAAGTCCTCTAAAACATGAACACCAAAAAATATATGTTTTTGTTAAGATTAGACCCCAGATACTTGGGTTAACTTATCAGTTCTATGCAATCTGCTTCAAATCTCATCTTTGAATTGGCAGGTCCTTAAGCTATCATACGTAATATTTGACAAGCCTTAGTCAAAATGCAGGCATCAATGTTTGGTGAATATAAAAGAAAACTTCAACTTAACTATAAAAATTTATATTTCGCCCGGAAAACGATACACACAAGTACACAAAATAGTCATTCTCTTTCAAAATATCACTATTCTTTTTTTACTTAGTTAAGAATAAGAATGTTTATTCTTATTGCAGCTTCTTTATTTTCATATTCCACCTTTCGCTCTCTCTCATTAGGTTCTCTGGCGTGCCAAAATATAGTTCGAACCAGAACATCACATTTGGGCATATCTATTTTGTAGAAAATGTCAAGTTCTTGTTCCGATTCAAATAATTAGTTGAAAGTGCGTTGACGCAAGAATACTGTAATTTAGCACAGAATGAAGCGTGTCGTCTATTTTGTTTTGTTTACAATATATATATATATATATATATATATATATATATATATACTGCTTCCTTCACAAGATAGTACTGCACGTGTGTTAACTCTCAACCAAGTTAATATCAATTTTGGAGGATCAAAATGTAAAACCAAAACAGCAGTTTAAACTTTGGATCAGGAATTGTGAATGTGAATTCTTTGATATCTGGGGGATTATCGTTCCTCCGCGGTTTAACTTGGACTTGTAAATACAGACGTGAATGTTTTATTTTGAAACACTTGTGCAACAATCTTGAATTGTTTCTCTTAAAGAATAAAAAAGCATTTAATAAAGCCAAATCCAATAAAAGGAAGAAGCTTTGTCTTCTAATTCCGTAGGCATTTGCCATTCTGTCACCTTAAGTCAGCACTCCACATTTGTGTTATATGATGATACAATTTTAGATTTGAAGTTTGCTTCAGCAAAGATGTCTGTTGGACTATCTTTATTTCGCTGCTTCGGAAGAAAAACAACTCAAGTAAAAAAATCCATATTTGGGATAATTCCACCATACATTGTAAAATTGGATGCTCTTTTTGCTTGAAAAGTGTCAAGTCTAATTTATGTACCAGAGAGTACTAGTGTTGTTTTTCCGCTAGGGCTAATTGTATTCCCAGTTTACAATAGTGGCATATCTCAGTTATGCTTCAGGCGCTGTCAAGATCAGATGATCAAGATGTCACAAAAACAACACAACTTGAAATAAAACATTTTTCAAGCTTAATTTTTACCAATTACACGAAACTGAATTGCTTCTTATTGACACATTTTGAGGCCTGCCATTACTCGTGAGAATATCATAATTATATTTTGAGTTGCTTAGTATGTTTTCCGAGTTATGTCGATTTTCTTGATAACATTCTGGTGGATTATATGTATCAGATAATTTTTAACTACTCTGTATATAACGAATCGGTAGGTATAAAATGTTTTTTGCCAAATATTGATCCTTAAACTCATGCACTCACTATACATCCTATTAATAAGTAATTAATTTGCTGTGTAAATTATAGATTGATCATGCACACTAGGTATGACATTAGATTGATCATGAAACTAGGTAACACATTTGCAGTTGTGTACATTAAATTATCAATTCTCAATAGTGTTACCAACTAATGTTTGACATGAGCCCCATTTAAAGCACTTATTTTGAGAATTTGCATGATCCTGTTGTGTTTGCTACACAGCAGTATGACTTGTTGAAGGGGGTGACTCCGAAGAGTGCCAGCACAGCGAATGATAGTCTATTGTACTGATACATAGCAGTAACTTAGACAAGTTCATAATATGTATTTGGTCAATGTAGAGCATACTTAAAGAATTAAACAAAATATCTACTTTGATCATACAAATTCTCATTTCAGAAATCTAGAGGGACATAATATTAAAATAATAAAATATTTAAAGTCCTTACCACTCTTGTATCAAACTCTGAATCATCTCTTTTTATATATTCTAAAAGATCCTGGAAGGAAATAAAAACATTTCAAACCTTGTACATATAACTTAATTTCTCATTTTTATTAAAGAAATACATTAGGGTAAATTTAAATTACATATAATAAATTATCATAACATAAAAAAATTTTCTTTGCAGTACTTAATTCCTCTAAATTTTCAGATTTTGTGATAAAATTATCTTTTGTTGGCTAAATGAATCTGAATTCTACAAAATGAAGAAAATTTTACTTATTTACTGTGTATGAGCAGTAAAGCAATGGCAAAGAAATCAAATAGATGATTCTACAACTACTCGATTGGTCTACTCCATTTTCAAAATTTTACATAAGACAAATTTAAAAGTAAAACAAAATTCTTCAGTTTTTCAAATTACTTTGTACAGTTAACCTTTTTTATTGCAAAAAGTGACCAACAAATCATTTACTTAAACTCAAACAAACAACTGAAATTATATCAGGAAATATGACTCACATCTCTACTATTATAAAAAGAAGTGTTAGTGTGTCTGTGAGGTGTCTGGTGTCCAAACCAAATCTATAGAACTTGCAGCCATGAAAATTGGCACCTATCTTAAAGGTGACTAAATGCACCTCAAAGCCCAAATTTCAAAATTTAATCTAAAACATTTCAAAATTTATTTATTAGCATTTTTACCCATGTTGTTTTTTTGGACGTGCCAAGTTTCCATTCTGCTGTGGTGCATGAATGACATCACTGGTCTAATGATATTCAAAGCGCAATTTTCTTTTTTCCCCGCTCTGTATTTTCCTTTCATTTCATTGGTTCTTTTATTTCTTCCATTCATTTTCAAAACACATTTTTTTCCACTTTATTAAATTAGAATAAATTTTTTTTTAACGACAAACTTGGCGTCATTGTTTCTTTTATTTTTTTCTTTCTTGACAGATTTTTTCCACTGTATGAAAATTGGAAAAATTAACATTCTGCTTGATTTAAGTCAAGGTCCTGTACAGTCACTTCAGGTAGTATTTTTTCTTGCTTTTTCTTTAGCTTCAAGACTTTTTGAAAGTGTAGAGATACTTAATTTTATCACTTTGGTTTTTATTTACGGTGTTTGTCTAATAGGTGACATTCAGTGTTAAGGGCACCGGGAAGTCATCAAAGGCCAGAAATCATGAAAATGTGACCAATATTCGAATGCATATAAAATTTAAGCTATTATAAGTACCAATATAAATTTTTGTACACATGTTTGTAATGCATTTTAAAACTAATTCAAGCTAAAAATAAAAATTTTAAAAGTAAAAATATTTTGTAGAGTGCATTTATATAGAACTCGGTGAAAACAAATTCAATACAGTGATTTCAATTTGGGTGCGCTCTGTAAAAAAACTTTAATATATATTGAGTAGCAACTTTTTTCCCTATCCCTAGAAATGTTTCTTGAATTCATTAAAGTATTCTTTGTTGAAAATAACCAGGAAAAAAAAATTTTAGACACAATTTAAATCAGTTTTTGAAAATTTTGTGATTTTATACCTACTAATCACCCATTAAAAAAATTATGTTCATATTTCCTCAATAGTTTATACTTTAACATAATTGCCTAATAAAAATACACGTGTATGCAAAATTTCAGACTGATACCTTTAATAGTTGTTTCACAGAGCGCACCTGAAGATGAAAATTTGTCATTTTGAGAAAACGACAAAAAACTACAAAATAGCATCTCCTTACCTTATCGATAAGAACTTTCCAAAGCACAAGTAAACAAAATTTGCGGTTAAATATCATAACAGTCGCAGTTAAACCTGTTACCAATCGATTAAAATGTATATTTAAACAAAAATATACTACAAATTTAAAATATTTTTTTTATATAATCCATTGTCGGCAAAACCGAAACTTCAAACCTGAAACCGAAACCAAAAAGGATATTTTCAAAATTAAGTTTTAGTAACTTAAAATGCATTTTGCATAATAAGTGATACATCAATCGATTCGTATAGATGCCCTCTATTAAATGCAATTGAAATCAAAAATTCGATTTTTTGAAGAATTGTGACTTCCCAGTGCCCTTAAGAGTTTTTAAAAGCATAACTTACATTTGAATTTGTATAACTTTTGCAATTTTGTTTATTACTGTGAAATTTGGTTTTGATATACGATGTTTGTCGGAATCAGTAAGATTTAGTGTTAAGACTGTAAAGTGCAATCGCATCAGGTAATATTTTTTTTGTGCTTTTTTTCTTTAGATTTAAGACTTTTTGAAAGTATAGCGATATTTAATTTTTATGATTTATGCATTTTTTTGTTTATTACTGTTTAATTTGGTTGCGTTAGAATGAGTAAGGTTGACTTTTTAAAAACACAACTTGGACACAGGCAACTCCATATGGGTTCTGCTAATTTTTAAAAGATACCAGAATTCTACAAATTTCAAACTGAGAAGCAAAATGAAGATTTTTAATCTTGTTTGTAACATGTTGCAAAATGAGAAAATGTTTCTTAAAAAATGTAAAGAAACATTAAAGTGATTAAAATAATACATTTGACTCTTCCTCAGTTTGTCCCACTTCAATGGAATCGTCTTCAGGTGTTGCATCTTCAATTTCTCCTTCATCTTCTCCCTCAGATTCTTCTGGTCCCTGTTAAGTTTCATATAAGTCTTCAGTAATACAAACAAAAGCAATGAATACAGTATCAATGTAACTCATATAAAAATACATCATTTAGTGAGTTAATTGAAATTTTCACTAAATAAAAAATTTTACGACAAATGTGCATTACAAAATATTTGATGAGCCACAAACACAAGTGCTTTATTGAAACATTTATGGCATTTACCAGAGCTTCAGTTCTAGACCATAGTTGTATTTTCCCAACGAAAATTCAGATCAACAATACAGTGAATAGTAGTAATTCACAGATCATCGACTTAGAGGTAATTCAATTGGAGTATGGTCGATCTCTTTAATTGACTGAAAGCTATAGAATCAAATCACATTTTTATAGTCCTCTTCTAAACATGATCAAAGTTGTATGATTATTGCTCATTGTAGGTATGTTGGTTTGGATTTAATGGCACAAGGTACAAAAATGGAAATTTGGTCAAACCAGTGAGTACATGTGAGCTACTTTCATGTGTGCTAGATTTCAATCTCATAGACCCAGACCCAATTTTAAAAAAGCAACTTTCAGTTAACTCTTAGGGTCCCAAACACTTTTGGTATGCCATTTGTTCAAGGCCAATTTCGTTTGGCACTCCTCCCAGGAAAACTAATTCAGCTTATAACAAATTGAAATGTAACTGGGTCTATTACTTTTAATTGATTTAAGTTTTTTTCAAGAACTTAGAGCATAAAACAGTTAATTTGACATAACATGCAGATCTCTGCCACTGAATGCTGTACTTGGTAAGAACCTAATACATCAGAAGTGCATGCAGATATATTTTAAGCATTAGCTTGTTACCTGTTGTCTTGTTATTAGACCAGTTTCAACTCTTCATTTACAATGCATAATAATTGCGTCAATGCACCTCTGTAATGTTTATATGGTCAAATGCTTGCTTAAAGCTTTTTTAGAGGATAAAATTTTTAGAATCTTTGCTGTACACTTTTGTAAGATACAGACAAGATAACGTCACGCCGTCAGTGTGAACCTGTTAATTCGGTACGGAACATTTTCTTACCTTATTTACTAGACAAGGTGGGAAAAGAAAGTGTGGGTTGATAAAGGCAGCAGCAGTTAGTTCTCACAAACAATTCACTTATAATGCTTAAATCATGTACAGTCGCAGAAAAAAACTAAACACCCCTCTTTATTTGAGTAATTTTAATAATGTAGAGAAAATTCAAAGACGGTGTTTGAAATTAAACTAACGTCTTCCATTTAAATTCAGAAAATTTGAATAAGGGGTGCCCATACTATAGTGAGAACCAACTTCATAATTTCCAATAGGAACCCCCTATTTTTAAATTAGAGTTTATATTTCTGATCTCTTACCATTGTGTGTATGTGATGATGTTAAATAACTACCTACCCATTGCCCCAGTGGCAGAAACACCGCGACATTGTTGCGGACAATGAAATCCGCTTGCGGACAGTTTTTGTCTGGACTAATAAAACAGTTTAAAAAATTGTCTGCAACTTTCAGACACTTTTTTTCCACAGCAGTACGCAGATCTATGTGTCTCTTCTCTGTCCTCGCGACGCCACAGGAAAAGCTTTTTTTTTTAAGTACAGAGAAGCAGGAGTTTTTACGCAAGCCGCACCCTGCGTTTGTTTTGTTCTCCTGCACTTTCCGAGGGCGCAGAAAAGAATATGACCTCTGCATTCTGTGCCCGCTAAGAGATCAACTCCTTGCATGAAAAACACATGCTTAGATTAGCGTCACAGGATAAGTTTTTATATGGTGTATGTGAATGCGAAATAATTAAAAAAAAACTTGCACACATTTTCTAAGATGCCACCCAAATCAAGATATTCAATGGAACCAAACCTGGGCTACAAAACATCTGAAAGAGATATTTAAAAAAGCAGAAGACATTCCATGAAAAAACAAAATAGTTCTGAAGCTGATGAACAGCAGAACCAGGAAAATGTGTCTGTGGAAGATCAAGGGACAAATATTTACTTTGAAAGTAACAAGAACAATTATGATAAAAATGAAAGTAAGAATATTACTGAAAGTAGCAGCCGAAGCATATCCTCAAAAGATTGTTCGGATAATCGCACGCTGTAAAACCAGCTAGATATGAAGTTGAAAAATCTATAACTGATGTTTTACAAGCAGTACAAATAATTGTCACATAATTTATACTTACTTCTTGTTGGTATTGCTTTTTGCATTCAGTGAATTTATACATAAAATAATACTCAAATTTACATACTTGCAGTAGGAGAGACTTAGTTATGCAACATTCAGCCTTCGCAGCGCCGGCCCGAGACCTGTGCGATCACACAGGGATCCAAATAAAGGTGTATCAATTAACAAATTTTAATATATTTTCCTTGCTCTGCTAATATTATTTTGTCTAGAAAATTTGACTTGAAGCACTTGATTTTTGTTTAAACAGATGAAGAAGTGGAAACTAACGATAAGAGGTTTTTTTTTATTCAACTGAATGGCCCCTCCCCTTTCTGGTTATAAAGATACCCGAAGGTTTTTTAAAGCAGCTTTATTATCTATGTATGGTTCTGCTTATCCTTCACACTTTAGAAATCCTACAAGATGTGAGCTGATAAAACAATTTGTAACATCAAAAGTAATAAACAAGAAAACATCATGCTACCCTTTTCAAATAAAATTATAAAAAATTGCAGGTTTAATGTATGATTTATCCACTATGTAAATTTTGCAGACAGATTATGAAATTCTAAAAGCTTGTCGCAGACAGCTACAAAACTTTCTGCCATTGGGCCCATTGTGATAACTCAGATATTGCAATAATTGTTTTGAAGAATTTCAGTTCCAATAATATTTCCATTTAAAAGTTATTAAGAGTTATTATCAAGCGAAATGACTTATGGTCTTTAAAACACGCCGACATTCATAATAAAAGTAATTTTATAGAATGTAAAATAACCTTTCAGATTTTAAAATGAGTTTTACAATGCCAGTAAAATATGCTGTGCATCATTACAATGTGTAATCTTTCTTTAATCAATATATATACATATTTTCATGCACTTAAAAACGATAAAATTCACTTATTCACCAATCCAGTTTTCAATTAGTTTTAAGGAAAACATTTTTGTAGAGGTAGCCAATAACTCTTCAGATATGAAAATCTGTTATTTTAAGATAACCATATTAATTATCTATTACAATTTGGTGACAATTATTATTTAAGTCGTCATTAGTGGTGTAACCAGGGTGTCAAGATTTAAATCACTTGATTTAAATCAATGATTAAAATCATGATTTTAATCAAGTGTAATCATTTTTTCATTATGTTTTAATCATTTTTTCATTATGTTTTAATCATTTTAATCAATGATTAAAATCATGATTTTAATCAAGTGATTTTTTTTAAATCAATGATTTAAATCTTACATTTTTATAACTAAGTAAATGCACCATAGAAAAATCACAGACGTGGTCAAATGCTTTAATTTTTCTGCACTCATGGTGATTTAAGCACAAGCACTACACCCAGCTCAGAGGGAACTGGGTCAATTACTGCATATTATAAAAGATTGCAACAGACAGTTGTAACTTATTAGAATATACTATATACTGGAAACAGTAATGTAAACACACATGACATAAATCTAAATGCCAGGAAGAGTAATGTATAAACATTCCTGATTAACAGCACTCATAATATAAACACTTAAAGCAAGGAACTTACAACAGTTTGATTCAAAATTATAAACTGAAGGGGTGACTGATTTATTAGATAAAAAAAAGTGGGAAGTTTTTGAGGCATTTGTCAGTTAGCTCAGGGGTTCTCTAACGTAGAGAGATGAGGGGTGCTGCAAAGCACCAGTTATCTCCAATCTAAGCTATTTCTAAGCAACAGAAAAAAGAGTTATGGTCACTCATCAAAAATCGGTTCACTCCCCAACCAAGAGCATGATGAAGGTAATTTTATTAATTTTTTTTTATTTTCACCAACCTATTTTTTTTATTAAGTAAAATTAAAGTGTTTGTGTGTGAATTTTAAATACTAGGTGTATTAATTATGTTCTTACTTCCCTAATTTCTTTTTCAAAGTGATACTAATATGAAATATGTATATATATTTAATAATATACCACAGATAAGTATTACATGACGACGAGGGTGCAGTGAGAAAATTATAATTCTCTTAAGGGTGCCACTACTTGGATAAGTTTGGGAACCCCTGTGTTAGCTTATTCTTGTGGTGTGCAATAGAGATTAAAGAGTAGAAATATACATTTTCACACACAGCCATTAAAATGTCAGCAGGAAAAAAGAAAGATCTAATATGAATTAAAACTAAGTGAAAATCCATTTATTATTGCTGCTCGGCAGTTTTATTATCAGAATTTACTATAGTCTGATTATTTCTGTCCTCTATTCTACATCTCAGACTATAGTTTAGGTCTGTCACTTACACTTACTGATAAATTTGTTAACAAAGTGATGTAATTTTCTCAAGAAAAACTATGTAGGATGTGAACTTGTGTTTTAAAGTTAAACAAATGTTAAGTAAATATTGATTTACCATGTCACAAATTCTGATTGTTTACTTAAAATAAATATTGGTTTACATGTCATGTCACAAACTCAAATTTTTTATTTAACAAATTTATATATAATTATTACAAAAACAGTGTATATGGCCTGCAGAAATTTAAAAAAAAATCCAATTTAAATAAAAATAATGATGAATTTATTTATTTTATTTTTTTTATTAATTGTGATTTTTTACATTCTTGGTGTAGCCAGCTAGCATTTGGAAGCTAAATTAACGGTTTTTATTCCGTTAGAAATCGACATGCGGGTAATTTTATGAGTTATTAACTGGTTTTGCCAACTATTAAGCATTTTAAATAGAATTCAATTTAAAAAAATTAAATCTAAAATATTGTTTTCCCAAAAACAGCTATCGAGAACTTTTTTTGATAGCAGATGTTCACAAGAAAATATTTTCAACAAGCTATTTGATAAGCTGTTTTGAGTGTAATTTGTAATATTCACAAAACAATCAAAAGTGTTATTTTGCAAAACAATGACAGGTGTTATTAAAAATAACAATTACAAATATTATTTTGAGAAAAAAGTTGATTAATGCTATTTGTAATAACAGTTGCTAAGTGCTATTTTGTAATAACAGTTACTAACTGTTATTTAAATTGTGTCAAATTTTTTTTTTTTTTTTTTTTTTTTACAAATCTCCAAGCTAGCGACAGCTAGACAAATTCCATGAGGTTAAAAACACACCCTCTCTAGTCACAGTTCTTGTTTGCACTGCTGACCACATGAGGGCTGATGTGTAAGTATGAGTGGAAATGGGTATATACTTTAATTTGAATAGTTGTTAAATGTTTGAATCAATTATGAATTAATTTAACTTCTTTAACTATTTGTTTCAAACACATTTTTGTCAAATATTTTTTTATAAATTTCAATTTTTAAAGATTTGATTCATTTTTTTTTTTTTTGCATACTGTTATTTTATAACATTTAGTGATAACTGTAGATCCTTTCTAAAACAACTGCTATTGAAACTGAATTTTTGCAATTGAAAAAGATTATGCCAAAAGTGAGCATTTCTTTAGGATTCTTTGTAGACTTCTTTCAGTAAATATTAAATGAACAGCTCCTGAATAACAATAGTTAATCTTGATCTGCGAATAGCGATTTCAATGTGGAGAGGTGTCCCAGAAATTGGCAACAATTTTAACACTTAAATATCTCCAGATATTAAAAAAAGCAAAGTGATGAAATTTCATATTTAGACTAATTTAACGATGCAGAATCTGATTATTGCAACAAATATATCACCATTTGATATTACATCAAATGGTGTTTCCAGTGAAAGTTTTGCTTGTGCCAAATTTCACATGAAGACAGCCCCTAATGCATTATTTCAATTTGTAGATGTTATTTCCAATTGAATGGTATTTGAAATTTTCAATTAACATCGTACTAGAGCAACATTACGGATACCTTTTGAATGATAACTTTGAATATGCTCTATCATCAATAGTATTCAAAATAAAGGTGGTGGTTCAGGGGGTTTTTCTCTGAGATTGGTACTTAGCTGTGAAATAACTTATTCTGATCACAAAATAAAAGATTTTAAACCTCATCAAATGTTTCGGTAAATAAAAAACACATAATAATATTATCACCATGAAATATTTTTAATTAAATTAAGAATGGAATGAAATAATTATTTTGGTTGAAGCAGTTCAATCTTGATTGATGAGATGACAAAAAATTTGATTTTTGTGACAATGCTGTTGGCTTGCTTTTTATATTACCAAGGAAGAATTTCTCACAAAAAAAAATGGTTTAAGCTTAGTGTGTAATAATTAAAATATTAACACGAATTTCAAAAAAAAAAAAAACTACACAACTGAGTCTTACTATTAGGTAATCGTTTACTTCGATGAACAAAAATTCATTCTTTTTCTGAAATATTGCTATAGAAGTTTGTTCAACTTTTATAACTTATTATTTTTAAGTCTAATGGAACCAGGAATGAGAATATATACAGATATGACAGGCCTCGAAATAGACTTTTTAATACAGGTGCACCTTGTGCATCTAAGTTTTTAAATTAGGTGCACAGGTTATATTTTAGGTACACATTAAAAAAACGTAATATAAGAGCATTAATGTAATGTAAACTGCTTTGTAAGTTGGATATGTTTATATAGGTTCGTAGTAGAGAGTAAATAAAAATATTTAAAAATCAAAATTCTCCCTTCTCCGTATTACGGCTGTCGCGATAGTTGCTTCAACAGAGCCATCTGGAAAAGGTTTCGATCATCGGAAAGTTCTGGTGGCATTGACGGAAGTAAACCTTCCTCCTGTATAAACCCGTTATGGCCCAGCGATTTTGTTTTCGCATAGTGTGGGTTTATTAATTTTAATTACGTTCCTTTAGAGCGAGAGAAGTCGATACAAATCTCTTTTGTTCAAACATCAAAATACCATAAAACACGATTCTCTCTTTTTTTTTCAGTGCACCTAACGAGAAAAAATTAGGTGCACAATTTTATTTTCATGTGCACAGTGCACCCAGGTATTTCGAGTCCTGAGATATGATATACAAACACCCAACACCATTTGGTCCTTTATTAGGCAGACTCTATAGAAAGTATCAGCAGAAAAACATTTTTCTCCTGCATCTAATTTGACTAAAACCTGGTTAAATGCAATATTTTGAATGAATGGGACAGAGTGAAACTACACTGCTGTCCATCCAAAATGCAACACCAAGAAGAAGAAGAGATGTCTCTAATAAATTTCACTTTGATAACTCACAGTACAAGGGTGAAATGATTGGAAATAGTGTCATGCAAGGTGAGGAAAAAGATGAAATCAGTATTGAGTATTGCCACAGTGATTGGTAATGACTGTTGCTACATGCCTCAGCATTAAATGAAAGAGGCTTAGGATGTGTTGTTGGGGTATGACAGCCCATGCTATCTCCACATGTTAAGAAAGTTCATCAGGTGTGTGCCACGCCAGTCGTTCTCCGATCATCAACCAGAAGTCTTTGATAGAAGACTTCTGGGTATCACAAATAGTAGTGGTGCGATGAAGCGGGTGCAATCGGTCATGTCACTCCCTCCAACATCCATCGATTACAGATCCACATCCCTGTTGCCTGGTTACATATGAGACGATTGTCGATTTCTCAAAAGGATAATTCGCAATCTCTATAAACAACAATTCTTCCTCGGTCAAACTCAGAAACATGACTGTATTATTCTACAAGGCATACTGAAGCTGCTAACGCAAAACAGCCGCACAAAAGAACAATTCCCGTACTTCAAAACGGCACTCTGTTCTCTCTTTAGGCCTGGTGCACACATCCGATTTTTCAACGTGCAGCGCCACTGCAGCACCGAAGCCCAACTATGCACACATAACCGTGAAATGACACAAGTACTCATTTTGCGCCATTTGCAATAAATATTCTAAGGAAGAAAACATGTTTTTTTCACTTACTTGGTGTAAAAAAAGTATATTTGGAAACGAAATAGATGTTACTTGATACAACCATTTATTAATTATTATTTATATGGGTCATTCTTGCAAAATAGGCAAAATTCATGTCCCTTCAAAATTTATAGAATTCTATCACTCTGAAGATTTTGTCAACTTTCAAGAATAGTTTAGGATCACTTTTATAATCTACAGAATTAGAAAATTAATGACATATTTTTTTATTTTATACATTTTTAAAATATCAAATATCATTGTCCTGGCATGTCCCTGAGTGAAATTTTACAATTTCTTCATTCATTAGGGTTTTAATATTTATTTATATATTCTTGTAAATAATTTATTCTGCTTCTTTATACATTTGAAAGGTTATTAGTTACAACAATGGAAATAATATTGCAAAAATTTCCAAAAGTAACTTCAATAACTATTGTCCCAAGTAATATCATCATTTTCCTGGCATCTCAGATATCATTATGTGGGCAATTAATAGATGACAGCACTGAGTTAAAAGAATACTTTTCAAGTAATCTGGGGTTGAGGTTATTTAAATAAATAACTGCCATTTTGAAAAGTTATCAACTTTTTTTTGGTCAGCACATACAAGTTCAGAATTCAAGGTTTATGTATATTGAAGATCATTTTCCTGGCTTTGATAAAAATTAAATGTTTGTAGTAAATTTTTAATTTTTTTTATTATCAAGTGTATAAAAGATATTTCTTAAATGTGTGTGAAATTCAAACTGAAATATTTAAGGGTTCATCCATTGAGCCCTGAACAAGCCTATTTCATCATTATCCTGGCCATCATTGTCCTGCCTTTAACATACCAAGTCAATGATGTCAAGACAGGAAAATGATGTTTTATGTTCAGTATTTTATAAATATTTAAATTATTAACTGAAGACAAATATATTCTTTACTTTTAACTATTAACTTTTGATTATTTATTATCCATTGTAATTTTTTTAATAGTAAAATACCTTATAATGGGCTTGAAATTTTGAAACTTATTTGTCTCTTTTATTTAAAACATAATGCTTTTGTCATTGCATCTAAAAATGTCTAGATATTACTAAATATCCTTTATCACATGCTCTTTTTTATAAGTTGCAAACAATATATGGACAGATATGAGTGGTAAAAAGAAACAAACATTTGAGGAAAGGTTGTTAAAGAAAAGGTTAGCTGAGAAACGTCGTCAGGACTCAGGAGCATATTTAAAAAAATTCCATAACGTTTGATACAAGATAAATTGAAGATGCATGTGAAATATAAGTTAACCAAAAGAACAAAGGAGTGGTAAAGCCTATAGCTAAAATGAGTTCGAGGCAAAAAAGGGGAATTATAAAAATAGGAAAGAAAATTCAAAACTCTATCGCTTGAACAAGAAATTGTCATACGATAGAATTGGCTACCCAAACCAAGTGAAAGTGGTATAGATATTCAACTTTCAGGTTCTTCAAACTCAGACACAACAAGAGATGATAATGTTAAGAAAAAAAGTTAATGAAAAAAGTTAGAAGAGATAGAGCAGAGACCTACATTCATATAAAGAAACTTGAAGAAATATTTTAAAAATATACAAGGCAAATGGAAAAATAAAAAAAGAAATACTACAGATAAAAAATAGCTGAGAATTGATTGCAGTAATTTAACACCACACAGCAAAACACGTAATCTGTTAAAAAAAGCATAAAAGTTGCAGTAATAGCTATCCACAATGTTCCTACTTTCTAATAATACTTAAATATTCGGGAATCCATAATTTCCTGAAGTGTCATGTTCCTAGTAAGTTTATTTATGTACTTAATCAGCTGAATTAAAAATACATGGTCCTATGAAATGTTCAACAAGAAATTTATATATATTTTTCTATTTTCATCATTGTCCTGGCAGGTTCGTCATTGTCCTGCCTTCCAATATTTTGAAATATTTTTTTCCTTAACAAAATGTTAATAATTTAGATTGCTGATATTTTTAATTTACTTAATAAACATGGTAGAAAATTATTAGGCCAAAAAAAAAAAGTTTTAAAAACCTTCGATTGAAAAAATTTTAAGAAGCCAATTTTTCCTATTTCACAAGAATGACCCATATTTCATTTGTTTAAGAAAACAAGGTACTTGAGACCGGAGAAGCGAATGCAGGGAGCTGCAGTGCCAAGGGGAACTGCTGTACAAATTGTACGCAAGATGGAAGTGTGTCGCAGGAAGCATGTGTGCACTACCCCCATTGGATCTAATGTATCTCAGACCGCATTTGTGTTGCAGCAGCATTGCCGCATTTTGAAAAAACAGATTTGGGCAACTGGCCTTATATAGCACTACAGGCGCCTATGATGTGTGTCTGCACTGAAATGCTAATCATGTGCTTGTCCTATCGTGGTATACACATGGTACAAATTTCATGCACTTTCGATGCTTCCTTTCAGGGTGTTGCATTTTAGGTGGCCAGCAGTGTACTTCGGACAGTACAAGTTTCAAACGTTACTTAAAACATTGCTTTACGTTTCTACATCAATAGCGTCACAAAAATTTCCTTAATAAATGGTTGTGATATGTGGGTGGTATCGATTTACAGTATCCACACATTATTTTTAAATATTTAGGATCAGATGGGAGAAAGGATAATTCTCCACAAATATTTTGTATTTTTCTCTTCAGATATTTCAATTGTTATTGTTCGAGTTGAAACCCTTATAATAGCAATTAAAAAAACTGGAGTGGAAAAATGCAAATATTTTTTTTATGAACATATTACATCTGACCCTACATTCATACTATACATCAAAATCAAATGCAAATATACGTAAAAAAAATTCTACAAAAATGTAATTACAATTTACAGAGCAAGGAATCGAACGCAAGGAGTCAACAATTTGTTGGTTGCTACCAGTAGGCATACCCCCTGGGCTACTATGGCTTCAATATTTATAAAACTTGCAAATTTAAAATAAAAAATTTGTTTCTCACATGTGCAAAATCAACTTAACACACTTAAGAAAAATATATTAAAAAGCGAAAGAAACTTCCTTCATTTGAAATGTTTCACTAAGCAAAGCTGTTGTTACCAATGCAACTGTCATTTTTGGCTTAGCGTTTAGTAATAGGAAAACAGGTTTTGCCTTATAGCTTACATGTAGTTTTTTAAATGCATTATGAGATAGATCAAAATGAGCGAATGCACACAACAACAGACAATGAAATTATTCTATAAAACAAAATGAAAACAGATACTCTTCGACTGGATGTCGCAAATATTTTAGAAAACAATAAACAGTGTGAAACATACTAAGGATTCTCCATCATTTAGAGTATTGTCTGCTTCCACGGTTTCCTCGACATCTTCAACTTCAGGTTCAATTTCAGACATTATTATATCAAAGAACTACAAATTAAAACGCAGAAAACTTCAGAAATAAACAGGATACATCAAGAGATTCCAAATTTTTAAGACAGTAATTTACATGCAATTACGAGAAGGACATCAACAAAAGCCGCCAATGCATAGAGAGTCAAAATTACAGTTATTGAGAAAATGGCGTATTGAGCTCTAATTGGTCGAAATTTCAACAGGCATAAGATCTTTGAAATCGGTTGAAGCCTTGGGCAACATAAATATTAGTCTGTTCAGTTTTATTTAATTATTTACATTAAATTTATGTAAATATTGGCCTTGCATAGTAATACCATACTATTATTCTTTCAAACTGGGATAGTTTTATGAGATGCTTTCCAGCAAACTATCATTCGGGTTTGATATCGACTATTGACAATAACCCGTCTGTTTCTCAGGTACGACGTAAATTAAAATACCTACCTATCCAGCAACCTAAAATAAAAAAGGAAATAAATACTTCCGGTTAAGCACTCATTTTCATCGTCGGTTTGATCACAGAGAAGTAAAAAACACGGTTCACTGTGCCATAAATAACATGAGAAATCGTATAGACGCTGGCGCCCTCGGTGCGGGTCCTTTGACACTACTATGGTGTCGGATCTAAGCCTCGTTTCCATAACATCTAAACTAGGTTTCCATAACTACCGAAATAGGTTGCCATAACAACTATCTCATGCTGTTTTATTCTATTTAAAACGCCCATTTGGGCATTTCTGTTTAGAAACTAAATATTCTTTAAATATTTTTGGCATAAATGCTTTAAAATAGCAATTTTTAAATGTCTTCTGAGCTTAAAAAGAACCTTTATGAATGAATTATGAAATCTTACTACTGTTTGAACTTTTTTCTTTAATTTTAGTTTATTCTTTTATGTGAATGCTTCTTTAAAAAAAATATTCCAAAACAAGCCTTTTTCGATTTTTTTTTATTTGGAAAATTGTTGATCTCTGTTGATATAGTCTGAAAAATTATTTGAGAAAAAGTACATTATAAAATTTGTTCATTCACATAATCAGGTATTTAGTCTGTGATTAGGTACATCACTCATTTTTGAACAAATTATTCAATTTGAAGAAGGATCAGTGTCACACAAAAATCTTTATAAATGTTGACATAAAACCGGTTATTATTCAGAAAAAAGTCAATCTTAACTACATAAAAACAGAATGTAAATAATAAAATCAACAAATACACAAAATGCAGTATAATAAATAGAGCACAATTGTACAGAATTTTGAATATCACATTTTTCGTAAATTTAAGAACGATTGATTTTGATTAAACAAAAAATGCACAAACTAACACTGAAAGATTGTTAAAAAGTAATTTTCTTGGGCAAATAGTCTTAACACTAAACAGAGCGATTTCATTTATTCTTCCTTCAGTTGGGATTTAAAATAAAAGTGTAATTATTTTAACTTGATTGTAAAACGATTTTTAAAATGGCACTTAATTCACATTGATAGATTCTAAGTATTGAATATATTTTATGAAAAATAAAAGCCGTTTACCTTTTAACATAAGCGGGAAACTTGAACAACGGCTTTTCTATTGATGGTGTATTTTTAATTATTGGCACACTGGTGCCTCTAGTCGCAACTTCGTTCAAGAACGGGCAAATTGTGGCGCAGTGTGGGAGTAGTGTGATTTTTTGTATTTTGTTCTATTTTTAGAAAAAGTTGTGTTTCTCGAAGGTGAAGGTGGTCTGGTCTATCTCTCCCCATATATTTGATGGTATTGTTCATCTTTTGTCATCAGAGCTATGGTGCTCAAATCCGTCAAGTTGTATAAATGTAAATATCAAGTATAATTAACTAAATAAAACTACAGTCCACTTTTATCGATTTATTCCATATATTGACTCGCCAAGACAGACCTATTATAGTTGATTAATAAAAGTTAAATAAGACTTGAATCGTTTTAACACGCACATTTAATAGTTTCATTTTTAAAATGGCGTCGAAAGCAGCTGTGTGGGAAGTTGTACAGATAGTAAGAATTTTGTTAAAAGAACTAAAAACAATTTTATTTAACATTAAGAAGTCGTAAAAAAACGTCGTGTGGGAGTGAGCCAATGGATTTCAAGAAGAAATTAATAGGGAGCTTCAGAAATCTTGTTGAATTAACTAGCATTATAAAGAGAGAGATAGAAATCATTTAAGATTGTCTGAAGAAAAAATTGACGATCTGCTGTTTAAATTTTAAGTATCGCATAAAGAAACAAGATAAAGCGATGCGACAAGCAATCTCACCAAAATTAAAACTGCAAGTATCTTTAAGATATTTAGCTACAGGAGATTTTCCTTTTTAACGCTTGCTTCCGCATACAGGGTACCTAAAATACCTTTCAAATTATTTGAAGGAAGTCTGTATGGCAATATACGATGCTTTACAGGATTTTATTAAAGTAAGTAGATTTTATTAACAAAAGTATTAAATTATGGTATAAGATATTAGCTAGAACTTTAGCAAGTATATCAGGAGGCTCCTTTGAATGCCGTTTGAAACAGTTGGTGATGGAATTAAATGATCGGAAGATGAAAATGCAGGTGATGTTTCCAAGAGTTCGAATCGCTTTTGTGTTATTACAGTTGGAATTTTCTTCCTGGCATATGTTTGCATCGTAAAGAGGTATTTGTTTTAGCAGGAAGGCGACATATTTAGCAATTAGGTCGAATTCATCATCTGTCTCATTTTTATTACTTTGTACTACTTTACCAAGTATATCAATTGCAACTCTTGCATCTTTAATTTTATAATTATCCAGTCGGTGGTTCCAAAGACAATCATGCGTATGATACCGTTCTAAAAATTAGCATCACACTTTCAGACCACTTGAGGTCCATTTTTTAAACTTTTTTGTATCTAAAACAAACACAGGCACGCGTGGCGTGACCAGTTGAAAGCGAACGTGATAGTCAACTGAAGTTCACACGATTCAAGACAAGTTTCAACTTGAAAGTAGATGGAGTAGTAGATTTCTTGATCCATTAAAAAATTGATCAACTCTATTGAAGCAAAAGTTCTCACTATAGTTTTCATTCAAGTTTTGTTGAGCAACTATATTCGGTCAATTAAACTTGATTCGTGAGAACACGCCTTAATATTGAACCATTTGTCAGATGACGAGGTCAATAACTGAGCTGGAACGCTGCTCTCCAAACTTTCTCACCACATCAACGTGAGAATAGTTGAGGCCACGTTAGATTTAACGTACACACGTGGTTGGATCACGTGTCGAACACACAATCTTCCAGTTGTCAAAAATTTGTTCACTGCCCTTTGTAATATTATGACCTCAATGTATGTGACGAAAATGTTCCCTTACCCAGACTGACTATCCTCAAACCGACAAGCTAAAACTTAAACATATTACCAAAATGTAATAAGTAAAGCAGTTAAATAATAGTTTATTGAAGATATCGTAAGGACAAGACAGCAAGCAAAAAAAAAAAAAAAAAAGAACAGCATAATAAAAAGACTTGACTAACTGTAGTGAAAGTTGTAGTTACTTTGTTACAGTTACCGAGGTATATTTAACAGGTATTGATTTATAATTTAACACTTCCCCTAAATCCATACCTACAATACACCTAAGGAAACAAAACAAACAAAATATCATATATATAATGAGGGGGAAAATTAAGTTCCAGTGTCAACTTGGCACATTCCAATTAATTCACGAAGTTTCTGGAAACGAAACTTGGGTAAAGGTTTCGTGAAAATGTCTGCAGCCTGACATTCACTGCTACAGTACCGAATGTCCAAAAGTCCATCCTGGAACTTTTCTCGTACAAATTTGTATCGAACATCAATATGTTTTGTTCGATTGTGGAATTCAGGATTTTTAATCAGTCTTATAGCACTTTCATTGTCCACCTGAAGTACAGGAACACTGATGGAAGAAATATCCAGGAACAGTCTGTGTAACCAAATAGCTTCTTTCGATGCCTGATTGGCAGCAACAAACTCAGCTTCTGTTGTAGACAATGCCACACATTTCTGTCGTCGGCTGGCCCAGGTAATCGCTCCTCCACTAAACTTGAAAACCATTCCTGAGGTGGATTTTCTGGTAGTGGGATCGCCAGCGTAATCAGAATCACTGAAGGCTTCTAATAGTGATGAGCTTTTGATATTTGACTGATACAAAATACCCCATCTAGTGGTTCCTCGCAAATACTTCAAGACTTTCTTGATTAAACACCAATGTCTTTTTAATGGCTTGTCCAAGACTTGAGATAACACACTAATTGCATAAGCAATATCTGGTCTTGTGACAGTAGCCAGGTACATGAGGCTACCAACGGCTTGTCTGTAGGGTGTTCCACTGTCAAGTTTTTCAGATGATTCTACTGATAATATATCCTTATCAATAGGAACACAGACAGGATTGGCAGTAGACATGTTGAAACAGTCCAAGACTTTCTTACAATAACTTTCTTGATGAATGAAAATGGACCCATCCTCTAAATATTGGATTTGCATGCCTAGAAAATAATTTGCAGATTCAACCTTGATACTAAACTCTTCTGCGAGTTTTCCAAAAAACATATCGAGCAATTTTTTATCTCTGGCAGCAACAATTCCATCATCAACATAGAGAACTAAGAACAAAGATTTATCGTTGTTCACAAACAAACAAGGATCACTATCCATCTGCTCAAGTTTACAGTTCTGAAGAAAGCTCTTGAACCTTTGGTTCCAACATCTGGGAGCTTGCTTCAATCCATACAGGCTTTTTAATAATTTGCAGACCCTTCCAGAACCATCTTCATATCCTTGAGGTTGCTTCATATAGATTTCTTCACTGATTTCTCCATATAGGAATGCACTCCTTACATCAAACTGTGCTAACTTTAAATTATTTCTTGCAGCAACACTTAAAACAGTTCTGATGGTATCCCAACGAACAACTGGACTGAAGGTTTCTTGATAATCAATTCCGTGCTTCTGTGAAAAAACCTTTCACCACGAGTCTGGCTTTTAAACGCTCTACTTCACCATCAGCATTTCGCTTTATCTTGTAAACCCAGCGATTGTCGATGGCTTTTCTACCATCCGGTAGGTCCACTAACTTCCAAGTGTTATTTTCATTCAGTGCTTTTTTTCTTCTGAATAACAAATTTCAGTTAAAGCCTCTTTTATATGGATGAAACCAAGTTTTATAGTTAATAGATCATCTTATCTTGCTGATCATCTTCTATTCTATTAGAAACTATTTTCACTGCACTTAAAGTAACACATTGTAAATACTGTCCCAACATTCCTAGCACCCTAATGAAAACACATTTTAAGTCCTCCGAGCCATTTAGTATACCAGGGCCCAACGCGGCCGCTTACTACTTAATCCGTCACTGACTACAATGTTGTTCTTACATAAATTGACGTTGCCAGATACAAAACATAAATAATAAAAATTCAATGTTTCCAGAAGCCACACTCAAAATACCACAGGTGTTATTGGATTGGTTAGGGCCTGAGTAGCCCAGTTGGAAGTGTAACGAATCCAACCAAAGATCGTCGTGTTCCAAGGAGGCTGGTGCACGTTAAATCTGTCATGGACCCAAATGTTCTCAAGTTGTGTGGTGTGGAAGTTTTGAGAGTGGTGTGCCAGGTCAGGTGTGACCACGTCATCTGTTTGTGTAGCAAAATTGCGTGGTGTTGTCCCCGAATCTTTCGTTTCGGGTTTGATCTCGGTCAGACGCACATTAACTAAATATTTCCATGCATGTATATGTAATACATCATAAGAAGATTATGCTTTTATCTACTAGAAGTGTTTGTTTGTTTGCTTCGCGGCTGCAAAAACCTGACGATCAATGACACTTACAGCAATGAGATTTGGCACACAAGTAGTCCGAATTTTTTGCAATTTTTGGGTCGCGGCGAATTTTAAAATTCAATCTAGAAGATTTTTAAATGAATTTAATAGTTTTATTCTCCAACGGGTTCTTTAACGCGTTTCGACCGGAGAGAGAAGAAACACAGTAAACTAGACTTTTCTACCCTTGACGTCAGACTTTGGAATCGTGCCAAGTTTTTTTCATCCGACAGAACGCGGAAAAAATAATTTTTTCGTTTCTGCTTTGATTTTGCACGCAGGAATGATTTTCCAGCCAGACGATAAATCTTTTAACTGGAGTTATAGTTCTTTTTTCTATCTCCTATACCGTTAAAGATAGAATAAAAATTTCAAAGGATTTGAAATCTGCGGAAAATTTCAGTTCTAGATAGATACCTAAAAATATGATTTTCTTTAAATAAATAATTTTTTAATTGAATATACCTTCAACGAATTTTACACCAGATTTATAACTTACATCATGGCGTTGCCCGTGGTGTTGGTTTGCGAACACAGGGCACGGGCAACGCCGGGCTAGCCACGCAGTGACTAGTTCACTATAAAACCATGCGTGTGCCAACTTGAACTTCTGGAAAGCAAAGATAAATAACATACATGTAGGAATACTAGACAACGGTAGTTGTCTACTAGTCTGGAAAGAACTCATTATAAGAGCAACGAGACTGGTAGGAGTCAGTTGCATTGTAGTAGGAATGCAAGGCAAGACTGTCAGGAGCCAGTCACGTTCCGGTATTCAGTTACGAGAAAATTAATAGAACAGACACTTTTTCTCCTGGACGCCATTGAGAGCTGACGTATTTTTTCCGAGCAGAGACGACTGCTGCCGATAATGACGGAACTTTTTTGAAATATAACTCAACTGTACATAATAATTGTATATATTTATTCATTAAATGTCAATGTGCTGTAAGATTCGAAGTCTTTAATATAGACCTTACCAAACAGAACAACACGAATCTTACAAAAAATGAGGGTTCGGCCGCGATGTGAAAAACCGTTGACGACCGCGACGATTCTCCTCCTTCGTACGAGGGCTTGAACGACGGATTAGCAGACCCCGAAAGCAGTGACGATTGAACCGGCCGGCGGAATGTTTTGACTCCCTATGCAAACCTGGACTTGTGTTTTAATCATCTGCAAGAACAGTTTCATGACTTCTCCTGACGTGGTGCTGATGATAGACTGAAACGACAAAAAAGAAAACGCGTAGACGAAAAAACGCGTAGACGCAAAAGACGAGTTGACGGAAAAGACGGATAGAAGGAACTTTCGAAACTGTGAGTACAGAATTTTGTTTTACTTGATGACATGGCATATTTAACTAAGGCCCGAAAAGCAGATTTGCTAACATTGATTGACGAATTAGGCCTAATAGTGCCAGCGAATCCCAAAGTAGCGCAGTGCTCGAAACTTATAATAGATTCTGAAAATTATGACGAGGAGATAACAAAAAATCTGTTGAGCGTTATTAGAACTGAACGCGAAGAGAAAATTGAAGCCGAAAAACGCGCAGAGAAAATTGAAGCCGAAAAACGCGCAGAGAAAATTGAAGCCGAAAAACAAGCCCGCGAATTCGAATTAAGGAAACTAGAAATCGAAACTGCTAACAGACAAGGCAACAGTTATGGTAAAACTACCAGCCTATACAATAACGATTTATTGAAATTGATTAACCGTTACGAGACGAATAAGGATATTAGCTGTTATTTAACTTTATTTGAAAGACAGATTAGTCGTATCGAAATACCAAAAACGGAATGGGTTACACATTTGTTGGGGTTACTCCCATTGGATTTGGCTAATCTTATCACGCGTGAGCCTGACGAAAAGGCTAATGACTATGAAAATGTCAAGAGATTATTGTTGAAACGTTTTAAATTAAATCCGGAACAATTTAGGCAAAATTTCCTTTCGCATAGAAAAGAAGCGTCTTCTACTTGGAATGACTTTGCTCATGATCTGAAAAATTTCTTTGAAGAATGGACGAGTGGGTTGGAAGTATCAAATTACCAAGACCTTAAAGAACTCATGATTACCGATCAACTAAAACGAAAAATACCCAATGACGTTCGAGACCATTTTATAGACGAGCTACCGAAAATAACGAAAATAGACCAACTCGTCAATAAATTAGACGAATATGAAGCGGCTCGATGTCATTTAAAAACCAATAGAGATTCGAAAACATCAGACGATAAATATAAGAAGCGTTTCAATAGGGATTTTGACAAATTAAAGCCTCGATCTTTCGTGCGCCCTGAACAAACTAACACCAATCATATAAAATGTTACAACTGCAATGAATATGGACATAAGTCGATAAATTGTGAAAAGAAAACTGAGGGTGTGAGATGCTTTAAATGTAAAAATTATGGGCACAAGGCCGACGTGTGTCCCAAAAGAGATGTAAATAGAACTTTAATTAATAGCCCTTTTAATTCTCGTACTAAGCTTAGAAAATATGTTGAAATGTGCGGGAAAAGATCTAATGCGCTAATCGACACAGGAAGTGATGTGTCAATGATAAAATATGAATTTTATGTTGAAATTGGATCCCCAAAATTGAGTTTTGATAATGTGACTTTAATGGGTATAGGAGGAGAACACATTTCTCCTCTAGGTTTCTTTTCTACTGAAATTATTATTGATGAATGCATTATTGTTACTGATGTTTATGTTTTAAAAAATTTACCTGATCATATTGTTCTTGGGTTCGATTGCATAAATAAGTTAAATCTTACTTTATCAGAGAGCGGAATTCATGTTTTGAGCAGACGCGATAATTTTCGAGTGAATTACGCAAGAATTGTTAATTTAGCGAACACTTCAGATTCAACTAAAATTCAAACCGAAACTCATCTCGAAGTAACTAATCGTCTGGAACCAAACACTAAGTTGGAGACAAAACGAACCATAGCAGAGGATAACAAATTTCTAAATCCAATTCCTAAAGAGGACGTTCCATTATACACTTATCACATTGATTTCATAGGTCCGTTACCTTCAACATCTAAGAACTATCAGTATATCTTCACGGTAGTAGACGCATTCACAAAATTCACTTGGTTATATCCTACCAAATCTACGACATCAGGTGACGCAATAAATAAACTCAAACAACAACAAAATAGTTTTGGAAATCCTGCGAGGATAATCTCGGATAGAGGATCCGCTTTTACATCTAAAGAATTTACAGATTTTTGTTGCGAAAATGGGATTGAACACCTAAAAATCACAACAGGAATCCCAAGAGGCAATGGACAAGTAGAAAGAATGCACAAAACCCTGATTCCAGTGTTATCCAAACTTTCAATTGAAGAACCGATCAAATGGTTCAAACACGTTGACGCCGTACAAAGAATACTCAATAGTACAACCTCCAGAAGCACAAGATGGACACCCTTCGAACTTTTGACAGGTGTGAAAATGCGAAACAAAGAAGATCTCAAGATAGTCCAGCTTTTAGAAGAAGAATATACTGAAGTTTTTCTAGAGAAGAGGAAGAAATTAAGAGACGATGCCAAAGAGAATATCCTAAAAATTCAGGAAGAGAATAAAAGAACGTATGATAAGAAGAGGAAGAAACCTCATCAATACAAAGAGGGCGATCTTATTGCTATTCAGCGGACTCAATTTGGTGTCGGAATGAAATTACGACCGAAATTCTTAGGACCATATCGAGTGAAGAAAGTGAAACCCCATGATCGCTATGACGTTGAGAAAGTTGGAAACCATGAAGGACCGAACTTGACGTCGACAGCAGCTGACCATATGAAGTCGTGGTTCAATAACTAATACTGAATCAATGTATTCCCAGATACTGTTTTGTGTTTTTTTTTTTTTTAGGTTTGTCGTGTTCCTTTCGAGGACGAAAGATCATCAGGATGGCCGGTTGTAGGAATACTAGACAACGGTAGTTGTCTACTAGTCTGGAAAGAACTCATTATAAGAGCAACGAGACTGGTAGGAGTCAGTTGCATTGTAGTAGGAATGCAAGGCAAGACTGTCAGGAGCCAGTCACGTTCCGGTATTCAGTTACGAGAAAATTAATAGAACAGACACTTTTTCCCCTGGACGCCATTGAGAGCTGACGTATTTTTTCCGAGCAGAGACGACTGCTGCCGATAATGACGGAACTTTTTTGAAATATAACTCAACTGTACATAATAATTGTATATATTTATTCATTAAATGTCAATGTGCTGTAAGATTCGAAGTCTTTAATATAGACCTTACCAAACAGAACAACACGAATCTTACATACATTTTAGATAATTTACTGTGCATTTTTTTTATAATTCATGGTCAAAGGTCAAATTTAATTATGTTTTCTCACAAGGTCAAGTTATGCATCCTTAGAAAGAAAACCTTTATCCTCAACATTATTTCTTTTTTGATCCAGAGATAAGGACTGTTAAGAGAGAAACTCATAAATAATTATTTTATTTTCAAATGATTAGAGATCACGAATAAATGCCATTTTTTAAATTTAAAGTTACTGTTTATAAAAAAACTTTTTTTTTATATAGGAGAAGCTAATACGCTTCATATTTTCGTACATGTGATTGAGCTAGATAGAAATTCGCAAAATCTTTAAAACATTCGGATGGACACGGGTTGAAAAGGTCACTTTTTGTGGTGTTTGGCAAGGACTTGACTCAATAGTTTCACGTTGTTTAATATACGTAATTCATAACCACTTAATAAAGTTTGATCTGCTATTCTACTTAATCATGAACAAGTGGGTAACACGATATAAAATCTATCTACATCATTAAACAGATAAATTATATTAAAATGCAGAACATCAAAAATTAGATTAGGAATCGTAGGTATATTTTAATTAATGTCGTACTGGAGCAACCCGTGCTATTGACGACGGTCCGAGATCTGCCCCAAGGGAAGATATTCAAATTTATGCAAAATTTCAATTAAAAATATGAAAATTTTATGAAATCAGAGGACAACACCATGTAATTTTGAGACATGGTCAGATGACAGAAAATTATAGATTAGAAGATATTCAAATTTATGCAAAATTTCAATTAAAAATATGAAAATTTTATGAAATCAGATAAATACTACATCATATGCTGAACTTCAGGCTCAACAGGTAGTTAATAAACTCTTTGTAACATCTATATATATAATTCTCTTACGTGGCACGCAAAAAAGACGTTATTTGTTACCGCGTTTTTGGCAACATTGTACGATTGTTTGTTTATCACAAAGCCTCGCGCTTCAATTGAATTTATAGCGTCATCGGATGAAATTTTATTCAAAGAAAATGAATTTTAGTCGAGCTGTTGCAGTTAATAATAGAAATCAAAGAAAGCGGAGGATCTTTTCAGGGCCATTTAAAAAAAGGTCCTTTTCAGCAATTATAGTTCAATTATAGCCAACAATTATAGTTCAACAAGACGCTTGCACTACAACTTTTGACGACAAACTCAATGAAAATGCGTGGGTGGCTCGAGTGCAGGAGTAAATGTATATAAAAACAACATGTTATGTATTCAATTTCCATATCAATGCTCACATTTCGAGTCAAAATTTGCTCAAAGTTTTTATTTGAATTCGGATTTCAGGGTACTGTAAATATCTTTTCTGAAAAACATAAAAAAATTTAGATTTGAAAAATATTTTTTTGGAATATCATATTATGTAAACAATCCCTTCTGCTAGGACACATGTCTTCATCGATGCGAGCGAAGCGAGCATAGGTTCGCACAGCGAACCAATGACGATTGCGGAGTAATCCTCCGAGGGTTGGCGAGCGTTAGCGAGCAGGGGGCAGGCCCCCTAGTATTCAATTTAAATCCTTTACATAAAAATAGTACTTTTAACATTTTATTAATAACTCTTAGGTATATCCGCTATGTCTACAAAATCATGTTTTTCCCTACAGTTTTCACTCCAATATAAGAGAACTTCCGATGCTTCTGCCCTTGGACACGTAACAAGAAAGCCAAAACAACAGTTTGTAGGATCAATCATAACACTATCAGAGGGGATCTACTGTCGTAATAGTCCGAGAGCTGATGACGAATTTTGGGAAGGTACTTTAGGCACTATGAAATTGTAAAATAGTAGAAATTCAATGTTAGCTGAATAGGGAATCGAGGGTCGGGAACGCCGTTTAAGGTTATTTCGCTACTGCGCAGCATAGGATATTTGCAAAAAATTCATCCCACCGAGGCACTTAGAAATTTTTTTAATCTCTTATTTTAGCATTTATAGAATCCAGAAATAAGAATCCCAGACTGTTTAGACGGTTTTAAAGTACAACCCGATTGCCCTGAATTTGTATTATAATCTACGCAAAAAATATTCTTTAGGCACTCTGAAATTTTTATAGCATGTTTATTAATTACTATTGAAAATATGTGCAAAAAGCCAGACGAATACGGCGGATTTAAATAATAACCCGACGCAAATAAAGATTTTACATAATTATCGGCAGCTGCCGGGGAACTAGCTACCCTAGATGGCAGTGCCTTGGCTCGCCGGTCTGTGATTGATTGCGGAGGAATCACGTGACTCGAGTTTGATGGGCAGCTGGGGCTGCTTACCAAGCATTTTGGAGGAGTTTATTTTTTTTTTCACACAAATGTGACAACGCTGAAAATTATATTGTTTTTAGAGGTTTTTTAAACACGGTTTTGTTATTAACATTTTAAGTATTAACATATGCACATGTGTATTTTTATCTATGTATGTATACATAATAATAATTTATTGTTATAGTGATCGTAATTGTTTTTAGTAACTACGTATTTTATAGGTTAGATAAAATTATATTTTTATAGGTTAGATATCATTAATGTACAATGGAACCAAAAATTTTGAGTCATGTAATTTGTAAAAAAAAATAAATAAATAAAATAATAAATAAAAAAAAGAACAATAATCTACTATGATAAAAGGTGTCTGTATGTGTGTGGACTGTTCTGCCGAATCTATGGCACTTACAATTATGAGACTTGGCACACAGGCAGTCCGAATTTTTTGAAATTTTTCTATATATCGCGCTCGAATTTTAAAACTTAATCTATATAAATAAGAATGGAGTGTTTGTTTGTACATTCAATATTTTAGACCCATTTCAAGTTTTCTATCCGTTTTGGACCCTTCTGATGCCGAATCCGCCTTTTTCTCGTTTGGTGTCTGTCTGTCTGTCTGTATGTTGTGCCCTATACACGTCCACGCGGTTTAAGATATTTTCCTGAAAATTTGCATACAGTGAGTACTTATCTTCATTTAGTGAGTGGCATTGGTTGCGAAAGTCTGTCTGTCCGTCTTTCTGTTCTATGCTCGATTTTGTGTTTGTGTGTTTGTGTAGACATCACATGAATTGTATTCCAGATATTTGATTGCATTGTATTTTATTTTATACATTATCTAATAGTTTAGTGAATGCAATATTAAACATTTATTTATTGTTATATTTAGTTGAGTTTCATGCTAAAACACCTGAGTAAGTATACTTAAATCAACCATAATTTGGTAGTTTTGGAAAAATTGGAATGTCTATTGAATATTACGATTACTTCGATTGCTTTACCAGTACTGCTGAAAAAGTAATTATTCTTAAATTTTTTTTTTTTTTTTTATGGAATTTCATCTCTGATACATCATTTATTTCGAGTCTTATTTTTATTCTTTGCGCAATGAAAACGATTTCCGAATATTTGGGACAGACGGTATTTTTCAATGAAACGAGAATGAACAAGATCGCGCGAGCAGTGATATTTTTTCTGGTTCTTTCGCTCTGAATTAATTTCACATTTATAAATTTTGTACACCTTTAGTTGTAAGTTGTGGCAACTGTGCGAGATCAAGAGATAAAATTGAATCACAAATTAATATCTTTAGAACAATTTTTTGCGACATCTTTTATTTTGTTTTATTTCGCTGTTTCCTGTTTTAAATATTTATTATTTTAATAAATGTGTTTTCCTTCTCATCACACGCAACAGCACCACAAAGTATTGGACTTAAAAATGTTAGGTAAGTCAGTATAAATTTTCAGTAAATTTTAAGTGTAGTTATGTCATTATTGAAAGAATAATGCCGTTATTGAAAGAATAATGCCGTTATTTAAAGAATAATGCCGTTATTTAAAGAATAATGCCGTTATTTAAAGAATAATGCCGTTATTTAAAGAATAATGCCGTTATTGAAAGAATAATGCCGTTATTGAAAGAATAATAATGTATCCAAACTGGAACTTTTTCCAACATTAAAAAATTCGTTGTAATAATGACAGGAGAAGATTGCAAAATTTCACAATGTCACATACCGGAGGCAAGAGTGCCACAAGTAAAAAAATATTGTTTTGTTGACTATGAGTGAGAGAGCACTTGCCGTAAATCGTAATTTTAATTAATTGAGTTGAACATGAAAAGAACTTAAGAAAGGGAATTCCAAATCTTCCTATAAATCGTCTTTTTTAGTAGTAACCTTAGTATCACCTTTCGTCATTTTGTAGCTTTGTCATACAGCAATTGTGCGATGTATGTGAAATGTATTACATGAATGGATATGCATGTGTAGGATTTATGTCCAAAGTAAGTTGTAGAAAATATAAAGATGGCGAAAAATGTTAAAATAAATTTTTATTCTACAAAAAACGTAAGTCATTATATATTTTGATTATCTCTTCAATCTAGAGTAAACCAATTCAAACCGAGTAAGGTCGGGTATTTTGCTAGTAACCTATAAGAATTAACACCAGTAGGTACTTGAAATGTTACTTTATATTTCTTTTTAATTTGATTTATTCTATCCGAAATGGCAATCTATGCGTGTCTATATAAATAAGAATAGAGTGTTTGTTTGTACATTCAATATTTTCGACCCATTTCAAGTTTTCTATCCGTTTTGGACCCTTCTGATGCCAAATACGCCATTTTCGCGTTTGGTGTCTGTCTGTCTGTCTATCTGTCTGTCTGTATGTTGTGCCCTATACACGTCCACACGGTTTAAGATATTTTCATGGAAATTTGCATACAGTGAGTACTTATCTTCATTTAGTGAGTGGAATTGGTTGCGAAAGTCTGTCTGTCCGTCTTTCTGTTCTATGTTCGATTTTGTGTTTGCGTGTTTATCCAGACATCACATAAATTTTATTCTAGATATTTGATTGCAATGTGTTTTATTTTATACATTATCTATTAATTTAGTAAATGCAATATTAAACTTTTCTTTATTGTTATATTTAGTTGAGTTTCATGCTAATACACCTGAGTAAGTATACTTAAATCAAACATAATTTGGTAGTTTTGGAAAAATCGGAATGTAGATTGAATATTACGATTACTTCGATTGCTTTACCAGTACTGTTAAAAAAGTAAATATTTTATATAGTTCCAAAAAAAAAATTTTAATGGAATTTTAGCTCTGATATTTTATTTATTTCGGGGCCTATTTTTGTTATTTCCACAATGAAAACGATTTCCGAATATTTGGGACAGACGATATTTTTCAACGAACGGGAATAAACAAGATCGCGGAGTAGTGATATTTTCTGTTTCTTTCGCTCTGAATTAATTTTACATTTCTAAAATGTGTGCACTTTTAGTTGTAAGTTGTGGCAACTGTGCGAGATCAAGAGATAAAAATGAATCACAAATTAATATATTTAGAACAATTTTTGTCCGACATCTTTTATTTAGATTTATTTCGCTGTTTTCTGTTTTAAATATTTGTTATTTTAATAAATGTGTTGTCCTTCTCATCACGCAACGCCACCACAAAGTATTCGACTTTAAAATGGCAGGTAAGTCAGAATAAATGTTCAGTAAATTTTAAGTGTAGTAATGCCATTATTGAAAGAATAATAATGTTTAAAAATTCCGAACTAGAACTTTTCGAACATAAAAAAATTCGTTGTCATAATGACAGAAGATTGCAAAATTTCACGATGTCACATACCGGATGTAAGAGTCATGTTTGTTGACTATGAGTGCGAGAGCACTCGCCGTAAATCGTAATTTTTATTAATTGAGTTGAACATGAAAAGAACTTAAGAAAAGGAATTCCAAATCTCCCTCAAAATCGTCTTTTGTAGTAGTAACTATAGTGTCACCTTTCGTCATTTTGTAGATTTGTCATACAGCAAGGGTGCGATGCATATAAAATGTATTACATGAATGAATAGGCATGTGTAGGATTTGTGTCCAAAGCAAGTTGTAGAAATTATAAAGATGGTGAAAGGTATTCAAATAAATTTTTATTCTACAAAAAACGTAATTCATTATATATTTTGTTTGTCTCTTCAATTTAGAGTAAACCAATTCAAACCGAGTAAGGTCGGGTATTTTGCTAGTATAGAATATTTTTAAATGAATTTATTAGTTTTTTTCGCCATCATTTCTTCTGTTCCAGAGAAAGAAGAAGTACCCCGATTTTTGATAATTTGGCCATACCCACTGACCTCAGCATTTGGAACCATTTATTTCACCTTCCGTTTTTCTTTTGCTCCGAATTGTGACGTCACTCGTACCTCGGAAAAAAGACGGAAGTGCCAAGTTTTCCGATTCTAGCGTGTTTTGTCAAATGGGCACACAAGTAATGGTAATTTTAATTAATGTCGTACTAGAGGAACACAACGGGCTATAGATGACGGTCCGGGAACAGTCCTTTAAGGGAGAGATCCGAGGACAACACCTCGTAATTTTGAACCACGGTCAGATGACGAAGAAACACCTGAGCTGTCAATCCACTCTCCAAACTTCCAAACCAACTCAACGTGAGGACTTTCGGCCACGACAGATTTAAGGTGTACCAGCCGCCTCTACACCATACGCTTACAAAGATCCATGCCCTGACCCGGATTCGAACCAGGAATCTTACGATCTAGATGCTAACACCGTAACCATTTTACCACTTGGTCGTCATATATATATATATATATATATATACACACATAGTTATATACAGATGGAGGACAAAATAACACCTGTGAAAATGTATGACGTTTTTCACACCTGCAGTACAGCCGCGCCACCTGCAACAGAAGTCTGCCACCTAGTGGGCGTGAAGAGGAAGGTATCAGTCTCTCAACAGCAGTCACCTGCGTAGTATGCGTCTATCGAACTGTCTGTGATAAGTTGAAATGTCAGACCTGTCAGAGTTCCAAAGAGGAATGATTGTTGGAGCGCCTTTAGTAGGAGTATCGGTTACGGAAACAGCAAACCTTTTGGGGTTTGCAAGGAGTACGTTATGAGCCGTTATGACGGCGTACACGAAAGAGGATAAGACGACGTCTTCAAATCACAACAGTGGTCGAAAGTCAAAGCTTGCTGATAGGGATAGACAGGTCTTGACGCGCATAGTAGCCCGAAAGCACAAGCAATCGTTATCCGAGATAACATCCGAAATGAACAGTCATCTCCAGGACCCCGTTTCAACAAAAACTACCAAAAGAGAACTTCATACTGCAACATTTATGGCAGAGTGGCAATTCGTAAACCCTTGGTGACAGCAACTAATGCTTTCAAGCGACGCCAATGGTGCAGAGATCACAAAAACTGATCCCCACAGCAGTGGCAACAGGTAATATGGTCAGATGATTCGTCATTCACCCTATTTCAGACGACCGGACGCGTTTATGTCTGGAGAACGCCCAGAGAAGCGTTTAATCCTGAATGCCTCTTGCCGACTGTGAAGCATGGGGGTGGCTCCATTATGGTATGGGGTGCGATATCTTGGCGCGGTCTTGGGCCACTTGTAATTCTGCATGGGAGGATCACAATCACTATCTAAGTATTCTAGTGGATCATGTCCATCCTTTTGTCCAGACTGTATTCCCTGGAAAGCGACCGCTTTTTCAAGACGACAACGCCCCTATCCACACTGCTAGGTGTGTTCAAGAATGGTTCGAAGAGCATGACGATAAAGTTGAACATCTCGCCTGGCCCCCTCAGTCTCCGGACTTGAATATTATTGAACATTTACGGGAATATTTGGAGTCTAAACTTCGTTCCCGATTTCCACCTCCATCCAGACTTTCAAAATTAAGAGACCGTTCTGCAGGAGGAATGGCTTAATATTCCTTTAAATATTGTCCATGACTTTTATGCATCTATACCACGTCGCATTAAATCTGTGCTTCAGTCAAAGGGTGGTCCAACCCCCTATTAATAAAGATTTTCCATTTTTTCACAGGTGCTCGTATTATTTTGTCCTCCACCTGTATATTATATCGGACGGAAGAATCACTTTAGCAAATTTCAAACCTTTTTTGCTGAATTTTCAAAATGTTTTTGCTTTGTGCAAGTCTTTCTTGATTAAAAATAATCACTTTATCAATACTGTTTATTTTTTTTACAAATTTCACAGCTCACAGTTTTTGGTTCCATAGTACATTAATGATATATAACCTATAAAATACGTAGTCACTAAAAACAATTATGATCGCTATAATAATTAACTGTTATTACTATATATATATACATAGTTATATACACATGTGCATATGTTAATGCAAAAAGTGTTTGTCGGGAAATCGTCCTGGTAGCGTCATGGCCAGCGTTATAGCGTGAAGTAGCACGAATCCAAATGTCGTTAACTATGAAAGGAAGGATCAGCCTTGGTTCCCAATCATTTATTACTTCTAAGGAACACAACACAGATGAAACATAAAACATACAAATAGCTGTATCTTCAACAGCACCGGACAAATACGTCCGATCCTCCTAGAATTTCCCGATTGACTCCCCCACTCCTTTCGCCTTTGGCGAAATCCTCTTTTTCTCGCCAATTGACACTTGGCAACCCTTTTTCCAACTGAATGTTCACGACAGTGTTAATAGCAAAACCGTATTTAAAAAACCTTAAAAAAAATTACAATGAGCTCAAAATAATTTTCAGCGTGATCACATTTGTGTGAAAAAAATAAACTCATACAAAATGCTTTGTAAGGCCCTGTGCACACATCCTGTTTTTCAACGTGCGGTGCCACTACGGTACCGTAGCCCAACAATGCACACATAACCGTGAAATGACGCACGAATTCATTTCGCGACATTTTCGATAACTATTCTATCGTAGGAAACGTATTTATTTCGCTTATTTGGTGTGAAAAAAGTATATTTTGTAACAAAATAGACGTTACTGGATATAACCTTTTATAAATTATTATTTATATTCCACTTGTTTATGAAAACAAGATTCTTCAGAACGGAGACTCCTGTGCTGTGCCGTGGGGAAATGCGGTACAAATTTCACGCAAGTAGGAAGTGCGTCACCCCAGAGGCGCTGGAGGTATGTGTACTACTCTGCTCCATTGGATCTAATGTATCTCAGACCACACTTGCGTGCGTTGCGGTAGCGGCGCCGCACGTTGAAAAACCGGATGTGTGCACCGGGCCTAAGTAGCCCGAGCTGCACATCAAACTCGAGTCACGTGGTTCCTCCGCAATCAATCACAGACCGGCGAGCCAAGGCACTGCCATCTAGGGTAGCCAGTTCCCCGGCAGCTGCCGATACTTATGTAAAATCTTTATTTGCGTCGGGTTATTATTTAAAACCGCCGTATTCGTCTGGCTTTTTGCACATATTTTCAATAGTAATTAATAAACATGCTATAAAAATTTCAGAGTGCCTAAAGAATATTTTTTGCGTAGACGATAATACAAATTCAGGGCAGTCGGATTGTACTTTAAAACCGTCTAAACAGTCTGGGATTCTTATTTCTGGATTCTATAAATGCTAAAATAAGAGATTAAAAAAATTTCTAAGTGCCTAAAGGATACTCGGTGGGATGAATTTTTTGCAAATATCCTATGCTGCGCAGTAGCGAAATAACCTTAAACGGCGTTCCCCACCCACGATTCCCTATTCAACTAACATTGAATTTCTACTATTTTACAACTTCATAGTGTCTAAAGTACCTTCCCAAAATTCGTCATCAGCTCTCCTACTATAAGAAATGAGCCCCACACCATTACACTAGGAATTACAGAAATGTGCCTCTCGACAGTAAACTAAGAATGGTGGAGCAGGCCAAGTCTCCACTACACGCAAATGGGATGATTATCTTCCCAATTCAGTTGTAGGATTCGTCATTAAACTTGATAAGCCACCATTCCTTGCCTGTGTTCATGACCGACAGCACCACTCAACCGACGTTGTTCGGTAATGAAAGGCAAACGTCCTAACGGGCGACGTGACTACAGTCCTGCTTCTACCAGGCAATGGTTCGTAATGCTACAGGAGACTGTAAAACGAACGATATGCATCGATAAAGAAGCTGTTGGAGCAGTTTCAGCATGTATCACTATCTGCTATCTTCTTTCGCATTTGTCCTTCTGGGCCTTCGTGACATGTATGAGTACTTTCATGATCCACGCTGTCGCCTGCATCTTATCAAGGCAGTCAGTGTACATCTAAGTTCTTTTCAACAAGATCAATTTTTTCCTGCAGTCTGACAATGCGACTCCTTTCAAAGGCTTTCGGTTCAGTATAAGGTGTTCGAGTGTGTCGTCCAGACGTTCTTTGTTGTAACTGCTGGTAATTCAATGGCAATACCCAACCAAAATATCCACAGCGAGCATCCGACACCTCTTCAATAAGTCTCAAAGATGAGAGCTTCACAAGCACCAGGAAGCGCCCTTGACATTCATCAACGTTCAAACATGCATTACATGTCTGGTATAGAGGATTTCGAATACCAAATTGCATGGGTATTAATGAATGTTTCTGGGTGTTTCGATTTGTTTTGGCATACAGTGTATTTTTTTTGGTAAGGAAAAATTTCGAAATATGGAAGCATTGAAATTATTTTTGTTATTCGTAAATTAAACCGATAAAAATCACACACTTTTATCAGTTAGCAATGAGCGAGCGTCCATTTTTCGCCGATTTCAAAGGGTATCCCTAACATCCTTTCAAATTCAGAGACATGAGATTGCATTCAAGACAAAAAAAAATTCTAGATTAGAATTCCAATCTTGTTAAACATGTGCTTAGTTGTTCGGTATCCACTTATCCAAGGTGAATGTCCCGTTGTAAATAATCCTTTCTAAAATAACTACAGACCAACCAAAACATCCCCAAAATTTAATCAAAGAAATGCCAACCAATAAAATGGAACTAATGTTTGAACCTTAGAAGTTTGTGTGTGTGTTTAAAGCAAAAACGCTAGTTACAAATTTCAGCTAATATTTGATATACACTGTTAAAATTGAGAATGATTTTATTAAATTTCTATTTGATCCAAAATAACTTACAAATCAGAGTTCTAAGTTCTTAATTAGCATTATGACTATTCAATTGGAATTTGGATAAAGGACTGTGACACCCAGAATTTTTCTTTGGGATCATGTCTGGTTAGTATTCATGCATGTTTTATAGCAGATAGTATTAAAGTGTATAGCGCATCTGCAAAGGTAAGGAATAGTTCAAAAAATGAATTTCAAGCTCGCCAAAAGAAGATTGAAAGTAGTTTCGTATTTTTACTTCTCAATTTGAAAGAATTCCACCATGTTGGTTGGTTGGTTGTTTTAAGTTCAAGCTTAAGTGCAAAATTCAATCCATCACGTATTTAGAGAAAATATAAAAATTATGAATACAACTACTTTTTACAGATATATAACTTTTATTTTCAAAAAAAAATAACTAATTTCGAAAAAATGGAATATTTTCTAAATTTATAGACCTAATATTTGATTTAATTTGTGACAACTGCATAGAAAATTGAAATAGCGAAATGAAAAATAAAAGTATTTAAAATGAGCGTTCGGATAACTTTTTGAATAAAAAATTGAGAATATAAATACACTTTCTGTAATTTCTAACCTATAAAAAACATCAATATTTTGTAAATTCGGTCCTTTTGTCTGATACTGGCTTCCAATGTCATGATATGAATTGAATCTGTAAGTTTTAATTAGTACGATGCTCATATTAGACAACAGTATGCTTCTAATACGTATATACAGAGGGTGATCAAATTTTTAAAGCCAGGTTGTGAAACCAATAGCATTACCACTTATTTATTAAAAATTTGTTAACATAAATATGCAATAAAAACAAAATTATTCAATATAACCTTTATTTTAATAATTCCAGTTGAAATGTGAAATTTGTAATTTATAAAGGTACCTTATATGATATGATCCCCACCGTAGGAGTTTTTCATAGATTAACATGAATTTAGCTTATACGACTTGAATCAAAAAAGGTATTTGGTAGTTAACATTTTTTTTTCAGGGTGTATTCTTGATTTTCTAACTAGCAAATTTGTGGACTCGTTCTTTTAGATTCTTATAAATACTAATTTAGAGTAATATATATTTATATTTATGTATATATATCGATAATGAGAGTCTGATCTTGAATTCATAATCATCAAAACTTGTATGTCTATTAGCGATGCGACATCGACAGCAAAACATCAATGTTCAAAATTAAAACATCGATATTGATAATACATCGACCCAAAACCATCGATGTTTTTAAAATTCAGTGTATTTAAACTTTTTTCGCCCATTTCTTAAAATTGGTTTAGCAACTAGTGATGCTGCATCGACAGCAAAACATCGATGTTCAAAATTAAAACATCGATGTTGAACAATACATCGACCCAAAACCATCGATGTTTTGAAATATCGATGTTCAAAATTAAAACATTGATGTTGATAATGCATCGCCCCCAAATCCTGGATGTTTTTAAAATTCAGTGTATTTAAACTTTTTTCCCCATTTCTTAAAACTGGTTTAGCAACTAGTGATGCGACATCGGCTCCAATATATCGATGTTTTTTTAAATAAAAATCAATGTTTTGAAAGCATCGACATCGATGTCGCATCCCTAATGTCTATGCTTCAAATGCATTAAATATGTATTTTTTATCAAAGGAGTTTATTATCAATTTTTTGAGTGATTGAAGATTAAAATTTTTAGCATATTTCCTGATAAGAATTCCATGGGGTTTATTAATAGAATCAATTCATGCAATCTACATTAAAAAGATTAAATTTTAGCTGAGTTGTCACTTTCCTCAAGAAATTGCGATATGCCCTACCCAGATGTGGTGAAAAGTATTGTTATCTATTCGGCAGTTGATAACAAGAAAATAGGATATGCACAAAAACAATTCCTTTCTTCCGTCTCCTCGGACAATAATTTGCTTTTACGCAGGTGGAAGTGCATGCTGAGTCACTGAAACTGTCACAACTCCCATTTTACTGAAACGGCCTTGAATTGCGTTCAAGATAATAAAAAAAAAGTTTAGAAACATTCGATGAAAAAGAGACAATTTAAAATTTTTACATATGAAATCGGTTAACGATAGCTCAGCGTAACATTTACAGCTGGAAATACCGAGCTTGAATTTTACTATGAACTATGCGTAAGTATAAAATGGAGGGGTTGATTGTTTTCGTCAGCTGAGCATCTAGTCAATGAAACCTTTCGTGTCATGATAAAAATATAAGTACATGGGCTTTTACCGTAAATTTGAAGAATGGTGAAGGAAATATTTAAAAGGTCGTATGAAATCACAAAATAGTTTCAATTCCCTGTTAATATTCATTAAAAAAAAAAAAAAAAAAACAGCAATTCTTTTGGTAATGAAAAAAAAACTTTATTTGCAATTCTGAAGAGGATGAAAAATAAGCTTTCAACATTCTCAAAAAAGCTAAGTATAATTGAAAATCACAAAAAAAATTGAGAAATATTTTTCATTAATAATAGTGTATGATTTTACACACTTCTAATCCATATTCAATCTTAAAAATTTAGAAGCAACAACTGAAAGTTTAAAAATACATTCTTCATGCACAAAAATATAAAACAAACTAAATTTTATTCAGAATTTGGCACAACTATCAGGTAATCAACTCTCTTGCGGAAAGAAGAATTTGAGCATCAGTATCTCTCCATTTGGCTTTTGAAATCTTAGCGAAAGAATAAACATGATAGTTCCCAAAGCAGTTGAATTGTTAAAAGTTAAATTGCATAATGACTAAAAATTATAAAATTAAATTAAATTAAAAAAATTAAATTTTAAAAGATCAAAATTCTTAAAAATATTTTTGAAAGCGAAAAGTTGTTTTTCTTAAAAAATTTTGTAGTTTAAAATTGATTAACAGTTGTTAATATTAACTATCAACGCTATTTTCTAATAGTTAATAATAACCATTGAATTAGCTACTAACCGTTAGTATCAGTTGCGTACTATTACAAAACTGTCTTAAAAAGTCACTAATAACTGCAATTCTAAAATAGCTATAACAGATTTGCTCATCTCTAGAGGCTGGCATCGTAGGATATGAGAGTTAGGGGTACCTACTGAGCATGACAAATATCCCTAACCAATCAGATGCAACAATCACCGAACACTAAAGCAATGCAGCATCAGCAATCGTTGCAACTCTATACCACGTACCGTCTATGCGGTGACAAGTGGGCCACATAGAGTCATAACGATACACCACCCTACAATAATGGACCGGACGCCATCGGATTTGCAAAAAATCCAACTACTTGCTTGGGGGTGTTATACCTGGTATGGCCTGGGACCTTTGCATGTTGTTCCTGGTTAATTGAACGTCGACGCCTACATGAACATTTTGGACAGTCAGTTTCTTCCTACGTTCTGGCAATTTTATGGAATGGGCGAATGTTACTTCCAGGACTACAACGCTCCATGTCATGTTGCAGCCTCTGTCAAGCAGTGGTATCAAGATATGAATGTAAAACGTCTTCCCTGGCCTGCTCAGAGTCACGACCTAAACCCGATAGAACATTTGTAGGACGAGTTAGAGCGATGTGGCAACTTAGCCACAGATCTCCAGATAATCCCTATGAAAGGGAAATTGTAACGCGCGTCTTCCCTACCAGATGGGGAATTCGTCAGATTGGCTTGGAACGTGATCGCAGGAAGACCACGTTGGAATGAACCTATTCCATTCTCTTTGAGTTTCATCGTCTTTGTGCCAGTGTCCTGTCTTGTAATAAATATATGTTCAAAATTGAAATGGACTCGATATAATAGTTATTATGTCACAAGCGAAGCTTACGGACCAGGAAACCACATCCGAAATCTACAGCTGAGCTGGCGACATTTTTGCAGCAGGAATGGGCACAAATACGCATAGCTGTGTATCAAAACCTCGTTGAAAGTATACCCAGAAGGGTTGCTAGTGTCACTGCAGCACGTGGGGGGACCATCCTCCTATTAAAGCATGTATTATTTCCCTTATGTAATCACATCTTGCTGTCCGGTCCATTATTGTAGGGTAGTGTATATTGCGAAAGAAACTGCACTTTTCAAATCGAAACTGATGCTAAGATTTGCGCAGGGCCGGTCCGACAGAAATTTATTGCAGATGCGAGATGATGATTTTGGACACCGCTCCCCCATTTCAGATTAGCCGTATTGCTTGGGGGAGGATGCTCGGGACCGGTAATTGATATCGATATCACTCTTTTAAGACAATTCAAAACTATATTTAATAGAGAAAAAAAATTGAAGATTTTTAGTGGGAAATTTTGCTGGGGATGATATAGATATCAAATGAGAGGGAGGTATTTTGGTCCTTGATATCATAAAAAATTGAATTGGTCTTGAAATCACGAAAAATTGATATCGATACCTATGAATGGCCTCTGAAGGTAATCAACTTTTTTTTTGCGTTGCGGGTGCCGATCTTGCCTGCGCAAGTGCAGTAAATAGGGTTCTGGAGTTCATGGTAAAGATAGGACTTGACGCCCCCATGTTAAAATGTATACAGGCAGAACTAGGACTAAAAATAAAAAGCATAACTGGATATACTACTTCATTTATAATAAAAAAAATTCAAAAAATACTATACGGAAAATTGTAAAACTTTAAACCTACAACTTTACTTTCCTTGCGTTTCGCAAGGCAATTTCTGCTGTTATGTCGCAAAAGTCAACATTTTCTGCCATTTTTTGTAAAATGGATGAAATAGCAAGGTTTGTCAAACGGTTCTTGACCCATGCTTGACCGGAGGTAGTTTTAAATGTTTCAATTTACATAAACTGCGCTCCAAGGACGCCACTGTAACCGTTAAGGTAAAAAAATTCCCGAGGGCAATCTCTGCATTCGGATATGGATCTTTAAGAGAATATTTGCTTACACTTCAAAAAGTCAAGTTGGGTAGCTGACACTATCCTGAGTGAGTTCCACAACTTAAGTTTTCAAACATTAAATTTCATTAATTAAGTCTTCAACATTTAATATCCTTCTAATACAGAACACCGAAATCCTCCCTCGGACTAGAGTATTTAATAGTTTTGTCACTGTCATTATTATATCTTCGGTGGAAAAAAAAAGCAGAAATTCTGTCGCCTCTGTGTGGACGGCGTTTTTTAATGAGGTTTTACTTGGGTGCCAACCGGCGCCCTTGGCGGAGGCCAAGCCCTTCGTATTGCACTGGCCGGCTGCCCTCATCTTCAGCACCTAATGCGGCCGCATCCGTCGCATAGGCCTCTGACTGGCCCTGGATTTGAGTAAAAAATAAACTTTCTTTCACCATCCTGTTCTCTGGTTTCAGTCGATGGCTTGATATTTTTTCAACAGAGGATGACCGGCTCATAAGATTCAATAGATGCTTCATCAATGTCGATTTAAAATTAAAAGCAAATTTACTTTTGTTTTGAAAAACTACTTTTTCCTAACTGGCCACTGCGTGGCCACCACGGAGTTGCCCTTGACAGTTCTATTCGTGGGGTCAGATATGACCACTGCTCGCTAACCCCCTGTGATTGCAACAAATTTCGCAAACCGAATGGGAATTCGTAGCCTATTGGACAACAGCCGTCCTGGCCTCGTCATTGTCAAATTCGGCCAAATTCCAATTGCGAAGAGATCCAATCGGCGTGACTTCACAATCTCTTGCTAAAATATAAATATTTAATTGAAAAATTATTTATTGAAAGAAAATCAAATGCAAGGTATCGATCTGGAGTAAAATTTTCCGCAGATTTGAAATCCGTTGAAATTTTCAATCTATCTTTAACCATTCCGATTTTACAAAAAAGAACTAAACAATGCCAGTCAAAAAAAATTTTTTTTTTTTAATTTGTATTGCTGAACACAGGAAATGAAATCTGTGATTTCTGAAATCTCGAATCAAACGAAGTACTAGAGCAATTTAAAATGTGTATCAAATGGGCAAAATCTCTATTTTCGCTGATCCCTGAGAATGAGCAGTATTCTGACATTTCCTAAAAAACCTTTTACTGAATACTGTATCAATAATTTTTTTTTTTAATTTTTGTCAATTACTTATTGAAATAGAGGGTCTCAAACAGTCTACTATTAGTGCTAAAAAAATCTACATTTGTGTGACCTTGAACTTTAAAATGCAATAAGAAATAAAATATACATTTTGGACATTTATATTTGGCAGTTCCTCCTTACTATATGTGATCTATTTCAAAATTAATTTTCATTAAAATCGGTGATGTGTCAGCCTCAGCCGATTTGCTCATTTTGCGTGGAATGACCCAGAAGGAAAATACGCAAGCATTCAGAATACAATTATTATTTACACAGATGCAAACTCAACCGCAATGTGTATAAATTATGCATGCTGAAATTGTGAGGTAGACTAATACTTTGAGAAATTCGGTAGGAATTGTTAAATGTATTATTATTGTAAATATTTTGCGTTCTGGTTTGCAGAAGGAAGCAGAGAAATTACGGTAGGCAATTATTAATGATTTTACAGTAAAATACACTTTATCCCGAACCACTAAAGAATATAAATCCCATCCCACTAGCAGAACTCGAACCATTAAAAAACTGCTGTAATCGTACATACAGCCTCACATGCTCGGCGAAGCTGAAACCTTGACATTCAGTTGGTCATTCCATTTAACGATTTTTTTGTTTCAATTTTCAGCGTCTACTTATCAATTGTAGCTGGACCTATCAATCAACTGGGTTTGATGTGGTATAGGTGTTGTCAATCGCCTATATAAAAGTGAAATCCGGACCTACTATTCCCTTTGAACAGAAAACTTGTGTTTTGTTTTCATAGGGAACTGTAGGCCCAACACAAACTGAAAACAAAAGTTTTGTTTTCGTTTTGTGGCTATTTTAAAACAGTCACAGATCTACCGCAAGTATTTATGTTGTATGAGCAGCAGGTTTTATTGGTTTATACACATTTACCCACACTACAATGCTACTACTACCGAAACTGTCTGCTTTCCTGATACTTTGGATGATCTTTGAGAAATGTAAAATTCCCCAGGTACCCACAAATGGCATCGGGTCGGAAATAAACAATTAAACTTAATTATTAAATTAAGTTGCTTTGGCCTTAAACCGATTCCCCCAAATGGACCCCCTTCTCACACATACACTCTATGTAGGCCCGTCAAACAGATATGAAAAGCTTAATCCATTATCAAAAAAATTGTATCTGAAAATTGTTTAGAACATACATTATGCAACCCAACGAGAACTTTAGTAAGTTTTTTGTTTTTGAGAGCTGCGCGGGGAAGGGGGGGGGGATCGGTTTTTGTCGTTGATTATAATTGAATCATTTACTATTTTAATTCTAAATGTTACGTCAAATTGAATCACTAATTGTTTAAACTACCCTATTTAATTCAAAAACCTCATTGTGATTACATATTTGAGGTATTCAAAGATTTTAAGATGCAGTTTAGGTTCCTTGTTTCTAGGATTTTTAAGGGAAAGTTATCAAAAGGGATGTTTGTTTTACCCCCCCCCCACACACACACACTACCTGGACCATATTGGTCTTGTGGTGGACTAAAAAATTCGGACTATCCCATAATCTCCAGAAGGGTGGAGGATAAAATTAATTGGAACCATTGGGACAGCGGAATCATGAATAATCATCTACTAAATAAAAATAAATTATAATTAAAGAATAAATACATACTAGGGGGCCCGCACCCTGCTCGCTAACGCCCGCCAACCCCAGGAGGATTGCTTTGCAATCCTCATTGGTTCGCTGCGCGAACTTATGCTCTCTTCGCTCGCATCAATGAAGACTTGTGTCCTAGCAGAAGGAATTGTTTACAAAATATGATATTCTAAAAAAATATTTTTCAAATCTAATTTTTTTTTTTTTTTTTTTGCTGTTTTTCAGGAAAGATATATACAGTACCTATGAAATCAGAATTCAAATAAAAACTTTGAGCAAATTTTGACTAGAAATGTGAGCGCTGATTTGGAAATTTAATACCCAGCATGTTGTTTGTGTGTACATTTACCCTGCACTCGAGCCACCCACGCTTTTTCATTGAGTTTGTTGTCGAAAGTTGTAGTGCAAGCGTCTTGTTGAACTATAATTGTTGGCCTTGAAAAAGACCTTTTTTAAAATGGCCCTGAAAAAATCCTCCGCTTTCTTTTATTTCTATTAGTAACTGCAACAGCTCAACTAAAATTTATTTATTATTTTTTTTTTCAATAAAATTACATCCGAAAACGTTATAAATTCAATTGAAGCGCGAGGCTTCGTGATAAACAAACAATCGTACAATGTTGCCAACACGCGATAACAAATAACGTCTTTTTTGCGTGCCACGTAAGAGAATTATATATATAGATCGTGGTGCCATCAGTTTCTACGTATGAAAACTAATAAATAAAATCTTTGAGTCCTATGTAATCACAGTTTGTGTACATGACTACAAAGGGAAAATAATTAGTGATTGAGTTAATAATTATTAATTTCATGTAACAACTAAAACATTTTTGGATACAGATTGAGCAAGGTTTTTAACTTTTTGGCATAAGGCCGGTTCATATTAAAACTGCTAGTTACATACCAGTGATCTGTAAGACTCTTCTTGGTTTTCTGTTCACTGAACATTGAAGCATTCTCATCCGTATAACCGATATCAGATCCCGAGGGATTTATCTCTTCCATTCTCCCTGAGTCGCTCTGCAGTCTTCTGCAATTTGAAGTTTTGTTTCAAGTAACCACTTTAAATCGATTGAATTCATCTTAAATAAATGTATTACCATTACGGAAGGAATTCTTGCGTAAATTTAATCCGTGGCCTATTCGCAGACCTGTGGCATTTGTTGTTGCGAAAAGAAACAGAAAATTTCGGTTGGCCACTGCAAAAAACCTTAAAAAACACATTTTGTGTAAGTTTATCTATGTGTTTTCAGACATAACACGCGTATGTTATGATCACAACTTGCATTCTTTTTATCGCTCCTGTTTCAAAAATTTTCAACTGAACATTTTACCTAGTATTTATGGAACTTAGACCAGGTGTAGGGAACCTGCAGTCTTAACCTTTACGCTGTGGCGTTTAGATTTTTTTCGATCGTCTCACAGAACGGCTTTTCTACTGATTCTCCGAGCCCCATACCTGATTACCTAACTTGAGCGAGGGCCGTGAGTGGCATTTACGACTGACGCTTTTCCTTTCATGATATCGTTTGGCGTGAGAAGAGATATCACCTGACGACCTTCTGCTTTTCCCAAAGTGTTCACACCATTTTCGGTAGGGTAGCGGGCCAACGAACAAAAGAAGGGATCCTTTAGAAGGTCAGTCGCTGACAGCTCGTAAATGGTGATCGATTCTAACGGTCACTTAAAAGGGCGATAACACCACCGCTACTATGCCGCTGGTGTAAGCTATATTTTAGTGCTAACAAAAGTCTGTCTGCCACATCGTAAAGGTTGATGCCTCATGTGACTTTCTGAGTCTTTAAGTGCGGTCTATTGACTGAATCGAAATTTTACACCAACAAGTCCTTTTGTTTTTATAAAAATATTTTTGTTCGTATTTTATGTTTATATTTTATTTATAAAAAAAATGAAAGTATTAAAATACCAAAGAATAAAATAAGTATCAACGAAATAATCCTCCCATATTGACCAGCACAATTAGAAAAAACCCATAAGGGTAAATTGACAGTTCTACGTTTTCATGATTTAGTTTTAAAATGCGACGCTAAAATATCCACATTCCACGCCTGAATGGCGTCATTACCGCACGAGGATGGTTGGCGAGAGTTTACGGACGTCGAGAACGGCAATCCGTTATCAGTTTTTGACAACGTGTACTGTTTCTGTTTGAAGTGGAATTTGAAAATAGTTGCACAATTCGACAGTATTTTTTAATTCTGTGTGTTTAACTGCCCATCACGTCAAAGATCAAGAGAATGCTGAAGGAAGAAAACATATTTGATGAGGATTGGGAAGTGCAATATTATTTTGTTTCTGCTAAAGACAGGATGATTTGCTTGAGCAACATCAATTTTAAAGAAATTCAATACTCAACAGCAGTTTTTCACTCACAAGGATCACAAATAATTTAAACCAGCACGGCGTTGCCCGTTACAGCTCTTTTCGTGGGATCAGGTGTGACTACTGCTCGATAACCCCTGGCGATTACTGCGAATTGGATAACAGTCACGGGAAATGCTCATTCTCAAATGCGGCCAAATTCGAATTGCGAAGAGATCCAATCGGCGTGACGTCACAATCTCTTGCGAAAATATAAATATTTTATTGAAAAATTACTTATTGAAAGAAAATTAAACGTATAAGTTTTGAATCGGGTGTAAAATTTTCCGCAGGTTTCAAATCCATGAAAAATTTTATTCTATCTTTAACAATCGCTGAGATAGAAAAAAGCACTGAAGAACGCCAGTCATAACTTTAATTATTTCTTTTGCGTCGCTCGAATCCGTTTCTCAGGAAATCAAAATGAATTAATCTCGAATCAAATGAAGGTCATTCTTCGTGGCGGCCGTTCGTATTGGAAAAAATATAAAAGTTTCAACTTTTTAAAGAAAATTATATTTTTAGGTATCGATTAAATGTGAAATTTTTCGTCCAAATTTTTATTCTATCTTTAACGATCTAGGAGATAGAGAAAAGAACTACATAACTCCAGTTGAAACTTTTTATTTGTTTTGTTCTGAAAGCGTTCAAACGGAAACACGGAAAAAAGAAATTTAGAATCTGTGATCTTTTATGCTGTTGCCATTCTAAGGAAAACTATAATAATTAAATATGTCATTAAATTAATTTTAAAATGTTCTAGATTGAATTTTAAAATTCGAGCTTCGTAAAAAAATTGCAAAAAATTCGAACTACCGGTGTACCAAATCACATTACTGTAAATGCCATAGATTCGTCAGGACAGTACACTCACACATACAAACACACAGACACTTACTTTTATAATAGTAGATATTAAAGGGAGAGGGACGAAAGGTTGAATTGCATAAATTAAAAGACGGAGAGCTAAGAGAATTCTTTCAAGCAATAATTATACCTGGAAAAAATGCCACTGTGACTCGGGAGCAGATCTTAATAGTTCATGTAAACCATTACAAGGTTTCTTTGTTGCAAAGAGTTACTCGCTTTGGACATTCTTGCCAGCTGAATACAGGGAATATATATCTTCAACAACTTTCAAGATAAATGTTATGAAGTTGGTTTGAATTTGATAGATTTAATAAGAGTATGTGCAGACGGTGCACTTTCCATGACAGGAAAACGTGAAGGACTTATTGCATAAATAAATAAAGTATTAGCAGAGATCCAGATGCTCTCATTTCGTTTTATTGTATCTTGCATCAGTAAACTCGATGATAAAGCTACTATTTTAACCGACACTCTGCGACAAGTTTGAGTATTAACTTTATTTGAGCAAATGCAACTAAGTGTAACATGCTAAAGTTGAGCAATGATGTATTCAGTGTGGATTTACCGTATACTTCTTAAGTGGTTTGGCTAAAACTTTATTTCTATGAGAATAGATAGTTAAATTTTATGAAGAACAGAATCAGTACTTAAATTATTAAAAGATTTCTATAGGAATGCTGCATTTTTGTGTGATGTCATATAAAACTAAAATGACTTGAAGAACGTTACTTTGCAAGATAAAACTTTCTTTGTGTGGTATTTTTTGTGTGGTAAAAAAATCTAAACGCTTCGAAAAGATCTTTCTTTTTCAAAGCACTTTCTCTTCAAAAAGTAATTTTTGATTAACATTTTCCCCAGCTAACAAAGGTTATTAATAAGCTGGATGATATATGTGAATCGTTTGAAGAATAAGAAGCTGTTACATACCTATTAATTGGTGAACACAATTTAAGGTTCACTGACCTTGAGAATCATGATAAATATAAAACTCAAATAATTTCAGCCTCACTTAGGTGATGTCACCAAGGCAAAGAACTACAGATAGAACTGATTGAACTCTCAGTAGATTAAGTTTGAAAGTTCTTTGTTTGATGCTCAGAGATGCAAGATACAATTGAAATAGGGAAATATGCGATAGAGTCCTAAAGAAATGCTTTCTTGCTTTCTAACCACCTTATTGCTGAGAATCTTACATTATCCTTTCCAACCCATATCAAGACGCCCTTAAGGTCACAAATGACAAATACCTATCTAGAAGATAAACTGCAAGTGCGGACTTCTGTGATGCCATCAAATATTCAAAAGCTTTCCAACAAAAATAAGACATAACAAAGTCATTAAAAGATTTGTTTAAAATTAACAAATAGTTTCAATTTTTGAAATTAAGTGCATAAAAGTAAAAATTTTTAAAAAATAATGTATATTTTTAAGTTTATCTATACTTAAAGTTTCTTGAATGCGAGAGAGAAAGAGACCTTATTTGTGATTGCTTAGAGCTAAATCAATGCGGCCTTCAATATAAAAAGGTTCCCACCTCCGGTCTAGACGCTTCGTGCTGACGATGCTAAACCCCCACACAGTCTGTGAGGATTAAAGCATAAATGCAATATGTCTCTGAAAACAGTACGAAAAATCATTGAACGCAAAGCTCATTAAGCAAGTTGGAAATTTGATCAGAGTAACTCAAAAAACTGGGCCATCATTTCAGAATGCTTGCTTGTTCGGTATATTATACTACTTCTCCCGGTCCATATAAAACCGGGAACAGGGAAACATGAATTTTTTGTTCTGTACGCGTTTCAAACAATTGAATATTTCAACTATATTTGTAATTATAAAAATGTACATAAGAAAACTTTTTGAACAATCCTCGTAATTAAACACCGAATGCTTGGAACGCATATTTGCATTTCTTGAGTGACCCGTATTTGGTCTGCTTCACGGGGTTTTAAGAGAAGATATGGGGAGCTATAAATTCGTTGTTCTGAAAAAAGTATAATCCGGTTTTAAATCACAGTGGGGGGGGGGACGTCAACATTCACTTAACGAAGCACTTAACGAACACTCACTTAAATGCACACGGATAACCATAGTTGTCACACCACTTTGCAACTAATATTATGGTAATTGCCAAAAGGAATAAAAAATAAATTTAGAATTCTACCTCGCACCAACCACTCTCGTTTACTTCGGATATGATTCTACATTTTAGAACGATTGACTTGAGTCACCCTACTGACATATCGAAAACCTTAAGAGATGACAGGGGAAAAAACAAGTCAAACAAGTTTTGTTCAAAGAATTCACATCTAATATTAAATCAGCTAGTTTCCCGCTCAGTTAAAAAATAAATTCAATGAAGTACGATAACCAGGTGTTTTATTGAAAGTAGGCACGTGCATTCGAGTCGACTGTTAAAAGCGACAGGTGCCAGGGACGAGTTTTCCTAAAACATTGTCCAGCTTTAATACGATATTCTACATACTTTTCGATAATGAATGGTGGAATGAATAACCAGAATAAAGAATGAATAAATGGAAGGACAAAATAGATAAGATGTAATTTCTTTTTACCCTTGGGAATATAAAAAAAAAAAATTGTCTCTTGCTAAAATCGAGCTGTGTCATTCCAAATCTAAGCTCAATTCAATATTCAGGTTTCCGAATTCTGTCTAAAACATCAAAATCATAATCAAATGAGGTTTGACATAAGCAAATTGTAATAACAGATAATATTTTCCTTTTACGTAACATCTCACACAAAACGGTTGGTAGGTTAAATTGGATTTAATAACGCAAAGGGGTCAGGGTCATATTTGAACCAGCACCAAACACACAACGTCAAGTAAATGAACATACACACAAGGAAAATTTCGTGACACAGAAGAGAGAAATACACCTAGGAAGGAACCAAACACGAGCCGACTACAGCTTACAGGTAGTCTTTCCAAACGTCCCGGATTGGCCGGGATTGGCCCGGAATTTAAGTTGTTGTCCAGAATCCTGGTTGAATGTTAAATTGCCCCGGAATTTCCGTGAAAGCTATCGATACAAAAGTTACACCTACACTTCAAAATAATTATTTCCATTGCACATGACTTCTTGTTCATTCATTGAACGTCCGTTCCCCCAATACTATCCAAAGCCAATACTTATACTTCAGTCTGTTCAGCGCTGAACCATCGTGAAGAAATGGTATTAGTTGCCTTTCCATTCCATTATACTGTATTTGAATTTTATTTTTAAAGTTGGGGCTGGAGACGAAAATAAATTTTCATGTTCGAATTTCTTAAAATAGAATTTGGAACACTTTCGGTTCTGTATAAATAACTAAACACGAACAACATGTCTATTTTGTATACGAACACTACCATTTTTATTGTTTAATAGTTTCAATACAACAAGAGGTTAGGTTTACGTTTATTATTATTACTATGTATATGAGAAGACCATCAAGCTCGTATTATTATTAAAATTTAAAAAAAAAAAAAAACATAAAAATAACTATCATTATTTTTTAGATATTTTTTGTACATGAAAAAAAAAATTATTGGAAAACTATATATTTAATGTAAGTGATTTCTCAGTGGAGAATATTGTGAAATTACATATATATAGTAGTATATTTCAGTTTGGGGTAATATGTACCGGAATTGTCCCAGAAAAAGTTGGCAGCTCAACTTACAGGTTGCTAGTGCAGTGGTCAGACTCACTTCGCCACTACGGAAAACGGAGGTTATCAGCGCAGTTCCAACTCCCGGGAGTCACGACAGTTTCAAAACCCATGAACTAACTCATGAAGCCTGCTTCTTTTGCATTTCCCTGAGTGCATCATGGGAAGCTATTCACACCAACTGAGAGAATCGCTGTCAAATTTGGATCAAAACTCACAAGGGCAGCGCTGTGGACTGTAACCCTGCTGCCCTTCCATCAGACGGAAGAACTCACTGACCTGCGAATTAAAGATGCATTTACCCAGCTTATACACTGTTTTAGTGAAAAGAAAGGGGTTTCTAACCCATGAACTCTCGAATCGATCCCTCGCAGAACGAGAGTTCTGGACACCTAAGTCAATCCAGACCAAACAGTTAAACAATTAAATGTGATGTCTCATTTTTTCGAATGGCGATTACGTAGTCTGGATACAAGCCAATGTAATCGTTACGGAATATATTTCTATTCGATTGTCCAACTTCAACGATGAAGTATGATCTTATTGAATTCGATAAAAATAACCGTGACTTTATTAAACACACTTACTTTAGTATGTTTCGTCACCCAGCAAATCAATAACTCATATTAATGTGCGTGTAGAAGTCTTCGTCTTTGGTGTTAACGGCCATAAAGAATGAGGGACACTGGCATACGATTGGACGATAAAAGCAGATCGATTATGAGAGCAGATTGAGTTGATAGAAAAGAAAAACGATTCGGTACTACCATTTCAATAAATTTTATCTGTTAACATCGGTGTTAATAATTATTTTGACGAACACGAGTAAAATCCTTTTAAAGGCATTTCTGGCGTCTATTCGGCTCTTAATTGATTGAACATTCCAAAAGCATTATACGAGTAGGAGCTATGGTACCTATGCCGGTGAGTTTGGGGGTGAAAAGTGTTTTGTGCTGTAAATATATGCAGTCTATTTTCTGAGTTTAAAGTAAGCCATTTTATTACAATTTATAAAAAGTTTTTACATGTGACACGTTCATACATATGCAAGTTCAACATTTTTTTGGAGGGAACACAGTTAAGGGCATGGATGTTCCTCATTAGAAGTGTTGCATTTCAGTAGAAGGTCGGTGATGTTTTCAGGGCCTGTGTGTTATGAATTCATCTCGAAATGGTTTTGGAATCCAAAATCTGTCAAAGAATGCAAACTGAATCTAATTATATCAGAGGAAATAGAAATTTCGTAAATTACAAGAGTAATTATGTGTATGGGACGTCAATAGTCTGAAGAACGTCAGGAAATATCATAGAACTATAATGGGTTGACCATCACCATGGGAAAAAACCAGCCAACCAGCAATCATAAAACACAATGCTCATTTAAAATGGCTCCATTTTAAGTTTTTGATATTTTTTAAATTAACGTCGCACTAGATCAGCTATTGGCGACGGTACGGGTTCAACCCCAAAGGGAAAGTTACTAGGACAGCACCACGTAATTTTGAACCACGGTCAGATGACGAGGCAACACCTGAGCCGATACCACTCATCAAACTTACACACCTACACCATTTAGAGAAACGGATTGATTTTGAGTTTTGTGGCTCAAGGGCCATATTTGGCCAAGCTGTGCCAAACACAAGACGGATAATGTCAAGTAATTGTGAAAAGAAGGGGTGGAGACTAGAAAGTAGATAGAGATGGTCATCTTGGGGTCACGACCCACTTTTAGAGAACCGGAAGAAAGCCAAAATTGTTTTCTGGATTCTTTCTTTATGAAGGGCATTTTCTTTTCGAAAGTCACATGTTTCTAAGAAGGGGTCGGACTTGCTGAGGTTTGCACGTGGTTCGCTAATACTATAGCAGATCATTAAAGTTAAAAACAACCAGTTTTTCTCTCTGCTTATACTTGGAATTGTTTCTTATAGTTAATTTCAGGAGAGAATGAAGAACAGTTAATTTAACGAATGTAATTTACTGAAATGAACTTACATAGGGCTCCCGACAAGTTAGATCAAATGGATGTGGAAAATCTTAAATAATTTTGAGTTACGCACTTGAAGAGATCACATGAGCGTCTGTTTTAAGTTTCAGTTCTTGTATACCTCCAAGCTCTGCCTACTTATGAAGTCACGGTTGCTACGCCAAAGACAAAACACCATATCACTGGCGACGGCAAAGGATCAAAATTGAAAAGGCTCTAAAGGCTGCGACAAATACCTCATGGCTGGAGTCTAGATTGAGATGTCGGCACCAGAACTTACCTTTCAGAATGAGGGACGAGTAATTTCTATAACAATCCTATGCTCGAAAGTGTTAAAATTTTAAAAATAATTTTTCAAAAGATAAATCAATAAGTGCAATAAAATATACTAGGGGGCCCTCCCCCTGCTCGCTAACGCTCACCAACCCCCGGAGGATTGCTTCGCAATTCTCATTGGTTCGCTGCGCGAACCTATACTCGCTTCGCTCGCATCAATGAAGACACGTGTCCTAGCAGAAGGGATTAATTACAAAATATATTCCAAAAAAATATTTTTCAAATCTAAATTTGTTGTATAACATAAAATATATATACAGTACCTCTGGAATCAGAATTTAAATGAAAACTTTGGGCAAATTTTTACTCGCAATGTGAGCGCTGCTTTGGAAATTGAATACCCAGTATGTGGTTTGTGTGTACATTTCCCCAGTACTCGAGCCACCCATACACTTTTTGACTGAGTTTGTTGTCGAAAGCTGTAGTGCATGCGTCTTGTTGTACAATAATTGTTAGCCTTGTGTGTGAAAAGGACCGTTTTTAAATAACCCTGAAAAGATCCTCCGCTTTCTTAGATTTCTATTACAAACCGCAACAGCTCGTCTAAAATTCATTTTTTTCAATAAAATTTCATCCGATAACGCTATAGATTCAAAGGAGGCGCGAGGCTCCTAGTAAACAAACAATCGCACAATGTTGCCAAAACGCGGTAACAAATCACGTCTTTTTTGCGTGCCACGTAAGAGAAATATATATAGAGATTAATTAATTAAGTATAATAATTAATAAAATATGTTAAGCAATACTTTTTTAATTTATGAATCAAACACTCATGTACGCATTTCTTTGTTTATTTCTGTTGGGGAAAAGCTAAACAACGAGGGTATGTTGTTTTCTCCAAGTTTACGCCGGATATGTGTACGTTAAACCCACAGGTCGGTAAATCCTCTGGACTAGAGAGTTGATGGCGTTAGGAAGAGGGGTCCTACGAATCCACTGCGCTACATTTGAAATCCATATTGAAATTGGGTACGTGTCCAAACGAGAGGAATTCCAATAAGGACATATTAACGGGACGTATGTACACTCTACAAGTATACAGTGTGTAAAGTGAAGAACTTTCTTCAAATTTACCTTTTACTCTACAGAGTCTACAGAGTAAAAAGTAAAGTTAAAGAAAGCTCTTCAGATCTACATATCTCGTTAATGGATTAAGTCGATCTTGCGCAACTCAACAGCGTGTGTCATATGACCGTTTAAAAAATATTTTATCGATTGAGAATTGTGAAGCCGCTTTTATAAAGTGCTCTGAAACTTAGAAAAAAAAAACTTCATTTATCAGTTTTATTTTGCGCTCAGTTTCTTATGTTATCATATTCACAATTTTTATTCTTTTTTTACGTAGTTTTTATTACTTTATCTTGCTTTTGTTATCGCCATAAAACCCAACCAACCTGCTATAAACTTATCCAACAAATTCTTGCATTTTGAAAAGCGGATCACCCACTATTCACGCTTCTAGAGTATTTTTTGTAGGACCTAAAATATTGTTGTGAAATAAAGATCTTTAATGAAACATATATTTTCCTCAAAATATGGAGCTCATTTCTACAAATTTCTTACACTGAAATTAGCCTCTATTTATCAGTACAAGAAATCTATACGGAGATCTATTCTCTACATATTTATTTCACGGCACTTATTTTACCACAAAAACAGATACCAGAACGTGCTCTCGTTGCATTTCAGCCCCTGCATTGAAGGGGCTACTTGTTTTTGGTGGCAAGACGATTCAGGAAAAACGAAAATACCTACAGAAACGGGTGCAAGGTATTCTGTTTAAATTTATACAAATGTCTGAACAAGTAAATATACAAGAGTGTTATCAGAGATTTAGAAAAATTATCAAAGCTATTTTTAAACAATTGCCAATACACATTGTACATTGTAGTATTTTCACATTTATTTTAAAGTTCGTTCCAATTGTAATAAAATATCATTTGATTTTATTGCTCAAATAATTATGCAATTTAGTTGATACCTATGTGACGCAATATTTTAACTTACTTTAGTCATAGAATCCAGGATTAATGACAAGGGGTCGCAAAATGTAATATTGGTAATCTTTATAGTTACAACTGCAATATTACTTTATGGTGATTCAGGCAGTGGCAAAGTAAATGCATGTTTTCAAGGTAATTTCTCCCCGTCCATTATATTCCGGTTGTAATCGTGAATGGGTATAGTTCGGAACAAAGAGGATATTTTTAAACTACCAACACTTTTATTTGCATTCGATGACAAGGAAACAGAATTAAAACGGGAACAAGGAAAAGAAAGCCGGCCTTCTACAAATGAAAGTGAATTGCAATTAAAAGTTAGAAAAGTACTTCTTAGTTTTCAGATGTTTGAGTAAATTTAAATTGCATGTGCTTAGCCCGAGAACATATCTTATGTTACACTTATGTTATCTTATGTTACACATATTACTCTTATGTTAGACATAAAAGCAATGTGCATGTAAGCAAACAAACAAATGTATAGCGTGCGTGATTTTGGCTAATTGTTTACCTGCTCTATTTTCTTAATATACAATAAAAAGGTAAATATGTAAAGTTTTCCTCCATTTTTCTTTTGAACAAAGCCTCCAAACGTTATCTCGTTATTCGAGTTGGAAAAATAGGGATTTTCGAGAACCGTGGTATGGGGACGTTTATTCATGCATATTTTAAATAATTTATAATTTGTTTTATATACTAATTTGTAAAATCCAAGTTGTTCGTAGCATAGCCTAGATTTCATTTCGGGTAGTGGGTAGTTAATTAACGTACCACTAGAGCAGGGATCGGAAACCTTTCGGAAACAAAGGGCCATTTCAACAAAAAATAATTTAGGGGGGGGGCCGCAATTTTAATTCTATTTAAATTTTTATTACTTTAGTATTTACAAATACATATTATACAAATACAAACTTACAAATTCTCATGTTTATTTATAATCGTCATTGTTTATTGTGGGTTCAATAAAAAAACGATATATTTTTGTAAATTTTTTAAATTTTTTCATGTAAGTGTAAATACACAATAAAGTATTGCAAAAATAATATTACAATTATTTATTTTAATATTCAGTTCACATTCAATGCGATTTTTGGACTGTGATTTTCCCTACCAATTTAGTCATTTTAGGAGTTCCGCTTTTAACCTTACATCCGTTGGTCTGCTTCTGTTAGCTTTTAATGTAGTTCCTCGTAGAGCAATATGTTTACATTTGTATGTGGACCCAAATATGGTTAAAATCCCAAAACCTAATCTCCTGACATTTAAATAATTAGTTGAAAAGAGTTCCAGCGTTTAAATATGACCTGTGTTCCTCCATAGTTGTCTCATTGTTTTCAACCTGTGCTACCATTTCCTGAAGTTTTTGCGCCCAGATATTTTTATTCTTAATTTCCAGAATCTCAATTTGTAGATCTGCAATAGATATTCCAGGAAAAGTTTTGACATCGATTAATTTTTAATCACACACTTCAGCGAATGTATAAATTTCATCATCTGAAGTTTTTAAAATCCTGAAATCAGTTTAAAAATGAAACTAAAATAAAATTAATCATTTCAGCGAATATTTTGCAATCAATTTATTCTTGATTTAAACTCAGCCTTTAATTTCTTAGATTTTCAAAAAATACAAGTCATCCTTGAGATTTGTTTTCCGAAATCACTCTTAAATTCTGCTAAAATGTAATGACTACTAATAATTGTGAAGCTGTATTTCCTTTTCCTTACAACTTCGGATTCCACTTATTAAAATGTTCGGTTATATCAACCAAAAAACAAAAATTTTGTATCCTTTCGGGATCGGCGAGAAGTTGTAAATGTTATGTGTTGTAATTTTTAGAAGTTGAGAAAGTTATTACTTCTTTCAAACACATAAAAAACAGTTTTAGGTTGCGGGTTCGAAACTCGATCGAACAAGATTGTTTACGTGGGAGCTGGCGTACGTTAAATCTGTCATGGTCTCCTAAATCCTCACGTTGGTGTGGAAGTTTGGAGAGTGGGGTGCCAGTTCAGATGTTGGCCACGTCATTTAACCGTGATTCAAACAATGAGGCGTTGTCTTCGGTAGGTATTTTAATTACGGTTTACAATCAATAAGGTCAATACAACGGGCTATCGACGAGGCGTTGTCTTCGGACCTTTCCCTTTGGAATTAATTCAATAGCCTGTTGTGTTGCACCATTTCGACGCCTTGATGTTGTCTGTCTTGTGTTTGGCCTTTGAGCTATAAAATCCAACCAGTGCTATGTTAATTCAACATAACTTGAAGAACTAATAAGATGATCAATTTTATGATGGTTTTTAAAAATCAATTTTACCGAATGTACTAATTCTGTAAATTTTATTGACCATTTAAATTTTTAGCCCCATTAATGTGTAAGGGTTCCAAGTAAATTGCTTGCCAGATGTCTACTACACTATTGTTTGTGAAGATTGCAACACCATGAAGGAATCATGCAAACCAAACGAAACTTGCAGGAAATGCAAAACAGGTTAGGATATGCAAATGATTAGAACTACAAAGCGATCACACATGTGTAGGCCAAGAAACATCCTCTAAACTTCCAGGTGAGCCGTATAGAAAAAACACTGTAAATGTGCGTTAAAATGTCTGCATCGTCGTTTGACTGCTGTAAATGATTGATTCGAAGTCAATATAGTCAAAATCGCCAAAAACGCAGTGCCATACGAGCAACTAATGGAATTCGAACGGGGCCGCATGATCGGCCTCCGTGAAGGTGGACTTTCGTATCGTGAAATCTCCACTCACACAGTGTATAATGCCACAACAGTGATGCATGAGTGAAAAGGATGAACCATGGAGAAACGGACAAATCGAAACTCCGGCAGTGGGCCACGCAATATGACATCCCCAAGGGACGAACGTCAGACACCTCATCCGTATGACCGTGATGGACCGTACAGCGTCCTCCTGTGCATTGGCTCAACGTTGGAGCGCGTCTACAGGTGCATCATTGTCTGAGCCCCACGATTCGACTACGTCTACTTTGCAATGGTCTGCGTTCAAGGATTCCTCTGCGCAGGATTCCCTGAACCATCGACGCCTCCGGTTAGAATGGGCTCATCAACACAGCCAATGACGTGCCGATTGCCAACAAGTCGTCTTCTCAGACGAGTCCCGCTATATTTTAGACTATAACGATGGACGCGTACTCGTCAGACGCTAGGAACGTCTTCTCCTGGTGTGTCATATTCAATGTTCAATGACATACTGGACGAACACCTGGCGTTAGGGTCTGGGCGCTATTGGATGTCATGGGCGATCCCGCCTGCTCCGAAATAAGGGGGGCCTGAACAGTGGGTGCTACATCAGGGAAGTTGTGGAATCCTCAGGTCGTACCCATCCTGCAACGTATTCCCGAAACTGTACTTCAGCAAGACAATGTCCGTCTACATGTTGCTTGGAATGTACAAGCCTTCTTCAGTGCCTAATGAGCATGTATGAATTACATCAGTCGGCGACTCACTCGTACCTATCGCCTGGCAGTTTGTTCAGAGCCCCAACGTAATACACATTTATTACGCAGGCAACAGCAGAGTACGGCTGAACTTTGGCATTAGATAGAGGCCATATGGAATGCCATTCCTCAGCGACATTCAGAATCGGAATAATTCGATGCCCCGACGTGTACAGGCTCTGATCGCTGCACAAGATATTGATTTTCGGCATTTTTGTTTTATTGCTCTGTAAATTTGATCGCTTATTTGAACTACTATAAGTAATACACGGGATAAATTTCATCTATTTCTGATGATTCTTTCATGGTGTTGCAATTTTACAAACAGTAGTGTATATATTCAAGACGGTCCTGATTAAGAGAAAATGTTCAACTAGAAACTTACAACAATTGAATACGTGTGAATTTAATACGTCTAAGGGTAGGAGTTATTTTAATCAACAAGCAAACGACGACGGGAAGATGAAAGTTTATCCTACGAGAGAGAAGGGACCACGGTAAACCGGTTTGAAAAGTAGCGGATTAGCAACTGCATAGCTGCGAGTTCGAACCTCAATTCAACCAAAGACCGTCGTGTACACGGTGGCTGGTATACGTTAAATCTGTCGTAGCCTCAAATGTCCTCATGTCGGTGTGCGAATTTGGAGTGGGGTGCCACCTTATCCTCTTGGTTCAAAATTACGAGATATTATCCTCGGATCTTTCAGGATTGATCCCGTAACGAACCGAAGCCAATAGCCCGTTGTGTTGGAAAAATGCGGCCATGATTCATCTACCTATCAATAGTAGTAAGGTATAATTGTAATTAACGTCGTACTAGAGCAACACAGCGGGCTATCGACGACGATCCTGGAACAATCCCCTTCAGTAAAGATCTGTGGACAACACCACGTAATTTTAAACCACGGTCAGATGACGAGGCAGCACCTGAGCTGGCGCCTCACTCTCCAAACTTCTGCACCAACCCAACGTGAACTTACAAATATCCATGCAGTAACCCGGATTTGAACCAGAACCTTCCCATCAAGAGGCTAACACCTTAACCACCAAAACCTAGTTATGAGCAGGTAGTTAACTTCGCAATTGGATCAACAACACGTGTAATTACCTGTAATGGTAGGTATTTAAGTAATGTCGAACAGGAGGAACACACTGAGCTATTGGCGACGGTACAAGATCAACCCCCGAAGGGAGATACGAGGACACCACGTAATTTTGAACCATGGTCAGAAGAGGCAACACCTGAGCTGGCTCCTCTCCTAACTTCCACATCACACCAAAGTGAGGACAATTGGGGCCATGGCAGATTTAACGTACACCAGCCCCTTTGTACACAACGGTCTTGGGTTGGATTTGAACTCGCCGGTTGATAGTCCATTACTCTAATGGACCCATTATTCTTCCAACCGGGCAACCGCGGCGTTACCTATAATGGAAAACGTGGAAGTAAATTGCTCTTAGGCTTGAAATTTAGTGTCTATATTACATTATTGCACATTAAAATCTTGGTTCAGATTGTTTTTGATAGAAATTAGGTTCAATGTGCACTTGAGTAGTTTCTAATGATACCACAAATGAATCAGATTGAGAAATATTATCGGACAATAGGAAGCAACTGAGCATGGAAGATAAAGTTTATCTTTAAAACATTGACATTGATTCCAAGAGAGAAATTATCTGAATTGCAACAGAACAGATGAAAGTTCAATGCTTGAGGATAAGTTATTAACACACATCCAATCTTCACCTTAAAAGCTTTATTTGAAAATAAAAATACATCCCCCTCCCATTTCAAATTTTAATTTTTTTTATTCACACCAAGCCTAAAACCCACAATTCTGACCAAATGTTTTCAAATGAAATCATACTTTAAAATAGTTGCATAATTTATTATTTTTTGGCGATTAAAACGTACCTAACTGAATAGACCCAAATTACACACACACGTTTTTTTTTTCAATTACGGCGGGCACTCGATTGCTAATTATAGGCCACTGCAAGGCCGGGAAGCGATGGTCATTTGTGCAGGGGCACCCAATGGGCGACCATCACTACCCCTAACTAAGGACAGCACAATTACATCCATGCCCTGACCCCGGAACCTTTCGATCCAGAGGCCCACACCTTAACCACTAGACCGGTTGGTCGGCGTAACATATATGTTACATATAACAAATTTTTTGTAATTTGTAGATAATGTTTCATATTTGCTGCACGCTATACATACTTGTGTGTATATAGATTTTTTCATACTAAAATTTGTAAAAATGCAATGGTAAATGGAACCAGTGTAAATATTGTCCTTCACAAGGAATTTTAAAATACAATTACTTCAAATTTTAAAACTATTTGTACATAAAATTATTCATTCGCAAATAAAATAATTTTGGAATTCAATAAACATGTGTTTTGTCTAAAACCAATGTACAATAACTATGTGTTTAGTTTAAAATAATATTTCCATCTAAAAAAGCACATGAAATGTGTGACAGTAGTCATCACTCTAAATTAATTTAAATATATTACACCATATAAGAAAAAAGGCAATTTTAAAGTGGACATTTAAAATATTAAAATTCAGCAACAATGCAATTTTTATATTTTAACCAACACTTGAAAATAACTCCAGTAAAACCAGATTTTGCTGAATGAGAAAAGTTTAGTAAACTACATGGCTTTTCACTTTTTTAAAAATCAGTTCTTACTTACCAAAAGCCATTTGTTGAAAAATTTTAGAACACTAAATTTTATTATGAAAAATTATTGACCAAATTTATTTGTTTTTAAAAAAGTGCATAGTGTATATAAGTTAAATCGTATTCAAAAATTAAAACAAGACCGATTGTAAATAAATCCCTTGTGATCCAAAGAGATCTTCAAATCTGATCAGCTTTTTAGCTCCATTAAAAGAAACATTTTGCAACCTTGTTTTTGGAGAAAGATAGAATGGGTTTAAAAGACCTACCTAATAAATGCGCAAAAATCAAGACAATTGAAATCTTTCAGAATACTAAGTTTAGATTAGTACAGTTCAGACATTTTATTAAATTAATGTATGAAAAGGATAATGCTTGTTTAGAAAAATTAGCTTAATTATTCTATTACAAGTGTAGCATTTTCCTCCAACATGTATTTGAAAAGTTAGTACATTTGTATTTTTTGTTTAGTAAAATATTTAAATAGCCAACTTTAAAGTTTCAAGAGAAAACATTACAGGGCTTTACACAGGCAACATAGACTTTTTATTGAAAAACCAGTAAAATACATCTAGTGAAAAGTAGAAGAGATGGTACTGAGTGACAGTTATCATTACTATGAAATAAAAGTCTGTTCTCAGTCATTTTTGACATTTTTTGAAAAAAAAAATAGTTTGTTGCTCCAAAACAGCACAATTAAAATTAAAGCCACTGTCTCAACACATGCAAAGCTGCAACTTCATAACTACCAATCCCACTAATTATAAAAATGAAACACTATTTAAGCTTCTATACACAAGTACGGTCCACAAAAAGGACAATTGTCAATTTCTCAACTTGCAGGTAAGGCACGTTCTAAAAATTCTGCATCCAAATTGAACGTCTGCCAATATTGAGCAGATTTTTAATCATATCAAGTAGTGATTTAATATGCAGTTCTCTAATGCTCCAGCATACTGATGTTTACTCATTTCCTGATATAACATGTTACCTCATCACTTTAAATTTAAGATGGAAATAAACAATCATAATTTTTTTTGTTAGCTTCCAATTGACTTTTTCCAGACACAACTTTGACATGGAATAGCAGGAATGAGAAAATGATGGACATATAAAAAATCAATGAGAAGCATCCGATGCTTGTCACTTTATTACAAATCTAAAATCTCTGGCTAAAATCAAAAATAATTTTATTTCCATGGAAATACGGTTACTAGTAATTTACTACTATTGGTGAAAAACATACTGGTACACTGAGATTTTGAAATTATAGAAATATACATATTACCATTTTACAACATTAACTCACAGGGAGAAAAACAAGTAAATTCATACAAAAATGAAATGCAAAATGTACAGTATAAAAAAATCCACAATTACATAAAATTACAAAACAAACAAAATTATAGAGCATTTATAGCCACATTTATTAGTTCATGCTCACATAACTGATTTTACAGATGTCTTAATCTCAGTCACAGCTATGCAACAAGTACTTGACAACAATGAGCATGGTGGATGTTTATAGGATTCAAAAAGGGGATGAGGGGAGATTATTCTTGCTTTTTGGAAGCCTGTGTACTTGAATGAGGTTCAATAGAGCTCTGGTCTTGACTTGTATCTTCCTCATCAGAGTAATCGGTTGGTTCCTCGCCCGGCTTCAGAAGTCTCCCCACATAGTGGTATTTTTCTAAAATTATGCAAGATTGCTTTAACTACTATTAAACACTAGTTTATCCTTGATCAAAAACCAAGCAAACTAAATCCAATTCATCTGTTATTTGAAACATAAGTATCCATGCAAACAATTGAATCTTCTCTATACCATCAATGTCGCACAATCAAACAATAATAGGATTTTTTTTTTATGATCGACCAACCTCACAATTTTAGAAATAATAAATGTGTAACAATTTGTTAAATCAGTATGGAAGTTACTTTATCATGACAATAGTTAATGGACATCACAAAAAAGTGTTCAATAGTTCACTAAAAATAACCTAACCATGTTTAAAGCAATGTACCATTAAATGAATCTACCCATTTCATTATTTAAAAAACTGACCTTAAAATTATCTTCACAAATAAATGCTTCTCTGTAACTTAATGGTTTCAAAAATTTCAATACTTTTTAGTTTGATTCATATATTAGGATTGACAAGTTTTGGTCAAATGCAGAAAAAAACAATCTGCATAATATAATTTGTGTGTTCTTATAGATAAAATTAAGCATTATTTTGCAGTAATTATATTTATTAATGAAAGAAATATTAACATTGAAATCAATTACTAGTAGTAACTAATCTAAAGCTTTCACCAGTAGCTCATCTGAAATGAGAGATTTGTTTAGGCTATACAACTTTTATATCCAATTTATAGGAATGAAATTATCATACTTTTTTTAGACAAACCTAATCGCCTTAACCAACTATACCCTCTATTGATGATTTTAAAATATTTCAAAACCAAAAACTTTTATACTTAATTTAATGAGCTTAGTATCAGAAATAACAAAACAAAAAAATTACAAAACATAATGAAGTACATTCTATTTAAACATAATTTTTTAACTAAATGCCTTAATAAGCTATACAGATTTCCTTCTTTCAGACTCTTGTATGAAAAAGACATGATCTAGGAATTAGGTTAACATATAGCATTTGGTGCAGTTACCAAAGTTGATGTCTTATCGGTGAAGCTAAACATAACCATTTGGCAACAAAAATTTTAATTGAACCATGAACACAATTAAGTATCAATTATTTTTATCTTAGAATTAACTCAAATTAAAAATTTAGTACCAGAATGGAATTTTCCAACCTTTCCAACTCATGAGGCAGAGTATAAATTGATTAAACAAGTGAATTAAGGTTTTGTTACATTGCATTGTCAGCCATGAGAGAAAAGATGAAATTAAAGAAAAAGGACATATCTGTATACATTACCTAGGTGACTTATTTCCAAGCATTACTGTAATACTTATCACTGAAAATTATTATTAAAGCAAACTAACTTTATTTGGGTATTAAATTTTAAGAATAGGAAGACATAAGAAATGACAAACTAAGAACTTAACTGAATGCATAAATATTTTTGCTGTTTACAGAATTTGCTCCACATAAATTGCTAAAAAATTCTTTAGATGCAACAGTTGGTAAACTATCAAATGATAGATTTAACTTAATCGTTGATTTCATTTCAAAGAAATTTCCAAATTAGAGAAATATCCGAATATTTAAGTACATATCTGGTATGTTACTTTCTCCTTCATCACATGTCAAAAGTCATTTATAGCACATATGCAATTGCATGAACAACTTAAAATATTATGCTTTTAATCTAAGATGACACATTCAAAGGAAATTATTTGAACATAACAGATAACAAAGATAAGTTGGTGTAACATAAGGCAGAAATTGAGGTTATATACCAGTTGAAAATTACCAAACGATATAGGAAATTATTTAAATGCAAAAGAAATTAACTTAAGCATACAATTAAACTTATTGTACAACAGCAAATGATGGTATCATAATAAAATCAAGTTTTTCCACATTGAATTGATAACGATTGCTTAACAATTTTGTAAATTAAATATAATAGAAAAAGTAAAAATATTTTGAATTTTCTAAATTTAAGTTAATTTTTTTTATATTATATTTATTTGCTTCTTAAAAAATTACTTTAAAAATAATCAATTAAATGAATTTTAATGCTACTAATAATTAGCACTAAATGCATAAAATGAGGTTCTGCTTAGTTAAAGTTTTTTAAATGAAGTATTTTGCAGCTGCCAGGTTTACTAGATATAATTAGTCAATTGCATATATTCTGAATGTAAATAATATTTGCTTAATTTATCAAAAATGTTTCTATATTTCTTTTATTCTTTGTAAAAAGTACGATTTAGTAAGCTCATTAAAGTAGATGCAACAATTTTGGCTTTAAAGTAGTATGTTAAATCATAAATGTAAGCAGTTTGTTAATTGTGATTTGTCTTTATATAAGGAAGGATTAAAAAGTTTCCTTAAAAGTTCTAGAACTCAATTCCTAGAGATGCTAATTATAGCTATGGATTTCAATGTAGCTTTTTGGAAAATGTATTTGTTAAACCTAATCGCTGAAAAAGATTCAAGTTTGAATATGCAGCATTTAATTAAATACCAAAAAATGTCAAGTGACATTGTTCATAAAATATCAGTGAAATTAAAAATGAAAGTTTAGATAATCTCAAAGTTGGGGTTACAAGTAAACTGAAATAAACCTTAAATATGAATAGAAACACGGACATATACATCACATAACATATAATGTATATATACATTATGTAAAACGTGATAATTTATCTTAAAAAATTAAGCTTTTAAAACAATTACCTATGAATTGGATCTCCCATTCTCTTGCACTGTCCATTTGCATGCTGTTTAGATCCGACAGATCATCATAATCCTCACTTGGGACAACAGAAAATGTGGCTAAGCCACGAGTAGCATCTCGTCCTGCGAATGATGCATAAGGTCCACCTAAAAGAAAAGATAAAATGTAAAACAAAATAGTTCCATTTTATTACACACTTTTTATGCTAAATTTAGTTTTTCTGAGGGGTCTGCATTTCAGTCAAATTAATAATATTTATTGGAACCGCTATTTATTTAAATTATGTGAACTTCAAGCAACTGCATATGGATAGAGAAATTTAACATTTTCTGAAAAGTATAACTTTAAGCTGTCCACAATTAAAGTTTGAAATTTTATGGAAAACTTCTTTTAAATCACAAATTTGACTGAAATGAAATGCTCTTTGAATAAACTACAAACGGATAAAAATCACAATGCTTGAAACAGCACATTAGCAATAATAGACAACATTTGAGAATTTTTTTAATGTAAATTATATTCTTATTTTTTCCCAGAGAGTGATCACTTTTTTCATCCTAAGTAAAGTTTATTAAAACTAATTAAGTTAATTTTAGCACATCTGCTACAATCCACACCACCTTTTATGAAGAAAAACAATGTCACCTGAACCTAAATGAATATTAGGTGTTTAGAACAGCCAATCGCATTTATAGGAATCTTTTTTGGTAGCATCAAATTCGCCTATTTCAATTTATACATGGAATGATTAATTTTCTTGTAACTATAACAGTGTAGTGACAAAAGTGTTCTTGGTCAAGATTTCCAGGAGTGAAATTGATTGGAAATGTTATAAAACTTGTACTCTCGATTTACAGAACGACATAATGAAATACCCTAGAAATATTCGATAAGACAGCAAAAATATTAAAAATTCGCCATTTTAATTAAAAACCAAACATTTGTTTACGTTCCTAAACATCTTTCTATATCTAGCTTTCAATGCAAAAACATCAAAAAATACTTTCTATGGCTACGATTACAAGTGTGTAGATGATTAGGAATTCATTTACCTGGTCCATAGAACTGTTTCCCTTTTGTAACGTCAAATACTTTTCCACACACGGCAACACAAACTCTTCCTTCATCATTTTTACCATCGTACTGCCTCAGCTCTTGATAAGTCATGTCCCTCTTTTTCATTGGCGGCAATTGTGGAGCAGGTGGAGAAGGAGTAATATCTGTTTTGGTGCTGGAATATATTTTGTACAACAGAAAAACACAAAGAGCAAGAAGCGACAGATTAATTGGACTGTAAATTATGTCTGTGAATAAGTTGCTCAAAAGAGAAGACGAGTCTTCAACGACATTCTCTTCAGTTAACGCCATAATATCAAATTTTCTTCTATCACAAAATGTTATTCAACTTAACAATCAAGAATCGAAAGATATAGCTTTCGAAGTTACACGTTTATATACTTTGGCAATGGTGATAGGTGTTGATAACTAAGCATGATTAGCTGGATTCAAAATTTCAATTTCGTAAATCAGTCTACTTCTGCTGACTTCGACTTGTGACAACAGACAGAAGGAGCGAGGAGAGGAGACAGGAAGATAAAAAGAACTGCCAGATTAAAGAAAGATAAATAAAGTTCGTTGCCCTAGTTTTGTTTTTAATATGATCATTATTTCCTTTCTTTTTTTGTTTTCAGGGCACTTTAGTTTTATAAAAAAATTTCATTCAAGCACCTTACTCTGAATATTTAGAAATGAATTAGAATTAATGCATATAAGATTGAAAAGTAAAACTTGCCATTAAAGGCAAGTGCTGCCTTTATTGGCAAGTTTCATAACTACCGTTTGCGGTTAACCACCTAGACAGATAAGAGATAAATCTTAGTGACTCCGTAGAGAATTAGCCGACCAACCGGTATAGTGGTTAAGGTGTTAGCCTCTAGATAGGAAGGTTCCTGGTTCGAATCCGGGTACGGGCATGGTTGTTTGTAAACGTATGGTGTAGAGGCGGCTGGTGCACATTAAATCTGTCGTGGCCGAAAGTCCTCACGTTGGGTTGGCGTGGAAGTTTGGAGAGTGGGGTGCCAGCTCAGGTGTTGCTTCGTCATCTGACCGTGGTTCAAAATTACGAGGTGTTGTCCTCAGATCTTTCCCTTAAGGGACTGATCCCGGACCGTCGTCAATAGCCCGTTGTGTTGCTCTTAGTACGACGTTAACTAAAAATTACCAATTACCGTAGAGAATTAAGCTTAATAACTAAATGTTGTTGGCGGTAGTGTTTCTGCGGCCAAACGTATATCATGCACGAATAGTGAATGCGACGTCCTTTGACGTGTATGATTAGAGTTCTTCTCTCGCAAACCAAAATTCCAAAGATATAGGCATAGAGGAGACAAACCAAAATTCCAAAGATATAGATATAATAGAAGATATTAGAAGTCTATGGATATAGGTAGGTATTTGAATTACCATCATATTGGAATAGTACAGCGGGCTATTGGCGAAGATTCGAGTAGGTATTTTAATTAACGTCGTACTGCAGCAGCACAAAAGGCTTTGACAACGGTCCAGGATGAAACCCCAAAGAGGAAAAGATCCAATGCCACCACCACATAGTTTAGAGCTAAGGTCAGCAGACGGAGCAAAGGACCGAGATCACCCCGAGGGTATGTACTTTCGGAATAAATTTACGTCGCACTGATGGGTATTTTAATTGGCGACATACTAGACCAACACAACGGGATATTGTCAATTGTTCAGGATCAATTCCCAAGGGAAAGTTTTACGTCCAATTTTATTTATAATTTTCATAGATGATTAATAGTCAGATTTCATAGTCAGGGGATTAATAATAGAATCAATATATTTGCAGATGACTAAAAAATAAGGGCGACAGTGAATACCAAGTTACAAATAGAGAATTTACAAGGGGATCTTGATAAGATATCCGAATGGGCTGTAAAATGGGGTATGTCATTTAATGTAGGGAAATGTCAAGTTCTGCATATGGGTTACAGGAACAGTGGAGCCGAGTACTGTCTGCAGGGAGTAAAGGTAAAGGAGGGAGAAACAGTCAAGGATCTTGGGGTGATAATTCACAGGGATTTTAAAATGGGTCACCAATGTTCAGCCGCGGGTAAAAAGGCTAATAGGTTATTTGGGTATATTAAAAAGACTGTAACTTCAAGGGATAAGAATATAATCTTGCCGTTATATAAGGGTTTAGTAAGACCACATCTAGAATATGCTGTACAATTCTGGGCTCCATATATGAGAAAGGATATAGAATTAATTGAAAGGGTTCAGCACAGAGCTACAAAAATAAAAAAGGGGATAGCAAATCTCGACTACAATGAACGTTTAAGTAAGCTAAACATGTATACACTGGAAAGAAGAAGAAGGAGGGGAGATTTGATTCAGCTTTTCAAGTTGGTAAAACAAGGAGATACAGAGGGCTTAAATTTCAATAGGGATAACAGAACAAGGGGCCATGGGTTTAAATTGAATAAGACACATTTTAATCGGGATTTAAGGAAAAACTACTACTTTAATAGGGTAATAGACAGTTGGAATGCGTTTCCAGAGTAATTGTAATTTTAATTGTAATTTTAGTTAACGTCGTACTTGAGCAACACAACGGGCTATTGACGACGGTCCGGGATCAGTCCCATAAGGGAAAGATCCGAGGACAATACCTCGTAATTTTGAACCACGGTCAGATGACGAAGCAACACCTGAGCTGGCACCCCACTCTCCAAACTTCCACGCCAACCCAACGTGAAGACTTTCGGCCACGACAGATTTAAGGTGCACCAGCCGCCTCTACACCATACGCTTACAAACATCCATGCCCGGACCCGGATTTAAACCAGGAACCTTCCGATCTAGAGTCTAACACCTTAACCACTATACCGGTTGGTCGGCCGCGTTGCCAGAGAATATAGTTAATTCAAAGGGAGTGTACGAATTTAAGATACAATTGGATAGTCAGTGGGAATTGGGGAGTTCATAAACAAAGGACCAGCCTTGTTGGGCTTAAGCCTGTAGCTGGTCGTCAATATTTGTATTTGTATTTGTATAAGGACACCACGTGATTCTGAATCACGGTCAGATGACGTGATAACACATGAGCTGACACCCCACCACTCCAACGTGAGGCCATTAGAGATTTAATGTACACCAGTCTCTTTGTAAACGACGGTCTTTGGTGGGAATCAAACTCGCGGGAGGATGATTGGGGTTGTATGGCGCAAGGGTTAATTTTAGCCATGTTGCGCCTAACACAAGGCATACAAATCAAGTAAGAGACAGTCACACAAGATGAAAGTTTTACAAACACAAAAGAGAGAAACACACCCAGGTAGGAGTGCATGTAACAGGAATCAAACCTGCTCCACGGAAATCTAGAAGATTGCTAGAGCATTGAGCACACACATGATTCGAACCCAGGTCAAACCACAAATCGCTGTGTATTCGGGGGACTTGGTACGTCTTAAATGTGCCAGGGCCTCAAATGTCCTCACAGTGGCGTGGTGTTGAAATTTAGAGAGTGGTGGGGGTGGTGGGGGTGCCATCTAAGGTGTTGACCTTGTCATCAGACCGTGTTTCAAAATTAAGTAGTACTGTCCTCGATTCTTTACCTTGATGATTGAACCCGGACCGTCCTCAATATCCCATTGTATTCCATAAGTGAGATGTTAATTAATTACCATTACCTTTACTTGATGGGTTTATATCATGCGAGCATTTAGGAGCGGAAGTAAATTCTTTCATCTAATTTTTTTTTCACAGAAAATCACTCTTTTTTTTGTGTTGCGTGTACAATAATAACTATATCAAATAATATTTGAAATAAAAATTGAAAGCACGCTTTGATCAGTTTAAACGCATTATATGAGGGTGATTTTAAGTGGAAGCAAATAAACACAATACAGAAAATTAATATTCTATATCTGTTGTCCAAATTCTCTCAGACCATTATGTTGCTCCGGGACGAAGTTAATTAATAACCATTACCAAATGTTCTCATATTTTTCAGATCGGGGTTATCTTATAATGTAGCTCATCACCGTTTTGGTATTTAATCTACTGCTGTTGACTCTGGATTCATCTTTCGTTATTTTCACATGGAAATGCTGAAATCTTATTGCAAAACATGCCAATTAACTTCACGTCCAAAAGACGTATAGAAAATACGTTTTGTCTCATAAATACTACCGCCAGCTTCATTTAGCTTGGCAAAAAATTACCTCCACTGTTCAATTAATGAACTACGAATATTCACAAAGAAGTAAGATATGATATATACTTCACTGTGAAACCTACCTACCTTATTAAATCATGAAAAAAAGTCCCATTTTTTACTGTACTTACCTGATATGATAAAATATAAAGAAATCGCTATTTGTCAAATTTGAAATTCAAGTTTGACATAGTATGAAATGCATTACGTTAAAAAAATTATCTTTAAGAATATCAATATAGAAACCAAAACCAACTGTATCAACTTTTTAACACATACAAGTATTGAGACTGCATATAAGTATTGTAATGCGGCTTTCTACTGCAAATAAACAAATATCCACACAGAGCATTGATAACAAATAGAAATAATTAATACTTTTGAATATATTTCATTAGTCTAACGTTCTCTATTAAGGAGGATTCGATTCCGAAACTTCAACTTTCTCCATCTAATGAAATGTAGTTTTTAGTAAATTTTTTTCTTGAATAAAAATAAAATATTTTGTCCGGTCATAATTATTAATTTTCGTGTTTTCTATGAGGATAAATAACAACTTTCTTTTAAGTTCAATTACATTGCGTAAAGATTCACGCGGAAAGAAGTAAAAGATGGCGCTTCTTCCGATACAGACAGTTTTCGTTCCACAGCAGTTTCGCAGTTAGCTTTCTGTAGACCGGTTCATCAGTACTTGTGAAATTTTAGTGCGTTGCAAGAAAAAAACAAGTTGGAAATCTACCGTTAGATTTGTGAATTAGATTGCTAATAAAATGGTTTATGTATATCCATAACGAGAATGGAAATCGATTAATTCGATCAGCAGTAGAATTAACTTTAGAAAATGACGAAAATCGCTCTTTGCGAGTGTACAGTTGACTGCATTGTGGATTCTTAAATATCGATAATTCCATATTTAATATACTTGGAATAATTTAGTCGTGATGTCTGCCAAGATTAAAATGGAGAAAATTGATGAGACAAACATCACTGAGGCCAAAAGGCCTGAAGATGTCATTAAAATGCCCCTAAACGATAACCTAAAGTTTGCTGTTCTCATAGGTTTAGTGGAGGTGGGGCAAGTGTCAAATAAGGAAGTTGTGAATACTGTTCTTCACCTGGTAAGTTTTCGTTATTTCTGTATGCGATCTCTATTTTTTATTACATCTGATCTCTCATCCTCAGTTACACAAAATGGGAAATATAAATACAGATCGATACATACCAGATATCCCATCCCTCTTAATTAGCTCTCTAGATATCTTGTTTACATATTTCGGCATAGATTTTAGTACAAATGTTTACAATTAAATTTTTATAATTTGTGCATTACAAAGTGTTTGTTTGTGACAGATGTTGATTGCATTTACAATTGTTATTAATTTATGGTTGCTCAAGTTTACATTTGCAATTATGTTTTTATTTCTGGAACAGTATTGAAACTAATATAATTGTATTTTTAGTGCACAATACTGAAACAATTGAGCAAATAACATTTTTCAAACCTTTTAACAAGACTAAATTGATAAATAACACTCTTGCAAGAACAATGATTAATTGCTAGCATCATGGATTACTATCAAGTTAATTGTTCACTTGACATTTTAAATTTGAGAGATTTCATGATTGATCATAGATTTATTTTTTTAAAGGACCTTACATGTAATGCTTTAAAAGGCTCTTGTGCTAGTTAGATTAGATAGGATTGTCTGAGATTACTCTTTAAAATTTGGTGGTTCTTGTTTACTTAGTTCTAAAAGCATCTATTTGCTTTAAAAATTGACAAAAATGTTTAAGAAAAAATCAGAATTCCCTTTGTTAAACATTAAAATGCACAAAGGTGATAAATATAAATTTTTTGAAAATTGTGTTACATTAAACTATATTGCAAATGTAATTGTATTTCTGAGTCAAAATTTTATTTGAGTTTGAATTTATGTTTTGTGCTTTAGATGTTATGTATTGGATAGATGTTACGCATTGGATATATTTATATTTTTCGTGGGGACAATTTTGAAATCTGATTTTAGATTCATTTTTCTGTAAAAACATCAATATTACATTAGTATACCACACTTATTTCATACTAATTTGACGCTTTGACGGGGAGCTCACAACGCAGCTTCTTGGTTCCTTGGGAGAGGGGACTGCAAAAAATCATGTACACCCATGTAACACTTTATGAAACAGCTGTAGATTCAGACAAAATTTACAATAGGTCGGTAATAAGGGAGAATCTTTCGTTTTTGTTGACTGGGCATCTGTATGTTTATAAACTTGAGGGATTGTGGTTTTGCGTATTTTGATTGTCAGAAAAAGTAAACTTTGGAACAAGAAATTCTATTGTGTTTCTAAAGTTTGGCTTCCCATATTGCAAAGCGATCATACCTGGATAGTAAAAAATATAAGTGAAAACTGGACAAGTGGGTCCAAGTGAAAACTGGACTTAAGAGTGAAATTGATTAAAACAGTTGTTAGCATGGAACAACTAAGAATATTAAAATAGTTTTTCATCAAAGATCTTTAAATTAACACTCAGCTATTTCGCTTCTTTGTGCTAGCTTTCACATTTTATAACAATTTATATTTATAAGAAATGGAAAGGAAAAAGTCCAGAGTATTTTTATTTTGAAATGAAAATCAAACTGTTTGTTTTAGAATTTCTTATTCTATAGTTGACTGGTTTTGTTGTGAGAAGTTTAAAGAAAATTGAAATGGTTTAAAGAAATTTATGTACTATATTCAAAATGTTACATGTTTTAAAAAGAATATGATTTGGAGAGAAAGACATAAGGAAAGCAAATAAACACTTTTCAAACCTATGGATAAATAGGGATGGTAAGAAGAATGAGAAGACAAACAAATAAAGCTGTCTTAAACTTGCTGATGACATTATTCTTATGAATGGCAAGTAGCGCAGAAACAATCAGAAAAGGCAGTTCGAATTGAGTCAGTAGATGCAAACCTTACTTTAGCTTCGCCAATAACAAAACACAAAATCGTTTCAAAAAACATTTTTCATTGTGTAACATTTTTTTTTCTTTTCAAGATTTTTTTCAAATTTAACTTGTTTTAATCTGATGGAAAAGTTATACTGTAGAAATATTAAGAGTTGGATTCTTAGAATAGGAAATTTACTGCAATACATGATGGTGGTTCTGTTATGCTTTTTGTATCAGTGTCATTATCGTAGTGTATTAAGTATGGGTAAACTATATTTTATGAAAAGGAATATGAATCATTATGTGTTTATTAGTATTGTGAAAAGATATCGAACTGAAGTTTTAGAGTAATTGAAACTGAAAGGGACATTTACTTTTAACAAGACTGCGATTCCAAGCACAAGTGTGGATTGTGAGATTTATTTATTTATTACTGCTCCCATGTCTAAGACACATCTTCCCAGTCCTTGGACTTAAAGATTATGGAAGATGTGTGGAACGTATTTTAACAAAAGTTCAAAAGGATCATACTTCTAGCTTAATTAATTTTCATCTAAATATAATGAAAGTGGGCTGAAATTGTGCCAGATTTCTGTAAAAAAATTAGTTGAAGCACTGCCTTGATGATTTGAACTAAATAAAATTTTTTAATGTTAGTACCCTTAGCTAATTCTAAATGTCCTTTGAACTTGGATATTGCTATATTGACAGCATTACACTAAAAATTTTAATTTTCAGATTACAAAGAGTTAAAAAAGTTTAATGTATGATGTAAGAGGTGTTTACATTTATAACTACTCAAAATACATGAAGAGAAAAAAGAACTTTAACCTAAGTATTTATTTGAAAAGTTATTTATACAAATTACATGTACAAAAGAAAGAAACAAATAGAAGAATATTTACAGAGGGGTTCCAAATTAACTTCAGACATAGCACATGCTACTCCGTTGGCAGTTCATCGCAGACTAACTAATTGGAATGCTTTCCGCTAGGAGCACTACATGGAACGAGATAGGGAAATCTTCACGTTACAATGACTAATTTAGTGCAAAACCATTGAATTATCTTGTTCTGACTTTACAACTCTTGTAACCAATTTTACTTTGACTCACTGTATGAGTGCTTAGAATTTGTATACCGATTTTGGACCAAACATTTAGAAATTAGTTGAAAATTTATTAAGTTTAGAAATAGAAAACACTTTAAGTTTTACTTCTGTAAGTGTAAATGTGGTTTCCTGAATACTTTGAAATTCATTTCTAAAAGCTGTATGTAAGTGTCCATTTACTTGACATTGTATCCAAAGTATTCTATTTTATCAACTCTGCTATTGTATCATTGAGCAGGTTTAGTATTTTTTCAAGTAATAAAGAAAGCAAAATATATTACAAGTTGCTTCGTAGTTAAAAAAAAATAAAAATAAGTCACTTTAAGGATATAATAAACTCTGAAATGTTAAAAATTTTTATTCTAAGTTTTGAAATGTTTTTTCCATTATTTAATTTCCCTACCAGTATATTTGATCAATAGTGACTAAATATTAGTAATTAACTTTTGATTCAATTATAAGAATATGATTGTTTAGTAAAAATAAATAAAATTATGGTAATGTTGAGGCTAAAGCAGAATCAACATTGAGATTCCAATATAAAAACTTTGAAAGTATGAAAAAGAAGGTATGATTCAACTGCAGAATAAACTTACTGCAGAATCCTTCTCTGGGGTTGAGCTTTTAGAAAATGAAAAGGTTTATAAAATGCTCAGCTCATAAATTTTTGTTACAAAAAATGAAACTAATTTTTCAGAACTAAACTTTTTATTACAATTCCAAGTTGTTGTCAATAGCCCCATTGTGTTTCTCCAGTGTAACAGTAATTAACTGCCTATATACCTACTTTCGAATTCATAAAGCGAAGATTAGAAGGATCTAATGCTGTGACAGGCAGTCCAAGACGAAGTGTCCACATTTGTATTCTAAACTTAAAATTTAAAGCTTGAAAAGGCTCGGTATCAAAGTCGACTCGGATAACACAGACACTCGTTTAATCAGAGATAATGAGAGTTTAATAACAGATAATCAAGATTATACTGTGTTCGTAATAACAAAGCTATATAGCGACACTACCTAAGGAGCATATACCGTAGGCTCATTATCCAACCTGTTAATTATATAATATTATAAACTCCAAAAGCACTATTGTAAATGGAAGTTAATGAGGGACGATTACCAATAGCCATTAAAGCTGATATTGAGTTCAAATATGCATAACGTCTGTATTTTAATAATGTACTTTAAAATTTAAATTTGTATAATCCATTGCTTCACATGTGGTTATTACTCCATGACTCTATTATTTATGATTCCATTTTTTATAAAAATGTTACTTGGAAAAGATATATTAAAAACTATTATTGTGGTGATAACTTTTTTTCCCAAAACTATCTATGTCTGGCAAAAGTAGAGTTCAATCAAAATCGATTAGTTTGAATTTGTATAAAATAAATTAAAATTGACTTCAATGAACTAACAGAGAGCAAAGAAACAAAAATACTAAGGTGGATACATTTAATCTTTGTAAAATGTGATTTTCTTTTTTTTTTAATCTGTGAAGACTTGTGAAACTTCTATTCCAGTCTACTTGCTTTGCAATAACAGTGATTTGCCCTCTTATAGAAAAGCATAAAGGATTTGATTTTGATAACACACAAAAATGCTTTGAAAATCGCAAAAATGAGCTGAAAATTGAAACATTAAAAATGACCTAAAAATTATTTATCTGAGAATCAGGAGATTGTAAACGGAAATTATCTCTACAGGCATTGTCCATGAAGCGCTTAATAAAATTGACAGACCAACAAAATGCTGTCCATGATGTTATCCAGAAGTTCTAATAATTTAACTGAACCTGTTTCATGAATTCTCTTATTTATTATGAGATGTGTGCATCATTTGTCAAGCATTTAATTACTGTTTGTGTATACAATATTACTTTGTGTAAAATAAATTTTCGTAATGATTACTTGAACAAAGAAACTAGCATTGTTTACTGAAACTCAGAAGTCACTTTTAGAAACATATGGATGGTATTGATGAAAAACTCATTAGTTGTTTTAAAAAAAAACTCTAGCATTCCAGTTGATATAAAAACAAACATTGCTAATATTAATATAGGATAAAAACTAGCTTTTATTCTAATTTATGAACTAATATTTTCAAAATCAGTGCTATTTTTGAGTTGGTATACCCCTTAATACATGCATTCTTGCTATAAAATAGCATATTTTAAAATATGAATGAATGGTTAGAATACTAACTACACTCAATAACTACATTTGAGAAGAAAAAAAAAAGCAGAACTACTTAAACTAAAAAGAATCTCATGCTACTGAAAAATATAGTTTCATGTATGTATTTGGCAAGAATACCATATTTTTGGAAAGTGCTTATCTTGCCTCTGTTTTGCTTTCGATGAAGGATTATAATATCAGCTTTATTTGATACTTTTGAATGTTATAATGCTAAATAAATAAAAATGTAATTGTATTCATAAAGAAAGGGAAAGAAAGGGATCCAATAAAACATGATCCACATAATAATGAGCTACTATCCTTGTCTTCTCTTTTCCATAGTTTGCTGTAACTCAGTGGGTTTCCCAACTGTACTAGCAGTCTGCAAGTTGTAGGCAGATCTAACTTCTCAATTGATCTTCTTTTGAGAAATTTGTGGAAATTGTTACTCTATGATCAACATTTTAATACAAATTAATTTCATTTAGTAAAATTTTTGAATTGAATATTTTTTTTTGTAACTGAATATTTTAATTCTAGTTTTTAAACACTATGACTTGTATCAATCAGGAGAACCGCGAATATGTATCTATAAACATGAATATTTTTTTATTTTTATAGACATGCCTTGGTCAAATATAACTTAATAACTTTGGGATTAAGCATGTTGCAGACATTCTTCATTAGTCAAAAAAAAAAAAAAAAAAAAGGCTTGTTTCCTGTAACATGAGCAAAAATATTAGTGTCGGTAGGCAGGAAAAAGCTTTTTTTTGCTAAATATTTTTAGCAAATATGCAAAAGGAAATATGTATTATCTGAGTATTAATGTTAGGTTTAAAATTGATCAGAAGTGTGATCAGTGATGTAAAATACCTGGGTATATTTATTTTTGCTGCCCAATATCATGTTCGATAATATATTAACCGATTACGATCGCTGTGACATCGTAATCAATCGTTTTAACGAACGTGTTTAAGAAAAATTAAATAAAATTAACAAAAAAGAAAAGGCTAAAAAAAACCTTTAGGGTCGGAATTTTTGCATTGTAATTTCAGGGTAGGTCGGGTTACAGGAAACAAGCCATTTTTTGGGCCTTTGACAAAAATATAAATTTTGATATAATATTAGCTTTGGTTTTAGTAAAATCAGTTTCCACTAAATAGTGTTTCTCGTTGACCAATAAATTTTCTGTCTTCTGACTACATCTTATTATTATTTGGCTGTCCTACTACATCTTATATTATTATTTGGCCCAAATCACATCAAATGATCATTACATAATCTTAACATTGACGAGAAACAGGCAAATCACGGCATAATGTTTGAGAGTTTACAGAAGCTTCGGACATTTTTTGAACGATTTGGTGAGCTGTAAAAAAATCATATGTTAAGGAAGAATTTTATTTTCACAACAGTTAAATAGGTAAATTAAAACTTATTTTCTGCTTACTCAGATATTTGTTTATTTTCAAAATCGCACTTTTAAATAAGCAATGGATGGAATTCTTCTCTTCGTACAGAGCGGAAACATCTAAAGGTACGACAAGTAATATTATGACAAAAGAGCGTAATTGTGAAAAAATACTTCCAAATACGTATCCAAAAAAAAACCCGAAGATTTTTTGAGAATATTTGTAAGGTGATCTTTAATTTTAAAAGAGAATCCACCAAGTGAAAGGACTTATTGCAAAGTCGTTAAAATGTTCAGTTTCAATTATAAATAAAATAATTAACAGTGATTCGAATCTTAAAAAGGTGCAAAGGTGTAGGTAAAACCTACAATGTTCATCGTCTATCTCCACAACATAGTGCAGAACGTAGAATTCGCTGCAAAATTCTCTCTGAGAAGCATTTAGCTGAAGAAAGATAGAAGAATGTAACAATCGACTATGTGTTGGTGTATTTGAATGATTGCAATTAAAAAAAAAAAACGTTTTATTAACATAAAAGGAGAAAAAAAAATACCGTGAAACGCGTAGTTCAAGGAATCTAAAGTTTTTTCGAAGGGATTTAAGATTGTTGTCGATTTTGCATACAATAAAAATAAAAAAATAAATAAAAAGGGGAGAAAATATATAAATAAAAAAATTTTTTATGTAAAAAATTGATCTTAAGTCCATTAAAATCTTTTCAAAAAAAGTCAGAACCACCTCTGTACAACATCTAGAGAGATGCATGTAGGTTTACTGTGTATACTAGGTTGCATGAGTGTAGCTTCTATACATGGGGAAAGATTTGTTCCTCATTTAAATGCTGGGTGTATATTTGGTGGTTGGCTAAAAAGAATATCTTCTGGAGTAGACTGGTGCCAAATTTTCTTTATTGATGAATCTAGATTTTACTGGAAGAGTGAATTCAGACACATTGTCTTTGGAAAATCTGAAGAGATCCCAAGACAAAAACAACTCCAATAATATGGAGACACAGATTTAAAGTTATAGAAACTTGATTTGTGGAGTGTCATAATGTTGCATGTCTGTTTAGACTTGCTTGTTTTTCAGTGAAGTTTAGTAACTGGTCAGAAATATGGAAACATTATCATAGACCACTGTATAAAACTTTTTAGAATTACATATTCAAATTTTTTGTAATTAAAAAAAGATATTACCGATACATTGTCTTGAGAAAGATTTCTCCAGTTGCATAAAAATAGGAATTTACGAGAATTGTCAATAATGCAATAACAAGTGATTTCAATTTTGATAACCAGTTTTAATTCGGTCTTGAACATCTTTAATCTGTTTTAACGTTAATTAGTTGTTCAACAAGTTCCTTTTTACTGTATTTTTTTTCACATTTGAAACAAATATGAATTTAAAATTATAAAACTATTCAAACTAAAGTTTATAAAATTCTATAATATAGTACATCATTTTTAGTTTTATTAGTATGAAAACTGAATTACTAGACAAATATGTCATCACATTTATGATAAAGGATCACATTGTCTACTTAATTGTATGTTATGTCTGAAAGGACAAAAAACTCGTAATATTGTAATATGCAGGAATCTGTTCTAAATTTTACGAAAAAATGGTAAAAGTGCAAATTATTAGCTAAATTTTAGTATATATTGGTATATATATTTTAGTATATTAAAAATATGTATGGAATTAGAATTGCCTTGATATTGAATAGATTACATTTTCTGTTTTTCCAATGATGTTATAAATGCATATTGTAACTCATCTTAGTAAACGATGCAGTCTTAATGTTGAAATAATACATATAAGAGCACATCGCAACCCGGCTGCAATTCTGTCATAACTAAAACAATGGATTTTTAATTTTATTTGTGGAAAGGCTAAATACATTGCAAAACTTCTTCAATTTTGGTTCCAGAAGAGGACTATCGAGGCTCCATTTTTTCATCTTGCTTAGGGATTTATTTAGTCATCCTACACGAAACTATGAATTAATTATTTTTGTTTGGCGGTATTTGCAGTTTGGGGGATATGTTTGTGAACAGTGCAAAGTTCCAAAAAAGTATACCTTTACCAGCAGAGGCGAAACTAAACTTATTGTGACTTAAGGCAAACGAAGCGGTCACCTTTGTCCCAAACAAAATTTTCGTATTTGAAACTATAAGTTTTTTAATAATTAAGATAAAATATACTAATTAGTTTGATTAATAAATTACTGTTTACAATATTAATTTTTGATTGCAATTTCTCATTGAATATGCCTTAAAACTAGCAAAAGTAAGAGCTTTGTTAATGGCCCATGTAATGGATCTTAAGGGCTTAAGTAAGAAGATAATTTGTTTTATCTCATTTCTGAATAGCAATACGATTGCTGAGGGCTACACGAAAGGAAAGATTGACGTTTAAATGTTGTATTCCAAAGATTGTGTGCATAAAAGCATTTGTCTAACACGCATAGAAAATATTTCTGTGACAAGGATAAAGTTTGCTTGAAATTATTAAACTTTTCCCAGACAGAAAAACCACAAAACTTTTCTTCACATGTTTCTGAAATGCCACCTCTTTAGAGATTTGAGCTCGGGTCGCCGCCCCTGTTGATGAACTCCCCTTAGCAACACCACCTCTGTCGTCTACCAGTTCATAAAAAAAATTCATCTGTCACGGCACATTCATTGTTATTGTTAAGTTAATTTCAAATGCGTCCTTTTAATTTGTATTTATTTTCATTGCAAAAAATAAGCGTTCTAATATCTTCATTTAATTGTTGTGTTTTATTTAATTTTACGATAGAATCAGTATTTTGTTGTGTTTGCAAACTTTTAATTCAGCGTTCCCCAAAACTTTTTAACGTCTCATACGGTAAATTATTTCACAAACCTTGAATGATGTTTTTGTGAATTTATCCACCTTCATCAGCTGTGTCAAACTTATACATAGCATTTTTATGTGTCACTATCTGAATAACCCGGCGTTGCTTGGGTTTCAAGTATGACCGCGACATTTCCCTGTGTTAACTCAAATACTCAAACTTTGTAGAACGTTTTTCTTACCGCGACAGCTAAAATATGACCTCCTCATTTCCCTTTATTAACTCAAACACAAACCCTGTAGAACGTGTTTCCTTATCCATGTCCATTTATTGCAGGAAAACAAACTTTAGATTTAAAAATTGGGTCTTCAAAGGGCACTTTTAGGACTGAGTTTCCCCTTCAGCCTCCATATTTACCACTCGAGGTGTCTTTTAAAGGTGAAGTCTGTCTTTTGTAGATGTGATACCTGATATAAAAGTTCTGACCTTTGTCTGGAAAATAAAACTGCTTAACTTAAACCATACCTGTTTTTACTAATGCCCGGCCGAACTTGGTAGAAGTGCTGCAGTCATCATGGCACTTATAAGGGCGGAATTGTGAACCACTTGGCATAACCCTGATACACCACGGGAGCGTTCATGTTGTACCTCATACTCATACCATACATTCAAGGCGCAATCCGTTTATAGAGGCAACATATTCACAGCAAACCTACAATCCATGCCTTACCTCGTATTCGAACCAGGAACCTTCCGATCTAGGAGCCAGCATCCGATCTAGGTGACCAGTCCGACAGGTGGACCAAAAATCAGTCTTCAAAATGATCTTTTCTGTCGACACACTTATCCCAAAGTATTACTTACTAAAAGGAGCCACTATTCAATGTCTCTTTTCTTCGTCCGCATTTGTCTTGATTTCTTACATGTTCCGAAATATTTCCCTTTGAATGTCACTTTCATCCTGAAAATTATCAGCTTTTTAGGAATGTCTAGGAAATTGAAAGACTAACCTCTATTGCCTCTATTGTGTGTAGCCAAATTTGACCAAAAATTAATTGGGTCAAAGGTTGCATTTGGTACAGTCCTGCTCCCTGGATGCAGCTGGTTAAAACAAATAAAGTAGGGTAATTTCAAATCAAATCTTGTATGTTGTAAAGAACATCACAAAGTTGATTGTGCTATTTATCCCACTTTGTATAAATAAATTACACCAAGTCTCTTAGTCCGTGGGACTTGGGTCCATCTAGAACCAACTGAGGACGGTAAACAATCTGACTTAAGGGACAGCCGAGACAGGAGATGGGAGACTGCAGAGACTACATTTAGTTCGATTGTGTGTGAAGCCTTAGCTGAATTGAATAAGGTTGTTCTCTTGGCATACTCGGAGTTGTCACTTCAAGATTTATAATAATGGAAATAATTATTACATCACCTTTAAATTTATTACATTATTGAAAAATGTGCAGATTATTGCACCAGAACCGGAACTAATGATAAGATTATCCGTTTCCTTCCAAGACATTTATGTCCATTTAAACGTCTATCAAAAATTCATGGCAAAATAGAAGGGATGCACGAATTTAAAATAAATTGTCATACAATCATCTGTAAATTCAATAATTTTAATAGAAGACTTAATGGTGAAACTAGCGAGACTTTGTATAGTTCGCACATATTTAACCAACATGCACTTGCCACATTCAGAACCAGCTCTGACACTTGATACACACAATCCCATCTGTTAGGCATAGTTAGTGTCCTGATTTGAATACTATCAGACTCGACCACTTTGGTGCAATCCTAGTATTACTGATTTATTGAGTGATCCTCAAGCAAATTTATTTGTATTTATGTCGTAGGTTTTTAAAATGTTATTTAAAATTGAATTTAAAATGTGTTTTTGTACTATTTTATCTCAATTAAATTTTGATGATTAGTTTTAAATTTACGGATAAAATAAGTTACAATTTATTTAATTACCGATAGTTTGGCACTGCTTGACCAAACCTGGTCCTTGCGCCATGAAAATTCAATCCGAACTGTAATACACAATATGTAACAGCTACCTTGTCGTACACTCATGCTTAAGAAAACAGGTGAACAGCATGATTGATTCTGAAGATCGGGTGTTGGAGTTTTGTGGGTTTGGTGTTCTTAGTGATGAATCACAAGAGAACCGGAAATAACTTTGACGGACAAAGCGAACGCTGTTTGGTTTGTTGCTCTACGATGTTTTTGCTACACGAGGCTGAAGGAAGGATATTGCGAACATGGTATTTTTCAGACAAATGGATTTAATCACTTTTCAACGTAACGACAATTGAAGAAATGGAAAGAAGCTGTTCTTGTAGGAATGAGAGGTAGGGCCAGAAAGAAGTTGAAAAGTGGTTTACGAAAGATATTTTTGTGTGAAATTTGTGCTCCGTTTATGTGTGCATCGACCGACCCATATCGTAGTACCATGTTTTATGCCTGTCCTTTTTTTCAGATACAACTAAATTACTTCATTTTTAATTTTTGCTCATTTAATTACCTTTTGTACTGAAAATTTATTAACTTTCATTTCATGAAGTGGACAATTTAAAAAACTAACGACTCCGTCCTTGAACGATTTGGTAAATACAGATTAAATTTTTTTTCCACGTATCCGTATTCCAGGACTCGTTTTTATTCTCAGTATTAGAGATGCCGTAAAACATTTTTGCCGATTCAATTTAATGATTTTACTCTTATTTATTGGTATCACATAAGGCATTAGGATGATTGAGTTGCTGACACGTCCACCATGGGTAAATTTTTTCTTATACCTCGCTTTTCAATGAATGATGGCAATTTTAAGCTTTCCAGCATTGATTTAATTTCCATTTCAAGAATTTTTTTTTTCATATTTGTGTACTGCATGCAAAAGTCTGTTTTCCCAAAGAAAATACATTCTGACTGTATTTCTAATAAGTAATTTTTGACACAGTATTTTTGATTTTCGCCTTCTGGTTTTATTTTTGTTTATTTTATTCAAAGCTTAGTATGTAAAAATTGTTATATTTTTAACACATGAGTAATTTTTAAAATTTATCATTTTTGGCATTTTGAAATATGGTTGCAATGCGAGCAAGACAGTGTTTACAATTAGAAATGTTTTAAAATTTTGCTATAACCACTAATATTTTAGACCGTGTTAAATGCATAAAACGAAAATGTAGCAAACTCTTTTTATAATGCTTCTATTTTACAGTTGTGAAGTTTGTCTTGGTCATTCGCCGCCATCTAAAAATAACAGCCTTTCTTTTTTTTGTACAGTAATAATTGAATTATGTTTTGTATTCGTGAAAAAGGAAGAAAATACATCTTGATCGTACGGTAGAATTTAATTAGATTGTGTTTCGGTGGTTGGCGTTACTTTGCACTCCCGCAACGAGTTTAGAAGCGAAGAAGCAAATTTAATATGATTCTTTTGCCATCCGTGATCGATATCTTCTGCAACACAAGAAATAAGTTTGGATTTCCATTCATCGTGCGAACAATGCATCACTTGTCTATTTGGAGCCGAGACACGATAATATTTATCTTCCAACGTCAACTCTCCCGCAACAATCGATAGACACTGAAGTTGCAAAATTTTTTATTAAATTAATTCTGTTACTCTGGGTCGATTGACACGGAACGCAAGGAAATTCCTTGCGCCTCATTTGGCGCCCACTCTTGCACGGTATTGTAACGTACCGTAATTTCACTCGTAGCAGATGTCGTTAATGATCCTTCACGGAGTTCCCCTGTCCATTCGATGCATTAAAATTGACCTTTGACGTTTTCCTATTCGAACGGGTCCCGTCTGGCCGTCGCGTAGTTAAAGGCAGCGCATGTAGTTCCGGAAAATTACTAGCACTCTGACCCTGGTTCATTGTTGCCCAATGACCTTGGTCGTATCTCAAGTTACATTAAATGGCTGGACCATTTTCGCATAAATTTCTGGCTGATTCGTTAATGTCCAGGTTAACTATTCGTCGTATGATAGTATGTAAAAACCAGAAATTGACGACCGCCGGAATACCGTGGTATTAACTAACGGTCGCAATCCGAAGTAGGGCAAATGAAAGTCCACTCTGCCCTTTTATCGATTCGCCCCATCCTTACCCTTTTTTTATTCTTTTTCTATTTCTCTCTTCTCTGGGTTCCTGATTTCAGTTTCTTTTCTTTGTGTCCACCTTTTTTACTTTATTTCGTCGATAATGCATGTCTTTAGACTGCAGTGTGCCTTCAAGGATGAATGTTGCGTGGGGGGCATCGTCTTTTTTTTGTTTTCCCAGTCGTTTTGCGAATGGGCTTTTGCAGTCGGATGGGTTTGAAAAATTATTTTAAAATTCCGATTTGGCGCTCTGGAGTCATTTTAGTTGATTTCTCATCCTTCCCATTCATCGTTTTTGTACACGTATCAGAGTGAAAGAAATGCATAAATTTTTTTAGTTTGTATTTGCTTAATTTGTTTCTTTCAACTGATGCACATTTACCATCACACCTAGCTCACCTTAAAATATTTTATAGATAAAATTATTGACATACCTCTGTTTATAGACAAGCTCATTTTTTATTAGAAACTTGATTTGGAGATGAGACTGGTTGGGGTTACAAAAATTATGACACAACTTAGTGACAGAAATTCATACTCTACATTTTGCTCCAGGGTATTTAGACAATACCTTAACTAACACCGTTCAAAAATTGCTTACAATTGATATAAAAGAAGAGTTTAGCTTCCGATATAAATCTAAAACCAGCAAGAGTATATTCAGATCTTATTGTCCTAGTGTAGCAGCAAACTGCTGTAAGCTCATGCAATTTCAAATTGAACCATCTTCGAACACCATATTCCGAAGATAGAAACTTGCCATCAAGATGGTTTTGTGGGCTTCTAAAAAGATGGTCATCTGATGGTACCAGATCAGAAAAAAGTGAACGAGTCATAATTTTTCATTCAAATTGTCTTTGGATCTCTTCTTGTGCTATACGGGGTCGTGCGTTGTGATGAAAAAACGTCCTTTCTGTTAACCAAGCAAATCTTAATTTTTTTTATTATCAAATGTCCTCACATTGGCATGTGGTGTGTAAGTTTGGAAAGTGGAGATGCCAGCTCAAGTGTGACCTCGTCATCTGGCGTGGTTCAAAATTACGTGGTGTTGTACTCTGGTCTTTTCCTTTGGTTTTGATCCCGTACCGTCACCTATAGCCCATTGTGTTGCTCCAGTGCGACGTTAAAAAGCACCTTTCTGTGTCAGTTTGCAGTAAAACTCTTGAGTGATGTTTTGATTTTGAGGAAGTGGCTTGTAATCGAGATTATTTTTAATAACCATGATAACGTTTATTTTTTCACTTGTAAAACCACGTGTGAAAAGTTAAACCGACACACTTACTTAAAACAATTTGCAAATTCTTATAAAGCATACACACTATATGATAATACAATAGCTATACAACATTGCATATTTTATTTTGACCTAGAACTAGAAAAAACAGCATTACTTATGGGTTGATCCAATTTAATCTAAATTCGTAACATTTTACCTCACTTAACTATAGATGACACTTGATTAAGATACATTAATATCAGTGTGTATTTTTCGAAAAAATGAGAATTTTTGTAGTCTGGAACATAAAATTGAGGAATGTATCGGAGAATGCCTTGCAATTGGCTTTAAAAGTGGGATTCTCCTACGAAACCGGAATGACTGGCCACCCTATCGCTTACATGAGTGAGTTTATTGTCATATCCTAGGAAATCTACCTAATCAACAACACTTAACTAGTACTAGGTAAGATATGGCGAGCCCTTTATGAAAACCAATAAGTATTTTAAGTAATTATTAATTTGACTTGCAAAAATGTGTATTTTTACTGTACGGCTTTATTACTGTAAATATGAAGTTGTCCGAGTTCGGTTTTCTGGCGCAAGGGCTGTATTTGGCCAAGCTGCGCCAAACACAAGACAGTAGGAGTCAAATTATAGCCATAATCCCACACAGAGAAAGTTTAACTGAAACAGAAGAGAGAGATCCACACGAGAGGAATCGAACCTGTGTCGCTTACACTCACGCGTTTCTAGAGCAGTAGTATGTAAACCCACTGAGATACGGGGAATGCTATGGATAAATATGAGAAAAGGATTTATTTATAATTTTTTAACTAAGCAAACGGACTGCTCATTGTAGGACAAAACCTTTTCCCACTTTCCGACCATGTTACCAGCCCCTTGGGGCAGGGCCGGTCAGAGGCCCATGCGACAATATGCGGTCGGGCAGTATGAAGGGCTTGGCGGGGCCGGTAATAAAGGGCGTTGTGTGGAACTCATTGAGGTTATAGAGTCAGTTATCTAACTTGACTTGTTATAGTATAAACTGAAGTGCCAGAAAAATTGGTATAGGTGAGCGTATGCAAATAAGAGAAATGTAGGCAATCAATGTAAGGCAATGCGGTCAGCAGCGCTTATATAAGACAAGGCAGTTGGGGAAGCTGTTAGATCGGTTTCTGCTGATACAATGGCAGGTTATCACGATTTAAGTGACTTACCATGAATATAAGGTATCCGTAAAAACATGAAACCTCCGACAGATGTGCGGGCAGAAAAAGACCCAAAAGAACGGGACCATCGACGGCTCAGTAGAATCGTTTCACGAGATAGACGTGCAACACTGCCTCAAATTGCTCTCGATTTCAATGTTGGGGCATCAACAAGTGTCATCGTGCGAACTATACAACGGTCCCTCCATGATATGGGTATTCGGAGCCGAAGACCCAGTCGAGTACTCTGGATGACTGTAACGCACAAAGTTATACGTTTCTCTCCTGGGCTCGCCAGCATCGCCATTGGACTGTTGAAGACTGGAAAAACGTTGGCTGGTCTCACGAGTCTCGTTTCCAGTTGTAGCAGGCCGATGACCGTGTACAGGCATGGATAAAACCACATGAAGCCGTGGACCCCGCTTGCCAACATATGATTGTTAAAGCTGGTGGAGGCTCTGTGATGGTATAGGTTACATGATTTGGGACCCCTGGAACGTCTAGAGAAAACTTTGACAGGTGTCCGGTAAGTCAGCATCCTTTCCGATCACTTACATCCATTCATGTCATGTGTGCATTCCGACGGACTTGGACACTTCTAGCAGGACAACACGACACCACACACGTCGAAAGTTGCTTCCAAGGGGCTCCAGGAACATTCTTCTGAGTTCAAAGTCTTCCGTTGGCCACCAAAATCCACCGACCCTATATACGTCATTCGTGCCCCCCACACACAAAAAAGGTGATTACTGTTAGGGGGCCATTCCTATAGTATATCGATATCATTTTTTCATGATTTTAAGATTTCTCCCTCCCCAAAAATATCGAAACGATGTCAAGTACCAAACTATCTCCCCCCTCTCATTTGATATCAACATCATCCTCCAACGAAATTTCACACTAAAAATCTTCAAAAACCCATTTTTATTTTCTTTTAAGTATAAATTTAAAGTGTCTTAAAGAGTGATATCGATATCAATTGCCAACCCCAAGCCTCCCCCATCCAAACAAAACGACGAATCTTTGAAATGAGGGGGGGGGGTGCGCTCAATCATCATCTCACATCTGCCTTGGAGGCTTTACTTAGTAGGTTTGAACTTGATTCGAAAAATCTCTAACATTGACTGGTTAGTTCAGTTATCTTTTATGCCCAGGTATTAGAGTGTATTTCGCATATGAAAAGGCAAAATAATCCGAATCGTTCGATTCGTGGTTTTTGTATACATTTTATTCACCCAATACTCAATTCAACTTATTTGCCAAAAATAATAAAGGATAATCGTTGTATGCCTATAAATACCGAGCAAGGTTTTAGGTAGTAAACTTTTAATCGCCTTATCGCGTGGGCGTTGATAATATCTTTCTTTTCCCGATATAGTCATTCCGAACCGAGACCTTAAAATGATCTCGGATACATTCTTGTAAGATACGTTAGTCTTTTCTGCTCTCTTTTCTTCAATGCTTCAACTTGGTGAATGTTAAACATTGAAGAGGTAAATAAATACGTTTGATACTATTTAAAGGGAATTTGTAAGAGAACGCTATATATAATGCTTGTTCAAGGTTATTTTTCATGTCCTAAATTTGTGTGCACAGAAAAGTTCCGAGGCAGGTTTTACGTCATTCGCTAACGCTGTTGTATTGGCAAGTTTGATGACTGAAAATTTAGAAAGATAAATCGACATGATGATCCATTTTGCTTTTAGTTGTATTGCAAATGATTGGCCAGTGCGTAATTATTTGAGCCTAAATCAATTTGTATTGAAATTACCATCAATCTTAACCATTTTTTAGTTTTACGTAAATTATGTGGCAGATTATTTTGAATAACCCGATTTAAGTATGCACATTTTGTATTATTTAAAAGTTCAAATATTTACTGATCACAGGAACTTTTTCCTATTTATTCTCTGTACACTAACACTAAGCCCTTTATACGGAAAATTTCGGCTGCTCTGGTGATTAATAATACTTTTCTCCAATACTTTTCTGAAACAATCTTATTCTAGATCGATGGAAACTATTTGCTTTTGGCGCTTTATCTAATATAATTTGTAAGGATAAACATTTTTAAGCGTGTATTTATCCCTGGTAGCGTGTGAAATTTTAGTTTTCGGATGGTATTTCAAATAATTAAAATGTGGGTGGTAGGCATCGTGAAAAAAGATTGGGAGACACTGATTTACTCTTTTCATCCGACGAAGTTTTGAGAATCCCTTTTTTCACTTGGTGCTGTTTTTGACTAAGTCGGAGTCAGCATTGCATTTCCAAAGAAAAAAAAATCACACGTATCACTCCGAATATCCAACGCTTTTGATACAAGTGTTTGATTATAAAGCAAACTGGTCAAGTGTACTTAAATCATGGGCATGTGTCGATGGAGAAATGGAATTCTGATGTTCATTTAGCTATCGATAAAAAAAAACATAAATGTGAACAAAACGTTTTGCTGAAGTTTCCTTGTTGAAATGTTTCATGGGTGATCCTGCGCACAGTTTGAGGCAGATCTCTCCAATCAATATTTGAAAAAAATTACAATTGAACCAGACATAGACAATGAGGCGGCCGTGAATGCGAAACCGAACTCTGTGCAATCAGCTCTATTTGTGCGAAAAATCTTGCAAATATTTGTCTTTCCGTTGGCTCTTCGCCAACAGAGGAATTTTGGTTTCAAATGGTATTTTCAGATTTGTACTTGTTCAGTTAAGTCCTACGACGTTTTAGTTATGAGCTGGTTTCTTGTGTTTGCAAAGTGTTGTGGATTTGCGTGGAATTTAATCAAAGCGGTGAATTTTAGCACCCATTATTTCACAATTCAATAAGTTTGCTTTTTGTATTTCATGTAGGATTTTCTTTTATCAATATGATTTTCTCAGTTACTGCATAACAGCGGTTCTCAATTCCAAGAGGTTGCGTTGAAAATTTTGTCATGACGTCTTAGTTAACGAAACTTGCTATTTTAACATCTAATCTTCTAAAATATTTGCTTGCTGAAATTTAGATAAAATTTAGATAAATTTTAGATCAAGTTTTTGAAAGAAATATTACGTACAAAGTGGCCATAGTTAAAGAGAAGGTGTTAAGAACCCAACCAAACTTGGTGTAAATTTATTTTGATCACGATGTTTTGAATTTGGGAAGGAAAAGAAATCACTAATTTTTTTGTGTGCAGATTAGACGGGAGAAATAAAGAAAGTTTCCATTTTGCATTTACTATAATTTTGGCATCACTTACAGATGTTCAATGTTTTTTTGTGTGTGTTCCCAAAACTGCATTCTATGAATAATAATTTTCTACTGCAGAACGTTGCGGGTCACCATTGTTTTCCTACAGTGGCTCTGGGTTCGTTCGCTGCTCTAGCCCGGGTTGGTCCCAATGGGTTTTTCAAAAGAGCCCATCTGAAAAAACACAATTTTGTATTTATTTTGGGTTAAAAAAATAATAATTTTGGTCACATTTTTAAAATGTAAGCAAAAGTTCCTGTGATTAAAAAAATACATACAAAATTGTAGTTATTAAATTTTTTAACAAAATTGACAACTTTTATAGAAGATTTATTTTTTAATTCTTAAGCTTTGTACACATATTATCTATATCAAGCTACCATTCTTGAGTGACATTGTCTCTCTTCAGGAAACGCTGAACTTTGACCAAATTTTCCACTTTCTCTGCCCCTAGTCTGTTTCTCGACTTCGTTCATGTTGCCATATGTATAGAACACACGTTCAATGGATGACGGACTTCGTAGGCAGCTGAGGAGTTAAGAGAAAAACCTGCAGAAAAATCCTTAATTTTTTCTGAAAAATCTGTTTTACATGGGTTTTTTCAGGTTTTTTTTAAAACCCAGGCGGGTTGGGCTTTTTGAGAAAAGCAGGTTTTTGCCAACCTTGGCTCTAGCAACCTGTGTGTTGTAGACGATGCAAGTTCGATTCCTCCCTGGTTGTATTTCTCATCTGTGTCTGTAAAACTTTTCATCTGGGTGTATATCCAGTACTTGACGTTGTTTGTCTTGTGTTTGGCGCAGCTAGGCCAAATATAACTTTTGTACCATATAAAGCCCCAATCCAATAAACCACTGATTTGTCTGATGTGCAGCGTTATTTTGTCCTTCAAAGTGCTAAATCATCCACGTTTTATCGTGCACCAAATGTTTTTTGACCCCACAATCAAGTCACAGGTTGTGAGATCTGACGAATGGGCTGGACACTTCACAGGAAACGCTCGATTAATTATTCGGTCTATTATAAAATGCTATCGTATGACTTGTTCATGCAATCCAACGTGATGGGGCATTGCATCCTGCATTAATACCGTAGAATTTCAGGCAGTGAGTTATGATACTCGTACTCTCCTCCGTACCTGCAGAAGGCATATTTTTTACCCCATTCACAGTAAAGATACACGAAATCTATTTTTGTGGACTTTTCTTGTTCCGTGAAATACATGGTCTATGAAACATATGAACTATGAAATACATACAGCTCAATTTAGGCAGTAACAATCACGCCAAATGTTAATTTGTAGGATTTATTGTGCCACCAGTTTTAAAATACGGATGGAGTGGAGAGGGGTAGGTATAATTAAAGAGTTGTATAGAGTCAAAACTTGTCCAAACCGAACCGAATTTGATGTAATATCATGCCGATGGGATTTCGATTTCTAACACATATTTCACATTTTCAACACCTGATAAAATATAGGTGCTATAAGTTCTATTAGTTAGTCTAAATTAGGCGTAGGAAGCAAAGCAAGTTGACATTTTACTATAGTTTTACTCTGTTATCCCTTGCAGATGTGGTTCAATATGGTTACCTTGCGTGTGTTCCAAAAACTGCATTGTATGGCAATTTCCTACTTCAGAACGCAGTTGGTCATTCATTTGTCTAGAGTAACGTTATTCGGTCTTTCAAAGTGACTAAATTGTTCTCGTTTCCTCTGTATACCAAGCGTTTTATATGACTTCACAACCAAATATCACATGGAGTGGGACACCCAAATATCGTATGAGAAATCTGGCAAACGGGCTGGCCGCTTCGTAGGAATGATGAATGACGAGACAAAGCCACACTAGTACTTACGACGAGTGCAAAGGAATCAAGCTACTGACACGCATGAGGGATCCCAGAAGTACACAATTTAAAATCTGGAATATCCATGCCATCGGGAAATTATTTCTGAATTTGGACATTTTTGGCCGTTAGATGTTCTTTAAGTTGCGAAGTGACGAGGAGTATTGAGAAACAACTTTTATCTTTGTTATTACCAGATCACTGTTATACTGTGAAATATGTGGCCCATTGTTAAAACTTGACATTAATACCAAAATTGGCATATTAGTATTTCATTATAAACCATAAGTTATACTGATCTTCTAAGACCAAATTATAATTAAGGGCACTGGGTATTGTTTTTGTGATCTACACACCATAAGTTATACTGATCTTCTAAGACCAAATTATAATTAAGGGCACTGGGTATTGTTTTTGTGATCTACACTCATGTCCAAAATTATCTTTACATACCCAAAAATAATTATATTCCATGATACCCAATCGATGTAATCCATTTTTGTAGGGAATGTGTGAAAGACGAGCCCAATTAGAATTATTCAATCTAAAGTGTTCAAACGGATTCTGATATGCAAATCAAGGCGTTACGTCATCCAACGGTGAATCAAGAGCTTTGCACAAAGTGAATATCTGAGTAAATTTCTCTCTGCAGTACAGCGTTTGATTTCGGTGTGTAAGGACTCGAAACGGTTTGTTATGGCTCCGAAATATCATTTGGAAGAATCTGAGTTGGCGCATTATCGTCCGTTTAGAAGCAGGACAGACAATCGTGGGATCAGCGAGATGTGTATATATTTCAATACAGACAGTATGCGCTATATGGAAACAATTTCAGAATTCGTGAAATACTGTATGTAATACTACGTTCACACATGAAAAGTTAAACTAGTTTAACTTACTTAACTTAAGAGAGAACTTAAGCTATCTTATTTTTATTCGTTCACACTACGGCAGCTTTTAACCTAGCTTAAATCGGTTTATCGATGTTATTTTATCGATGATGACATCGACTATCGTTATCGATGACGACATTTTGTAAACAAAAATAATTATGGCGCCTCCCATACGCACGTTGCGTAAAACAGAGTTAATTTCTGTTGTGGCAAACAATGCCCTAATATTAAACTCAATTATCGAAAGAAGAAGGAGGTTAAAGAAGATGGTAATTCAACACATGAAGGAAATTCAAAGTACGCCGAAATCTTGAATCATTCCTCGATCGAGTGAATTTTTTGAACGTGCTATTTACTCCATGACAGATAAGGAGTTTAAAGAAGAGTTCAGAGTGAATAGAAGTACTTTTAGATTCTGGTGATTGAACTGAAAGCAATGGAAAGAACGGACACCAAATGGAGGAAGTGTATTCCCTTGGAAAAACGGGTATGTATTGCCCTCTATACACTGGCTTCTTCCTGCGAATTTCGAACTGTTCGAAATCTTTTCGGGGTTGGAAAGTCCACAGTCTGCAGTATTCTGCATGAGTTCTGCAACCTCATTGTGGAGAAATTAATGTCCAAGTACATTGTACTTCCGACTTCTGAAGAAGGAATTCTTCAATGCTTCGGGGAATTCGGAAGGAGGCCTGAACAAGGTCGTAAACGTGTCACAACCGCTTCTCAAGATCGATATATGGCAATAACTGCCCGTCGTAATAGGAAGTCTACTGCCCGGCAGTTAAGTTCAGATCTTGCAGTCGCCACAGGAACTGTTGTATCATGACAAACTGTATACAGAAGGGTTAATGAAAAAGGCCTCTATACTAGAAAGGTACTAGAAACACATACCAAAGGTATGTGTTTCACTGTCTTCACAACACAAGAGGGGTCGCTTTAATTGATGCAAAGAACATCAGAACTGTAGTCAACACCAATGAACCCGTGTTCTCTTTACCGATGAGTTGAGGTGTTGTTAAACATTTGATTCTAAGCGTTTTTACATCTGGAAAGAATCAAGATCGCGAAATCTTCCTTCGAATATTATGGAATGTGCCCGTTTTGGTAATGTAGGTGTGATGTTGTTGGGTGGAATAATAAGGATCTATTTTGCCAATCTGCGCCAAACACAAGACAATCGCGAGTAATTGTGAAGAGAAAGGAAAAGAGAGAGAAGAAAGTAGGGAAAGATCGTTTGTATCATAATTATCACTTTAACTGCCAGTATTTTTGTAACGGTGAGTGCCATTGTGTATTTTGTAAATGAACACTCATTGAGTTTTCTACTACTTCCCACTTAAAATAACTCAATTTAACCATCATTCGAATTCGTAACTAAAATGTTCCGTCATGGAAAATGTTCTTGATGGAATTTTTATAAGCTCAAATAAATGTATTCTTTGATCAAATATGTAGCTTCCGAAGTATGATCCTTCATTGGGAGCAAGTAGTCTCTGAAAATAAAGTTACCGAAAACTTTTATTTGGGTTGAAATGGCTGATAAAGATTGATGTCAGGTAGATTAGGTACTATTTTTTCTGTTTTCCGGAGGAGAGAACTCTAAGCCCCTCTCATCTGGTTGCCAGGACAACTATCGCTTTATTTATGATACTAAGTTTTAAGGGTAAATGTGTTGCGCCGGCATCTTGGTGACTGCATTATGAACTTTTTTGTGGGAAAGCTCTAGTTCCATCGCATTTGGAATGAAACATTTTAATTTTATACCCAATGTCGCGGTCAAGGTTTTAAAAATTTGACGTGTGTTTTAAATTGAGTGAGGTGTTAGATTTTACTTTCTCAAATGCGTAATCCTCTTAATTGGGAAATATGAGGAATACTTTTACTAAAGAAAGAAAAGGAGATTTTATCGAATTGATTTGTAGATTCGAAACAGTGACAAGAATAATCACTTCTCTTTCGTAGAAAAATGCCAACCCCATTAAGTGCTTAGAAAATAATTTTTGAACTACTTTTTGACATTTTTTTTATCATTTTAACATCTAACTTTGGGCACCAATCGAATGCATGCATGCACACATCCAAATAATACGTTTAACATATATCGCACCCCTGTTATATGACAAAACTACGAAAAACTACTACGAATGCTACAAAAGTCATTTTTGAGTTTTTCTTTTGGAGAATTAGGAATATCCGTTCTTAAGTTAGCCTCCTGTAAAATTGCATCAATCTACAAATCTACGTCGAATACTCCAAATACTTTTTTTACCAATATTTTTTTAACTGTGGCTCTTTCTCACAGGCATGCAACATTTTCAAATTTAACTATCCTTAAGGGAAGGATGACAAAGAAGGTGAAGGATAAAATATTTATTCATGACTAATTGTATCTTAAAGCGAATACATTTTTTTTCTATAAATTCCATTTATCGGCACGTGCAGCAAAAGAACTTGTTTTAGAATATCTTCAGTACATACTAAAAAGGAAACCTTTTACCATTTTTTCAAAAAATGGTAGATCGATTTGAAAGCGTATTATTTTTTTTTAAAGAAGGAAATCGCTGTCTTCAACAAACTTTTAACAGCTATAAGTTGCTTCTTTAACTCGTAAAGTAGGTAATCTTGACCTTCTGTCACTGCATTAAAAAAATTTTTAGATAGTTAAAAAATCCTAATTCCAATTCTTTGCACCATAAAATCCAAATCAATCAACATAATTCCGATTCTTTTTAACATTAATATTCTTTCAGTATCGCCCATTTAAAATTTCCTTTTCGCCAACCTGAATGCAGTTTTAAGTCAGGCAAGGGTAGTAAGCGGTGGGGTTGTTGCGTGTAATGAATAGGAATTTCAATTTTGTAAAAAGATATGGATTAAATTTACAACCGTAGAAAACAACGAAATAACATTAAAGTTGCCGTTAAAAAGTTCTGAAGATATTAATTCGGATTCTTTTTTTACTCGTAATCTCGCATAGTTGCCATAACTTACAACTAATAGCAGAACAAAATTCAAAAAGGCGATATTAATTTCCAGCGAAAAGATCAGAAAATAATACTGTACGTGGTCAACAAATGCGAGTTTTCGTTTCGCTTAGCACGTGTGCGCTACACCTTAAGCACGTTTTTAAAATTAAGATTATTTGTTTTTTTTTTCATTGAAAACCATCAAATAAAATATTATAATAAAAATTCTAGAAAAATGATGTTTGGAGACAGCGGTAGTTCAGTTAAGAAGAGCAGCAGATTAGCAACCGGAGAGTTGCGAATTCGAAACTAGGTCCAGCCAGACCGTCGTGTTCGCGGGAGGCTGGTGCACGTTAAATGTGTCGTGGCCTCAAGTGTCCTCATTTTGGCGTGGTGTTGAAGTTGGGAGAGTGAGGTGCTAGCTCAGGTGTTACCTCGTCATCTGGCTGTGGTTCAAATTACGTGGTGTTGTCCTCGGATCTTTTCCTTCAGCGTTGATCCAGGAACGTCACCAATAGCCCGCTGTGTTGCTCGAGTGGGTCGTTAATTAAGTACCTACCTTCCATAAGAATGATTGCTTTTTCAGCAGTACTCATCATACATCCTAGCTTCTCCAAATCTGCCAACAACCAACATAGCGATTTTAGAATGGGTATTCGCCTGCTTTAACGTAAAACGTCCTTAAAAATGTTGGCAAATGAAATTTTAATTATGTATTCTCTAATTTATTATCTGTTTCATAAAATATTTAAAATTTTGTGAAATTATTGCCTAATGTTTGTGATACTTGTGTGTGTGTGTGTGTGTGTGTGCACAAATACAAAAACAGACATAAAATAGGAAGATAATAAATAACATAGTTCAATCACAGAATGAGTGTAAGTTCTTATAAGGATGCAAAGTTCACACACTCAGTTCACACACAAAGTTCACACAAAGATACACACTCAGCCGTTTGTACATAGTATATGTTCACACACACCAAACGCTGAAATCACTCATTTTGGATTAGAATGACCCAAAACAGATGAATAACTTGAAATGGGCGAAAATATTCAATGTTCAGTCACGGAAAAAAAAACCCCGAACCATCTCCTTTATTTCGAGCACTATTCATACAAGAACATATTCAAAAGTATCATTCAATAGGGAATAACGTCCTCCACAAATTCAAATAAAAGAAATAATTACATACTGGGACGTCTTCACATCAAATTTTATAAAAACGACAAAATTTTTAGTTGAAATACCATGTTTTGATGCCATAATCAGATTCTGCATCGTTTAATTAGTCTAAAAATGAAATTTCATTACTTGTTACCTCTTTAATTGTCTGGCCAATGGCTTAGCTGTAGTGATTTTTCAACTACTTTTTTTTTAATTGTGACATAAATACAAAATAACACAATACGATTAATAATTTACTAAATAAAAATTACAACTGAACTTTCTATTTCAAAGGATGAAAGTTTAAACACTGAACATCTTTCATCTTGCAAAATGCACCATAAAACAGTCACCTGTCACTTTAATAGTAGTGACCCATAACAGATATTTACCTAATCTGACTATAATTTAGGTCTGTCACTTACACTTACTGATACATTTGTTAACTTGATGATGTAATTTACTCAAGAAAAACTATGTAGGATGTCAACTTGTGTTCTAAAGTTAAACAAATGTTTTACCTTTTGCTTTTATTTTGAAAATTAATTTTTGAATGTATTACCATTTTACAGATTATGATTTTTTGTATAATAAATATTGATTTACCGTGTCACACAAATTCTGGTTGTTTACTTAAAATAAATATTGGTTCACATGTCATTTCAAAAACTAAATTTTTATTCAACAAATTTATATATAATTACAAAAAAAACCAGTCTCTAGGGCCTACAGAGAAATAATAATAATAAAAAAAAAAGAATATGATTAAAAAAAAAAAAATTGATTACGTGATAATAAAAAAAAAATCATGATTTTTTTTACCTTGGTAAGAAACTGATTCAACATTAGGAGCCTCATAACTGTCCTCATAACTTCGAAACGGTAAGACCTAATGACATGAAATTTGGTATCTGAAGTTAATTTTTGGTATAAATTCGAAATTGGGTGTGTGTCAAAATAGGGGTTCACATTGGAATTTATGAAGTTTGGGCTCAATTTAATATGAAGACGGCCCCTGATATAAATCTTACGCATTTGAATTTATAGAGGGCGTTAGTTCTTGTCTAACGCCATCTTTGAATTTTCTCTGTTAAAATTGCTTGAATGAAGTGGGGTGGTTGGTTCTTTTTCCCACGAGGTTTCTCGAGAAATCACTATTTCTCGATCTATGTGAGGAAGCGTATGGTATCCGTTCTTAATTGTGATCTGGACAATTTATCTCAAAAACTTCCTATTTGCTGCCCAATGTAATGATGATTGGTTGGGTTATTATGACACAAGGGCCTTTGTTGTGTTTAAATAGGTTGTTCCCATTGTTCCTCCATTAAAAATGAAGTTTGTGCTATTTTTTTTTGTATGTTTACAACATCTTTGAATTATATTGTTTTAATTCCACTGTTAAAATTGCTCGAGTAAACAGGTATGGCCCGTTTTTTCCCGCGACTGTAGAGACTCTTCATTTTTATTTACATAGATTGTTGAGTCGTGTGCAACAAAGGGCCAAATCTGAAAATTAGTCTAGTTTTCTGAACTTTTACCACTTTTTTTTTGAAGAACTATTACCTAAATTTATAATCCTTTTACGTAAGATCTTTTTTTATTCCTAAATAGTCAATGCTGAAAGAAATCGCCTCGCGGAACAAGTATAATACATTAGGCTTTGTAAAAAATGTATAATCTGCGGGCTCGTTTAAATATTTAATCATTCATAAAAACACCGTTTAATGAGCTTAATTAGTGTTTGTGAAAAACCTAAACTACTCTGTGACTGTCTTTCGGAAGTAATTACCCACCTCGTTTCATTTTTCTGGTCTTCTGTTGTGATTTTCGAATGGAGACTCGCGTCATGTCAGATGCATCTGTCTGGACGTGTGAAAGGTACTCGCGTTAAAAAGCAGGAATGAAGGTATTCAAAGGAGAGTGATTGTATAAAAAAAAGTTTTTTTCTCTTCCATTCATCGCTATCAGTGCCGCTCTTTATTTTATTGTTATGAATTTCTTAGAAATTTCGGAAGAGCCCACTCTGTCAAAACAACCTGCCTTTTACAGATATGTGAAATTTCAGGAATAAACGGTTTTAAAAGAAGTTGTGCATGAAAACGGAACTTGGTGCTTTAGTTATTTGTATCTGACACTCTACTTATGATCTGCGTTCTAGTTGAGAAGGAAGTACCGAACAATTTTTTTTCTAACAAATGTCATTTTGAATGCCACAGGAATATCAATTTTTGTTAACTGTATCCATCGTAATCGATTGCTTGCAAAATTTCTAGTCTGTTAACTGAAGACACATTATTCTCGCGTAACTTCTAAGTTAAAATAAACAGATTTTATTTGTTTTGACTTAAATCTTTCTTTGCTGATGTCATTGTTGATTCGTCAATTTGGAAATTAATTTATTTGGACTCAATTCAGCTTTAAAACAAAGCTTTTGGGCAAAGTCATTAAAGATCTTTATGTATGCGCACTATTTACGTGTAAATTTAAATTTGAGAACTAACGCTACTGTATTTTTTAAGTGGTGCATATATAAAATAAATGTAATAGACTCTTAACTCGCGGTTGCCTAATTATATTAACAACCTCTACTAAAAATAAATTGCACAATTTGTTTTTTTAATTTGTAAAAAATGGAATGTGTCTGTGTATGATGAAATGCCACAAATGATAAAAATGAAAAACAACACATGATAGTTTTGGTATATAACATTACAGAGTCGGTATCTAAGCCATGTGGTTTTCTTCTAACGAATTTTCTTTAAATTAGAGAGCAAATCAAACGTAAATTATGCGTTTTCACAATTGCATCTTTAGCGGGATTTCTGGATCCGGGTTTTTGTTTGGTGCCGGTAAAAGTGATTAAAGTAGTTCACAAAACAAATATCGCTTAACGGTTGTCGTGGATGATTTTGGTGATTGACAATCCTTTCCTTGGCGTTCTAGATCTTGGACAGTTGTCAATAGCCCGTTGTGTTGTTGCTCCAGTGCAACGTTAATTACATACCTACCCACCCTTGGCGCGCTAACTACCTTTCTGAAAATATACTCAGCTCAACACAAGTTATAGACACATAATATTTACTTAACATTTGGAGCTCAAATTCCGTGAGCGAATTTATCTTAGACATTGTTGTTGGAGTTTAAGGTCGGATATGCTGTAGAATAGACAAACTGTAAAAAATAAAAATGTCAGTGAAACATATTCATTTTGCTTTATGGTATAAAGGCCTTCTTCATTAAGCCTTCTGTATACAGTTTGTCGTGATACAACAGTTCCCGTGGCGGCTGCAAGATCTGAACTTAAACTGCCGAGCAGTGGACTTCCTATTACAACGATCAGTTATTGCCATATATCGATCTTGAGAAGCGGTTGTTATACGTTTACGATCTTGTTCAGATCTCCTATCAACAGTTCCAGAGTTCTGAAATTGTTTCCATAACGCGGAGACTGTCTGTCTTGAAATATTCACACATCTCGCTGTTTCTATGATTTTCTGCCCTGCTTTTAAACGACCGATAATGCGCCACTTCATAGATTCTTTCAAATGGTAATTCAGAGCCATAACAAACCTTTTCGAGTCCTTACACACTAAAATCAAACGCTAGTATATAGAAATCAACGCTGTATTAGCAAACGCAAGTATAACTAATCAAACGCTGTATTATAGAAATTCACTCAGATATTCACTTTGCGCCAAGCGTTTGATTCGCCGTTGGATGACGTACCGCCTTGATTTGCTGATCAGAAAACCTTTGAATACTTTTGATTAGATGATTCTAATTAGGCTTGTCTTTCTCACATTCCCTGCAAAAATGGAACTCATCGATTGGGTATCTCATGGAATATAATTACTTTTGGGTTTGTAAAGATAATTTTTGACATGAGTGTAGTTGAAACTGCAAGTTTTACTTTCAGTTTCAACGATTAAAAGCTCCACCTATTTATGCTAGTGTCCATTGTTGTGGGTTAGTAAATATAAAAATTACTCTGTGCCCCTTCTCCAGTACTTGACTATTCATCAGACAGCTGGAGGTACCAGTTTAATGTCATCAATCCTACGGATTACTTAGATGGACATCTTTGACAATCACGTGCTTTTCGTCTAATTAAAGATTACACATAATATGATTAGCCTTTGGCCACATATCTCTACCATCCGCGTGTGATATGACTTTGCATTTATCGTGCAGGCTGTGATAAATTTTTTTTTTTTCGATTCATACTTTGTGAAAAGGATATTTTATTTTTCCGCAAGTGCTTGGTATTTCACCCACCGATTTCTTACATTCTGCATAAATTGAATGATAAGAGTACTTTCTGCCACATCTAAAAATAGCATTTACCTAAAGGGCTTCCCTTCACTTTGAAAATCTCCTTTTCCTAAGTATAGAAACTTATAAAACCTTATTCCCCAAAAAAAAAAAAAAAAAAAAATCAACATTTAGCCCTATCTAATGCATATCTTGCAAATTTTCCGCATGCATATTTTTACGAATAAATAACTTAAAATGTCGTTCTGTGAAATTTTCGCATTAGTTATCGTGACACTACTTTATTTTGAAAGAAGACGTTCCATTATCTTTTACTGTTGCCGAGCATGCAACGTTTACGTCAGAAGGTTTGATAAAGGATTTCTGGGAGTTGCATACAGTGGTATCTCACGCCTTACTCCCCCTTTCCGAGGGAGTTGGTTTGCTTGTTCCTACATATATTTCCATCATAAAAATCCAAAATGTAGGTTTGGGGTAAAAATTAGGTTGGATGTTAAGAAAGGCAGGAAATGTTTAACGTGTGTTTCGGAGATAATAATTAATTACGTTTCTGTGAGTTTTTCTGAGGAGAACTATGTATATTTCGTGCATTTTCTCTTGTTTTTTGTGTTTTGAATGTAGCTCGTGTTTAGCTCCAAATTATATCCTTTTTCAGGAATTGACATTTCTTAAATTCCGCGTGTAACATTCAAACGACTGTCTCGCTATTTAAATTCTGTTGTTGTTGTTGCACATCCCCCTGGTGTAGGAAAGCCTACACCAGGTCCAGAAGGCCCCGTCGTGCCAGATCCCCATATACCTGCAAAAAGTCCTGATCAACCAACAGCTGCTTATATGAAGCGCCAAGACAGAGAAGAAGGTGATCAGGACTGGCAGGTAGGGAACAGGAACAAGGAGGGAAAATTCTCTCCCCGTTCTGAAATTTGATACTTTTAAGATGGCCACTTCGAAATCTGGCCATGGCCGATTGAAAAGGCCGAGGGCCACAGCATGTGATTGAGAGTCCAGGGTGATTGCCAGCATACCAATGGTGGGATGGCGTACGGCGCCACAAGGAAAGCAAACGTTGTTTTCCCAGGGAGTGGACCTCAGTGGGAGTGAGGCGATTCAAACAGTCCATAGGGAGATCACAGCCATTCTTGGCGAGTACATCGGCTGTCTCGTTTCCATACACCCCGATATGCGATGGAATCCATTGGAGGCTTATTGGTGTTTTCAGGCCAATCTCGCAGAGAAGCTTCAGAATATCCTGGTCTGGGATGTCAAAAATTTGTGGCCAATTTTTGAAATACTGTATAGCACTCCTACTATCAGTCAAAATCCAAATACAATTTTTTTCAGTGGACTGTGCATAATTAAGGGCTGCACCAATTGCTATGATCTCCGATCTAAAGACTGAACAATGGTCAGGGTTTCGGATGCTGCATTTGACCTTGTCCTCAGCGCTGTTGATGAAAACACCACTCCCGGTTCTACCGTCTTCAAGTTTGCTACCGTCCGTATAGATGACCAATGCATCAGAAGGGATGCTATTGACAACCTCCAGGGCCAACTGTTTCAAAAGGTCTGGGTGATCCGTCTGTTTATTGGCATGAGTCTTCAGTTCATCATTAAAACTGACATTCTCAAGGGACACCGTCGGAGGCAAGCAGTTAAAAGTGGTCGAAGGAATAACCTCAAAATCAATAAAACCCTCCTTCCTCACAAATTCCATCGGGGTGTCTCTCTTTAAACGCTGATTACTCCTCCACTTCAAAGTGAATTCAGCAGTCCTGTTAAAATCACCAAGACTTGACAATTTATTAAAATATTTAAAAGAACCAATCCTATATCTCGTAGTCAGAGGTAAAATGTCAGCTTCGTATAGGACCACTTCACTAGGGCAGCTATTCCTTAACTTAGTGATTATTCTTGCTGCACTCAATTGTACTCTGTCCAAGATCTTTAAGTTAGAAGCAGAAGCCGTTTGAAATACCTGGTAACCATACTCAAGAATGGGACGCACGAGGGAACAAAAAGTAAGTCTGAGAGTGGAAGCATCAGCTCCCCAGTCTCTACCTGAAATATACTTCAAAATCTGTAGACGCTTTCTAGCTTTATCTGCTATTTTCTCTATATGTTTCCTACAGTTTATCTCAGGATCCAATGTAAAACCCAAGTAAATTGGATATTTGTCACAGTCCAGTAACTGATTAGAAAAGTACACTGCAGGAGAATAATTGTAGAGGTGTCTATTAGTGGTGAAGAAGCTACTAACTGATTTTGAGGGATTGAAGTTTAACCTGTGAGAGTTTGAGAAATCACGGACAGCTTCTAAGGATCCGTTTAGATTAGATTCCAGTTTTCCTATTATTTAAATTCTGATTACACAAATTGAAATTTGGAAATTCTATTTTCAAAGAGTGACCACGATTGCCCTATTAATTCATAATTTTCATTTGAAGGCGACTATGTGGAGTCAGTCAGTTTTTTACAATCCGGAGTCATGATTAAAATTAAATGGTTAATTTATTAGCGATTGTAATCGATTAACTTTATGGTTACAATTTTATTAAATGTATTTTAGCATTAATGGTAAACCGAATTTTGTAATTCGATGCTTGTTTCCATGTTCAAAACAAAGATATTCGAACAAGTTTTTACTTCAATGAAAAGGTCTAAAAATTTTTGGTTAGACTTACCGTCCCCAAATAATTTTATTTTGGTCTAAGACTAAATTTAAATGCGATGCCTACTAATTCATTTAACTTCCACCGCTTTGGGAATTTGTAAGTCCTTCAATGAGCGAGTTGGGGAAAATGAAGGAACTTATGACTTGCAATGATTTGTTAAAACCAATGGTCCCCTCATTGAATATTAGCGGATACAAATTCAAATCGCGTTTAACAAAACACACATTGAAGATTATGCGTTGTTAGCCTATCGCTTAGTTTTTGTAGCTTTCCTTTGTAGCTATTCAACAGTGACTACAAATTTATTTTTGTCGTTATTTTATATTTATTTATAATTTAGCACTTTTTGCAGGTCATAGCTTAGATATTTAAAAAAAAAAAAACGTCTTGCCCTGCGCGTTTTACCTGGTGTATGTAAATTATTTGAATTATTTTAGACCAAAAGATCATTCTGTTCCAAAAACACAAGGCATAGGCAAAATATCTTAATTATTTTAATCTAACACGAAATTTCGATGTATTTTTTATTCATTGAACTCACGCATATGTATTTATCCATTGTTAACGTTTGAAGAGCATTATACGTTTCCTGTAAGGTATTTTGTATTTTCGATTGATGCGCGTTTTGTCATTTGGCTGCTCAGAAGACAAAAAAAAAAAAAAAAAAAAAAATTTGATAAATGCTCTTTAAATGCATTAATTATGTTATTTTTATGGGCTAACGTTTTAACATATTTGTCAATGAAAACATTGTTTAGAAAATAATTAGAACAACATTATGACAAGCAGTTACACAAATTATGAAATATAAAGATTCCCCTATCTTTTTTTAACTTTCTCCTTAGCTTGCCATTACATTTCCTTCACTTGCAATTAACATTATCTCCGATAATGGGATGCTAATCTGAAATGGGGAGTGGAAAATTTGAAGGGCATGAATTCAAGTTTATGGTTTTTATGAATTCAAGCTCTATGATACTGAACTATTCGTCGCTGACTAGACCGACTCACTATGAGAGTGAAATTGAAGCGCAGTAATACGTTCATCAAAAGGGTTATTGATGATATCGTGATGATAAATTTGCTGTCACCCAGGCGATTGAAATAACTGGAGTTGGGCTTATTTTTGATTTACTGCGGCTCCGTCGAGAAGGTAGTTGACCTTGGGTCAGTCGATTTTCGAATAGGTGTGAAAGGTCGTTAGAAGAAGGGCTGCTATGCATTGCGATCGTCGTGAGTTGGTTCCCTCATTTTCACAGTTATCGCTTTCAGCACCAAATCATAAACTTAGTATGAGAATCCGCGCAAAGACGCCAGTTGGGTTAGCGCTTTGTTTGCGTTCCAATCTATCACTTTAAATGTTTTTTTTTTAAAGAATTGACTTGTCCAAGACCACATGATTCGACTGCCTGCTCACGGGAATCGGGTTATAGAAAAGTAAGAAGTTTATACAAACGAAATGTTATCAGATTTAAAGTTTCGAGTTTACTTTGACTCTGAATACTTCGTTTTTAGTTATCTCATCCCGTCAATGCTGTAAGTCTTATTTTACTTTTAAGAAATGGTATTCCAGTCATCTTTTCAAGGTATCACTCAGTTGTACACTGGAATTTCGTGAAAGTGAAATCAATTGCGTATCGTGATATGTTGTCAGCAGAGAATATTCTCCAAACATTAAAATTCGGATAATACTAAGAATTTTCTATTTAAGATATCATTTTTTTACGATTTATTAATTGCAGAAATGAACCTGAAGCTTATTGTGTGTATCATTCACAATATACAGCACTGTTTAAAAGAAATTATTTAAAATAGTTAGTTCTATTAAAAAAAATATGATACATTTTTCATATATTACTGATGCTGCTATGAAGTATAAAGATGATATGCAACGTGTACCCCCTGTTTCTGTATCTAGTTGTACAGCACTGTCATAAAACTTCTTGGCATGTGATATATTAAAAATACCTGAGCGTTTGTGGGAGAAGTTGAAAGTAACTGTGCACTTATCAAAGAAAATACTTCACACCTTGAGTCACATTGCAACGAACAAAGTACAAAATAATTGAAATATTTGCTTTTCTTTACTTCTAATGTTAACCTCAGACTTTAAACTTCTGATTTTATGGGATTGCGTAGTAATCCTCGGGGGTTGGCGAGCGTAGGCGGACTACGAATTATTAAGATAGTTTCGCCGTCGAATGAAATTGACTCTGCGAAAGGAGTGTTGGTTTGCGAAGCAATCGCTGGGGGTTGACAAGCAGAGCCCCCTAGTCTTTAAAAAAAAAAAAACTTTTATTGCCTTTACTTTTTAGTTTTACTGTTTTGAAGAAATTTCTTGAATATTCTCCGAAATATTTCCACAAATTTTTTATCGTGGTAAGAACAAAACAAAATCACAAAAGAAATGTTAGTTTACAGCTCAGTAGTATTGAAGGAAAGTATTCGTGTATGATTGGAAAAGAAAAAGAAAGCTCACAGTGATTGCGACTCTTCTGTATCCTCTTCCCATCAGTTCCTTCTAATCACGAGCTTTCCTTCGAATCAAATTGTCTGCCAGACCCTGAGTGGCCTTAACTTGCTGTAACTCTATCATGCGTTGAAATTGTTGATTTTTTCGAATCCGTTTTTAGACCAATTATTTAATCCCTCCATCGAACCGTTTGTTACATTTTTTTTACAACTAGCTACCTTTCTTTTTCTGTTTACAAAACAGTAGAAGAGACCGGGGCTTGTGGGCATTCACCTTGTATTTTTTACCACAGTGATTTCAGAGCGGTGGTATCGACACTATTTAACTATACGTACATGCTGTATCATATACTCTAGTTTCAGTGATAGAATCTTCCAGAAAGCGGAAGAAAAACGATTTTTTTTGCCAAGTTTTTTTAAATTGAAGGTTCTGTTTTATGAAACCCTAGAATATGTTGAGGCGTTTTTAATGATTTTGTTGGATAGAGTGATCAATAACGATTGTATTCATGTACTGGAATTGCTTGTAAGAGTTATGTGGAAGAGTGAGACTCAGATTGCAAGATCGCGAAGTTTTTTTACTGATGCGACTATTAGTTTAGAGTGCATTGTGTGTTAAAGTTTAAAAAAATGCGAAATGAGTGGTGGTTTGCGAAGCAAACCAAATGGGATTGCGTGCGTAGGCGAGCAGGGGGCGGAGGTTTCGCCGTCGCAGGAGATTACTTCGCAAACCAACACTCCTTTCGCAGAGTCAATCTCCGGGGTTTGGCGAGCGGAGCCCCCTAGTTATATAAAACTGTTGCATGAAACGATAAAAATGGTGGTAATATGTGACATGGAGAGTTCAGGAAAAAATTTAAAGCTTATGAATTTAATATGGAATGTGATCGCCCCTGACTTGTATACACATATCACAGCGTGATTTCATGGTGGCAATAATGTTGTTAACCACCAGTTTGGGGAATTCACTTCCACTCCTCCAGCAATACGGTGTTCGTAGCTTTTATATCTCTAGGTGGAAGATGTTTCCGTGCAACTGCTTTTCCAAGGTAGTCCCATAAGTTCTCTATCAGGTTCATATCAGAAGATTTTGCTAGCCACGGTATTCACAGATCCTGTTGAAAACGTGTAGATGCATACGTCCGTTGATCATTATTCCACCCCACACCTGCACTTCCAAAACGGTCACTTTCCATAATGTACGAAAGAAGATTTCGCGTTCCTGACTCCTTCCAGCTGTAAAAACCTTTGAAATCAGACGTTAAACTAAATCTCGACACATCAGTAACGAAAACATGGGTACATTGGTGTTGACTCCAGTCTTGATCTTCTTTGCGCCAAATAAAGTGATCCTCTTATGTTGTAAAGACGGTGAAACACATACTCTTGGCTTTCTAGCATAAAGGCCTTTTTCATTAAGCCTTCTGTATACAGTTTGTCGTGATACAACAGTTTCCGTGGCGGCTACACGCTCTGAATTTAACTACCGAGCAGTAGACTTCCTGTTAGAACGGGCAGTTATTGCTATATATCGATCTTGAGAGGCAGTTATACCGTTTGCGACTTGTTTCAAGCTTCCTTACAACAGTTCCAGAGTTCTGAAATTGTTTCCATAGCGCAGAGACTGTTTTAAAATATTCACATATCTCACTGCTTCCATGATAGTCTGCCCTGCTCCTAAATGGCCGATAATGCGCCACTTCACAGATACTTCCAAATGATACTTCGGAACCATAGCAAACCGAATTTAGTCCTTACACACTGAAATCAAGCGCTGTATTGCAGAAATTCACTAAGATATTCACTTTGCTCAAAGCGCTTGATTCACAAACGAATGACGTGATGAAAATTTTGATTTGTATATCAGAAACCATTTGATCACTTTTGATTGGATAATGCTAATTAGGTTTGGCCTTCACACATTCCCTGCAAAAATGGATTACATTGATTGGGTATTTCATTGAATATAATTATTTTTGTGTATGTAAAGATACTTTTGCACATGTGTGTATATTTCACAATGGTGGAAACACACTAAAACTGTTGACTCCAGTTCGGATGTTGGGAGATTGCCAGAAGTCGCGGACACAATCTGATACAACCCCAAACAAATTTTGCGAAGATTAAAGGACTCCAAAGTGGGCGATCGCCGCACTATTTTGGTGGACATGAAACGTTTAGATTTCCTTGTTCTTTTTTGTTTTTCTTTCTTTGCGTTCCTTATTTTGTATTAAAATATATGAGCTTTAAAGTGATTAACTGGCATTGCTTAGATCCTATCACAATGATATGCTACGCCGACTTACCCCAGGCGTTATGACAACCTACCCCACGCTTGTCCACTATTGGACTTTGCGCCATAAAACCCAAACCAAACAACCTACACCACATCAGGAGTAAGTAGACATTGTTAAACACTTTCGTGAACAATATTTGTAGTATGGACTATACTATTTTTAGTGATGTTTTCTTTATTTATTTGTAACCAGGGTGTTCCACTATCAGCAGCATTGATTGTATTAGCTGAAAGTAGTAGTGAAAAGAAAAAAAAATCGAAAACAATGCCAACTAGCCCCGGTATTCTCTACACAAGCTAAAGTTTTTGAAGAGAAATTTTGTATCCGTTGTGTGTGTGTGTGTGTGTGTGTGTGTAGCTTTCCTTTTTTGAGTGATACGTTTATTGTAGGGTGACCCCTGAAATAAACGTATCACTCAAAAAAGAGAGGGAAGGAGGTGCCCCATAAATTTGATGTTTTCTTTTTCTCATTTCTCGGGGTGTTTACTGTCTTTTAGTTTTATTATAGTCCGTTATCACTCCGTGCTCAGCCTTTTAAAATGAGAAAGTCCCATTGTATGTATTCTTCCCCGGCGAAGTTACTTGACACGTTCAACTTTTATGTTGCCCTTGCTGCTCATGGAATAATAGATAAACTAATCGATTGAGGAAACCCTTTCAGAAAACGAGTTCACATAAGACTGTCTCATCTTGAGCATCTCCCGCAAGATGTTCCAGATGGCGAAATTGCACAACATTTGCTTTATTTATTCTGTGAGATTTATTAAAACATGATTCAGGAGAATACAGTGTAAAAGCTGTGTATTTAAAAAAAAGCTAGATAATTTATAACGGTGAAGAAATTGCCATAACTTTATGCAATCGTGATGAAACCTTTGTCCTTTGTAACTTTAAAATCGAATATAAAACCATTACAAAAATTAAAGATGATGCAATTCTAAATTAAATCTGTGCCATGTACCTGCACTGATATCAAATGCCAAATAAATAAGCTATGTGGAATAAAAGAAGAAATAATAAGGCCCTCTTACCACGTAGGGCTACTGTAACGGGGGGAGGGCATACGTAAACACATTGTAGATTTTAGGTATTGGAAACTATTTTGCACTGTTACATACAACCTAATAGAGAATGTACTAGCCTCTGTCCCTAATGTAGACGTTACTTTCAGACAAGCTTTCTACAAGGCAATTTCTGTGGCAAGGACTCCCATTCGTGCACTAGAGCATTTCTTTACTCTTTAAGCATCACAAGCATGCTCTTCGGTTGAGATAAGGTGATCTTGTTTGATACGAATTCAGTATTATGCTAAATTACATATGTAGAATTCATTTTTCTATAATTAAGCTGTTCCTCGTTATTGTTAAATTCCTTATTTTAATTCTGAATAATTCAATTTAGTCGAAAATAATTTAAGTTTTTGCTCACGGTGAAGATTTTATCATCCCTTTTCGAAGTTCCCCTTCCCAATGAACACGAATCAGAATTACATTTTTGTGGCCGTGACTATGCCTGTGGCTATCCACTATTACAACTTTTTTTGCGTTGAAACTGTTGATATGAATGCAGATTTACGAATTAAAATAAACAAGAAAATTAACGTCTAAAAAGTCCAAGGGTCTGATTATCCGTTTTTCAATAAAATATATAATTTATAGGGTAATCAGAATCGTCCGAGCACTGATCACCACACGATTCCTGGTCGAAAACCAACCCGAAAAAGTGTTGGTTTTTGATTGAACAGTATATATGGGGTGCCACAACATATTACTATTCTATAGAATCTAATATAATTTAAAGACATAAATACTTACCTGAAATTAAAAGAAGCGTTTGCTATTTCAAAATAAGTTTTATAGTATGCTTTAAGTTGATGTTTCTCAAATGCTGCAATTTTGAGTTGTGTCACTTTTCTTGCCGGAGTGAGATAGGATAGTTTAAGCACACATTCGGATTTGTATTTCCATTTGGTGCTTTATTTTTGTGGCTGCCTCGACTAACTCTCTGGTATCGTTAACCTCAAGGCACCAAAGGAAATTTTTTTCGGCGTTTTCAGCGCTGAAATTTTGAATGACCGGAAGTGAGGTTGTAAAACTTTCGAAGCGAATTTCTCCGAAAAGGTATCTCCATCCAATGGAAAACCGGACAACTCTTTCGGTTTGGTTTTCGATAAGGGATCGCGGGGTTCGATTATTATGTAATCGATTCTGATCACCCTGATATAAAAATTATTTTCAGTTTGCTTTGGACCACCACCAAAAAAGTAAAGCTTTTGAGAAATTGTAAAAATTCCGTTAGGTCTCTGATGATGTATAAGTAAGAATAGTATGAACAACGTGTTTTTATTCCATCATCACGTGGGTATAAAAATGTATCGATTTTGTCTGTATTTACTAAATCGCACAGAAACTGTGCACTTCCATCGTTCTGAACTGTATTTTACATTGCTACGAATTCTTGAATTTAGTATTCTTGTCAGGATGTCCTTCTCGCTGAGTTGTTACATTGCTGCATTATCTAAAAGATTCTGCTGCTGAAAAATTTGCATTTGAAAGAACCGACTTTCCATTTTACTTGTTTCAATCCATTGTTTCTGATCTCGCATCACTTGTTTCGCCTAGACTATTCTACGGGAATAAAACCTATTGGCGTACCTTTTTATATCGTCTCCTTTTATATTCATGGATACATTCTCCAATTCTCCCTGAAAGTCCCTCGTCCACCCCAATTGTTAGACGCGCTTCCTTTGTCAGTTCATATCTTTGGAATTAGAGATATTTTACTGACAAATGCGAATTGAAAATGATACCAAATTGTATAATTGGTTCAATTTCCTAAGTAATAACCTTATTGGACGACGCAATTCATTACCAATTAGAGTTTAATACTACATACAAAATATTATACAGTAGAACCTTGATTATTCGACCTTCGACTAACCGAGACTCCGTGCTATGCAAGACGAATTTGAAACTTTTTGAAAGGTTTAAAAAAATGCTTTGGACTAAGGCGTCCAAACTTGGTTCAAAGAGTCGAGAAAGTGCTGCGAAATGAAGACCATTAAGGACTTTTTCAAGAGTTTAAAAGGTACTTTACTCACTACATACGAGGGCATGTGAATAATTAACGCACATAATGTAAAAAATAATAATAAAGCAATTAATGACAATATGAAACAAGAAATGAAAGTATTGCCCATTTATTACTTTTCCACATAATTTCCATGCATGTTGAGACATTTGTCCCAATGATATATCAATTTGAAGAGCCACCTTCGCACCCCCCCCATCCCCCCCCCGTTTGAGCCGACCAACCGGTATAGTGGTTAAGGTGTTAGTCTCTAGATAGGAAGGTTCCTGGTTCGAATCCGGGTCCGGGCATGGATGTTTGTAAGTGTATGGTGTAGAGGCGGCTGGTGCACCTTAAATCTGTCGTGGCCGAAAGTCCTCACGTTGGGTTGGTGTGGAAGTTTGGAGAGTGTTGTGCCAACTCAGGTGTTGCTTCGTCATCTGACCGTGGTTCAAAATTACGAGGTGTTGTTTTCGGATCTTTCCCTTAAGGGACTGATCCCGGACCGTCGTCAATAGCCCGTTGTGTTGCTCTAATACGACGTTAACTAAAATTACCATTACCCCCGTTTGAGTTTGTCGTCAAACTTATTACCTCCAAAGAACTTCTTTATGGGTCCAAACAGATGGTAATCGGAGGGTGCCAGGTCCGGGCTGTATGGAGGGTGCTCCAAAACTTCCCAACCGTATCGCGATGGATGTTTCCACGTCCTGCTCGCAGATTTCAACTCCGTTCTCATGTGTAAAGCTCAGGTTTCATCTCCCGTTACAATACTCGCCCAAAACTCATTACCATCCTCGTGGTACCACTGCAAATGTGTCAGACTGCAAGCCATTCTGCATCCAGTGTGCTGTTCCGACAGTTGTTTTGGTACCCAGCGTGAACAAATTTTCCTGTACCATAGCTTCTGATGAACAATGAAAGAACATACGAAATGTTGCAACGTTCTTTTATCTCATTCAACGTCTTCGACGATTCTCTTGTATGACGTTGTCGATTTCATCAACAATTGAACAGGTCGAAGACACTAGGCCTCCCAGATCGGACTTCATCGACCAAACTCGTTCGCCCATCTTGAAGCATTTTACACCATCTTCCCACATTGGTACGGTCAATACAGTCTTTTCCGTAAACTTTCACCATCTCTGTATGGATCTCTCCAACTTTATTTCCTTTTGCAAAAAATAAATCTTATCACAGCTCGTTGTTCCTCCACAGTTGACGATGTAATCACTAACGCCATTTTACCGTTGACTGACGAACGACACCGGTTCGTGGAATCACGAGATCTTGCATTGTACCCAGTCAGTAGCACCCTCTAGTTCCCTTTTTACTAAATAATTTCATTTTGACTAATTATTTTCCTACTTAAAAGTTGACATGTGCGTTACTTATTGACACACCCCTCGTACTTTAATAACTGTGACATAAATCCGAGTATTGATTATTCTCAATCCTAGCTTGATGAATCTTTCAACAGCAGTAAAGTAGTAACACGTACTACAGTAAATTTTTTCGGTATTTCGGATAGGCTGTTCTGTGTGACTACTCGGTTCACATTTCCTCGGTGAATCAAGGTTCTACTGTATTTGATACTTGAATACGGTTTGTCAAATTGAGAATTCTGTAGTTTTTGGTTTGTCGCAATAGTCAAGTTTTGCTAGACAGATTACAATGTTTGAATACACAAGAAAATGCTTTTTTTTTTTAAATCGCGTTACAGATACTAATACATGTTTTTGTATTTTTATTGTACATCGCTTGTCTGACCTCGGGGGAGTATGGCCACTGTGTCATAAGACCTTACCAACCTCTACCTAAAAACAAATTATTGAATTTTGAAACAGCGTTCTTATTTTCTAATATTAGAAAAGGAAGTGTTTGTCTGTTTGTTTGTTTCGTGGCCGCAAAATACTGACGATCTATGGCACTTACAGCATAGAGATTTGGCACACAGATAGTCCAAATTCTTTACAAATTTTGGGTCGCGGCGAAATTTTAAAATTTAATCTAGAAGATTTTTAAATGAATTTAATAGTTTTACTTTCCATCGCTTTTTTAAACGCGGAGAACTTTTTCTACCCGTGTGACCTTGCAGTCAGGGTTTGGAATCAGGCCAAGTTTTTTCATCCACAGAACGCGGAAAAAAATTATTTTTTTTTCATTTCCGCTTTGATTTTGCGCGGACGAATAAATTTTCAGCCAAACGATAAATCTTTTAACTGAAGTCAGTTCTTTTTTCTATCTCCTAGACCGTTAAAGATAAAGTAAAAATTTCAACTGATAGATTCTTACCTAAAAATATGATTTTCTTTAAATAAATAATTTTGTAACTGAATATATCTTCAACAGATTTGAAATCTGCGGAAAATTTTACACCAGATTTATACCTTACACCACGAGCACGGGCAACGCCGGGTTAGCTACGCAGTGGCTAGTTTTCTATAAGTGGACTCCATCTTAATCGGCCTCCGCTTTAACCGGCCGCGCACATGTCGCGACTGTCTCTCTGGCGTGACTTTGCTTTCAAAAGAGCAATGCACATAAAGAAACAATAGAAAATCGACGATTACTTTTAGAGCTTATTTTTTTATATTTAATGTATACTGTACTAAATGTGAGATTTAATGGCCTCGTTAGTAGGCTTAATATTTGTACTACAATTATGTACTATAATACAGTAGCCTACTGTAACATATGTGTATAGTTTTCTTCCCAATAAAGGAAGTTCTTCCAGGGTAAGTTTTCTAAATTATGCTTATCATATTACACTAAAGTGGGCCGTTAGTTTTAGTTTTATACTTATAAAAACGATTTCGGGTGTGTTTTTTAGGACTATCTAGGGAACGACGATTAACCGTCGTTTTTTACTCATAGAATCGATCAATCGTAACCGGCCAAATCGTTATCCGGTCTGGGTTACAGTCCCGAAATGGCGGGTTAAGTGGGAGTCCACTGTACATTGTTGGTTTGTTCTACTTGTATTTGTGTCTCGAAAGGAGTTGATATTTTGTTGATGTGGTATCCATCATTGATGATTATGATCACTGATGTTATGTATACTCGCGGAAAAAAAAAAAAAAAAAAACGAACCACCATTCATTCGAGCAATTATAACAATGTAGAGAAAATATAAAGATGGTGTTTGATAGGAACTAACGTCTTCTATGAATTCAAATTCACAAAATTTGCTTAAGGGGCCATCTTTATATTACATTGAGCACCTACTTCATAGTTTCCAATGGGAACCCCCTATTTCGACACACAATTTCGAATTTATATCAAAATTTAACTTCAGATACCAAATTTCATGTTGTAAGGTCGTACCGTTTCGAAGTTATGAGTACAGAAAGATTGGAGCTCCTTATGTTAAATCAGTTTCTTACACTTTTATGCATATTTTCCTAGATAATATTTCTACAGCGCTGATATTGTGTACCATGTTAAACAATCCAAACAAAATCTATCTAAAATTTTATACTAAAAGTAGTTTTTAGTATGCTCTAATAATTATATAAATGTTTGAAAAAAATATAAATTGTATTTTGATGGGAATCTATTCATAACGTCTTTTATTATGGCCATGCAAAATTTCAGTTCATTCCGATAATTAGCTTTTGAGCTACAATAAATTTTCCTCATTGCGATTTCAAGGAGCAACCAACAGTTTAAAAAACGTTTGAGAAACCTCTAACTCTTGGATCGTTTGCACTTGAATAAAAATTTAATAATTCTTGGATCGCTGAAAAATGCGTTTGAAATAGTGTTCAATTTTGAAATTCGGGTAGCTATAACTAGAATTTATCTCTATCTGCAAATAGCGACTTTCTATGTCGAGATCCTAAATGGACACCAACCTTAGGATTGAACACATCTCAGGATATAAAGGTAGTAAATTCACGAAATTTCATATTCAGACTAATTTAACGATGCAGAATCTGATTATGGCATCAAAACATGGTATTCCTCATTAGAAATGTTGTGTTTAAAAAATATGATGTAAAGACGTCCCTTTATGCAAATTTTTAAATTGGATTTGTACAGCACGTTATTCCCTATTGAATGATACCTTTGAATTTGCTCTAGTATGAATAGTGTTCGAAACAAAGGAGGTGGTTTGTGTTTTTCCCCACGATTGTGCCTGACTTGAAAGAGATTATATACATTTTGAAAACTTTAAGAATGTATTGACCCGATGATTCACCTGTTACGGTGCCCATTTGCATCCTGCCAGTGTTTATTTAATTCTTGGACTTAGTACTTCAAAAATGTGCATAGATATCAAAGAAAGAACCGAAATGCTTGAAACTTAGTTGAAAAATAAAATGAAGAAATGTTGTAAAATGACGATGTTTAATCTAATCTTCAAACGTCTGTGTGGCTTTTATACCCACGATAATGAAAACTGTCATCTTTTTGAAAGTTATTCTAAAATAGAATTAATACCTGTTACGGCATATTTAAAGCCAGAAAGAGTCCACAAGTTGGATTATGCTTTCTACTGATTTAAGATTTATGAACTTCGTAATGCAGAATAATAGTGTTACAATTGTAATATTTTGCTTAATACAAAATCCAAATCGATCATAAGTATTGAAAGCATTTCGGGTTTAATGGATTTTCTACTAAGTGTTTCCTTGCGCCCTTCCAGTTTACAGAGAAATTCAATTTGTTGTGAAAATGTGTGCTTTTAGTGCGAATTAAATAAAACCGTGTCTCCGTAAGTGATTTTTTCCTATTGAATTACTTAATTTAGATGCATTTTTCTTCCTCTTCGCATCAAATCTAAGTTTAGTGCTTCCTTAAAATTTTGTACGAATCCTCATTCTTATTTTAACTTGCACATCGAAGTAATCATGTGTTTTGTCTTAAGCTTTCCTCTTAAATGTATTTAAAATTTTAAAATTCAATTTCGTTGGATTTATCATGAGTTTTGATTTTATTTCTACTTTGTAGCATTTAAAAATCAAATAACAATCATAGAGGAAATCTATGATAACAATGATTTTCTCACGTAGTGCTTCTGAAACAAGCTTTTAACCGAAAATATTTGTAAACATTTCTTGTGTAAACATGGATATTGAAAACGAATAATTGTTATTCTGCTTTGATTTCCTTACAAAACATATCTATATATATAATTCTCTTACGTGGCACGCAAAAAAGACGTTATTTGTTATCGCGTTTTGGCAACATTGTACGATTGTTTGTTTACCACAAAACCTCGCGCCTCGATTGAATTTATAGCGTTATCCGATGAAATTTTAATGGAAAAAAATGAATTTTAGTCGAGCTGTTGCAGTTTATAATTAGAAATCAAAGAAAGCAGAGGATCTTTTCAGGGCCATTTAAAAAACTGTCCTTTTTAGGGCCAACAATTTTACTTCAACAAGACGCTTTTGACTACAACTTTTGACAACAAACTCAATAAAAAAGTGTTAGTGCCTCGAGTGCTGGGTAAATGTACACACAAACAACATGCTGGGTATTCAATTTCCAAATCAGTGCTCACATTTCGAGTCAAAATTTGCTCAAAGTTTTCATTTGAATTCTGATTTCTGAGGTACTGTATATATCTTTTCTGCAATACAGCATATTTAGATTTGTAAAATATTTTTTAGGAATATCATATTTTGTAAACAATCCCTTCTTCTAGGACACATGTGTTCATTGATGCGAGCGACGCGAGCATAAGTTCGCGCAGCGAACCTTTGAGAATTGCCAAGCTACCTCGGGGGGTTGGCGAGTGCTTGCGAGCAGTTGGCGGGCCCCCTAGTTCATTTCATTAGGTGGCGATGCCGTGGCTCAGGGGGTATACCCACTGCGCTAGTAAACTGAGTTGTAGGCGGTGTAGGTTCAATTCCTCCCTGGATGTATTTCTCTCTTCTGTGTCAGCTAAACTTTCCTTGTGTATGTTCATTACATGATATCGTGTGTTTTGAGTCTGGCGCAGCATGACCTAATATTGCCTTTGCGCTAGAATAACCCAACCAATCATCATTGCATTTGGCAGCAAACTAGAAGTTTCCGAGACTTGTCTATATCACAGTTAAGAACGGATATCAAACAAATATCCTCACATAGATCTAAAAATATTGAGATTTTTCGAGGGAAACCTCGTGTTTCAGTGGATGGTACAGTCGCGGAAAAAAAAAAACGAACCCTTCTCCATTCGAGTAATTTTAACAGAGATAATTCAAAGATTGCGTTTGACAGGAACTAACGTCTTCCATAAATTCAAATGCATAAAATTTGCATAAGGGGCCATCTTCATATTAAATTGAGCACCAATTTCGAAATTTCCAATGAGAACCCCTATTTTGACACAGTTTCTTACACTTTTATGCACATCTTCCTAAATATTATTTCTATAGCTCTGATATTGTGCACCATGTTACTGTTAAACAAACCAAACAAAATCCACCTATTATGGCCAGTCAAAATTTCAGCTCATTCCAATAGTTAGGTCTTGCGCTACATGAAATTTTCCTCATTGCGATTTAAGGTGGAAAGCTAAAGGTTTAAAGAACGTCTGATAAACCTCGGATAATAATTATCGGATTGTTTGCACTTTCATAGTAAATATAATAATGTAATTCTCAAATTGTTTGCACTTGCATAATAAATATAATAGTTTTCGGATTGCTGAAAAATACGTTTGAAATAGTGTTTAAATTTGAAATTCGGGTAACGATAACTTCTTTTAATATCGATCTACAAATAACTCTTTATTTGTGGAGATGATCCCTGAAATTTACACCAAATTAAGATTGAATATCTCAGGATGTAAAGGTAGTAAAATCATGAAACTTCATATTTAAACTCATTTAACGATACAGTATCTGATTATAGCATCAAAACATGGCGTTTTTGTTATATATTTCGTTGTTTGTGCAAAATTTGATATGAAGATGTCCCTCTATACTTTTTTAAAATTTGAATTTGTAGAGGACGTTATTACCTATTTAATGATACTCTTGAATATGCCCTAGTGCTCGAAATAAAGGAGGTGGTGCGTTTTTATTTTCCGCGACTACCATCTGCATTTGTAGCTGTGAGCTGTTGACCACGCAGGTTCAATTCCTGTAACTACACTGGACGTAGTTTCTCAACTGTGTCAGTAAAACCTTCCCTGTGTGTATGTCCATTTGTTTAACGGAAAACATATTGCTTGTCGCAGCTTGACCAGATCTGGCCCTTTCCCCTCCTCAGAAAAGAATCAACCTGAAACATCCCGAACTGCTCAGGCTCGAAAGGAAGGAATCGGAGAGGGAGAAGTTAATTATTCTGTGAAGTACGGAAATTAGTTTATGAGGCGTATATTTTCTGGTGTTCCCTATTGACATTAATGTTGTAATTCTTTTTGCTGTTGCGGTTTTTGTGAATTTTGTAAACGTTATTTTAGATTCTTCAGTGAATTGTGTTAATTACGTATAGTCGCTGTCCGACATTGATTACTTCCAACTCCACGCATTCTAGTATCAGAGCCCACGGAATCCCATTTACAGTAGATCTCTGACGTGGGAAGAAGAGTATATTTAAGACTGCTCCAGACGTATGTGATGGTTGAGCAGTTTCGATTCATAATATTTTTATGCTATTGTAATTAATTCTAATAATCCAACAGAATGTATGGGACACAGTTAATTTCATATGCTCCCCATTTGTTCGGTTTACAAGGTACCCATCCTTTCCCCCCAAATTTCCAAACTTACCAAAATACGAAGTTCTTTATTGTGAAAATTTAAAAACATCTTCCAAGATAAACTATAATTGTACAGAAGCAAAATGACACTTATTAATTTGTCCTATTAGCACCGATACTTAACCAATGATATTTTGTTTTGGCAATTTTTAAGAGATTTTAATTCAAAATCATCTTTATAAAAAGTAGTACTTTCACATGCGCTCCAACTCTTTATAGGTATTTCAGGGATACTTTTATGGAGGACAGGAAAATACAGTTTTGAATGGAATACTGAAAATAGCTATACATAAGTGCTTGAATTGTGTCACATGTGACAATTATCATTTGTATTCTCATAATAAAATAATTTTGTAAGAACACTTAACTTTATTTTTTATTTCCCTCGCCTTCTATTCACCTTGACACTCGATGCGGAGAAAATCCAATATCGACGAGCTTGTTATATTACATGTGAATGTTCTCGATTTCGTTCTTGTGGCGTGATTTTTTTTTCTCCCAGCTGTATATATTTTCCCTTTATTACCCTATATAACTCCCATATCTCCTGTCTCCTTTTATATTCCACGCTGATGAATCGCCTCTCTCTTTTTCTCCCTGACTTCCATTATTATCTTTATTTTACTGTTATCGATCTCTACCCTCTGCGATCTTTTGGGTATAATGGATTGGTCATGCTGCTCTTTCTGCTGCCGATGAATTATTTATGTAAACGGAATGCTCTGCTTCAATCGTAGGTTCTGGTTTAAAAATAGGCCGAGCAGCGAATGGAAAAGCATAAAGAACAGATTGGTAACGGTTCGTTATGGCTCGTAGAGAACCTGCAAGGTTTGAATCGACATCTTGCTTTCCAGTATGCTCAAAGACAGAAATAAGAATTATAACAATGAGGCAAAAAAAAAAAAAAAAAAAAAAAAATTAATTCATAGATATCGGTCTAGGGGTCTTTACAAGAGACTGTTGTTTATGAACCAGTTCGCGTTGATTGTCTGATTTAATTTATTTCTAATTTCTTACTTTTTCACTTTATATAATCAGACTTCCACACATCAACACTCCGAGCCCCAGTACCAGGTTAACTGGTGGACCCCTTATGAAGTTCAAACATAGCTGGCTTACCAAAATACTAAGTCAAGATTTTCAAGATGAGTTTTTTAACCTTTTCTCTTGATCATAATATGGTGATCTTTAGACTGACTGAAGTGCAGGAAGTCGTCGTTTTTCTTTGCATGAAGATTTCATACGGGACACCTTGTTAAGGGGGTCCAGTTCCCACAATCTAAAAAAAACGTTAATTTTTTTTATTACATTAAAAAATACAACAGATATTTCTGAATAAAATGACACACAAATTTTATTTCTGTCTTTTAAAGAGCCTGCGAAATTTGGAATTTAGTAATTTGACATCTGCGCATCCGACGAGCCCATACAGAAGTGATTCGTGGTGTTTTTACAATAGCGCCATTTTTAACAAAACAAGGCCAGAATCGCACAAAGTGGGTATTAAACCCCCTTTGATCTGCCATCACTGTCAAAATGATGCCAATATTTCAAAGACTAGCTTTAGATTCTTTGTTGGAAAGATGTCGCAAAGGGGAAACTCAAAATCGAAACGAATCGCTTCATAACATTGTTTGGAGCCGTTGCCCTAAAAGCATAAATGCTTCGAAAGTTCGAGTCCAGATTGCTGCAGCCAGAGCCATTATGGACTTCAACAAGGGACTAACGTCTAGTATAAAAGATTTGCTGGAATTCTCGTGTCTTGTAACTGGGAAAACTTCTTTAATGCTATCCAAACGAAAGGACTGTAGACGATTCAGGAAAGCTGCGATGAAGTCAACTATTGCCTTCAAAACCTACAGTAAAAAAGTTCAACTTGCCGAAATTAAATTAAATGAAGCATTAAATGTAAGAAGCAAGGCACAATACCTTCCAGGAGGATTTTAAATAAAATTTAAGTACGTAAAAGTGTTTTTTACCAATTTAAAACTTTAACAACGTTTTTCTCAGTGATGCTTTTTTCGCAATTTTCTTACTTTAAATTGATATAAATGAAAAACTATTTGTCATAATTGTATGAAACTTTCTGCACACATGTTTACCAAATACCTATCTTTAATCTGTCTTCGGCAATTATGTATATGTGTATTTTTTACACTATAATTTTTAAAATGTTTTATGTTGTACTTTTTTGTACTTTAGGGTTAAATATATATTTTTTAAAATTGAATTAAATTAAAAAAAAATTCGACGAAGACAATTTTTAATATTATTGTTACAAGTAATTTAAAACAAAAACTATGTAATTTGACACACAAAATTGTAAGATATATCAATTTTTAATGTAGTCAAGATTTTGCACTTTTTAAAATTTATTTAAAAAATAATTTTTTTAATTTATGAATTAATTAGTGTAATTACACATTAATGTTGAACAACAAAAAAAATTTCAAAACAATTCATTAAAAATTGAAGATTTTAGAATTTTGTGTACACTGGACCCCCTTAATTTAGTTTTTTACGCATAACCCTCGTTTTTCTTACACTTGTTTTTTTACTTCCCCTGTTTCTTTTGTAACCAGACGATATTATATATTTCAAGTACACAATGCATAATTTGTACAAATATATAAATTTTGTTCTTTCCTTTAGAGCATTTGGGGCCGTCGTGGCTCACTGTGTACGCCCCCAAAATCACCCGCTATTTTATTTCTCCTATTATCTCTCTATATTAATAAAAATGTTGCCGCCGCCGCAGGATTGAAAACTTTGTTGTTTAGCTCGATTCTTAGACGGTTTCCCGAGAAAGTACTGATCGGAAAAAAACAAAATTAACATGGTTTGTTCTTCATCGTATTCCCTGGACATTTATTAAGATTTTTTTCCGATGCGGCTATTAGTTTAGGGTTTATTCAGTGTCAAAATTGAAGAAGCGAAATTTCTTCCGCGAGTGAGCAAAACACATACAAATTTTCAGTTTTGAGTCGTGAGTTTTTTTTTAAGAGTACCTCTCAACGTAAATTTTTGCAGCTCGTCGAGTTTTTTTTTAAAATTTCAATTTGGTTCTTGATAATTTTTTTTTTTGAAATTCGGGAACAATCGGGACATATTTGTTACTTTTTTTTAAAACTGCCGTATCTATATCTTATTACTATTAGTTTTTAATTTTTAAAATATCGCAGTATACCTCAGAATGTACTCTTTCTTACGGTACTATTATTTTTGAAATCGGTTAATAATTGAATTGGATACGATCAAAAGTTGGTCAGACCAAATTCGGAATCTTTGCATATTTTCGCTACTTTTTGTTACAACCGTTAACTAAAACTGTCATATCTATATCGTATTACTATTAGTTTTTTATTTTGAAAATATTTTTATTTTAAATTGGGGGCGAAGCCCTCGCTGTGACGTCATGGACCGTAAAGAAATCAGGATAATACAAATTATTCTGATAGTTTCACTCTGCGAAAGGAATGTTGGTTTGCGAAGCAAACCAAATGGGATTGCGTAGCAATCCCCGTGGGTTGGCGAGCGTAAGCGAGTATATAAAAAAGTAGTATAAAAAATAGTATAAAATAGTATACTTGTAGTATAAAAAATATTAAATAAGATCGAAGTGTAGAACGAATACGAACAATTTTTACGATTTTTTATCTTCTGGAATAAAAATAAGGTTTCGTAACATTTTTCGTTTTATTTTTGGTTTTGTTCTGCATCAAGATACTTTTTTTTTTCATCCACCACTAAAATTCTGTTTGTGATGTATTTAATTTTTCAGAAATATATAAAAAACTTTCAAAATTTTTGTTCTCTATAAATTATGTTTAATGAAATAATTTGCATATTTATTTCCGTCATCTGTCAAAAAAAACTGGCTTATTGCATATACAGTAAAGAAATTGGACGCAAATATTATAATTACAACATATTCTTTTGCGCAAAGGTTTTTAACAGGACGGATAACTGAAAAAGATAAGAAGTTTAATTTTGTGTGGTGAAAATTGTAGAGATGTATGTACAAACTGGGGGAGAAGGATATCTTGGAAAAAAAATTATCAAAATTTAATATTCCCCTTTCGCCCGTTCTAATTTTTAGAAGTAGGAATCTGCATTAAATTTTTAAATGTACAGTTTTTGCATGATGAAGTATAGTTTGCATATTATTTACTATCTTTGTATTTTATATAATTATGTATTATAACCTTATGTAATAACTACAAATTATGCACATCTTGCGACGCGTTAATTATATGCGCATTTAAAATGAAACTAGTCTATCTTCTCGTGAATTGTGCTCTGAAAGCAGATAGAAAAAGCCTAAACACCATCCTCGTTGCTGCAAATTCGCGAGTGTGCCCACATTTCTTTAATTCTTCTGGCATTATTGAAGCACGTCCGCAAACAACCAAATAAAACCATTTCTTCTTTAATACCGTGTGATTGGCTTCTGTTTGCACGTGATGGAACTGCCAAGTGTGCAAAAATAGGTAGGATAGTTTTCGTGTCGTTTATATTAACGCCGTAGGTATAGTATTTGTAAATAAATTTAAACTATACACACAACAAATATATTAGTTCCTCTGTCCCACTTGAAAGTAGTTTAAAAATGACGGAACGGCATTTTTTTTTGGCAATAAAGAACAGCGTTTGACCTGCATTATTTTGACCGCGTACAGTTGCCTATTGCATTGTTCGGGCTTCCGAACCTGGTTTTTATTACTTAGGTACGCGTATAGTAATAATCATGGTGTTTTTAATCCTCTTTTGCTGTTCTTTTTCTTGAATTCGATCAATGGGCACTTAAGTGTTCCTTTTCTAGGTTTACCTCGACTCGTGTACGAGCTTTTGGAACTTTTAGCATTTTTCTTAATGAAATTTGTTTTGGGTGAATGGTCCCCCGTATTTTTAGTGCAACCTTTTTATGTGAATCATAAAATAGAAGAGGGCATTACTAAATTTCTCTCGTCTTTTTCTTGTTTGAGGATCTTTTCTTAGATTTTTTTTTTTTACTTGGCTCTCTATTTGGAAGATAGGATCCGGAGGGGTTGCACGAAATTGTTATCGCTTTGTTGATAAAAGTGAATAAAACGAGTAAAATGGAAATATATGTTGTATTAATGTGACGGTGGGCACATTTTGGGCTTCAGATTTGAAATATTTAAAATTTTGTCAATGATTTCAATACAATGTTTTATCTAACTATGCGTATGTCTTTTTTATCTTGCACTTTTTGGAGAGTTATTTTCGTTCTATCTAGTTGGATGTTTTTTCTGTAAACAATTAAATAAATTTTGAAACAAAATACGAAATCATATCCTATTATTTCTGATTTCTCTACGAGATTGGTTTTCGAATTACAGAAAACTTATTAACATTTACTACAGTAAATATTTAGTACAGTAAACATTTACTAATTTGCTATTTTTTTTAAAAGCCCTCTCTGAATTGCCGCATACTGTATATATAGTTTGTGTAGTAGCTCTAAAACCATCTTGGATCGTTAATATTTATCAGACTTCTGACATTAGGGGAAAAGTGTTGGCAAAGTGAAGGAAAGGCAAAAGTGCAAAATATATTTTGAATTGCATGCCAATTGTTCACATCTATTATGTAAAAATTTACACGTATACCACCTATTCTTGCGACCTCAAACAGAATATAGTAGTTCTTCAAGACCACTTTCTTTAAGATTTCAGACTTATTTAATCAACAGTAAATCGGTTAAATTAACATTTGAATTTAAGGTCACTGTGTTTTTGTACAATTAAACGTATTCACAGATATTAAATTAAACTTTTATTGTAGTTTAATCATAATAGGGGCGCAGGCAAAATTTTATATTTTGTATTAAGTACATATTTTAATTGTTATACATTTTGAAAGAACACGATTTGGGAGTAAAAATAAACTAGCTAATTTAATTAAATTGATTATTATGAACCTCAAAAAACAAAAATGAAGTAAAAAATTATTTTTCTCAAACTTTCTTAACGTACTATATTTTTTATTGATTCCAATGGGCAATTTTAGATTGAAATTGGTCTTTTTGCTTTTTGTAGCAAATTTGTCAAATTGCTATGTATTTGTATCTAACGTGGATGCAAAAGTACCTTTTTTTAAACTTTGATTCTGTATGAGGAAATGAAATGAATGAAAGTTTTTAAGCCTAGAAATTACCTTTCATTCTGCACCCTTTTCCGATGCACGCTTCAGCATTAAATTTGATTTAAATATTACATCACTTTAAGTTGCGCCTTGAGAAACGCCGACGCTTGCTTTGGGAAACAGCGTTCACCATCCCTATATGAATCAGCTCTTTTTTATTTTTTAAACCGTTGCCGCCCGATTGATAAAACTCCATACCTGTTCGTTGCGTAAATGAAGCGAACCGTAGCTTGTTGACTAATGATCGCTACACTTGTCTGTCTTTTACCTGCATTTCGGCATATCGCATTTCTGTTTTAATTCTGGTAGTACTGGCATGAAAAATGAGAAAATCGCGTATTTATCGTTACCTCCATGAAACAGTGAGTTGATTGTACTTTTAAATATATACGTTTGTATACGTGATACGTTTATAAACTGCAAATATATTCATTCATTTGAATGAGGTTTTTATTTTGTTTTTGTTTCAGCTGGTTGGGGGAGAATTCGACATGGAACTAAATTTTGTCATACAACAGCCCCAAAATATAGTTCATATGTTAGATTTGTTGGATCACTGCCCGTCCAATTTGCAGGTAAGCATCTCTAATATTAAAATTGTATGAATTTAAATTACACAGAATATTATCTCGTTTCTTTTTCATGTATATATTTTTTAAATATTTCCAAAATAGGCCGAAGTGTGGAGTGTATTTATTGCAATTTTAAGAAAAAGTCTTCGTAATCTGCAAGCATGTACAGATGTTGGGCTTATCAAACATGTTCTTTCTAGATTACCTTGTGTTGAAGAGGTTGTAGCAGGTAAACTTTTTTATTAGAATTCTTAATTTGTAAAATTTAAATTTAATATTACACATCTTTACAAGGGATGTGAAAATGGTGTCAAATCAAAATTTTGAAATTGTATAATGCAATAGTACTTTATTTTTAATGATATTCTCTTTCACTTTACTTTCAGACCTCTTAATTGAAATTTTAGGAGTATTAGCTAGTTATAGTATTACTGTTAGAGAGCTTAAGCTTTTGTCTGGTTGTATGAAAGCAGAAAGTGGGAAATGGGTGAGTATAATTTATATGTAGATGGTCTTGTACCTTACCTGCTTAGTACCTGCTTTTGAACTCTAATTTAGAACATTTTAATATTTTAACTCACTTTATAAAAAATTATGTGATTTCCTATGGAATTTCTTAAATATTGTCTGCAAAATTCAATATGAATGAACTTTGGTGCTTCTATGCTGCTGAAAATGCTTCATAAATTGTTTCTATTTTTTTTTCATCATTTGCCTACATTAAAAATTAAAACAAATTATTCTACTTATTTTTAGTTTGTAATCTACTAATATCAACTCTCTTTAAACATTATATCATCTTTTTATAAGTGCAACAAAGTGTGTTTCTCAAGAAGAAATCTAACTTTATGCAAAGTTTAAAAATGATTCCATGAACTTCACCAGTCTAAAGATCACCACATTGTATATATATATATATATGGTCTAGAAAAGCTAGAAAACTTCCTAAACTAAAAACTAAATTTTCTCCCTATACCCTACGGGTACCTCCAGTTACAGTTAGGGTGGTGATTTTACAACTCGTATCTGGGGTGTTTTGGCACAGTGTTTCATTTGTAAACCAATGGTATTAATATTTGTAAAACTGTAAAACAAGTTGAAAGGAATCTATTAGTAAACATATCTGCAAATTAAATTAAAGATGCATTTTTGTGTGTAAGAATAAATAAAATGCAAAGCTAATTTTTGTATCTCAATTAAAAAATTTTTGTACCTTCGTTCAATATTTTATATAATGCTTTGAAATTTCTCTTCCAGCCAAGGCATTCTGTGAAACTACTATCAGTATTAAGGCAGTTACCACAAAGGCATGGACCTGATACATTCTTTAGCTTTTCAGGCAAAAAGGGTGCTGTAAGTATAAAAAAGATAATATGGCTATTTTTCTGAATAATATTGACTAATTACTGCCAGTATCTTGTAAATGGAAAGATTTGTTACAGAAAAATGTAAGATATGTGCAGTTTCCAACCATAGATTGGAGCACTCATTTAGAAAATATGTTCTTTGATAAGTTTATTGATTTAAATTTAACTTAAAATTACGAGGAGATAAAATGGCTTAATAATTTATTTCCCACCATGATTGCAAATATTTCCAAATCTAATGCTATCCAATATATTTGAGTTAATTTGAAATTGATATAAAGGCATCATTGTTTCAATCTAGAAAAAATAAAAATATTGCTGAATATTTGATTAAAGTCTAAAAATTTTTAAATCAGTTTTTTATAGTGTTGCCAATCAATATAATTTTACAAAGATTTATAAAACCAAAATTGCTTTGTAGCAAATTATAAAACAAATATTGTGGCATTGTCTTGAGAATCTGTAAGATAAGGATAATTTAGAAATTGATTTATAGTGCTATTAGTCATTATTTTATAATTTGAGAAGTTAAGGTTTGTCAATACAGAGTTCTAAATTATTGTATTTCAACATTTAAGAAAAGCCCTTTAAAATTTTTATTAATCCACAATTCAAACAACTATTTTAATCTGAATATGATACTTTCAAATATTGAATGCAACATTGAAAACATTTTGCCACAGTTAATCCCATTTGAAACATTTTGTTCATTACATTTCTTTAATTTCATGTAAGTTTGTGAAACCATCTTTCCTCCTTTCTTGTTGTGTTTTACATTTTTATTATTGTATTAAGTATTACTATATTATTTAAGAACAAGTAAATTATATATTTTTTGTTTATTAAAGGCAATAGCATTACCACCTCTTGCAAGGTGGCCATATCAAAATGGATGGACATTTAGTACATGGTTTAGATTAGATCCTATAAACAGTGTCAACATTGAAAGAGAGAAGCCGTATTTATTTTGGTGAGTTACATTTATCTCAATCACGTCATTGTTTTGATGTATATGTAGTTGTATTATAAAGGTTTTCATTTGCATATTTTACAGCTTCAAAATATCTAGTTGATATCTGGCAATGTAACTACACAAGCCAAAACTATGCATTTTAAATGTTTTGGGACTGAATACTTTGTACAAGTTGAAATGTTTTTACTGTGGAAAATATTTTGGACTAAACTGTAAAGTTTGGGCATGAGGCATTTAGACACAATCAATAATATTGTCTAGGAGGGTTAGTGATAAAATGTAGTGCTACTGTTATTTCTTTGGTGAATCTTTGGTAGGCATTTATGATTCTTCTCTGATTTAGTATCCTTATAATTATCATATAATGGAACAATTTAATTTTATTCCAATAATGTTTATGTTGATATTTATTTAATATCACTTGTGTTTCTGTATCACATAATTCATATTCAATGTATAGTTCCCCAATTACATTTTCATCATGTGCTGTGGCAAACATGAAATACTAATTTGATGATACAGTGAAACCCTGATTTAACATATTTCAAGGGACCAGAAAGAAATAATGTTATATGCGGGATAATGTTAAATTGGTGGTAGGAGAAAAACAAAACATAGGGCATGAAATAAAGACTAATTTAAGTAATATACCTTTTATTTCTTCCTTTACAATAGTTTATTGTTAAAAAAAATCTGTTATTTTGGTTTGGGCATAATCGTACATCAAGAGAAATTGAATTATGTTTCGACTATTCATAAAATCAAAGCATATAAGCACTTCTATCAAATTAACAGGTTTGTTTGTTTATGGCACTATGTCGAGTAGCAGTCAAGCTGCACCAAGCCTGAATGGTTTCCATTGCAGACGGAATTTTATCACTTTCATCAGCTTCCTCTTTTGAACTATGTGATTCTAAGTCTATTAAATCACATAAATTCAGAATCTGTGATGTCACAACGTTTGTATCACAAGCTAGATAATCCTCAAACTCTATAATCTAAGGTATAATCCGACCTGCAAAAAACTGCCTTTTTCAAAGGAACTTGAGATGCATTTTCTCCCTACTCTCTCCCACAATGAGAAAATCATGAAGAGCTTCTAGCACATTTATTGACTTTCTTCTGTCTCCAGATTCTATATTAAGACATTTATTCACCAGCTGGTTTCGATAGTTAACTTTAAATGATGATTGTGTGATCCCAAATCACAAAGTTAAACTTTGCTTGTGCAATTTGGCAGAAAAAAAAATCCTACTACGTTTTTAAACTTTAAATGCCCAAATGGGCTGTGCATTTATCAACCAACAAAAATACCGTATTCTGTAGGAAAGGCCTTCAATTTCTTTGAAACACCTTGTTTTTTTTTCCTTCGATTTTCCAATAATTAATGGTGTTAACTTTTCAGTCCTGAGTTTCAGTCTTTTGTTTACCACCATGACAGTTCTAACGCTTTACTGTAAAAGTCTTCCCATGAAGAAGATTGTAAAATAAACCAGTCTCATCATCATTAAATATGTTTTTAAGAGCATATTTATTTATCTTGAACAGCCTCATCATCACCCCCAGCAGACTCTCCAAATTGAAATTTATGTGAATTGGCGAGATGTCAGTGTAATGTTGAATTGAGGTGGGATTCAGTCTTAAAATTGTTTTTTCTCTTTAATGTTTTCAGTATCAGCACGGACACGAAAAAACTGTCACTGGCAATGCTGTGCTAGCCTGCTGATATCTGACTATTTTAATAAAATCGCTTTGAGTTCTCCACACTAAGAAAACGTTAAATGCAAGAAATATTTCAAATTGATGAGGTTAAATACATAATTTTTTAATATTGATAGCATAGGAAATTATTTTGAACCAACAAAAAAGGCCGTTTTGTGCGGAAATTCAGTAAATGTGGGTTACGTTAAATCGGGGTTTCACTGTATTTACAATTCCTTTCTTGAGAACACTCGTTACATTTTTTTTCAGTAACTGGTGTTAGTAGTTTATATGCATTGTTTTATTTAATATAACAAATTCAACTTATTCCAAAAGTCTCAAAACATTGTAAAATGTTGGAAAAGGTTTTGTTTTTTATTTTTAAAAGTCAAAGTATTTTTTGGAACTTTCCTATGCAATTAAGTATATAGAACAAATAGTTTCAGCTGCAAAGGTATAGGTAATTGTTAAGGATTTTAAAATATTCAAATATTCTAGTTTGAATCTTATATATCGCAATTAGTGATATCTGTCTTAGATTCCTGTATAAAACTCGCTGAATTCAATTGTAAAATTGGAAAGATTTAGTTTCTGATAAATGTCTAAAACTATATTTTTGTGCAGAAAATAATTATTTTGTAAAGCATATTCAGGCATGGATTTTCTGAAACAACTAACTTTTTAAACTTTAACAGTTTTATTCTCATTTGAGTAAAGTTTTCTCTGCTGTTTAAAATATTTGAAAATTGATTGCAGTTTAATTGTTTTCATTTTCATTTTTCCTTTCAAAAAAATGTTTGCAGGGCTCAGTTTCCATTTAAAGCTGAGTTTCATCAGTTTTCAAACAGGATTTTTTTTAATATTCTTTTTCTGTTTTTACACTAGTCTAACATGTTTGATGGATAACATAAAAAATTAATATTACTTTGTTATTTTATTATATTTTAAGCACATGTTTCTTCAATTTCAGTTTTCGTACATCTAAAGGCGTAGGCTATTCTGCACATTTTGTAGGAAATTGTCTTGTTTTCACATCCATGAAAGTGAAAGGGAAAGGTTATCAACATTGTGTAAAATATGAATTTCAACCACGAAAGGTAAACATTAAACCGATAAAATTATATAGAATATAAAAATCCGATTTTATATATATCTATAATATTAATTAAATTAGCAATATATTTGATTTGTATTTTAAATCCTGTATCTAATATTTATGGAATGTTTTTCAGTGGTATATGATAGCTATTGTATATATCTATAATCGCTGGAGCAAGAGTGAAATCAAATGTTTTGTAAATGGTCAGTTGGCGTCAACTACTGAAATGAGCTGGCTTGTAAATAATAATGAGGTATGTGTGAACTTTTAATCTTTTTTTAGTGAACATACCTATATTATGTCAAAATGAAAATCAAAATTGATGTTGGCTTTTATCTTGCAAACCAATTCAAAATTGGTGAATTTAAATAAGTAGATTTATCACCATTTGAACTGAATACATACAGTAGAACTTTACTTATCCGGATCAATTATGACCAGACCCCATCCGGATAATTCCCAAAATAAGATTATTTTTTGGTAAAAAAACGAATCTTGCATTAGTATGTAATGTAATGTAATTTAATGTTGTTGTTGTTGTCGTGCAGGCCATATATGGCCTAATTGGGGGTGCCATTTTGCCCAGAGGGTTGGACTTCTTCATACATGACACATCCGTTTTACTGGAAGGTCCCTTTCACACATCCATTCACTCACACATATCGTAATTTAGATCCCAATCAGAGGCCGATAAGCCCCTGATCAGGTACCCCCAGAGGTATTGATTTGGTATGGGAACATGGGGGACTTTGTGACCCCGACCTATTTAACATGCCCCAGCCACCATTAGCGAACACGATGGTCTTTAGCCAGGTCCAAGCGCCGATCTCACAACCATCAGAATGTAATTCAATGACTGTAAAAATAATTTTGTTTACATTTTGTACATACTGTATTAAAAAGTATCATTGCTGGAACATATGGATAAAAATCGGTTGTTTCGATGTCTTCACTTGTTTCCGTGCAGCCGAGTCTCGTATGCGCTGTAGATGGTCACACTCAGGCAGCCAGCCGCTCCATCCATTTTAGCGCTGTGTCAAGGCACTCAAACGCCTTACTAGCTGATGGTCCCGCATCTTGTTTCAGTAAAATGCCATTGTCGCTGACATCGTTTTCCGGATCACCATTTAATTCTCTCACATTTTGAATGAGTTTATCGTCACTGAGAATTCACAATCCAGGGTCTGAAGAATCACACTACTCACCTATGTCCTCTGCAATGCATTCGGAACATCCAGGAATTTTCACTATGATGTTTCTTACGTCCTCAACTGACACTTCGTCCTCTTTGTTTTTATCATTCACCGATAAGAAGCTTTTAAAATCCGATTTTTGCTTCTTTCTTTTTTTCTTAAAGCAATCCATATATTTGGCGATCCAGATAACTGGAGTCCAGGTAATTGGAGTTCTACTGTAATTGCAGTAAAATCGAAACCTGTGAAAGCTTTCGACAAAATGAATCTAAATTATCTAACGCACCAAAAACTGCTAGATGTTGATTACACTCACTGGTACTGTTCTGTTGAGGGTTGTTTCTTATTTTATATTTATTACTAGCTGTACCCACATGGTGTTGCCCATGACAGCTTTCTTGTCATGTCCTTACTGATACTGAAAACATTAAAAGAAAAAAATGATTTTACAAGAACGAGTCCACTCTCCACCCGGCATGACATGTGCATGTCGCCTCATTCCTTGCATGTCACTGATCCTTGCTTGCAAAGCTTCATGTTACATGGATTCAGTTTCTCTTTGTTTTCTTTCTGTTTCCTTGCTGTCTTGTTTCTCTTTTTGGACTGCATTCAGCTTCTCTTAGTGAGCAGGGACAAAGCCCTTGCTGCGATGTCATGGACTGGAAAGTAAAATCAGGATTATATGAATTATTAAGATAGTTTCACCATTTCAAGCGATTGACTCTGTAAAAGTAGTTTTGGTTTGTGAGGCAAACCAAAGGTTTGTTTAGGTAGTTTAGGTATCTGCAGAAAGAGTGTTGGTTTGCGAAGCAAACCAATTGGGATTACGTGCGTAGGCGAGTGGAGGGGGGGGGCGTAGGTTTCGCTGTCACTGGAGATTGACTCTGCGAAAGGAGTGTTGGTTTACAAAGCCCTCAGGGGGGGGGGGGTGCAAGCAGTTGGCGGAGCCCCCTTGTTTATGAAAAAATTATTATTTGTATTGGGTCATCCGGAAATTTCTGCGGTTTTTTTATGATTCCTTCTAACGAAGCAGTACAAAAACAAGAAATTATTTTTGAATCGCTTAAGAACCATTTTGTTGTATAACTTTTTGCCATCTTTCCGGCAGCTAAAAAATTCTTTAAAAAAATCATTAGGATTACTTGTAAAGAAGTTATCAAGGTGCTGTTTTGAGTCTCCAAACAATTGAACTCTAGGCCCTTCAGAGAATTTTCAAGTGACCTGTAGAGGTGAAAATTTGAGAGACAAGATCTGGTGAATATGGGGGGGGGACACAAAACATCTTAGATGTACTCAATAAGCCTTTGTCTCACATTCAGCGAATTGTGGGGCCGTGCATTATCTTGCGGCCGCTTTGCTTCGATTTCTACTTTTAATACTGCCATTTGAGAACTGTTTTTTTCCCCGAATTTACTGTCTGATTTTGTGGCACCAATTCAATAATGAATAATTCCTTTGTAGTCCCACCTTAAACAAATCATTACAGAGATAATTTACTGAGGATGATCGTCCAGAGCGCTATCATCTTCGAGGCTTAAATTTTCACGCCTAAATTTACCAAACCTCCTTCGAATTGCGTCATCAGAAACAGCACTTTGTCCATATACAGCACACATTTTATGAGTAGTCTGACTAGCAGTTTTTCCTTTCTTAAAATAAAAGATCATAATATGACGGAAATGAATTTCCTGGTTCTCCAATCTTAGTACTGCAGAGAAACAAATATTATGACACAGCACAAACTAGAATTATGCAGTGAAAGCAGAAATGACCAAATACAAACATCTTCTCCAATCAAGGTCACTTCTTGTCAGCGGTAGCATAATAATAACAAAGTGCACTTCAATTTGAAAAACTGCAGAACTTTCCTGACAACCCAATAAATAGTCTCAATTTTTACAAAGTATGAAAATATACATAAATTGAAATCAAATATGCCTAATTTTCACATTTTCTTAGCTTTGACAAGTATTTTAAAGTTATATTCCAAGCAGATGCAAAAGGTTATTTTCATAATATTCAAGAAAATGAAACTCTTTTCACTGAACAGCATATAATAAGTGTAATAGCATCCCCCTGAATATGCCAATTGAGTGGAATTTTCAGTTTGGAATAAAATAAATAATCATAATCATTAAAATAATTTTCTCGCTTCCATCTAATCTATTTTGTTAACATACTCAATTATAAAATGAATGAATTAACTCTTTCACATTCTGAATTTCAATTCCAGAACTATAGAATAGTTAGTTATGCTATCAGTGTAAAGAATTCCCAGGGATCAGTGCTTAAAATATCCCTCCTAATTTAAATAAAAATTACCCAGCATATATTACACAAAACAAATTTAAGATATTAGAATTCTCAATTATAAAGATTTATGTGAAAAGTTGGAATGCTTTTGTAATACTGTTTTCACTGTGACTGAGTGTCTTAATTTTTTATAAACTACTTAACCTATTTGATATAGTTCTTTCTTCACTTATTCAAATAAAATAACATGCATCTTGTTCATGGTTATTTCATCTTCAATATTAATAAACTTTGTACAAAAGGTAAATGAAACTTAAGTTTAGTTCTAAATCAATGATTTTTTTTTATGAAAATCATGATTTAAGTTAGCATACCCTGAATACTGGGACCAATTATTCTTTAAAAAAGTGAGAAAGGATTAAGAAGTATGGAAAATTACCATTATAAATCAAAAAATAATTTGTTTGTATTTGTGAAATAAATGCTAATTTGTTTGCTTTTCTAAAACATAATCTGTTCGTTTAGCCTTTTGACAAATGTTACATTGGTGCTGCTCCAGAACTTGAGGAAGAACATGTATTTTGTGGACAGATGTCTGCTATGTACCTATTTAGTGAAGCTCTTACAACTCATCAGATTTGTGCCATCCATAGGTTAGGTCCAGGATATCAGGTAGTTATTAGACCAATGTTTTAAATGTATACCTTTTTTTGTTATTTTTCACTTGATATTTGTTCTATCCAAACTAAATTGAGTTTTATATCTGATGTTAAATTCATGTAAAATCCAGAAATTCAGGTCAAAGCATCTTTAAATATGGTTTTACACAGTTGATTGTATCCTGGTACTCTGGTTATTTATGTTTATACATGTGCATCAATAACATTTAAGCTATTTATTGTGCTTTTGAATTTAAAATGAGTTATTTAATATCATGAGTTTACATGAGTACACGAGTTTATCAATACCATAAGTAATTTTAAATAATGCTTTTCTATTATATTTACAGAGTCAGTTCAGATTTGATGGTGAAGCTAGCTCAACTTTGCCTGAAAACTTGAAAAGGGTACATTTCTTTTCTATAAAAAATATTTGTATAAAGTTTTTCTAGACATTTTGTTTTGAATTAAATTTTTTATGTTTATTTCTCAAATGGTGAAACCTTTTTTAAATTTTCACTAAGAATCTTTTTCCAAGGGTTGTATGATTGGATATGAACTATATTTTTTACCATATCATATATTTGCCATTGCTAAAACAATTTTATTTATTTGGCAATTGAGAATTAGGCTTTAAATTGGGTTATTTCTAGTTTTAAAGCAATTAGTCTTATTTATGGATGCTAGTTATACTCATGTTTTACTTTAAAATTAAGTATAATTCTGTATCTTGGTAGAAAAAGGGTTAATGTCATACTTTGCTGATATTGAATTATGTACTCCTCTACAATAGCTAGGCTACGTACTGGACATTTCAAAGGCATGAAGATTTCACGAACTAATATAAAATCCTATCCCATCTGCAGGTACTGTCCCCAATCGCAACTAACTCCAGATCATGTTTTCGACTGCCAAGCCATTATTGGTTCCGTCTTTCAACTTGGAGCACCCCCAATCGAAATTCTCCATAGCCTTCGAGCTCCAGAACTTGCAGATCTTGTCACCAAGGCTTTTGGAGGACTCTAAACTTTTGTACTAGTACTGTATGCATAGACACGACAACAACAACAACAACATTGAATTATGTCCATGTTGTTGTTTCTTATGCCTACACTGGCAGACCAAAGGATTGCCAGGCCCGTCGAAGGCGGCAAGAGGCGAGGGGGTGCAGCTTTCATGCAAGTGAGCCCCATTGGGAGGAAGTCCAACTTAGCTCGAATTTTTTAGCCAACAGATGGCATCACATCGACATGTCTCGTTTTTACGGAGAGGTCACATTTTCATGACATTCAATCTATAATTATAGCATGTTTTGTGGCATAATTTTTGTTTCACTGCAGTGCTTAGAATGGAGAACCAGAAAATTCATTTTCGTTTTAATATGCTCTTTTATTTTAAGAAAGGAAAAAGGCTAGTCAATACTGCTCGTAAAATGTTTGCTGTATATGGACATAGTGCTGTTTCTGAGGCCACAGTTTGAAGGCGGTTTGATAAATTTTAGCGTGGAAATTTCAGCCTTGAAGTTGATGCCCACTTAACATCTCAAAAAAGTAATGCTTTCTGTATGGTGGAACTACAAAGGAATTGTTTATTATGAATTGTTGTCACAAAATCAGACAATAAATTCGGAAAAATACTATTTTCAAATCACAGTATTAAAAGCAGAAATCGAAGCAGAGGCCAGAACTGACCAATCGCCGAGGTGTCTTCCAGCATGACAATGCTCGGCCCCACATTTCGCTGAATGTCAGACAAAGACTTATTGAGTATGGCTGGGTTGTTTTGTGTCACCCTCCCATATTTATCAGACTTGTCCCTCAGATTAACACCTCTTCAGGTCACTTCGAAATCTTAAACGGTCTGGAGTTCAATTCTTTGGAGACTGTCAAGCAGAACGTTGATAACATCTTTACAAATAAGCCTGCAGCGGACAGTAACCACTCAACTCCAGAGTGTGGAACTGAAGTTAACTCATCCACTGTTGTGTTCCAGCTCTTCACTTTGCATTTTAACCTTGTCCATGCTGTGTCTGCTACAACTCTTTTGTAACTCAACCTAAAACCTTCTGATCTTTATTTATTAAATTAATAATTGTTAAACTTAACCTGTTCATGTTTCCTGAATACGTAGAACGCATTATGGGGTGACCCGGACGTGATGGTAGACAACCAAGTCCAGGTGAACATGGTCGAATCTTTGAGAAGGTTCAATGAAAGTTGATAGAGGTGATTTGGTGTGGCAGTGGATCTTTGATTTCTGGTAGGCTAAACAGTGTTTTGCCAATTTGGCAGAATCAGAGGACATCGAAGGCCACACGAAACGACTCTTCAACAAGTGAGTGATTCGGCGTGTACCTGGGTGAGCCAAGTTGTGTAGAGCCGAGTACACACTCTGACGGTGCTCCTTAGGAATGTATGTCCGTGCCACACCAGTTGAGAAATCGCACGTGATGTCAAAGTCACAGTCCGGCAGCGTTACTCTCTTCAGCTGCAGGGCCGCTCCTGATGTCAGCAGCGTGTTAAGTTCAGGGTCCGACAGTTGGGCTTCAGCGATGGCTTGGTATTTGATGGAACTTGGCATAGTTATGCTTGATATCCTAGACATGACATCAGCAGCTATATGCCTGGGCCCTGGGACATGCTGGATACTCGTAGTGAATTGGGACAGGAAATCGAGTTGGCGTGATTGACGAGGAGAACATTTATCACTTCTCTGTCGAAAGGCGAAGGTCAGGGGCTTGTGGTTAGTGAAATTCACAACCTTCCAATTTGTGTCGAAAATGCTTGACACTAGCAAATGCGACCAAAAGTTCTCTGTCGTATGCACTGTAGGAGAGTGCAGCTGAGGTCAATTTCCTGGAAAAGAATCCCAGTGGCTGAAGTTCCGAGTGGATTATTTGGTGCAGGGCTCCTCCAATTGAAGTCTGATGCATCCACATGCAAAGCAAGTGGAGCTGAGGGTGCTGGATGAGCTAAAAGTGTCGCCTCGGCAAGTGCTTTCTTGCAATTTTTGAATGCTTCAATAGCCTGAGAAGTCCAAGTGATTTGTCGAGCATCTCTTTTTCCGCGAGAACCTTTCAGGAAGTCGTGCAATAGGCGTTGATGCTCCGCAGCGTTGGGTACGAAGCACCTGTAGAAATTGGTGAAACCGAGAAATTTTCAGAAGGCAGTGACAGTCTCAGGCAGCTTATATTGGAGTACTGCACTCACTTTTTCTGGAAGAGGTTTCAGACCTTAGGGTGTGACGAGGTGTCCCAGGAACATTAGCTCGGCTACACCAAACTTGCATTTGGAGATGTTCAGCTTGAGACCGTGGGATTTCAGTCGTTGAAAGATGATCTGCAAGTGCTCCTAGTGTTCCTCATGGCTATCAGAAAAGCAGAGGATGTCATCTAAGTAGACGTAGCAGAAAGGTAATCCTCTCAGAACCTCATGCAAGAACCGCATAAAGGTCTGTGGGGCATTCACTGACCCGAAGCATAGACGAGTATTATTCATACAACCCCCAAGGTGTGGTAACAGCAGTCTTAGGAATGTCCTCTTCAGCAATCGGGATCTGGTGGAATGCTTTAAAGATGTCCAGCTTTGAAAAGCCATATTTCCTGTGTAGGGCATGGGCGAAGTCGTGCAAGTGTGGTATGGGGTAGCTGTCGAACTCTGTCACTGCATTGAGGCGCCTGTAGTCTCCTACTGGACGTACGGTGGAATCCTGTTTGGGGACTACATGTAGGCTCTTTAATGGACGAATGATGCCCTGTGCAATGAGGAATTCGAATTCTGCTTTTACTGCGTCATGCACCTTAGGATGTAGTCGCCTGGGCCATGATGTGATTGGTGGACCTTTGGTTTGGATATGATGGACTGTGTTGTGAGGAGTTGATCCTCCAAGTGCAGTAGGATTCGTAATCTCCGGGAGAGGCAAGAACTACTCGTACAGGACGTACTGTACGCTTCCCAGCCAAGTATCGTTGACACTGGGAGGGGAGTATGCAGCAGACAGTAACCACTCAACTCCAGAGTGTGGAACTGAAGTGAACTCATCCACTGTTGTGTTCCAGCTCTTCACTTTGCATTTTAACCTTGTCCGTGCTGTGTCTGCTACAACTCTTTTGTAACTCAACCTAAAACCTTCTGATCTTTATTTATTAAATTAATAATTGTTAAACTTAACCTGTCCATGTTTCCTGAATACGTAGAACGCATTAAGCCTAATGATTTTTTTTGAAGGAATTTTTCTACTACCAGAAAGATGGCAAAAAGTCATAGAACAAAAATGGGGCCTATGTGATGAAATAAAATTTCCATGTTTTTGTACTGCTTCGTTGGTAGTTGTCTTAAAAAACATGCAGAATTTTCCAGATAACCCAATATTACTGTAAATATACGAGAACGCTGTTCATTTTCACATTGCCTTATTTTGGATTTTAACTGTTTTTGTTGGGTAGAGCATAATTTTACGCTTGGTGCAGCGTGACTGCTACTTGACATAGTACCATAAACTAACCAACCTGTTAATTAAATAGAAGTGCCTATATGCTTTGATTTTATGAATAGTCGAAACCTAATTCAATTTTGCAGCAATTAATGCATGTGGTTATTTAGCCATTTAATATGTAAGGTAAAACCAATAATGCACTTAAATTTTGTGATGTGTACTGGGTTAAATTGTGAAGTTCATAAAATACGGAACTTTCGAAATATCTATGCCTTTAGAAATGTAATAAAATACGATACCTATATGTGGTGGTTTTCTTTGTAGGTATTATATGATGGTAAACTTTCAAGTGCCATAGTCTTCATGTATAATCCAGTAGCTACTGATAGCCAGTTGTGTCTGCAAGCTGCTCCTAAAGGAAACATTTCCTTTTTTGTCCATACACCTCATGCACTGATGTTGCAAGTATGAATGGAATTAAAAAAAATTTTTAACTTAATTTTTTTACACACTTTATTTTGTAACTTTATCATAATTCTTATTCCTTGTTTACAGGATGTTAAAGCCATAACTACATATTCCATCCACAGTACTTTAAATTCAATTGGAGGGATACAGGTAAAAATAATTTATATTTTTCGCTTAGAGCTTGACATTTTTGTGTTAACAGTTTAAATTTTAAAACGGCAAATAAAAAAAGGTATAGCTAAATATTGATTTTCTTGAATTTTTTTTAGTGCTTAAAAGTTTTAATTCATAAAACTTGGTGTAGTAGCTTATGATAAAATTAGGCTAATTGATTAAGTTATAATTGAATATCTTCTATTAAACTTGTCTCAAATCTTTATTTTTACAGGTATTGTTCCCATTACTGGGACAACTGGATATTCCCACTGGCATTTCTCTACCAAAAAGTCATGAGAAAAAGCCAACAACATGGTATTTACTATTTCTTCTAGTGCCTAATGAAGTTATTTAATAATTTCTATTGTCAAATTGAATATCTAAATCTACTAAATCTGATTCACCAATTTTTATTTGACTTCTGTTTATTTTCTTCTTTTTAAGTTAATATACTGTATTCAATATTCAATTTTATACTTAATAGAAAAATCGCGAAGTTTAAAATTTTTGCTAAAAATGTTTATGTTTATGGAATAATTTAAAGTTTAAATTTTTAAAAGTATTTTCAACTTCAGTTTGCAAAAAAGCATTTATACTCAAATCCTAGATCAAAAGGTGTTTATATGTAATGGTCTGTAAAAACCAAGATAAACGTACTAAGTTATAGAAATATGGTTTATTAATTTGAATCATAAAATTCACGATGCGAAGCTATATTGAATTGTTAAAAATATTTAAAGAAATACAATGTTTTTTAGAAGTGAAAGTTTAAATTTTTTCCTACAGTGCTACATTGATTGGTTTTGTTTGTGATTTGGTGGAGAATTCTCCTACCGTCCAGCAGCACATGATCCAGAACAAGGCTTTTCTGGTCATTAGCTACTTACTACAAAAGGCAAGTTCTGATGATTAAATGTAATTTGATCTGGATGTATGAGTATAATTCATTATGTTTCAAATTAAGTAATCATTTTTTCGATTATATAGGCATCTAGAGATCACATAACAGAAGAAGTATTGTTATCATTTTTAAACCTCACGAAGTATTTGGTCACAGTTAACAATAGCAATAGCGAGCTACTGTTGAAGCAATTACTTGACCACATCTTATTCAATCCGGCCCTTTGGATTTATACTCCTACTGTTGTAAGTTCAGTTTCTGTATTTTAAATTGCTATTTTGTGCTTAATAAATATGAATATTTAGTTTCTCTCAGTATTAAAAAAAAGTTTTAATACCAAGTTAACCACTGCTGCCGCAGGATTGAAAACAAGCTTTCTTTGTTTAATTCTTTGACGGTTTCCCGAGAAAGTATTGATAAGAAACTAACGAAACTAACATGGTTTGTTCAAAATTGTACAGGGAAGAAGATGAAAAAGACTTTTTTCCGATGCGGCTATTAGTTTAGGGTGCATTAAGTGTTAAAGTAAAAAAAAGCGAAATTTCTAATGCAAGTGAGCAAAAAACGTACAAATTTTCAGTTTTCAGCCGAGATTTTTTTTAGAGTACCTCTAAGTGTGAATTTTTGCACAATGCTGAGTTTTTTCAGAAGTTTCAAATTGGTTCTTGATAATATTTTTTTTAATTTAGAAAAAAATCGAGACATTTTCGTTATTATTTTTTTAACTGTCATATCTATATCTTATTACTATTAGTTTTAAAATTAAAAAAAATCGCAGGAAACTTTAGAATGTACTCTTTTTTTAAAAATGGGTTCATAAATAAATTCGATGCGATTAAAAGTATAATTTCTCGATAGTGTACAAATTGTTCTTCGCGCAGACGCACGGAAATTCAACGTTAAACGGCCTTCATGAAACCGAGGCTCACTGGAATGAAAACCTTGATGGAATTCGTGATGGGTGGAGGTTTTGCTGTCGCAGGAGATTGACTCTGCAATAGGATTGTTGGTTTATGAAGCAAACCAAATGGAATTGCCTAGCAATCCCTGGGGGTAGGCGAGTAGGGGGCAGAGGTTTCGCCGTCGCAGGAGATTGACTCTGCGAAAGGAGTGTTGGTTTGCATAGCAATCCCCTGGGGTTGGCGAGCAGGGGGCATACTATTTATTTGTCATATCTTTTTATGTATTTAAATAATCTAAAGTTCTGTATTATTTAGGTTTTATGATTAAAGTTAAAATATGATTATATACTTGTATAGTATTTTATTCAGACCTCTTTATATATATTTTATTTTTCTCTTTAAATTTATAGGTCCAAACAAAGCTCTTTACATACCTTGCAACAGATTTTTTGGCTGATACACAAATATACAGCAATGTACGTCGCATCAGCACTGTACTACAGACTATGCACACTTTGAAGTATTATTATTGGGTAGTTAATCCAAGGAATAAAAGCGGCATTACTCCTAAAGGAATTGGTATGTATTTTTTAAAAATTAGCCCATTTTTGCATGGATTTAGTATACACAGTTGTGATACTATAAGTTAAACCATTTCAATTCTTATTTATCCATTTTTAATTACTTGAATGTTTTGCTTTCAGATGTTTCCAAACTTTTATTTAGCTAGAAGTATGCACTTGGTTTATTTATACCTACACTAAATTTATTGCTTATGCTGTTTCATTCATAAGCTCATAGGAAATCTCTAAATGGGAATGTATGTCATTGCATGAATTTTTCTTTTAAAATTATGATGCTTTAAAATATGAAAAAAAAAACCAAACCAATTTCCTAGTAATTTTAATTAAACGATCACATTTTATGAAAAAGTTCTGTTTCTGTTCCTCTTGAATGTTTATTGAATAAGGTTCTGTACTTGATATGAATTTTGATGATCAAAGAAATGCATGAGAATATCAATAACTCAGATTGCAAGACTTATTAGTGCACAATTTGTTCTCGTTAGAAAACATTTTTATTGCTGATTAACTTTTAAAATGATTGTTTATTTTCTGTTTATTTTGAGTGGATATGTTTAATATTTTACAAATACAATTGTCTTTACTTCTAGATGGCCCCCGTCCTAATCAAAATGATATAATGTCCATTCGAGCATACATTTTGTTATTTTTGAAGCAACTAATTTTAAAAGGAAATGGAGTCAAAGAAGATGAATTACAGAGCATATTGAATTATTTGACTACCGTCCATGAGGTATAAATGCAATACATTTTCTTGTCCTAAAAGTCTAAAGTTTTAAAATTCTTTTAATATCGGAACTGTTTATTTACTGCTTATCCTTAGTTTTACTTGTATGTTTGTGCTATATAAGCTAAAACTGATTACACTTATAATATGCTTATTTTAGTTTACAAATGTGGTTTGACATTGAGCAATTGTGTTACAGCAATCCTTTTCTTACTCTTATTTTACACATTCAAATATAAGGGTAGGTATGTAGTTAAACAATTATGAGTTTATATGATTATTTCAATTGGAGTTGCAAATATGCCATAATTACTACTGCTTTTAGCTTTGATAAAAGGCATGAATTGTTTTGAGTTATTTTTTGGCAGTAGTGTAGTTTAACATTGATAACTGGGGATGTCAAGGGGGGATCAAAAGAAAAAACTTAAAAGTCAATTCCATTCACCATTGTTTCTTTTCCACAAAGACAATGAAATACTAAGTGCATTTAGTCCTAAGTTAAAGAAGAGACCAAAAGGCACTATTGCATCCAATCTTTACAACTCCAAATGGATGATCCGAACGCCATCTCGGAGCTTGAGGAAGTCTTTTTCAAAGATGGGGAAATTAGGAGAGAATGATAGACCACGTGCAAGTATCAAACACGCATGTTAAGTTTTACTGAATGCTAGCCTTAGCCGGATGCATGTGGAAAAGGGGAGTTTCTGTGCTTGAGGTACCCATTGTACATGACAAACACCATTAACCAATCACAGTAAGAAACCATTAGGAGCTAAAATGATCAAGCATCTGCATTCACTGTGTGGCTGGCTTCTTGCAGTGAATATCAAGGATGTCAATAAATTGTTCAGTTTTCACTCAGATTCGCCATTTTTGTCAGTTGGTTATAGAATTTTTCTGAATAGAAATTTTTTTTATCAGGAGATGCCTGACTTCTGAAGTCACCTGGACACCGTACAATACTTTTCTAATGTTAAGTCAGAAGATGCAATATGATCAGAGTGATTAATTATTCCCTAACATACTTTTTAAAAGCCAAAGGCAGTATGTGGCTATTTTGGTGAAACTATGTGCCTACTATCATTCAGGACCACAGAAAATAAATATATGTTAAAAATTCATGTAATTTCATTCGTAAAATCATTTATGTAATTAAAAAGTATATTATACTTCAGTTAATCAGCCTTCCTTCACTTTTCTAAGTAAGTCCTTTTGTGGCAAAAAAGGGCTTACTTAGTACCACTTTCTCCACCTTACCCAGTAAAGGTTTATCTGAATAACTATTCAAAATGATAACTACACAAGTTCAATAAAGAATTGGTACGCGTTTCTAAAACAATTAATTTAGCTTATCTTTGATGCTGTAAGTATCAGTTTACTGTGATTGTATTTACTCATCTTGGGAAGCTGGTTCTTTTCTTACTATTAAATTTCTTTCTGTCAATTGGGTAAATTCTACAAGTGTGTCTTACATTTTCTGGAAGGTGTAGCAGTCTGTAGAAGCTTTATATCAGCTTCCTGTTTAATACTTCCTTTTTAAGTTATAAAAGACACAAGCTTGTGTAGAGCATTTAATGACTACCAATCAGAGAATAATAGAATTGAATAATGAAACAATAGAACTGAGATATGTGATATCAAGTCTTTTAATGCTACATATACCAATTGCCTCTAATGCATACAAGTCTAGGGTAAATGAAGTTGCTGTTCTCCAATTAATTTACCTACAAAACCTAGTACAAGCTGATCTAAAAAAAATACTGTTCTGGTCACCATAATATTGCAGTTTCTTAATCCGTTGACCAACTACTACTGGTCATGTATTGACTGATGCAACAGGATAAGCTTCTGTTACATGCATTATTTTCCTGTGAAACAATATACACTTTAATTTTGACTCTGAGAATTGTGAGTCTAAATGTGTCATCTGCAATAGCATGTTTTAGAATAGCTTCCCTTTGAGCTTCTGTAATGGTATGAGGTTGAAGTTTATAACAGATGTGTAATTAAATCTGATGCCATAACTTTTATACTTCCAGATTTAAAAAATGGCCATAGTGACTAACCAAACCATATTTGTACATGTTACCAACAATGTAAGCCAAAGCATACTTTTTTAACTTACAAAATAGCATGCACAAAAAGCACAAGTTTGAACCTTAAAAGACTAGGTTGATTTTTAATCAGTTTGTATCAGTAAACTGAGTATATGGAACCAAAAATCAACATTTGAGTAACTATCTTTAAGGAGATGAGAGATTTCACTTTAAAATTTTAAAATGCGTCATTTTTAAGATTTCTGCTTAAATATGTTTTGAAATCTGTTTCATGTTTGTTCTTAATGTTTTAGGATGAAAATCTTCACGATGTTCTTCAAATGTTAATGTCGCTAATGTCTGAACATCCAGCCTCTATGGTACCAGCCTTTGACATCAAAAATGGAATTAGGTATTTTTCTCTTTTTCTACTACTATTAATTTTTTATTTGTTTCAAGAACTTAGATATGTTTGAAGGTTGGATAGAAATTAAATTCAAACTATTTCTTTTCTAATTCTGCTGTCATACATGTTTTAAAAGATGGAGATTCAAATCAATCCTTTGTTTATTTGCATTGTGTCCTTGTGTTTTGTCTTTATGTAGATTGAAAAGTTTCTAAAAATTTATCTTTTAATCCACCTAGAAGCTAATTTTACTCCTCATCCTAATATTTACCTTTTAATGTAAAATGTAAAGGTTTTGAAATACCATAATTATCTTACTTTTAATTTGTTTCAGCTATGTATTAAAATGATTTAATATTCTTGTGTTTGGTTTAGTACTAAAGATTGAAGCATTCAGTTGATAGTTTTTGAATCTACAATAAAAAAAATGAAAATGTGTGTCCTTTTTGTCTGTAATCCTACAATATCTGTCGCATTAATTTTACCATTGTGATACAAATTCAATTTTACTTTTTGATTCTAATTAATAATTGAATTGCTTATATTTACAACTACATCCCATTCTTAGTTCTAACTCTGTAGCTGGTTTATAAACCGATTCCTCTCAAAACCATCCCAAGCTTCTTTATGTAATCAAAAAGAGATTTGTGATTCTTTTTGTCATCTTTGTTCGAAACATTTAAATGTGGTGTTTTGTATCCACAGTGAAGCATTCCATATTTATCTTCCTCATGTTACATATTTAACTTATCTTAATCTGACAAATAAAACCCTCTTCTGGATATCTTCTATTTCTTTTCCCTCCCTCACAAACTGTGCTGGCTGTGTAGGTATATGCATAAATATATTTTTAGATAAGCAACTATATCCATAAATCAATTTTTTATGATTTTCATATACTTTTATTCTAGTAAATCTTTATCTGAATTAAACCTGCATCTCTCAGTTCCACTACAACATTTTGAGTTTGCTTTTCCACTGGATCATCATTTTCCAAACTGGGGTTCAGAAGCCACTTCTCGAAAATTGGAAAAAGAAACATATATGTAAATTATGATTTGAATATTGCTTTAAATCACGCTTTTTGTCTGCTGTCTGTTGCAATATTTAAAACCAAACAAGTGTGCCGTTTAAAAGCTTTTGTTTGCTGTTTATCAACGGGAGTTGGGTCTAAAAGTATTTTGTTTCATGACTTCATACTTCCATATATGTGTATGGCATTCTTTTTACCCTTGGCAGAGAAAATCATAGTTTGGCACATGCTCTATTAAAATGCACTTTTATATCAGAAATGCAAAACAAAAGAATTCATTCACACAATTGCTATTTTTAGGAAGTATTTTATAGACAGTATAATGCAAGTAGGAGTACAGTTAATTTCCTGGATCTAATTTTCCTTTGTGATACCTACATAGCCTCCATAGTAGATATATCTTCGAAATTTTATACTGGATAAATGACATGGCACTTTAGGTATTATGTTTCCAACCCCAAATTACTTTTAACTAAACATTAACATTTAATTTCCTTTAGAAATATGTAAAAAATGGGGTTGATTAAAATTGAGCTTTTTCATAGATATATGAGGCATTTAAATCTAGAGGTGGATCAAGTCTGATTTTATAACATTTTGAAATATATTGAGTTAAAGTTTCTTCTCGTACTTTTCATATTCACCAGGCTTTTCTTCTGCCATTTTTCGAAAACCAAAGCAACTAAGAGCTTGATTCAAAAATGCACTAAAAAGATTCAACTTAAAGAAGTTCGTGTGTGTGATTATCAGATTTTGACTAGAAAGTAGACTTAATCCCCCTCTAGTTCTGAATGCCTCATATTTGCAGATGTAGTTTGATACTGAAAAAAAAATGTAAATGGAATTAAATACTTCCTATCTTGTATGGGTTCTTATTGAAATGTCAAGAAATATTTATTATTTGTGATAGAAAATCCAACTGGTTATTTTGATTAGGAAGCTGTTAGTTTCTATCAACTCTACTAATTGCTAAGGATATTTGTACTGTTTATGGATCCTGATTTCTGTGTATGAAATTACAGAACCCAATGTATTAAGTGATTGGTAAAATTTTTTATGATTTTATTGTTTTCAAAAAATATAGAATTGAATCTTGGTTGCGTTTTTAAAATCTTCATTGAAAAGTTATATTTTAAAGAATGAGATTTAAATTGCAAATGCTATAAAAGGTTTTTTCACCTTATATATACAGTAAAAAAACCTCAGTAATACAAGATCAAAGGGACAACCCAAATCCTTTCATGGTCCCTTCAAACAACAGGACTTCCAGTTATCCAATACGATAAATTCCATGATACCTCGAGCAGAATAGAACAGATATAATTGATAAAGTGCAAATGTGGTGCAGAAGTAATAGAACTTAAAATTGTATATTAAAAATATAGATTTCAAAAGCAATAAATTAAACTAAATTAAAACATTTTACTGTTCTCGTTTAAAATTTGAAAAAATATTCTTGTTTTCAAAAGATACTCAGAAAGAGGAGTTGCAACAAATCTCGCATCCCCAGACAGAATAGGTTCCCTTCCTAGAAATCATTGTTATTCAAATCTATTGTGGATGCTTTATTTAACAAATCCCCCAAGGATTGACATAAGTGGAATATGGTCATTCAGCTGAGGAGCTCTTCAGCAACTCGCCTGCTTTCTCCCCGAGTTTAGGGAATTATTCTGCTCAGTATAGGCTTTTTTTCCCATAGGAAAAGAATGAGCCTGAAAGATAAATGTCCATTTGTTAAACGTATAATATAACTCATTCAAGTTAAAAAATCGTTTAGTGTTAAGTGATTTTTTTGCTTCAAAGGATTCATGGCTAAATGTATTAAGTATCACATTGCCCCAACCCTGTTTGTTAGTACCCATTAAACAGAATTTCGCAATCCCAGTTTTGCATTAGTAAGGTTTGATTGTATTTGCCCGCAGTTTTTGTGTTTGTAGAGAGTTTGATGCTGTACACAATGGTAAAAGCTATTTAAATTTAATGTAATAAGTTTAAATGAATGTTGTAGTTTCATTCAAGTCATGCCTGTTGATGCATTCTTTTTGCATTGATGTACTAACAGTTGTTCAATTGATCAATAACATTTCATTTTGTTGAAAGTATGTCCCTAAATAACAACATCATATGTAAAAACTTCTAAAATTTTCATATAAGGAAAAACATTTAGTCTGTTTGGGACGTTGAAAGAAAATGACTGGAAAAATAGAACATTAATTAGATTTAAATTGTTTGACAAATTTGTTTCAGCAGGGCTTTTGGTTGTAGGAATTAGAAGGTACTTTGAGTCGTAAAACACATTCGTATTTGATGTAAATTGAATATTTGACTTAAAGGCATTTCCCTTTTTAGTTTTCCTACACCTATAATTTATAATATTGTCACCTAAGCTTCAAGATTTCTTTAATAATTCTGTTTATATTACATAAATTCTAATTTTTATTGACCAATATCTGAAAAAAATTGAAACATTTTAACTGCTATAGAAAATAGAAAGATTCATAGTTTTTTTTTATAGAAAAATTACATAGATAAAATGATTTAATGTAAACTGCTTACTGGATATATTTTTAGGCTTTACTAGCATCTTATCAAATTGCAATCCAAGTTTAGAAAAGTTTATGTACCTAAAATATTTTTGTGTATCCATAAAAATATAAAGATTAAAACCTTATTTAATCTATTAAAAAGTTAACCCATTACTGCCAGATTTGATATTCTGTTCTTTCAAATCATGTGTAAACAAGATAATTACTATTCAACTTTACTTAGTTTAATTTTAATAATTACTTTAGAAAAATAGCCTAATTAATTTTAATAGTATTAAAAATAGTTTCGAATTTTTTACATTAGTTATTTCAGCAGTGTTCTTTTTTTGACGATTACCATAGACCTTGTACGAACTGCTGATATGACTCTTTTTACTCAAATAAGTTCAAAATCTACTAAGCATAGAAATGTTTGCTACCTTGGCATCAATTTTGCTTATTTACACCCAAAACTTTTTTTAATTAGATATTCACACTTTCTACATCCGACTAGTTAACTGAAAATTGGAGAAGGTTTTAAGTGGTGATATTCTTGTTGAGCTGCTAATCCTTTCAAAATTTGAATATTATTCTTCATTAATTTCTTTTACACGTGTTTATCGATGCTGTGAACCTTCATGATAACTAAAGGGTGTAAGGTTTTAAAGGCATGTAGATGTGTATGATTACAAAAATATATTTAATTTTGAATTGTCTGTTCATTTTTAAAAAATTGTATTGTTCATGTATGCTGGAGCAGTACAAATGTGTTGATTAACATCCTGTATAAAAAAAAAACTATTTTCATATGTGATAAATTTACTTATATTTTTTTGTGTGCAACAGGACTGTATTTAAACTTCTTGCATCTACCAATGAAGTCATTCGACTGCAAGCTCTAAAACTCCTTGGATACTTCCTAAGTAGAAGCACACATAAGTAAGTTGCTATTAATATTTTTGTAAATGAAAATAATTCGTAAATTAATTTAAAAAAAATAGTGTTATTTTTATCGAAAATATTGAAACAATTTAATTTTTTTAGGCGCAAGCATGATGTCATGGGTCCTCATAATTTGTACATGTTGTTAGCAGATAGATTACTCCTTCATTCTGATCATGTATCTCTATCAACATACAACGTACTCTATGAGGTTTGGCCTTTGTTCATCGTCCTAAAATATATTACGTTTTTGAAAAGCAGTTGTATTTAATATTTTTATATATATTTTATTAGATTCTGACAGAACATGTGTCAAGTCAGATCCTTTACCAGAAACATCCTGAACCAGAATCTCATTACAGATTGGAAAATCCAAGTAAATGTCTTGTATTTTGTTTTGATAAAGGAGAAATTTAATTTAGTTTATATTCTGTCAATTGAATTAAATTAATTAGTTTGAATAAATTGTAAAACAATATTTAGTTAAGGAAATAACTTAAAACTAAATGAGTATAAGCTCATCATATTCAGGCTGTGCACTAGGGTGGAGCGAAAAACACGAATTTCGGAAATTGAAAACGCCTATGGTGGGAATACTTGGGGACTATCATGCTTATTAATAATACAAAATATGAGCTAAATCAATTAATATCTTCAGGTGCCAAAATCACTTTAAAATTTCGAAATTTTGCCAATTTTTTCACAAAAATAATAATAACGCATTTAAAAAAATGTAATACATCTTATTTAAAGCCATGGGAGGGTGAAATGAACTTCCCTGTGTGTAAAAAAAAGTTTTACACCTAACATTATCCCGAAAAAAAAAAATTCCTCTTTTTTTTAGAGCGCCATCACGCGCGTCTCCACTCCTCTCAATAGACTCATCATTGTGGCCACGCGTTTAACGGGCGCTTCCCATTGCAGATCTTCGCTGTTTTTTGCATTATGAAAACGACCCAGAACTCAGCACGAGGAAGTGGCTGCATATCGCGTTCCACTCCACCCCTAAAAATTTCAATTTAAGTTGCTAGCTTACCCTAAAAAATTAAGTTGAAGTTACTGGCAAGTCGTTTAGCTTAAAAGTGGTTGATATTGACTTTTGGTTTCAAATCTGGGTAAAGCAGATCTAGAAGAAATTCTTGACCGAATAAATCCATCTCGTGCCTCTGTACCACATACTGTACTATATGCTTCAGTTACTAATTTAACGCAACGTTCTACTGCTTGTGAATGGCATGGAAAGTTAAACATGTTACTATTGGTTGGAACGTCTAGAATCATAGACTTGAGTTGATCATCAGAAGGAGATACTGTAAGTGGTGGATCTGTAAAGGAATCTGATTGCCATTCAATTAGATTTATGTAATCGTCTGCTTCGAAGTTAAACTTGGGAATTTTAAATTCTCGAATATTCTTTTCAACTTTATTTTTTGTGTCTTAATTCTCAATTCTCAGGCTCAATTCTCTGACGTGTTTTCGATCATCAGCTAACATTGCCAAAATAATATTTTCTTGATGGGCATAGTAAGCATTTCTTTGCTAAGTTATATCTACTACAATTTTTAAAGCATCGGGCAAAAATCTCGATTTACTTAAAATATGGTAAAAATGAAGACTCTCGTACCAACATGATGACTGACTTTTAATTTTAAACCACACCTATGAGTGTATCTTCACAACATATTATATTAATATTTTCAAGTTATGGGTTGGTTCTTCTGTTGAAACATATAATCTTAAAATTATTTTTGTTGTCGTCAACCATCTGGAATGATTCAATTTTCCTGGATCTTTTTATGACAAGCTTAATGGAATATATTTATTTGATATCCCTGTGCACATTTCTTAAAGGTATCGTTGATCAGTGCTAAGATCCTCTAGGACAATATCTGGCAAAGTTACTTCTATCTTTTCAAAGTTTGTTAAAGGCAATTTTTCACAAGATTCTTAAAAATTTTCCAATTTCTCCGCTGGATCATTTTGGTCCTGTGGTTTTCCCTTCTAAATGTTACAACAAATGACGTAAAGGTAGCTGGATAGCTCATTTGTATGTAACAAACAAATAAACCAATGCTCAGGACGTCCCAAAAAGAGCTCGATATGTCGAATGACTCCATTTTTCAAACATGTATTTACCAATGTACCATCATAACCAATCACTTGTATCTTAGAAAAATCGATATTTTTCTCCAAAAAAGTTAAAATACTTGTTTTAATATTTTGAGAAGAGCCAGTTGTAGGAGTGTCATGTCCCATATATTTTAATCCTGGTTCTAGTATTAGAACGATATGTTCTTCTGTTACCGTCTTTCTAGAAATCCTTTCTCTTTCTTTAATCATTACTAAAGTTTAATCCTTTCGCTCATCAAAGTATATTCCATATTCTGATAAAGAGGGAGTTTCCTCATTTTTCCTTTTTAGGTAGCTGCGGGTCTTTGTCCTTTCTCTTCTAATTTTACTACGATCAACTATGTTTGAAGAATCATCCTTGGAAATTTTCCCCATATCTTTCAAAGTTGCATTTATTAGAATTGCTGCCGATCTATCGGAAACACCAGTTCTCTCACAAGCCCGAGCTATGTTTAGAAGTTTAGTTTTCGTTTGTGAAGTTGGAGAAGAATTATTAGCAATGACTGTTTATAGTGTCATTAGAATTCTTAAGCAAATTAAAACTCAAAGTAACTCCCATAATAGAGGGCGAGAGTATTTTGGATTGTTTTCCTTTACAATCTTTGAACTGAACGTTTTGGCTCTCTGCTTATCTTTCTTTGCGCTGCAATCTTTTCTTTAATCATTCTGCTGGTTTTAATGTCAATATTTCCAATGACCATTTTTCGAAATGTCCTTTAATCTGTTAAAAAAGCTCTATCAGCAATATGTACTTTCATTTTGAAAGTACAACTGAGAAAGTTCTTACATTTACATATGTTATTTTCAAATATATATATTTTTTCTGCTGATTCCCTGAAGAACACAACCTTTTTCGAGAAATATAGTTTGCCAGTATTTTTTAATAGTTTCTTAATATTTATATATGCTTTATAGTATTTTTTCAGAATATAGTATATTATTTGTTGGTTTGTTACAGTTGGAATCGAACTTTTCCCCCATAATTCTTTAAGCTCTTTAATTAAAATTGAACATACATCAACTATATACTAGCATCTCTTTTATAATCTTTCTGTATGTAAAGATAATACTTCATAACATCTGCATATGTTGGAAACATGTTACGCTTCATTATTTCAGCCATTCCAAACACGGAACATTTATCTACTGATCGTGTCCTAGGCATTTCGACTAATTCTGAGAACCGTGTATCCTTAACAAACAAAACAAACCAAACCCAAACAAAACTGAACTTAAAGATTAAAATTCTATATAAAAAATATCTAAAATAATTAAAAATAAACAGTAAAATACGCATCAAGAAACGAAAGCGAATCAATTTAAACAAAGGACTTCGTTTTCCTCGATAGACTAGATCGGTAGGGCATTTACAGGAGCATACACCTACTAGATATTTACAAAACAAGTGGGTGGGTATTTAAAGAAACCCAGACACATCCACTCTATGTGGTGAAATATGAGTTATTTACCCCTTATAAACAAGTGAAGAAAGGGAAGCGTCCGTGCACACTAGTAGTGAGGAACGCAATGATGGGTCTATTGAGAGGAGTGGAGATGTACGTGATATAGCGCTCTAAGAAAAGGGGAAATTTTTAAATTTCCGGGATAATGTGAGTTGTAACAAGTTTTTTTACAAGCAGGGCAGTTCATTTCACCCACCCATGGCTTTAAATAAGATGCATTACATTTTTTTAATGCGTTATTATTGTTTTTGTGAAGAAATTGGCAAATTTTCGAAATTTCGAAGTGATTTTGGCACCTGAAGATATTAATTGATTTAGCTCATTTTTTGTATTATTAACAAGCATGGTAGTCCCCAACTATTCCCACCATAGGCGTTTTCAATTTCCGAAATTCGTGTTTTTCGCTCCACCCTACTGTGCACCCAGTGTTGTCTGTGCCCCTTTAACTGATACTGTCTCTTGATAGTTTTTGTAAATTCTGATAGAATTAAGATGGGGACTTAAACGACCTTGTTTTTTTTTTATGAAGGATTTGAATGTGAAGGTTTATAATAAGATTTCAAAACAACACAATTACACAAATTCTGACCTTTTCTCATGCTGAAAATCAATAGTTAATCCATGAATCACAAAGAATTAGTGATCCAAATGAATCTTATTGAGATATAATAATCACAGAATGGATCCCAATTTAAAGTAATGTGCTATAGCTTCTAAGATCCAATTTGCTCATCTTAACTCAATTTTCCAACTTTCAGTAGTATGCTTATCAGTCAGTCATCTTAAAAACTATAGTTGCTTTGCCATGAATTAGACAATAGCAATGACCCATAAAACATCCTGTAAGGATTTTTGTAAGACCCATCTAGTGATGTAATGGGTAAATGCTTAATAGCACATGTATAAGAAAGAAGAGAAATCTGTAAAACAAAGTCTGTTTATAAGACGGTCTAAAATGTTTTCATGAAATAATTCCTCTTAAGAAATTTTTTTCTGAGACATGAGGCTCTAGAAAAAGATTTGTGACAAAGACATGCCTTTATACATTTTACTTTTGTTTACTTGTAAGTTGTATTTTTTCACTTATTGTTGACTTTTAGAATATGGTTTATCTATTATAAATATTTATTTTTCAAAATTCAACAGTGATTCTGAAGGTGATTGCCACATTAATACGTCAATCAAAGCATTGTGAAGAGCTTATGGAAACAAAGAAATTATTTCTATCTGATATGACATTGTTATGTAATAATAATAAAGAAAATAGGAGGTGAGTAATTTTTAATGAGTTTAATTGATGTTCATACATTTTTATACATATACATAAATGTTTTGTTACAAACCTACAATTTTGATGCATTTGTATATTTTGTACTATTACTGTAAGGATTATGCAAAGTTTGATAATTATTAAAAATAGTTATAAATTTTAGGTAACATTTATAAAAACACAAGTCGTAAAACATGTTTCCAAATGATATTGTTCAAATAATTTGTTGTCACTTTCCTTTTTGTGAACATAATTACGGAAATTGAATATTGATAAAATAGAACAATCATTAGTTTTTGTCAACAGTTTTTTTTAACTGTGAGCTATTGTTTATCTTTAAGTTATTAAACTACCATTTTGCTATTTGTAATACATTTTAATACTAACGGATTCATAAAGGTTTTAAAGTAAAAATTTTATTTTTTTATATAGGACTGTCCTTCAAATGTCTGTCTGGCAAGAATGGCTGATAGCTATGGCCTACATTCATCCTCAAAATGCAGAGGAACAGAAATTGTCCGACATGGTGTACTCTCTCTTCCGTATGCTTCTTCATCATGCTATTAAGTATGAATATGGAGGTTGGAGGGTATGGGTAGATACCTTGGCCATTGTGCACTCCAAAGTAAGATATTTTTATTTGCAATTGATAATTTTGTGTTATTTTAAGAAGTTTAATATTTATATCCTGCATTCTCAAACAGACTTAAACCATTCTTTCATTATTATGCTAGCATTATAATAAAATTACACTATGTGTCGTGTTGCTTACAAAACAGCATTTCAAGTATAGTATAACCAAACTTTTTCTGTTAGTTTTTATTGTAATGAAGTGAAAATAGTGAATCTGGTTTTTGAGTATGTTTTGGTTTTGATATATTCTGTCTCAAAGCATTTTCTTCCTTTCATTTTTCTTCCAAATTCTAATGTGCCCCAAATTTTCTTAGCAATTTATAAAATCTGGTTTCTTTATGTCTCAGAGGGAATAGGTATATCAGTCATGCCATTCTTATTAGCCAATGGATGTTTTCTTATTCTTAGTAGGCTGGGAAATATAATTTGTTCTAGATTTACCTACTAATGCCTATAGGATCATCAGAATAACTAATAAATATCTAAAATCAAATAGAAAATTGTCATTCTGAGTCGGTTATTTCAGAAATTACCTGACTTTTTTTTAGGTTTCAGAATAACAGAATACCTGTTCATCCTAATTCTTCCAACAAATTTGACTTCAAATGAAAATAATAATAATTTAAGAGTCTTGATATTAACTTACATGGAAAACATTTTGATATATAAGATTGATTTTATTTTGTGTATAAAAGTAGAGCAACAACTATATCTTTTCATAATGCGCTAATTAAATCAATAAGAGCAGCTCTAGTTAAAGTAGTATTTCATTTTTTTCAAACACATTTACCATTAATATAATTGTTAGTACCATTTTCACCAGTTTGGAAAGGAAACTACTGGGAGACAAATCATATTCTAGTTTTCGGGATAATTTTTGCATTTATGTCACTTTGGGAGTAGGAGCAAAATATCAGAGGGGTCCCTATGAGTTGGAGAGCCCTTCTCCTAACGTAGTTTCTGCAATCTTGCTCAGGGATCAGTTTGTGAACCCAGGTTTTTATATTATTAAATGTTCCAATTTAACAATTTGAAAATCCAAAATTATGATGTTGTGTCCTTCTGTCAAGAAAAAAAATCCTCCAGTTCTCACTCTTTTTCTGTGTTTCATGATACACTCACCAATTTTAAAAAAATCAGAAAGGATTTGTTTCGCATTAAGTATAGATCATAGAGTGTTTTGAGCCAGAATCTTCTATGTGTTTTCTAGTAAAAATGACTATAAAAAGGATTACTGGAAAATGTTGATTGTTATCAACGTTGGATGAAAGTTGATTTTAATCCGTCTTTTCACAATTTATTTTGATCATGAAGTAATCTTCTACATCATATTGTCTACTCCTAAGTAATACATGCTAAGTCAAGGAACATAGTTCTGAAGAAGTGAAGGGGGTATTTTATTCACTAAGCGTGTTTCTCATTAAGATATCTAACCTTAACTCAAATTAAAATGACTTAGTGGACACTTCAATGGTCTAAAGATCACCATACTTTGGCCCAGACAAGCTAAAAAACCAATTTCTCAAAAAATTTGACACAGTGTGTTTCACTTGTAATTCCATGATAGTCTTTCCAAAATGGCCAGACAGTTTTTATCATCCACATTTAGCTCTTATTTTTTGAAGTTTTACTCATTTATTTAGCTATGATAATTTGCCTTTGCTTCTCTAAGATTATTTCACTTTTATTTTTGGATTTATTACAGTTGTATTTATATGAAATTTTTTGATGGGATAGGTTTTAAACTTTTTATATTTTGATTTTATTCTGAATAGAGTTTGGGTATAGGTGCATAAATGACTTTTAAACCATGGGTTGCATGTTATTTTTCGTATACTTTTATTTCCATGTTTGGTACTTGTATTGTAGTATATTTGATTTTAGACTTTTGCATTTAAATTCATTCTTATTTTATAGGTGTCTTTTGAAGAATTCAAACTTCAGTTTTCTCAAATGTATGAACAATATGAACAGAGACGTTCTGACCACCTCACTGATCCTGCTCTTCGAAAGCAAAAACCAATTAGCACAATCTCAGGCTTAGAAAATAATAACCATCGTGCCTTAAATGTCATTAATCCACCCAGACCTGATATCGTCCACAAGGATTCAAATGAAATCACTTCAAAAACTGGTAATTCTAAATTAGCTATCCAAACTCCATCCTCTCATGAAAAAGGAACAGATTCCACTGATCTCGAAGAGGCTCAAGAAGAACCGAAGAGCTCTTCCCCTGGCTCAGCTTCAATTCATGGGGATAGCTCTCGAGAGAAATCTACCTCTGTACAGGTTGCAGAAAGTAGTGAAACCGCAAATAAGGCAAACTACAGTAGTAGCTTGTGTGAAGCTCTTTTGACGGCAGACGACCATCGTCCCGTACCAGAAGACAGCAGTATGCTTGAAACATTGCCCATCCAAACTTGTTCAGATGAAGAAGTGTGCAACACTAATGTGGACCCTATGGCACACATCGTTGAAGATCCAAATGACTTGCACTTGGATCATTCTCGGGAAATTGAGTTAGAGTCTATAAATGGTGCCAAAGTAGATGCTGAAAATGCTCAGACCAACTCTCCTGGGGATTCGGGCTTTGTCTCCCTTTCTGTAGCTGATGAACAGAAAGGCAAGGCACTAGCCGATGACGAGGTCACCTGCGAAAATGAAATGCTGGATGATGAAAGTGCTGCGACAGAAAAATCTCCTGATGAAATACCTATAGAAATACTGGATGATGAGCAAGCAAAATCATTTGAGGATGCTGAACATATTCCATATGAAAACTTGAGCATCGGAGATGCAATTGAGTATGGCAGCGAAGAAAATGTGCATGGAGCTCATGAAATCCAACAAGAAGTTAGTCCCAGTAGAACAGTAGACTGTAAACCTGATGAAGAGGATGAAGGGATTTCAGAGATTGCTCAGTCTCCTACTTATGACAATGCTTTCGTCGATCAAATTGACAATGTTGAAGATACTCCAGATGGGATTATAGAGTGTCCTAATTTAATGTTAACCAATTTAGCAGATGATGTTGAGAAAACAGACACATTGCCTGATTCAAACGAGGAAGGTAAGACTGAATTGTCAGAACAGTTAAATGATAAAGTTGAAAACAAAGAAGGTTCAACTACTGAAAAGAACGCCGAGACAATGTCTGCTGGCGAACTAAAGAGAGAAGTAGGACAAGAGAATAAAGATGAACCTCTTGATGATTCTGAGGCTCCTGTAATTCCCACTGAATTAGAAGTAATTTCTAATATATCTTTGAGCAACTCAAATAATGATTTGTCTGCAGTTGCCGACCAGAATCCATCCGACTTACCAGATGAGTTACTTTCTCTAGAAGAAACTGCAGAGATTGAAATTTCTGCAACATCCGATGAAAGTAAAACTGTACCTGAAGTGTCTGGAAGTACATGTGAATTGGAGAGCAAGATGGATGTTGCTGTAAATATTGAGGCAAATATTGCATCTTCAATTGTTGAAATAGAAGATATCGCATCAGATACTCAGAAGGAAAATGTTTCAGATGCAGAAAGAGAAAATGCTACTTGTGAAGACACAGAGAAGGAAATTACTACTCCTTTGAGTAAGGAAAATGACTTCGCTCCTGAAAACTTGGCAAAGGATGGTGTTCCCGAAAAAGATGCCTCTCCTTCAAAATTACCGAGTGACAGTGCCACTTCTCAAAAATCTGAAAAGGAAAATGTTACTCCTTTAAAACTGGCCAAGGAAAATGTTACTCCTTCACATTTGGAGAAGGAAAATACTGAAACAAGTAATTTGACTTCTATGGATAAAAGTGAAGCAAATGAACAAATAATCTCAAAGGTTCCTCCCACTGTGACTCAAGTTGTTGAAAATGAACTTCAGACTAAATCTTCTGTACATACCTCACCCAATAAGTCACAAATTTCTGAAGTTGAATCACTAGTTTCCTCTGAAGATATTGAAACAAATATTCCTGATTCCAAAATTACTACAGACTCTTCTCCATTCAAAGAAAGGGAAGACGAGGAGGAAATAGAAAAACCAACAGGTATAAGCACTATAGAGGGACAATTAGAAAAAGAAAGAATGTTAATGGCCAAGGCTGGAGGTGATAATCCGATTTTAAGTGAAACGGACTCTACTTTAACTAAAGATACTTCTGAGTCAACTTCATTGGGTGAATCCTCAGAAGAAGCTGTTGTAAAAACTAATGACAGTTCCATTGTTCCTGCTAGTCAGAATGTTGTGTCAGCATCTGAAGCTGATGTTGCTCCAAGACGTACTAGGAGTGTTATTGTGCCACGTAAGCAACCTGCAACACAAATTCAGCGACCTAAATCAATGTCCATGAGCCAGAAGCCTCCTAACAGCAACGGAAGGCAGATGTTTAATTCAGGCCCTACACGACCACCTTTTAGGATACCAGAGTTCAGGTGGTCACCTATTCATCAGCGATTGTTATCAGATCTGCTATTTTCCTTAGAAACAGATATTCAAGTTTGGAGAAGGTAGGAACCACTTGTGTATTTATCTGAAATTACAGGGGTAGAAAGAACTGTGAACTAAATAATATAATTTTAAAGTTATTACTAAAGAACTGGTGTTTATCATTCAAATTATCTTTTAATAACATTTTCTACTAGCAGGCCAGCACGACGGTCCATAACAGTTCTTTTCGTGTCCTTATTGATACTGAAAACATTAAGTAGAAAAAAACAAATTTTTTTTTTGAGAATGAGTCCTACCCTACATGACATGGGCATGTTGAAAATTCGCATAAAGTTCGCACTTGAGTTATTGATCTGGTGTAAAATTTTCCGCACATTTAAAATCTGTTGAAATTTGTACTCTATCTTTAAAGATCGCGATGATAGAAACTGCGCTAAAGCTTTAAAAAAGATTTACTTTTTCACGCTGCATATTTTATTTCACCTTTATTAAAAAACCAAGGTCAAGTGGCACTAAAAAATCAATGGCTTAATTCTAATTTAGCTAAAAATTAATGTTAATTTTTTTTCCTGTGAGACTGAGATATAGCAATTACAAAAATATTTTCATGTGCATTCTGGAGCTAATCTTTGTGAAATGTAGCCTTAAGTGAAAAATAGCCATGTATAAATGCCCTAATTTTTCTTTTGCCTCAAGAATGGAACTCTTATATATTTTATGTCTGTTTTTGTCTAGTGTGCTTTGAACTTGTGTTTGCTCTCTCTTGAATTATCGGTATCCAGCTTACAATCATATATCCATTTAATAAGCAATGACTATGGATGTATATTTTATTACACTGGAATTGAAAATGTAGTCTGTACCATTTTATGTTAAGAAAATATTTAAATTTGAATATTTAGAGTTTAATCTATCAATGGTGCTTGCTTAATACTTATGATTTTCCTTCCTGACTTATTAGATTTCATATTTTCTTTTTAGCCATACAACAAAAACTGTGATAGATTTTGTGAACAGTGGAGAAAATGCAATATTTGTTATAAACACTGTACATTTGATTTCTCAAGTTGCTGACAATATCATAATTGCTTGTGGCGGACTCTTACCGTTACTGGCTTCTGCAACATCACCTAATGTATGTACTTTTGCTAAATCTTCAGTGCAACTTTCATGTTACTATTTTATTGTATATGCAGAGATGCCAACTGAATCGTGTACTACGGATTACGGAATCGATGATTTCTTCTTCTGGAAAATTCAATTTTACTATTCAGTCTCAAATCTAAAATTTTCTGGACCTCGAGGATTGCAAATTTTGGATCAAAACGCAGTCAAAAAAATTTGCAACATGTGTTAACTCTGTAATTAATAAATTAAATAAAAAATGAACCTGTCCTTGTATACATCCATTGACACAATCTCAATAATTTAACTGACGTCCAACACCCCAGTGTTCATTGGTCTCCTCCCCTGTTTAAATTTAACTATTAAATGTTTTGTATGAACACAATTTTCAATTTTTAGTAATGTGATATAATTTTTTCATACACAATTATTGGTTTCATATATGTGTTTTCATGTATGATATACCTTACTGTAATTATAAATAATATAATGTGTTGCATATATGTTTCAAATTTGTAATAAAATATTTAAATTAATGATATATGCATGTTATGTAAGCTGATTTGTAAAATTTTTACTTCACTACTGAAAAATACTACAGATTTTTTCCTTTGGTACTGCTGAAAACTTCCATCACAGGTTGGCATCTCTGTATAGGTATTGAAACAATTTAATTAAAAAGTACATTAAGATCAATGTACATTGAGATTAACAATAATGAATAAATTATTTTAGTATGTGTATGATAAATGTTTTCTTAATTAGAGTATTCAGAAGGATTAATTTTATTTTTAACAGAATAAATCACATTTTGATGTGTATTTATTTTAATTAACACAAACATTCCATTATATTAGGTTCACTTAATGACATCTTATATATAATGCTAGATTTGACTGTGTTTCTGTGGCTATTAAAGTATTGATTGGTCGTGTAATGGCACGAGCGAAACGAGTTATGAAATATGAAATTTATTATAGTCGAAATTGCTATAGAAATAACATTGAGCATGAAACAATTTTACCAGTATTGGTAAAAAAAACACCATGCGAAATCAAAACAAACTGATAGATAGTGGTGGGAAAAGGTTTATAGATAGCCAGTGATCAACAAAATTTGACACATAGAGGTGAAAAAGCCATGTATAACCAGTGATCGCACACCGTAAGTTTTTTAAAATGTATAAATGAAGTTTGACAAAATAAATGAATTTGGCTATGCATCCATTGTATGAAGAGCCATTTGACTCGTAATTTCAACTATATTCATATGAAATACATGAAAACAGTTAGGTGTGAAGTAGCCAAATACACTTCTGTAATGCGCTGTGTTAATTTCATTGTGAGTAACTCAATTTCTTTTTGTTTTAGTTGTTAAAATAGAGAACAGCTTTTTGTTTTCTCAATAAGACATGTTTTAAAAATTAAATTCTATGCAAATAAATTGTAAGTTAAATTATAATGGGTGGAGTTATATCACATGACTGCTATGTCGACTGGCAAAGAATTAGATGGTTTTAGTATACCTACACTTCCAGTATACAATCGCATTTTAATCTGCCTCAATTTTTCCTCAAGTGTCAAACTCAAATATGGTTTACTGGATGTTGTGGATGATATATTGGTTTTGATTATTGTGTAATTTCTTTATTTCTTGCAGCATGAGCTGGATGTAATTGAACCAACTCAAGGAATGTCAATTGAAGTTGCTGTTGCTTTTCTGCAACGACTTGTCAATATGACTGATGTTCTAGTCTTTGCATCCTCACTCAGCTTCAGTGAACTTGAGGCTGAAAAAAATATGTCAAGCGGGGGCATATTGAGGCAATGTTTAAGACTAGGTAAGTTTGTTGAAAGTGAAGGGTGTTTATTCTGTTTACTCACTCGTTACATTCTATGCTTCCTAATTGAGGTGTTTATTTGTGTTTAGTATATCAAGAGTATCTTAAAGTCTTTTTTGTTTTGAATTCAATTTTTAATCTAATCTTGTTATGATGGTTATCTTTATTCTAGTATGTACATCAGCTGTACGAAACTGCTTGGAATGCAGAGAAAGAAGCCTTCCTCAAACTCCTGTAATACCTCATCCGAGTGCCAACCTTTCGAGAGATTCTAGACCATCACCTATTCAAGCGCTGATTGGTGGGGTTCAGCCATCAGCCAAGGTTGATTTTGTATGAAATGCTTTTGCTTTTTATGTGTGTGTGTGTTTGTTTTCGTTTAGCATTTTAAAATTGTTACCGAATATGTATTAAATCAAAAAAGTCTCTTGAGGTTTGTATTTAGAAAACGTGAACTATCTGCCTTGTTGTGACATGAATGAATGTCATAATTGACTTCATAATTTATTTCCTTTTATGCTGTATCTTGGATGTTTTCTCCACTTCTCATATTCAGTTTTTCCTTCAGTGTGGGACAGTGTCTATTGAATCTCAGTGTTCCCATATGGAAAAAGTAATAAAAATCCTCAAAACCTCGAGCAGAAATGAAGATTTTCGTAATGTAAATCTGAGAGACATCAGTTTCTATTTTAACATCCTTCAATTTCACTGCAAAATGCCCACTAAGGAATGATGATACCCATCCTCTCAGCCTCAAATATTTTCTTGCTCTGATTGGTTAGTGGCGTTTTTCATGTGCAATGGACACCTTTACACAAACTCTTCTGTTTCACACCATGCTTCCAATTGAGTCTAGCATCCAGTCCAGATAATATATGCAGTGGTTCCTTGTACATCGTCTATTATTCTCTTCATTCTCTCTTATTTTCCTGCCTTTGTGAAAGACAGCTTCAAACTCTGATGGTGTTTGGAGCTGACAATTTTCAAGAGTTGCTGAAACTATGCCTTTTTGGCTCCTCTTTAATTAGGGCTAAAAATGTATTTTGTTGTCTTTGAGGAAAAGAAACAACTTAATCTATTTGACTTTAAAGACTGTTGTCTAAAGTCAAGAATTAGATTTTTTTTTGCCTTTCATCCAATCTCAGAATCCCCAGTTACTCTATTCTAACGATATGAGCAGCAATGGGGTTACATTTGTCGTGTTTTGGATACCTATTCTATTGATCAATTCTGAATTTAAGTGTCTAGAATTCTGCATCAATTTAGTTTCACAAATTTATGCAATCTCTGTAGATGTGTTTTCTGTACAAACCAGCATATTAAAATTTATTAGACTCGAACATTATTTAAATTTATTTAGACTCGATTGTAAAAATATTGAATCACATTGATTCAGTTATTTGAAGCATGAAAAAATCTTGCTGTATTAATCAAAATTGAAAGTTTTAAACAAAAAAAATTACTGTTGAAATATCTCATATCTGCAAACTCATTCTATTATAAATATTTTTTACAAATGTGTTTCACTTGAGTTTTATTTTTGGTGTGAATGTAATTTTAAGAGAGTAAATGCGTTATTTTATTTGTTGCTTTAGATTCCTTTACATTTCTCTTTGCATTCATTAGTGTTGATATATTACAATAGATTAGTTCAGTAGTTTTTTAGTTAGTCTTCTTTAAAAATTGATTTCTTTGACTACTGAATTTTTATATTGGATTAGTATTTTTGCTGTATGAATGTTTCAGTGCTTGTTTAATTTTTATTTTATAAAGTTGATGTGCATGTTATACAAAGTGAGTTAGTTGAATGGGAATGTCGACACTCACCAAGAACTGTCAACACTTCCTTATGGTAAATGTCCACATGCAAGAAAATGGAGTTGCTTTGTAAGCATATGAAATTAGCTTATAAACTTCATGTGCAATTGATTATCAACCAATGTGTTCACAAGAAATTTCTAACATGTAGTAAATGAATTATCTACATATATAGTAACATTTTTCTGAATGTGGACATATACTATTAGGGAGCAGTGGTAGTTCAAATGAATCCCCTTAGTGACTGGAGGATTTGAACATTAGATAAGGAGTGTTGATAAGGATTGTAAGTATCTAAGAAGCTTTGATTTTTAAATGACTCATAAACACATCTTCCACTTTTCAATAAAAATTAGGTTTATTGGGTATCCACTAACATAGTTTTGAAAAATATAAATATTTTTGATACCTGCACCCTAAAATCTAATATATAAAATAATAAAACTTTTTTTTGTTGAAAATAGATACCATTTGTAAACATACAAAAATAATTCATTTTCAGTAAACTCCTGATTATCCGCAGGTGGATTATCCACTTTGCAGCTTATCCATGGTCACTTTGTGACAAAATGTTGTTGCAAAAACTTCAATCTCAAATAAAAAAAAGCGTTTTTGCACACAAAAAAAACTAATTTTTTTGTGAATAAGTAAATGGGTCTTTCCCAAATAAAATGTTCACTCTGTTGCAATACTGGTCCTCTCTGTTACACTGCATGGACATTTAACCCTAAAAGTAGAATTGTAATTTAAAATCTTATGCAGTCAAAAAACTAAAGAATATTTAACAGCTGTTAATAATATACTTCCTCTTCTTGATATATTTCATTAAAAAGTTGTTATTAGATTTTTTTTAAAAATGAGGTAACAGAGTGGACATTTACTAATTACATTTAAGTAATTATAGACATAAAATCCATCTTGCCCTTTTGTTCAATATCCAATACAATATGACTGACAGGAAGTGAACACAAAACCCTTCAGAGAGTTCAATACAGTTGCAAACTTTAATATAATTTCATATTTATATTTAAAACTCCTTGCAACAGAATGGACTTAATAAATAGGGCTGAGTAAAATTTGGGACACACACATAAAAATCTATATCGTTAAAAATATGAATTAATTTAAAAACGTGTTTTGTCAGTAATTTTATTAATTAGGTGTTTCATTATATATTATATAACTTATTATAACTCACAACCTGTTCATTACAAACATCTTCAATTGTTCTAAATTTGAGCCTGGGACTGCTTGTTTTCTCTGCCCAGTTATACATATTGTTTTTTTGTTAATTATTGTAATTAATTTTTACACTTGAAAATTATTCTCAACTAAGAAAAATAAGATGAAGATCAAGAAACAAACACAACTATTTTTCAAAAGCATATTATTTAAATCAAAAATATTAACTTCTTGGAAACAATTTTTTTTTTTTGGAAAATGTCCTAAATAAATAAACTTTTAAGTTCAGAAATCTTTTGTTTATTAATTCACAATTTTATGTGTGTACACACTACTGTAAATAAAAATTGTTAAAAAACATTTTCATGTTGATTGGTACCTCTTAGCCATTTTTCGGATCATCATAGAAATTTGCTTATCCACGATTGCTGCGCCACGCAATTCCGCTGATAATCGAGAGTTTACTGTATACATTTTTGAAAAACAAACTTTTTTGTCAAAGTTAGTTTTCTTTATTGTTATTTTATTTATAATCAAAATGGCTGCTCTGTTATAAAAGATAGGTTTAAGCAGTATGTAACAACCATGTTCATGCAATACTGCTTCATGATTAATAGTTTTTAAATAGATCTCATTCTGTAGATCCTCAATTATCTAAGGGAATATGTGAACAAAGTCCACCTTTGATAACCAAAACACTTGTAATACTTAGTAACACAAAAGAGCCTATACTGAATACAGAAACATTTACTGTTTTACATGTTACTACAACTACTACTGAAAGATTTGTAAAACCAAGAATTAAGAAAATTTTATTTGTATTTTTGTCGCAGTCTATTTAATGTGATAATTTTCCAATGAATCTGGATTTGAGTTACATCCCCTTTAAACTCTTAAAAAATCCTCATCAGCCTTTTATTTTGAAGCTCTTCACGTATATATAAACTTCGACCTTTCACCTTTTACATCACTGAATTTAAATGTTCTTTTTTAAAAAATATATTTACTTTTTTTTATGCTTCTGAAATCTGATCATCAGGGTTCCCACTGGTCAGGGAAAACCTGAAATTGTCAGGAAACAATCTTTTGTCTAAAACCTGGAAAATTGCCTCAATGACCTGAAAAATGATGGATCATAGCTTCTCAGATGCTTTGTAGGAAAGTAGCTAATAAGATTCGTACAGTTTCGTATAACTTTATTTTATGAATAGAATTTTTCTATCGATTAAAAAAAAACAGCTAATATTTAACAGGCAAATAATTTGTTTTTCGTGGCTTAAATTTCCACTGGTTAAAATTGCAGAATTTCATGCTTATGATACATTAAATCACAAATTTATCTGTCAAATATATTGGATTACTTGAATAAGTTATTTTAATGCAAAATTACTAGTGCTTTGTGTATTAATTTTGACATTATAATTCTTAAATTGGTTTTTATTATTGGCTATTGAATGCTAAACGATTTCTTGGTTTTTCACCTTAAAAATGTTGTGAATTGCTTAAGTACAACCTGAAATTTTGTAAAAATTTGTCTGGAAAACTTGAAAAGTTGGGGAATTTTATTTCTGAAATAGAGTGAATCCTAGATCATAGTTCAAAATTACGAGGTGTCTTTGATCTTTCCCTTCGTGATTGATTCCACACTGTGGCCAATAGCTTTTTATGTTTCTCCAGTGTGTCATATATTCAACGGCCGTCATAATACCATACTATTGAAGTGTTTATTTTGTTTTCATGTTTACATAAGGTTTGTGTCTACCCTGAAATCCTTGTTTTGGTGAAACATTTTCGTTTTTTTAAAAATTTGTTCATTTTATAGGCCATTATATTCATTTAGGATTCCCAAAATGTTTGGTTTATGTTTTTACAATAAGTAGAAACAAAGAGATAGTATAAATAAAAAACCTTCAACAATCTTGCTTGTGCTGTATTAAAATATTTAAATACATTTTCTTAGAAACTGCGTTTTTCGATGTTTTTGTTTGCAATAGATATATTTCAAAATGTTTTTAAGATTTTGAAATGAAATTTTGGCACAATGTTTTATTTATTTGTAGCTATGTTATGAACTAAAATCTAACCTCTCAATTTTTTAAATTTAATTTTTAAAAATTGGGTTTTTGTACGAAGTTTGGAATATTTTAATAACTTTTAGAACTACTTCAATTCTTTTAGTTTACAACCAGATAAATATGTTTAAATTTTTAAAAACTATTGAAATATATTCACTAGAATTTGTTATAGAAGGTGTGGTGTAAATGTACATTTTCACAAAAATTTTGCTAAAAATTGCCTTTATTTTGGAAGTTAATGAAAATTTCACTGAAATTGCATTTAAATTCATAGTTTTATACCCCATTTTAACTAAAAACATGTATGTTTCATTAAAATTTTATATATTTAAAAAAATACTTCAAAGATAGGCACATACCTTAAGTGCTTTATACTTTTGTGTTGTTCTGGTTGTTAATTTATTTTTAGTCTATTTTATTGTCTTATGTTTCACTCAGCTTATCCATTTTTGGATCTTGTGCCATGAAACCCCAAACAACCATCTGCCTGCCAAACCATAGCAGTCAAGGGCAAAGTGTGAACACTCATGCTCAAAGCTTTATTTAAAGCTTTTACAAAATATTTGGTACCAAATTTGGATTTGATAACACCCTAGGTTGATTAGAGCTCAGATAATCAAAATTCTACTTTAAATTGAAGTGACCATGTCAAGTTAAAGAAAGATTACACATTTTTTTAAAAACAAAATTTTCAATGTAGCACAAAATTAAAACTGTTAGCCTTAAATAGCAACATAAATTCCTTTTAAAGTCGTACAAGAACATTTAATTGAACTTAGGATACTGTTCTCTTTTTTCATGACTGCTATGCTTCATATTTGGTTATTTTTCTGTATGCGTCAATGAATTGTAAAATGTTTTACCTTTAACAAGAACTAGCCATTACTAATTTTTCCTGTAGGGTAAATTCTAGGATATTTTATGTGTAGTTGCCATAGAAATCTCTCTATTATAAAATAGTCGCTGCAGTTGCAGGATTGAAAACTCGCTTTTTTTGAAGGATTCTTAGACGGTTTCCCGAGAAAGTATGGATCAGAAATTACAAAATTGACATAGTTCAAAATTGTGCAGGGAGCAAAACGAATAAGATTTTTTCTGATGCGGCTATTAGTTTAAGGTTTATTGCGTGTTAAAGTTGAAGAGCGAAATTTCTAACGCAAGTGAGCAAAAGACGTACAATTTTCAGTCTTTAGCTGTGATTTTTTTTAGAGTACCTCTAAATGTGATTTTTTGCAGGACACCGAGTTTTTTTTAGAAATTTCAATTTGGTTCCTTATAATATATATATTTTTAATTTGGGAAAAATGGGGACATTTTCATTATTTTTTAAAAAACATGTTATATCTATAACTTATTACAATTTTTTAAATTTGAAAACACCGCAGGGAACCCTACAATGTACTCTTTCATACGGTACAGTTATTTTTTATATATTGGTTAATAAATAAAGTTGATGCAATATCATACAAATTTTGGAATATTGGGAAATTTGGGTTGGCGAGCAGGGGGCCAAGCCCCTAGTCATGTTTAAATTTTAAGAATAATTGTAAGAGAATTCATTTATACAAATCAATGTATACATTTTCATTACCATGCAACAATAAATATGCACTCATTAGTTTAAGTGATTAATTTATGTATACATATTTTAATTACATTAATGTATTTTTTTTAATTCTATTAATTTATTGCTTTGAATTATTAATTATGTATTAAATTATCATTTAAAAATATTTAACTTTTAATTATAGTAATTTATTATTGTTAATTAGGTTAATTTATTATATTTAATTATGTAACTTAATTTATTCGATTACATACTACTAGCTAACGATTAGCTAAGTTTCAATAGTGAATTATTCAATCCTCAATTTTCTCAGTCAGGTGCAGGGATTGTCGACATATCGTAGATACAGTTAACAATCACTAGTAAGAGTTAATTATGATTTCCTATTTGATCTTATGAAATCAATTTTCACTGATAATACGAGTGAATGTGATTACTAGTGATTGTTATCAATGAATGAAAAATCAATTAATATATCATCGTCAAAAGTGAGAAACCAGTCAAGTTAAAAAAAATTTGATTTCAGGTTATTCTGTCAACATGCACAGAAAAACCATATGCACCCATCTAGTCAATTGTTAGTTTTTCAACTCGAAAGTATAATTAACTAGCCACGGCGTGGCTAGCCCAGCTTTGACCGTGGTGTTAGTTTGCGCCAACAATCACTAGATTAAAAATTTCAACGAATTTTTGAAATTTCAAATCCATTGAAATTTTTAGCGATTCGGATTTTATGAAAAAAACTTAACAATCCCAGTCAATATGTTTTTTATTTCTTGCTCTCATTCCTGGAAATAAAACAGGAAATGTAATCTGTGTTTTTTTTTTTGAAAGAGAAAGTTTGTAACCTCACAATCTTTTGCAAAAATAAAAAGGATATATTCAATTTAAAAATCATTTATTTAAAGAAAATCATATTTTTAGGTATGGATCTAAAGGGAAATTTTCCGCAGATTTCAAATCCGTTGAAATGTTTACTCTATCTTTGACTGTCTAGGAGATAGAAAAAAGAACTTCATAACTAAAGTTAAAACTTTTTTTATGCTCTGCTGGAAAATCCTTAATCCGAGCAAAATGAAAATGGAAACAGGAAAAATTAATTTAAAATCTGGCCTATCTTTATGCGGTTGCCATTCCAAAGAAAACAATAATAATTAAATTTCATTATATTCATTTAAAAATGTTCTAGATTGAATTTTAAAATTTGCCACGACCCAAAAAGTGCAAAAAATTTGGACTACCTGTATGCCAAATCTCATTTCTGTAAGTGCCATAGAATTATCATTATTTTGCGACCCCAAACAAACACTTCCTTTTATAATAGTAGAGAAGAGATATACTATCTAGTTGAAAAAACTAAATTGAAATAAAATTATTTGGACTTGTGGTGTCACACTTTTGCTGACAATGCAAATGGCAATATTTTGTGGGGGGATTCATGCTTTGCTGTGTCATTGCTTTTTGTAGCAAAATTTTATTTTACCATTTATGTATGACAAATTTTTGTAAACTTAATTTTCACTGTTATTTAACTTTTATTCTTCCAATGCTTAGATTTCTTATAGCTTTGCACCATTCATTCAACCGTGCTTTATATCTAAGAATTACTGCTTACAGAATATTGTTGAAAATCTTGGTGGACAAAGTAGCCCTATCCGTGATCCTGAAAAACTTCTTCAAGATATGGATGTTAATCGGCTTAGAGCAGTTATATATCGAGATGTGGTATGCTAAAAATCCTATTTTAAATATTTCAGTGTTCAAAATATGTAAATTAAACTATCGACATTTATGTGTTAAGGAGCTCTGGAAATACAAAACTGATGTGAAAGTGTTGAACATAGCATACAATTTTATGGAAGCTTATTAAACTGCTTAATCTGATAATTGGTGGAAGCTTATTTACTTTCTAAATCTGTACTAAATCTTACTTAATATGAAAGCATTTTTTATAATTTTAATAGTCATCCTAATAATTAATAGTCCTAATAACATAATGTAACTTCATGAAGTGTTTTGAATCTATGGTAACAAAATAGTCTAAACTTTTAAAGCTTGTTTTATATCCAATTATGTACGAGTTTTTTCAATACATTTTTTTTATTGTGATCTTGATTTTTGAACAAATGTACTTGCTATGGTAAGTATAAATATCGTAATTAAAAATTGGTTAGTTAGAAAATGGGTCTTGGATTTGCTGTTATACTAATTAGTTTAATTCTATTTTATTGTTTTAGGGAAAATATTCAGCATATTCATTTATATTGATATATTTTCTATTTCATGTAAGATTAAAAAGCAACAGCTACAAATCTGTGGTGAAGTTTCACAGAATTCTGTATGTGTTTCTTTTATGCATCATGGAAAAGAAAATCCATATTTGTTCTATGGCAGTGACTATATTAAGCATCCCATGATTCCACTCATTAATCAAACCTGCTGATGGAAGTTGCACAAACCTCCACTTAGATTTAAAACAAATATGACGAGTCATTTGCAATTTGTTTTAAAAATGAATTTTAACTGTGCAGTATGTATCACATTCAGGGGATAATCATGTAGCTAATGAATAGTCAGAGGAAAACTATGATAGAGTTACCTATCATAGTTTCTTCTACCTATTCAATAATATGAGTAAGTTAATTTTAGTACTTCTGAAATAATCCAAATGTCTTGACGTTTAATTTAGCTGATCGAAATTTGAAAACACTATTTAAGTAATGCAATACATCAAAGAAATTATGTCACAAAAGATTGGTTTCTCCTGGGATTAGGCTATACTGTTACTTAGGATATTTGTTAATAACTTGAAATCTTAAATGTGCATTTCTTAATTTTTTACACTATACAATTATTTTTATAAATGATACTTTTATTTTATAAAATATTTATTAATTTAATGTTTTGATGCTAGGGTGCATTTTTTGTGAGTGATTTGCTCAGCAAACAAATGAGGATTGCATAGCAATCTTCAAAACTTGCAAGTACCTAACAAACACCTAATATTTTAATATGTATTCTAAATAATTCAATAAAAATAAAGTGCTTTTTTTATCTTACAATACAAATATTATATACTTAAATTACCTTTAATTTCTATTTGTCATTCATTCATTTTGATTAAATTTAAAGAATGGGCGCTATGCACTTTATGTTTAAAAATATGGTCTAACATTCGATCTATATGGGTTTGCTTCTAGAAAATTTAGTTCTAAAGTAATTATTTTCTCTTGCATCTTTTTATCTTGTGCTGCCTGCTTTATCATTATATTAAATTGTTTACTAGATTTGTATTTTGTATGGATGTCCATTATTTGTAGGATGAAACGAAACAAGCCCAGTTCCTGGCTTTAGCAGTGGTATACTTTATCTCTGTTTTGATGGTGTCCAAATACCGTGATATTTTAGAGCCACCTCCACCACCATCATCTTATACTTCTCGAGCTGCTGTTAATTCAGAAATGTCCCATTACACAACAGCTTCTGCAGTATCATCATCTGCATTGCAATCTGGTTAGTTTTCTTGTTGGTGTTTTGTCTCTCTATACCCCAGGTCATTCGATTTTAAAACACATATGTTGTAGACGATTTTTTCTACAAATTTTTACCATAGATAGACATGGAAGTGAAACACATAAATCTCAAGTTTCCGACCTTTTTTGTCCAAAAGCTAAGAGATGGAGGAACTTAAAAATTGGCCATTTTTACAAAATAGTATCCATCTTCGATTTACCATGCTGTTTATAAATGGCTCTAACTTGAGATTGAATGTTTCAAATTTAGAAATTTTAATAGCAAGTAGAAGCTGTTTTATTTCAAAAGTAGTAAACCCATTTAAAAACGGATTTTCATTAAAATTGGTTATTTATCAGTCACAGCCAATTTATTCAATTTGTATGGAATGACCCAGTATCAATCTCAATTTATATGAAACTAGCAGAATAACCCAGCATTGCTTGGGTTTTCAAATATGACTGCAGCATTTCCCTGTGTTAACTCATTTGCAAACCCCTGTAGAATGTGTTTCTTTGTCCATGTCCATTTGTTGCAGAAAAACAAACTTTAGATTTTAAAATTGGGGCTTCAAGAGCTATTTTTAGGACTACCTGTGTTAGGACTACCAATTTTCATGGCTACAGATTGGTCTGAAGACAGGAGAGAAATAGTCTATGTTTTCTGCAGTGTTCTCTTGTAAAATGTACCAAATTTGGTGAACACTGGTCAAACAATGTAGAGTTGTATAGAGAATATACACATCCTTTTATACACATATAGATAACAGATAACATACAGGTCAATGCTTGTTTTAGTGAAACTAAATTTTAAAAACTTATCTAATCCTACCTAAATTTAAAACAAATTTGATTTACTTAATGAATTTTCTGTTTTGGAAGAACCATTAACTTTCTATAGGAGTTTTATTAGCAACTAGAATATGCCAATTCAGCTGAATAGTTTTATTAATGCATTTCTTATGTGATTCAGAAACAAGGAGCAATGGACAGCTGACAGAATCTGCCGCTGTTTGCAACGACGATGGTGAAGATGAGGTCATTATTGTTGAAGATACAGATTCAAGTATACTTGCTCACTTGCATTCATCTGGTGCTCCTGTTCCTGCTGTAAGATATAATTATCTTTTACTATTCAACTTAGAAACAGTTGGTCATTTGAGATTTCCATTTATTTAAGAATAACTACTTTTCTGCCTTCTACAGTTAAAAGATTCTATGCTAGCTTGTTCAGGAAGTTATAAATTGTGTAATATGTAAAGAGGCAGCTAAAAGATGCTGAGTACTGATTTCTTATCAATTAAAATATTTGGTTATGGATTGCTTTAATGAATAGTTTAATTATGAACTAGTGAGTGTTTGGTGCATCATATTTTATTTCACTTGTGCGTGATTACAAATTTATGCCTTAGTTCTCGTACAAATTTGGAAAATATTGTTTCTAGTAGTTATGTGTTCACTTGATTTTTCATTCACTATTGTAACATTTTAATCCATAATAAATAGTATGGGAATGTCACAATTTATGTATGTTCATGTATTTTTACAATGGTATGAATCCTAATTTCTTATTTTAGGTAATAAGGACTCAAAAACTGAAATCAGAACAAACTATCAGGCAGGAGGCAGAATTAATGGTCAATGGGGCCTCCAGTGAAAGTGCTTGTGTCAATGGAGAACTTACTGAAAGAGAAATCGAGGCGGAAACTGTTAACTTGTCTTCAGTACCCGAAGAGGTTTCTCTCTCCAACACTGAGAACAGGGGTTCCAACTCTGACCCCTCTATTATGTCATCATCTCTTGCTCAAAACGGATTTTCAAAAACATTGGACTCTATGGATGGTTGCCAGCAGTCGCGTCCTGAAGACCTACACATCACAACATTAGGCAGCGCAGATGATTTTCACATTTTAAGTTCCTCACTCTCAAGGGAAGCTACTCTTACACAGAAACTTGAGTCAGCTCTTGGCAGTGTCTGTCCTTTGTTAAGGGAGATCATGTTAGATTTTGCTCCTTTTTTGTCAAGAACTTTAGTTGGCTCTCATGGACAAGATTTGTTGGTTGAAGGAAAAGGTACAATTTTGAATATTTTTTTCATTTCTTGTGAATTAAATATAGTGGGGCGAGTTGGCATTTTTTAAGTCAAGTCGCATGGTTTTGAACAGATCAGTTTGATTTAAACGTAGGAAGGAACACATAAACAATGTGTTCCCTCCTACGTTTGGCCTCCAACTGTGGGCCGACCAACCGGTCTGGTGGTTAAGGCGTTAGCCTCTAGATCGGAAGATTCCTGGTTCGAATCTGGGTCAGTGCATGGACGTTTGTAAGCAAATGGTGTAGAGGTGCACCTTAAATCTGTTGTGGCTGAAATACCTCACATTGGGTTGGTGTGGAAGTTTGTTGAGTGGGGGTGCTAGCTCAGGTGCTGCCTCTTCATCTGACCGTGGGTCAAAATTATGTGTTGTCCTTGGATCCTTCCCTTAGGGGATTGACCCGGGACCGTCGTAAATAGCCCATTGTTTTGCTCTAGTATGACATTAATTAAAAATTACCATTACCTCCAACGGTGGATTCTATGTATGCAATTGTCATTTGTTGCAGGAAGTGATAGCAGTGTTTAGTAGTTCATGAAATAAATATATCTTATTGTATTTGCTGTACATTACTCATGGCAGCCATTTTCCTTTGGCAAGCTTACTACCTAAAACAAATGAGCTTCCCTAATGCCATCTGCCTTCTTACCAGAACTGTACTATACCCTTTAATATGTTCAATTAAGATGCCTGCCTACGCTCGAAGACCTTTTTTTTTTTAATATTTCAAAAGTTGACTTGTTATGTGCATTATACTATCAAATACATCTAAAAACTATGAATAATATATAAAATAGCTATATATGTTTTTTTAATTTTCATTTTTTGCTAAAAATAAACAAAACATCTCAATAAATTAACAACTAAGCAAAACAACAAAACTCGAATTCAAATTAAGATATTCTATTTTTGTAAATTGTATTGTGTTATCAAAACCCTCTTCTGGGATCTCTACCCATTTTATTCTGAAACTTTGTATTAAAAATGTTTATGCAAATAAACCTTTCGACATAGAAAAAAATCGTAAAAAATGATTACAACTCTATATTTATGTAATCAAAAAAATAAAAAATAATGCATAAACAATTAAAATAAAGGTAGGTTACCTGAATTGAACCCTTTACAATATTCTACCAAAGTTTAAAATTATTTGAAGCATAATGTTATGAGTTATGATGTTGTGCGGAAGAGCAAAATGTAAAAAATCTGATTTTGAGAAAAAGCATAAAATAAAAAAAAAACTTCTACACTTACACATTAGATGAAAAACCTGACATTAAAAAGCTCCCGATTTGTAAAGGTCACCTTCTTGGTCATTAAAAACTCATGTTTTTTCTTCCAAATGGCTTTTAAAATTTTTCTGCGCTTCCTTGCAACAAGGGTGGAATGATTCTTCGAATCCGCAAGCCGTCCAAGTGTCTATAGCCTTCTACTTTAAAACACCCTGGATTTGTCAAATTAAGCCTATTGAAAACATTTAGGCAACCTTTAAAACCATCGTTAACTTGAATTATGGCATCATAGGCTCCTAACTTGACAGTTTTGAGGCTGACAAACACCTTTTTTGGCACTCGTTGCCAAATTACGCCATTGAAACACTCGTTGATGTTTTGAGTTTTGTCATGGAGACATTTCTCTAACAAATCTTACTAAAAAAACTTAATTGAACAATTACTTAACCTTTTTTTTAAATATTCAATGTGAACAAACACATTTTAATATTCTGTGCCGGTTTTTCGTCCAACTTCCGTTAGCAGAACACTACTTACGGTTTGAAAATCTGTCAACATACTAATATTAAAAGTTCAGAAACTAGAGTTCTAAGTAAGATAGAAACAAAATTTAAACTGATTTGGAAAGCTAAGAAACTATACTTTCAAAGTTAGGCAAAATTAAAAAATCGTATTTTTCTCCACAAATGCGGTTTTATAGGTAGACGGCACCTTAATAGATATTTATTTATAAAAAAAAAAAACTCTTTAAAATAAAATGCAAGTATTTAGATATTTAATTAGTTATTATCTTGATTAAAACAAATTTGTACTTCATGTTTAATCCATTTGCACCTAGTTAAAGGAAAACTAGTAATTATTTATTAATAAATTATCTCTGTCATGAATATTTCAATATTCATCCCTTGATTTATTAACTAAAATGGAAAATGGAGTCATGGAAAAGATTTCACTGGATGATAATTTATCTGCTACATCTTGTGTTGAGTCATTTTATTTTAAAAGTTGGAGTTTTAGTATACCTAAATTTTGTTGCTCAACTGCTCACTCATAGATGAAACATTTAGAACATGCTTATATGTATGCACGGTTCTTGTGATGGTCACTTGACATTGTCATAAAAATGCATTATTTTTTATCTATATATATAATTATCTTACGTGGCACGCAAAAAAGACGTTATTTGTAATCGCGTTTTGGCAATACTGTACGATTGTTTGTTTATCGCGAAGTCTCGCCCATCGATTGAATTGATAGCGTTATCGGATGAAATTTTATTGAAAAAAAAAGGAAATTTTAATGAGCTGTTGCAGTTAGTTTATAATAGAAATCAAAGAAAGCGGAGGATCTTTTCAGGACCAACAATTATAGTTCAACAAGACGCTTGCACTACAATTTTCGGCAACAAACTCAATGAAAAAGTGTGGGTCGTTTGAGTGCTGGGAAAATGTACACACAAACAACATGCTGGGTATTCAATTTCCAAAGCAACGCTCACATTTCGAGTCAAAATTTGCACAAAGTTTTCATTTAAATTCTGATTTTAGAGATACTGTATATATTTTTTCTGTAATACAGCAAATTTAGATTTGAAAAACATTGTTTTGGTAACATTTTGTAAACAATCCCTTCTGCTAGGACACATGTCTTCATTGAGGCGAGCGAAGCGAGCATAGGTTCGCGCAGCGAACCAATGAGGATTGCGAAGCAATCCTCCTTGGGTTGGCGAGCGTTAGCGAGCAGGGGGCAGGCCCCCTAGTTGAATATAAGTATTTTATCATGTTTATATAAAATAGTGCAATAACAGTTGAGCCATATTCTAATGCTGAGGCCGAAAAAAAAAAAAGATATGTTTCCTGTAAGTAATATGAGCAAAAATATTAGGGTAGGTAGGTAGGAAAAAGTTTTTTGTTGCAAAATATTTTTAACAAATACCCAAAAGCGAATATTATCGGAGTATTAATGTTAGGTTTAAAATTGATCAGAGGTATGATCAGTGATGTAAAATACCTGAGTATATTCATTTTTGTGGGTCAATATCTGGGTGTATATTCAGGTGTTTACGTAAATTGGGTATTTATAATTTTTCTTCGGGTTTAACTGCTTTAACGGCTTAACATATAATGTCTGAACTGAATAGTATCAGAGATTGAAATGAAATAATTTCTCTTTTTATAATTTTTTAATTATAATTTATCTCTGTGTGTTCTTCAAAAAGAAGTTTTTAAGTTTTTATTTAAGACGTATGTTCTGCTGTAAGACAAACTACAAAAGTTTTTTTCTGTGGTGACTACTTACAGAAATCGATTTTGAGTTTTTGAATGATTACGATTATCTCCATATGTTCATTTGTGTAAAAATTGTGAATTTTCAGTCTTGCACTTAGTTTTCTTATTAATGTGTTTTACTTGTGGCATTCTTCCACCTTATATGGGATGTTTTCGAATTTCATCATCAATATAAGTGGTTGCAAATTAAATGGTTTCGGCATTCATGACTAATTTAGTTTGAGGCACATTTTTTTCTTGAAAATTCCATTCAGCAGCATGTGGAATAATGGAGCTTGAAAGAGATGTCCTCTGTGTAGACAAATCAAACTCAACCTATTATAATTTTTCAAAGCAAATACAGTGCTTTTGAAAAAGAAAGTCACTGCTTTGGGTCTTCAACAGTGAGTTCTCTTAGTAGCACATGGGAAGCTCGCTACTCGATTAAATTACTGGCGTAGAATGTTCGAGCCTTAAGGAAACCAGTTCGGCAAGCTCTTAACAATTATTAATCGATTACGATCGCTGTGACATCGTAATCTAAATTTTTATTGTAAATTTTTAAAAAGTCTGAATAAAATTAAGTAATTTCAGGGTCGGTCAGGTTCCAGGAAACACCATTTTTTTATTTGGCCTTATCCTCAGAAATCAATGATCTGTAAAACATCAAATCATGTGTAATAACCTGGCTAGGGAATGTTGACTACTTTTAATTGCGTTAAGTTTGTTCGTTTGAATGACTCTAGAAATATTTTCTTTGATTTATTTTAAGCGTAAATGTCATAATTTTTTCAAATTTTTTTTTTTCTCCAGGTTTGTGCACTTTTAAAAACAGTACATCTGTGGTAGAACTTGTGATGCTGTTATGTTCGCAGGAGTGGCAAAATTCTTTACAAAAGCATGCTGGTTTGGCTTTTATTGAATTAATCAATGAAGGAAGGTAAGTAATCTTTTCATAAAATATCTTCATGTAATATAATCTCTTTAAAAAATGAGTGGGAATGAATTGAGGATATTCATATTCCTACTATGTTTTTTGTTATTTTTAATTTCAACATAATTTAAAATGTATATCTGTTAAAGTGAATGGAAATGGCATGATGATTAAGTATTCTGACTATTAATGTTTAACTTTACATTATTATTATTATTATTTTTTTAAATTTTACTTTAAAGTGATTTGTTGTTTAGTTTTAAAATAATATTTTTTAATGTTCTTAGTACTTAAACTTCATTTGAGGCTTAACAATCTTTACAATTTCCATTCTAAGTATCTTTGAATCCTGTGAAATAGGTAGTTATTAGACAAAAAAAAAACATTCAAAATTTAAGTGAAATATTGTATGATCTTTCAGTTTACATGATGAAGTGCATGCTTCTTTGCCTTTTTTTTAATAGCCATAAGTTAACATGTTGGCTTAGTAATTATATACACTGCTGGTCATCGAAAATGTAACACCATGATGAACTAGATATTAAAGCTTTATTACATAAATAAGATAAGGTGCAATAGTTAAATGATTAAACTACAGCTCCTTTTGACACACAGATTGCGAAAAAATCTGTATTTTGTGCAACCGCAATAGGCACAGACACTTGTAGTATAGAGTCAAAGGTAGTCGCAACGATGAATGCTATGGAAATTTCTCTGGCACTGCAGATGTCATTGAATTTTATATGCTGAGACAAGTTGTGCAACACATCCTAATTCTTGAGCTACGATTCTTGCATCATTGTGGCTAGATTTCATCTAATATTAGCCACTGCATGGCCAGCACGGCGTTGCCCGTGACAGTTCTTTTCGTGCGGTCAGGTGTGACCACTGCTCGCTAACCCCCAGTGGCACAAACCAACACCATGGGCAACGCCATAATAATCTTGTCATTGTCAAATGCGACAAAATTTGAATTACGAAGTGATCCAATCGGTGTGACATCTCAATCTCTTGCAAAACCATCGACTGCTTTGGCAAGTAGGTGATGCAAGTAGAATGTTCTTTGGGGTCCGGTAGAAAGGAGTTGGTTTTACGTCGATTTCGGCAACCCTAGCATACTTTCCCCTCTCAGTACCGGTAGCGGCTTTGGCATGTAGATGATGCGGAGTGGAATGTCCTTCGGGGCCGGTAGAAAGAAGCTTGTTTTACTTTCTGCTCGGCAACTTTCGCATACTTTCAATTAAATTCCAATTTAAAAATGTTCTAGATTGAATTTTAAAATTCTGCGCGACCCAAATATTGCAAAAAATTTGGACTACCTGTGTGCCAAATCCCATTACTGTAAGTGCCATAGATTCGTCAGGAGTGTGCACATATGCAAACAGACAAACACTTATTTTTACAATAGTAGAGAAGAAATGAGCTTTGACTTTTCAAAAAGATAATCTAAAGTCTTGAAAATACAGACTTTTTCCTCTATCAAACTCAGAAATGTGTCTGAACAGTGAGTAAACACAATTTCAATGCTTGAAACTGGTTCTGTGCTCCCTTTTAAACTGTTTCAAGGACGTTGCTGACACACATAATTTGCACATTTACTGCAGTGCTAATCATTGTCATATTCTTCCATTATCTACACATTATGCAAATTTCAAGGTCATTAAATTCTTCCTTTATGGTGTTGTATTTTTTCAAGAATAGATATTTTAGATAGAAATTGTGAGAGCCAATGTTTCAATGAACTCCGGTTGAAAAGAAAATTTTGTCAGCTTATATTTATCCTTTTTGTCATTAATTGATGAGAAATATTTTCTAATTAAATATATTTGAACGGTCTGGAGGGTTAACAAGCATATGTTCTTCCTGCAGTTTTCCTTACAAGTTATCTGATCAGTTTTGAAATACTATACTATATGGAAATCTCACTCAGGGGTTAAAAATGAAATATTATAAAAAATATAATTCATTGATGCCTATGTTACTTCTAAGTTCCTTTTTTTTATCTAGGCTTCTTTCTCATGCAATGAAAGACCACATTGTTCGAGTAGCTAATGAAGCTGAGTTTATCCTGAATCGCATGAGGGCAGATGATGTTCTAAAGCATGCTGATTTTGAAGTATGTATGCTACATCACTGAATAACTCACAATTTGTTTAATTGCTTCTGTAACTCATTAAACTTCCCTTTAATTTATAGCAATAAAATCTTTTGTGCTTAATTCATTTACGTTCTTTTGTCTTCTGTAGTCTCTTTGCGCCCAAACTGTACTGGACAGGAAAGAGGAAGAAAAAATGTGTGACCATCTTATTACGGCAGCCAGGAGGCGTGATAGTGTGACTGCATCCAGAAATATTGAAAGAATTCTGAATATTCTCACAAACAAGCATGGTGCTTGGGGAAGCAAAATCAGTATTTGCCCAAGGGAGTATCTGAAGTTGGATTCTTGGGAAGATGATGCCAGAAGAAGAAAGCGTTTTGTTCAAAATCCTTATGGCTCTAGTCATCCAGAGGCAACTCTAAAAGCTGCTATAGAACATGGTGAGTTATTTTGTTTCTTGGAAGAGGGATGTTTTTATCTATTTATAATAATCTTCATTTCACTGTCTCAGCAGAACAATTGAAGTTATGAATTGAATTTCAATTGGTGTAGAATGATATTTCTCAATGAAAGTTTATCATAACAGCTTATTAATTTTATTGAAGACACTAAAATGTATAGTTTAACAAAACGAAAAGGTAATATATGTATAGCACACTTTTAAAGTTATACCTTAAATACATATACCAGTTGGTTATGAAGTATCTTCCTTGAATACGAGATCCTAGCGACTGTAATTGTCAACAAAGGATGAAGCTTGAGATTAGGAGATTTCATTGGATTCGTGTGCTTGAGGGTTATGTAAATAACCCTCAAGCACATGTCTCATGATTACGGACACAGTTAACAAATTGTAATTTTTTTACTTTTTATTGCAATGTGAGTGGAGCAGTGAAAAAAATGTATGCTGAAATTGTTCCTTTAGCTCTAAAAATGACTGTAAGAATGATATCAGAGTGTGAACACTTAGAGGGGAAAAGAAAGGCAACAGGAAGCAGTGATATTGCTCACAATTTGCCTAAATCACAAACCCATTGTTATATCACCTACTTCTAATCCAAAATAACTAAGGTAAAGTTTAAAGAAACCTTACCCTTCTCTAAAACAGGTTAGTTTTTATATAGACTGTTATGAGTGTCTTGACGCTGACATCCGATTTATCCTTTCCATGCCTGCAAAAGTCTTCCAATTTGCTTCTAGCAAATAATTAATTCTCTACCAGTTAAGGTTTGCATTTTCAAATTTTTTATTTTGACATGCACAAATACTATAAATGAAAGCAGAGTATCTGTAACGATATCAAATGCGATTGCACATGACGGGCTTCTCCGTTACATATTTGCGGTCGTTCTGGCCCTGGCAAGAAGTTTATACTTTTCCCTTTTGGGTGAAGTCACAGTTACAGTTAAAAATGAGCCTCAGTTCGCAATGCCCATATGTCATAATGCCAATTGACACTAGCATTTGTAATAAGGATAAAATGTTGTGGTTTCTTGTTGCCTTCTTTTGTTATTCACACTCATCTTTGACAGTGCTCTTGTGCAGTCACTTTTACAGCTAATGATACAATTTCAACGACATTTTTGTCTCTTTTGCTGTGCCAAAAGCATTGCATTAAAAAAAAAAAAAAGGTAGGTGTAGCTATTCAAAATTTTTTAACTGCATACCTTGAAATCTCCAAATTTCAAGTTTAATTTTGATTTGGTGAAAATTATAGTCATTTGGGGTTTGTATACAGAGTAAGTAACTTTATGCCCAACTTGTACAGTAAACTAACTGAAATGTATCATTTTTTTTAGTAATGTATACTTATAGTTAAATGGTGTGATTGCTTATTGACTTGCCAGGGGTGCATTATTAAGTTTAATTTATACAAGAATTAAATAATTCGCCTTTACATAGCAATAAATGGCTCTAGAGTGACAAACCAAACCTTTAAATTTAGCAAACATTATGTGGTCTAATATCAATAAAAAATTTCACTTGCATACATGGCACAGGAATCGACATTATTTGTTTATTGTTGATTGGCAACAATGCTTAAAATATTATAAATCAACTGCTGCAGGATTCATTCTTTAATTTTGCCACATGTTTTTATGTGCTTGATATGATCTAAGGAAATGCATAATATTGCTAAAATTACATGGAAGAGCTTACCACTTTAACGAAATTTTTCACCAATCTGGTTACAATAAACAATGAATTAAAGTTTGCATAGAAATTAGAATATGTGGAAAAATAGGTTTAGCATCAAAAAATGCTGAATTGCCTTTGAACAAGGGAATGGGATGAAATTTTGACGTATACGTTCATAATCAAATTGTGGTAACATGACTGATGTGTGCTTTTTTGCCATGCTTTTAATTGGAAATAAGATTTAACACATGTATAGGTAAACAAAATGTTTGTATATTTTTGGATAATTTTATTTCATTTAGTAGAAATATAAAATCCATTTATGAAATGGGTGCTTATATTCATTACAAATGTATTGATATAAGACATGTGAGTAAAATGGCACTTTGTGATCAGTGCATAAAGGCAATTAAAAAAGCTTAGCCCAGATGCTATTATGCGCAGGTTTACTGATTTTGTAGTAAAATATTCTGCCGTAAATTTACATTAAGGTATCAATAAATCATTACTAAATGTAAATTGACCATCATAAAAGCTGACAAATTAACTGAGAATATTGCAGCAATATGTGCACTGAAAGTTGACTAGAAATACTGTCATTCTGAAGTTTACATCCTTTACTCATCCTTTTCATGTTCATGCTGTGTTGCATTGACTTGGCATTGTTTGACGTAGTTTGGCCAAATAAGATCCTTGCCTCATAAAACCCAATCAACTAACCATCATGCTGAGTTGTAGTTGTAAACTATGTTAGTTAAAATACTTGTAGTATATCTTCATTGTACACATTTCACTATGTTATGTTTAATTTATCATGACTTTTCCTAGGAGCTCCTGAAGATGCAATACTACAGGCACGAGAAGAATTTCATCAGCATTTAGCTATTACTCGTAGGCAGCAGCAACATCATTTACAAAGTAGTGATTTGTTAGATGATAGCGATTTGTGGGATGACAAGGATTTGGATGCTGAATTAGCAGGTAATTATCTGTAAACTTAAGTTTTTTATGTGAAAATTTCCAGTTACATTTCTTTCCTTTCCTTGCCTTTCAATGGCTTTAATATGCTTGTTATTAGTAAATGCATGTTGAAGAATTTATATATTTGTAGAAGTTAAAATTGGTATAGTTAAATAAAAATATCTTGATATCTGAAATTAATTTAGTCTGGTTTAACCTGATTAGATAGTAATTAAATACAGTCTATTCTATTATGTCAGGGCACCAATTAGGCCTGGATGATGTTAAAATGTTTACATCACAATACATTGTCATTTTAACAACGCGATATATCGTAATGTTAACCATGTATTTTATACACTATAAAAGCAATCGAGAAACCGATGTGGTGATGTCGACCTCACACCGTTTTTTCACGATGTATCGATACATCGCCCAGGCCTAGCACCAATATACTTGTTTTCTTCAATATTTTTTAAATTTATGTTTCAATCCTACACATTTTTGACTTAACAGTGATAATGTGCTACTTAATAGCTTGGCTTCTCCTTTTATGGTTGGGTAGTGTTGTACCTTGTTACAATTTTCACAGTATAATGTTTTATGCGAGATATAATTTTCTCAATAACAGAAATTTTGTCATAAATACCTTATTATAATTTAACGTACTAATATAAATTTCTCTAGAAAATATATTAGTTTACTGGTGCTCAGATTACCCCCGCCCTCCACACACACATACACACCCACTTGTTGTACAATGGACTTGGTAATTACCTTGCACCCTCACTTTGAAAAAAATATCAAAAACCTGTTTTAGTTAACCATATTGTCCTAAAACTTAACTTGATATCCATTGCTAACAATATTTAAAACTTTTTGGCAACATAAAGCAATTGGTTTTCTAAATCTTATCTAATTATTTTCCCAAATTTAAAATGACTCATGAATATAATTTTTGAAATTATTTCATTATTTAATACTTCAAATACAAAGTTTTATGCGTGTAAATTGAATTTGTAAACTTCGATCTCAACTTTTGATTTATCACTTTTGGCATTTAGCATAACACTGCTATTTGCAATTTAATTTTATAATCTTGCATTTGACGCAGCTTGTTTCTTGCACCTTAAAATTCTAAATCCAATCCAGCAACAATGCTTTTTGGTTTTCTTTCCTGAAATCCTACCAAAAAGAATTTCCTATTTAAAGCTCTGTGGCATGTTTGTCATAACTTTAATGGGATTCCAAAAGAATATAAAAAAGATTCATCACTTACATTTTGTAAAATCGGTTCTTTATTCAAGTCCTTTAGAAATGTGCTTCAGATGAACTTGAAACTTCTATGAACTTTACTTTTGGATGAACATGTTTTTTCTTTTTGATATCTTCTTTTTCTGTTAATTATCTAGTCCTTTTTATTCGCAGTTTTGTTTTGGAACAGCCGTTGGATAAAATCGAATTATTTTAGGGAATACTGTTACAAATGGTTTTTGTGACCAAAACAAGATGCTTTAGGTTGATGATTGTTATGGTTGAAGGGCAAATCAGTAGAACATGAAGACCTATAATTTGTTTTAAGATATTGTCAAATATTAGCATAAGAAGCTAAGAACTTGTCGCTAAATGTTTTCATTTAAAGGACTTATTGTTGTGGCTTAAAAACCTTTTTTATTTACTTGTGTGAACCTAGGCCCACCATATAAACGTTTTTGTTTAATATGAATATCAGAATATCAATTAAACTTAATTGTTCTCAAGTAGAACTATATAAAAAGCAGTTTTTAGTTTTTCCTTAGTGAGACATCTGACTGACAGTGTAATTATCACACTTAAATCTGGTTCTAGTTTAGTATAACACCATTGAATAAAAAGTTTAAAATGTGTGATGGGATAATATATTAATCCTTAATTTCTTCCATTAAAAAAAAATGCATATAGTACAATGTCCTAAAAGTTTCCGTACTGAAAATTTGTGAATTTATTTACTAAAACAACAAACTTTGCCCTCTCATTTCATTCTACACACTTGTCGCTGTTGGCTGGTTCAAAATAGGGTTGTCCATTGAAGATTAATTTTCCCCCTTCTGCAACTTATTTAGACAGTCAGCAGCACAAAGGTCTTTGCGGTCTCCTCTGATCCTGGAAGCGGCGGAAATAAACTTCTGCCCCTGCGTCTTGCGAGACATCGCAACAAAGACATCTCGCTTTCCCCCTGCTGGTGAAATCCAATCCCTCGACCCACCACCAGCTCTTTAACTTGCGGTTTCGGCGTTCTGGGTTCATATGCTTAGCGTGACCTCTCGGCATCTAGTTTTTTCCTCCTTTTTACTTTTCCACTGGGCACTTGCCTTGCTTTCGTCACACCATGTTTCCATAACTTGTATAACTTGCCTTGCTTTCGTCACACCATGTTTCCATAACTTGTATAGCAGTTTGCACCGTCTTGTTGAAACCAAGAATCTCATTCATTCACTTCTAATGCAATAAATTGTTGGATACATTCTCTGTATACAGTGCCATCAACAGCTACTCAAAAAACAGAGGACCAATAATCCTTTTGCATGATATGGCAAACCAAACTCCAATTTTTTTGACAATGTAAAGGTTTTTGCATATATGAATGATGATTTGTCTTCACCCAAATACGGGAGTTTTGCTTTTTCATGTAACTAATTAAATGAAACCATGCCTCGTCAAAAAAATATTTCGTCCAAAATGTTGATATTCTTGCGAATAAATCTTCGAAACCATCAGCAATAATAAATCCACTTCTGTTTGGCTGGTGGCTTTAGCTCCTGTAACATTTTTACACGATAAGCACGAAAATGCTACACTCTTAAAGCCTTGTGTGTCGATCCATGTGATGTGCCCATTTGTTGCGACAAACGCCTCATGGATTGATGATGAGATTGCAATATCCTTCATTGAGTTTTTCGCATAAAGTCTGGTGTAACGACTTTCGGTCTTCCATTCCTGTGTTTATCTTCCACCAAATCTGTCTGACAAAATCACCAAACAAGTTGATATAGTGTACCTGTACTCGGTATTGCATCATCTGGCTATTTATGTTGCCAAAATTCTTTACATCTTTCATATGATTTACATTCAAAATAACTTTTATTACACTCTGTATAATGATCACATATTCAGGTTGACAAGTAGAGTTTTATACTTTGTGTTCACATTTAAAGGCAGGCCATGAAGATAAATCTAAAACATTTCCAAATGCACAGTAAAATTTATTTAAAATTTGACAAAAATGATTTACAACAGATCTAGAACAATAAGAGTTATTCAAGGACTAAACTTCCAAAATGACAGCAAGTGCTGTTGTGGTGCAATACAATGCAATATATTTGTTAACAGTAATTCCCAAATTGGTAATTATCCAAAATTGGTAATTCATTACCAGTTTTTAAGCAAGATTTGACACACAATTTTTATTGTACATAATGAAAACTAGTACGTGTTGGAAAGAGTGTTTCCAAATTTGAGGAAAAAATATTTTTATGCATTTCAGGTCCAGTTAGCTTCAGTACTAAGTGCAGGTTGATTGCCCCAGGTGTTGTTGTTATCGGTATGTTGTCCATCACTCAAGCTGAGATGTTTTTTGAAGTTGATGAAGAGGACACAGAGTACAAAAAGATGGATCCTGAGGTAAGACATTTTGAAAATGAATTTGTTTACAGGATCCCAATTTAATGAACAGGATGACACCATCGCTTTTATTTGCTATTTCGAGGAATCTGAAAGACCATGACATTTTTAGTGAGTTAGACACTGCAGTAAAATGCTTAAGGAATTTAAAACATGAATATTAAATTCAACAGAATAAGGATTTTCCTAAAGCAATGATGCTACTAGGAAAACTGATAATTTTCTTCCCAAATCAAATCATTACTATTTGGTTAAGAAATAATTATTGTTTTGAGGCATTACAAATTTTGATATGGCTTACATGCTTCTAACATGGGTCACTCCAAAAAAATATATAGTAAATAAATTTTTGTTTGCTCGGATTTCTCCAAGCCTTGCATAAAACTTCTTGATTGCCCTAACTTCTCATCTAACCAGCATCATGCCTGATGGCATGAAATGTTTCGGTTTCACATAGCTAGTTAAAAATACTGAAGGGCTTGATGATTTGGCATTTGCCTATTGCGAAGCAATTATCGTAGTCTTTGAACAGCTCTTCCATTTCCATTATCAGTTAGATGCATGTCAACCATTTCAGAGTTTTAGTAATGGTCCATCATGTGCAAAACCCACACTGTGAATGACAAAGTTTAAGAAACAGGATAATTTGTAGGCTGGCCAAACAGTGTTCTCTCGTAGCCACTAACAACACCTGGACAAACATTCTTTGACAAAAAATGTTTAAAATTGACCAAGGAATTTCTAATCACCCTGTTTAGTAAAATCCTGTGATAAAAATGTTTTGTCTGTTATTCTCAAAGTTTGCAGACTTCGGCCTAGGGCAGACATCCTTCCTAATAGGTCATTCAACCAGCAAATATAAAACATTTATAGTTGAAAGATACTTATAGTTAAAACATTGTTTTCAGAGCATACTGAGAGGCTTACAAAATTATTTACCAATGCATGTATAATTTAAAATGTAAAGTCATTAGTGTTCAGGATCCACAATGCAGTTATTGTTAAAAGTTTTGATCTGAAACTTTCCATTGCTGGCTAAAATAGGAATTTTACTCAAAGCATTCGTTCTATTGTTAAATTCAATAGGAAACAGAAAAATACAATTTTGTCAGATGGTTAAGAAAAGTCTAATTAATTTTTTCCTAGCTACACTCAGGAAAACTTAAACCCCATCCTTTCTTGAATCTCTAGTCAATGAGTCTGTTAATTGTTTTGTTACTCTTTCTTTTTAAACAATTTCGATATTTATGCTTTTTTGACATTAAATGATGCTCACATGGGATCCTAAATTCAGCTGCAGTAGCACTTGCCATTGCACTATCATGCATCTCAAATTTACATTACAACATTACATGAAATTGTAAAGAGTCTTGATTTTTCAACTGTTAACAATTTAATTTCAACCTATTTAGCCAAATACAAGCCGATAAGTGAAATTCACTCCACATCCCTTGCTTTTATAAACTGGCAATAAGGATTATTATTGAATTATTCTTTGAAAGAACACATGGTTCCATATATTTGGAATAATAAAAATGGATAAATTTGATTGCTCATCAATTTTTACACAATCACATAGCTTTAATTTGCATTCAGATAATTCTTTTACTATCAACTATTTTTATTTCAAGTCAGTGTAAAGCTGTAATACATATCTGCCTATAAATGTTTAGATATCCCTTAAATACAGTACAATTAGTTTCTTATTAAAAATGGAATTTCCTCATATTGTTCGTTTGTTGTGATGGATGGATTTTTCCACTGAAATGGATTAGACCTTTTTTATTTTACTATCTGACAAAATAAAATATTTTTGATTTGGAAACAACTGCACAGATAAACTATTTTGTTACTTGCGACAATACCACATAGGCTACATGGCAACATCCTGTTAAGCGTATGTTCAATCAGGTAAGTAACTAATTCTATATATAAAATTATTTCTACTGTGTACATACTGCAGGTCTACCTCGAGTGACTTTTTGATGCTGTTTTTCAACCTTGGCTTCTAGGGATATCTTTGAAAAAGTCATCTCTTATTTTTAAAATTTAGGTGACATCAAAATGCTTGGAGACTGGTTTGAAAATTCACCTAGGTTAACAAAAATTTACTTCCCTTTTTTAACTAGCAGACCAGAATTTTTATTTTTTATTTTGGGAGAAAGTTTCTAATATGACATTTTCGAAGTTTTGGTGCTAATTCTGGCAACCATGAGAACCTGATTAAGAAATATATAGTAGTTTTTAATTTTTAAATTTAAATTTTTAGGCGAGATTTAAGGCTTGTTTCATACTTGATTAACATGTTTTGTGCTTTAGCCTGTCCACATTGTATCTGAGCAGATAAATTGCTATTAAAATAGGTTAGATTGAGGAGACTGCTAGCTACTATTTAAAAAATGCATGCCATTAATGCTACTATTTGACAGGTGTTTTAGTTGTGACAGCCCTGATTCTATGTAGAATACATCCAATCTCCTCAAAAGATTTAATGTGCACTACATGAAATGTTTTAACTTGATGTCTGGCTATCTAGTGAAATTTTGATTAGAATTTGATAGAACTTCAATTTCATTTACAATCATTCTGAAGTGGATTGGAATATATTTTTAGGTGGAAATATAATGACAAACTGTTTTCCTTTAAAATATTTCCAATAATTCTGTCAGTTATTCACACGAATTTCCAAATTGTTATTTGATATTTTATTGCTTTGACTCTTAATAAAAAGACTCTTACAAAAATAGCCATTTGAAACATGCTGGCATATTTATCTTTATTAAAGATGGAACGCTTTTGCAAATATGTAAGCCTTTATGGAGGAATCTTTTAATTTTTAGCATTTTTAAAGTTAACCTTGACTATTTAACTTTAATGAAAAATTCTACTCTTAAAAAATACAAGTACGTAATAATCGCAAGTGAACAGGATTTTCTGCTGATGAAGACTCAAATGTAGAAGTGTAGCTACAATAGTTTTTCTTGGATTTCTACCTTTCAAAAATCCATTGAAATGCCATTTAGACCTTTGTATTTGTTTGTCATTAAAACTTTCCTTTCAGTTCTTGCAACCTGTTTTACTAAAATGGAATTAAAATTAGCACAATCTGTTAGGTTTTGGAGGTTTACATAATTATGGTCACGTAAAATAAACAAAAGGGATATGAGTAACACTTGAGATCTGGATGTTAAACAGCTAACACAGAATCCGGTTTTTATGGTTCAATGGGCAATGGGTTTGAATACCTATCAAGATATTAATGTTTGTTGAGTGATTTGGAAGTACACTTCAATCTTATGTCTAATTAGTGCTAATGAAAAAATGAATACAGAGTAACCAGTCAAACCTATATGTTACACCTCTGGTGTTAAAAGTAGGGGTTTGGAATAATGGAAATGTATTGAAATGAAAATATTTGTAATCTGAATGGTTTGAAAATGTGAATGTTTGTATCTTAGTTTCAGTAAATAAAATGGACAAAAAAGTTCAACTAAAACTGTTGAGTGAGTGTGTGCTAAAACTTTTTCCATATTCTTCCTCAGAATGTGTGTCAGCCAAAAAGAAATTTAACTGCTGTAAAAAATTTTATTTAATTAAGTTTTCAAACGAAATAAATGTTTTGTTTTTGCTTATTAAAAATAGACAAAAACAATTTTGATTTTCCTTTGCTGAAAAGTAGAATTTTGTAACACTTATTTTGTGCAAACTTCTACAAAGTAAACTCCTTCTTTTATTAGGTACAACGTAATTCGCAAATGAATGATGTGGATAATTTTAAGCTTTCAATTAGCACATTTATATATTTATCATGTTTTGATAGCACAAAAACCCATTTCGCTTTTTTTACTTGATTCGTTGTTGGTTTAATTTTTAGCTATTTTATCGTCCATATAAATGAGAGAAACGCAGTGTAATCTTTGCTTCAAAGAAACAATGTAAAAAGACGTACTTTCGATTTTTCTGTGAATACATTGTACAAGTTCTGACAATTTTGATAGCGAAATCACTTATAATTACAAAACTGACCGATAGATGGAGCTGTTGGCGTTAGTTTATACTACCTTATCAAGTCGTCGTCGCTATGGCTAAACTGAACAATGGCTAATTGTACAATGAACGTGGAATAATATAATGAAGGAAGAAAGTTCTCTTGGAATTCTTCCCGAGGATGTTGGTTTGCCTCATTCAAAGAATTGCAATTGCAAGACTTAACTGTTAAAGAATGTCTAGACTTGAGATGGGACTGCAAGTATGTTTCATCTCATCTAGGCCACGACTCTAAAATAAATCTTAATTTAATTTTGGAAAAGAATGTGGAAGAAAATATTGTGCAACTGTTTCAGCGTCAGTAAATAATGATTTTGTACATAACTTCGTTACTTCAGGAATGTGGCATTTTAATTGGTCATAGAAAGCTTAAGAGGAAGAAGCATTTCTCTTCAAGTAACAATTAAAAAAACAAAAAAAAAACAAAAAAACTCAAGGCGATGTTCATAAGTATGCGGGAAAGAAATGAAATTCAATTGTTGATTTGGTAGCTTGTTATGATAGAATTGTATTACTTCCCTTAGATTTTTTGGGAAAGCTAGGGGGCGCCGCCCCCTGCTCGCTTACGTTCGCCAATCCCCGGGAATTGCTAAGCAGTCCCATTTGGTTTGCTTCGCAAACAAACACTTTTTTCGCAGAGTCATTCTCCTGCGACGGCGAAACTATCCTAATACATAATGCGTATAATTCTGATTTAATTTTCCGGTTCATGACGTCAAAAAGATGGCTCCACCTCCTACTCGCTGACGCTCGCCAACACCCGGTGATTGCTACGCAAACCGTCTTGTTTTACAAGTAATTTCCCCCTTTTTTTAACTTTAACACTTAATGCACCCTAACTAATAGCCGCAACAATAAGAAACCTTCTCCATCTTGTTCCCTGAACAATTTTAATAAACCATGTTAATAATTTTCTCTTCTGTACTTTCTCGGGAAGCCGTCGAGGGAGGGGGGGGGGATATATATATATAGTTTTCAGTCCTGCCGCGGTAATCTTTTTTAATATTGAGAGAAACAAATATCCAAGTATAGCCATCCTTATCACAGGTGGGAAGGTCCATTCGGTTTTCGACTCATAACTCAAACCTGGAAATTCACGCAAATTCTAGGACAAATTATTCCATTGACGTTGTATCGAATGACACTGCTACTTGTATGTATCTTTTAAACCCACTTCTTGAATGTATCTTAAAAACCCATTAAGTGGTGCTACTTTTTAACATGACCCGATTTTGTGTGCTCTTTGTATTACCACAAGAATTCCAGTCTTACTGGGCGGATTCGCTTCTCGTCAACTCCTACTGCTGCCAAATCGTAGGAAGGAAACTACAAATCCATAACTACGGCTCAGGTGTCCATAGAAACTATAGGCCAAGAGCTGTTGTGCTGGAGGATATTTAAATAATAATGCTTAATAAGCAGTGTTTTAAGTAGCACAAACGATCCATGTATTGAGAAATTTAATACCTGATCATGGTAATGTGGACCAGTGGTACACAAACCGTGGGTCACGACCCCTCGGTCGCGTGAATATTTTCGCGAGTCGCTGAATTCAAAGAAATTTATTTGAAAAAAAAAATATATATATAAAGCTTTTCTTCAGCAAGTATGAGGCACCAGTAAAATAGTGAAATGAGGATTTTATTTATAAAATTATAACTTTTTACGAAAGCAAAATTGTGTGTATTAGCATGTAATACCTATACTTTGGCAACCGGCAGGCAGGCAAACAAACAGTGATAAAGATAATTGTCAATTTGAGATGGCCCTTTACCTGTTTTCTGGTGGGATTCGTATGCAACTTGGATCGGTCTGACGGTTAGCAGTGGCCATCTTTACTACAGCTGTTTCAATTTATAAAGAATCTCATTGAATTCTTATGATGTAAAGTGTTTTGAAAGTATTTTTCATTAAAAAAAAATATTTAATCCCATTTGCATAAATAAAAGCATTGTTTCATAAAATTATGTGTTTTATTTAGACCTCTGATAAGTCAGAAACATGAGCGCAAATCAAATAAAGAATGCAACTTTAACTACGTTGACGATTAAAAAAAAAACATCTATTGTCTATCCAGGGGTTGCGACGAAATCGAACAAATTTTTTTTTTTTGGTGGGAGGGGGGGGGGAGTGGAAATGAAAGTAGTTTGCACACCACTGATGTAGACTAAAACTTGTATTTTTAAGTTTCTGTAATGGAACATTTAAAGTTTTCCTCTCCAGTTATGAAATAGTAATTCTCACCACTCTATTGTATTGATTCTATGTATGCAATTAATGAAAAGTGTGAAACGAAAATTCTTGTTAGGAGTTTGCAAAAATAATGATCAGGAATTTAATTATCTTTTTTTAATTTTTAGATAATCCGTTATTTTTTTCTGTACTATATCTTCATTATCATTCAGGCGTTGAAATGATTTTAAATCAAGATTTGATTTATATCAAATCATTTGATGAGCTGTAAAAATCAAATTCTAGACCACCTAGTAGTATTTTAATTAATGGGCTCCAACATTAATTATTAAGGACTCTCATGCATTGGATCTCAACATTGCCAGTTAAATTAATTTGCGGGGAAGATTTCCTCCTCATGTTCATTCATCATCCAAACCTGTTCCTAATTGAAAAGGCAGATTGTTTATGTACCTTTGAAACTCGATCCTACCTTCCCCATCGCTTAGGCGAGGAATCGATTTGTAACATTTGTGATTGGTCTTAGAGGACTGTTATCGAGAATCAGTGTTTTTATTTCTTAATTGCTGTTATCACCACTTCTGATATTCCATGAGCGTTTACAATTCCCTCGATTTTACTGTATGAATTTAGATATAAATTTTAAAACGATCTATGGATGAGTCTCGTTTACTTAGTGGAAGCTCGTTCTTTGGTACTTGAAATGGCTGTGCGATTCGAACAGTTTATTGTGTGTTACCATAAATGTCTTAAAAATTCCGCGCGCTCGATCAATATATAAATATGTTCGAAATTCATAAAATCCTCCGACAGTTTACTAGAATATCGATTCTATGTTTTGGCGCTTTCAAAAACTAAAACTATATACCTGGATAAATTAATCTGAGACTTTAATTAGTATAATTGAAACATTTACTATGTTGGACAATCGTTGGAACTGGCTTCAAATAGATTAATGTGGGACGAGTATCACAGATACAGACCACATCTTATTCTACCATCCTCCACCGAATAATTTGCTTTGATTATACGTAAATATTTTAATGAAAAATATTAACCCCTTGGGTACAGATTTATTTGAAAAAAAAAGTAGTTCGGATTATCGTTTGCACATTAGTTAGTTATATTTTCGTATTATCGTTTGCACACTAGTTACTGTTACATTTTCGTATAATTTCGTTTGATAAGAATGGCAACAGTATGAGAGAAAACGCACAGCTTCTGATCTCTGCGTTCATTCCAAAAAAGTATGTCTGATAAGACAGCCGTGTAAATATTTCTATGTATGGAGTCAGATTAAATAAAGTGTATTTTTGTAGAGGACGATTGAATAATCTGACTCAAGGAGAGTCTCGTTACACCAATCACTCTTGCCATGTACATGTTTAATTTTGTCCCATTTTGAATGACGAATTAGACTCGTCATTCGTAACTTAGGCAAAACAAGTGCATGACTAGTCACAGTCGTCAAATGTACACAAATGTATGTAGGGGTTAATCATTAATTTTCGTGATGCCAATAGGGGCCGTCGTGGCTCTGTGGTTATGTCCTTTGGTCTAGCAACCTTTGAGATGTAGGCGGCGCAGGTTCGATTCCTGTCAGATGCATTCCTCCCTGTTTGTATTTCTCTTTTCTGTGTCAGTAAAAGCTTTCATTGTGTGTATGTCTATTACTTGGTATTGTATGTCTTGTGTCTGGCCCATCATGGCCAAATATGACCCTTTCGTCATAAAACCCCAAAGCAACCAACCAATCGTGATGCGAGAAAAACTTATCGACGAAATCGATTGATGCAAAATCTATTTCATTTGTATTTGATTAGAATGCCATCGTAAAACAGAAGTCTCGACAGAAGAGATATGTGAATAAGAAACTTTTATTTGCTTGTGTGTAAGTTCACAGAAAAATTGAAAATGAGAGACCAAATGTTAGGATCGATCCCCATTTCTGTATATACGATCCGTCTTTGGTCCTGTCTACTTGCATATAGGAAAATGCTCTTTTTGGGAATCCGGTCAAACGTAAAGGTCATGTGAAGACAGCTGCCTAGGTCTGGACCTTATACTCGCATTCATGGAAGATAGTAACAACACAAAAGGCAGTGAAAAAAATAACCCTGTTGATGGACCACACGCAGGTTGAGATCCCCCGATATACCGCCCCCTGTGTTAAAGACAGCAGTTGATATAGTAGGTTGGCGATAGAGATTGATCTTGACGGGCGTATATTTTTTTTTCGCTTCACGTCTCTTCCCCAAAATTTTTTCATTTCACCTGGAAATGAGTTTAGCGTTCGTTGGGTGTTCTCGTTAGGTTAATGATTTAGCAGTGATGAGACAATCTAGTTTTTGAAATTTTTATACATAGATAAACCCGCAAAAGAGCGATTAGCTTAAGAAAAATTCGATTTCGAAAGCTTTTGTTTTCGGAATGTTCTGAAAACAAACAGAAATGAAATGTTTTGTGGAATGTTCTGTTGAGGAAATTAACAGTTTATGCTCATTCTGCTACGTACTAATATTTCCAAATTTAACTGAATTTTGTTTCAAAACGGATTTGGAGATTTTAATATATTTCCTTCAATCCTATTAAACCCAGCCTTCTCTATCTCTTTCCTTTTCGCGTAGAAAACACAATTTTGCTCAAATAAAAGATACTTTGAATTCTAAATTTACGTCATTCCCCTAAATTTATGTAATGTACAATTTCCTCTGATAAGGCTTATCGTTCTTCCAATGAAAGTGTTTCTAATCCGTGGTTATATTATATTGTATAACCCTTGGTAAAATACTATTATATAGAAACGATAAGGTAGACGAGAAAGATGTATTAACCTTATTTATGTATTGGTACAAATTTTCCATAGTATGTCATTTTTTCTGTTGAAATATGTGTGTATTTCTCCATTTATGTAGTAATATATATAAAAATTGACTAAAAGAATCGTAACAGTGCCATTTAACTTTTACCAGATACATTTTATCTTCCCTGTATGAAAAATTTGATCTTCTATATTCCAAACAAGGTTGAATTTTATAATATATACGATTTTAGAATCAAAGTATGTCTTGTCAACTTTTGAATGATAATTTATGATTTGTAAGACAAGGTAAATGATATTTAATATTTGAACTTTTAAGAAATTGTATGGGGAGATTCTTATGTTACCGAAATAAGCAATGCTCGAAGCAATGTGGCAAACCAAATTATACTGTATACATATATAGCATTTCTCTAAAAATTCTACGTTCCATTTTGAGTCCCTATTCATGAAAGCAAAGGAATGTTTTACTTTATCAAACAAAAATGTTTGACATGAAAGCCTTATTTTATGTCTCGATTAAACATACCAATGGGAATTATAATACATAACACTTCATGGTATATTCATTTTAACGAACTCATTAGTAAGCGTAATCAGTATTTTGTTTTCATTTGGCAAGCTGAGCAATTTAGTCCGTTTTCCAACCTATTTCCCGTCATACTAAAGCTATGAATACAGTAAAACCCGGTATTGACAGGATCGGACGCGTGCCGGATTGATTTTTGAAAATTTCGGATTTCTTAAAGCTATTTAAAAATTGCCCGTTGGGGTGTTATGTAAACAAGCAACAGTACACTTGAATGAAATTTTGTACCGTCTGTGTCTTATAAATATAAATAAATAAAAGAATGTTGGACAAATACTTATTAACGTTTTGCGAATTACAGAAAATAATGCAAAAGAAAAGTTACTGGCGTATTTTTAAAACAATTTAAGTAGTACCCATGTACGTATTTAATATTAAGTACGGTGGTCGCTTACAATTTCTTAAACTTCGCTGATGATTTCAACCGCGTTTAGTGTTTTGGTCCCTTTTATCAGTTTGTCGCGAAGCCCGTAAAGTTGTAAAATGTCCTACTCAAATATACAAGTTTGTTTTTCTAATGCTGTAATAGTTTGCTTCGTTATATAACAAGTCTAATGGCATCTTTCCTACTTCATTGCCAATCCTCATCAGGCAGATAGTTCCATCTGCATCTTTAATATTCAAAACCGCTTATGCGATATCCGATTCTGTCAAATGATTTGTCAATGAGAGGGGGAACAAGATATCTGAAAAGGGGCTGGATTTCTAGATGCGGTTTTTTCAAGGGTTCACTGCATTAAGTTTTTAAGTAGATAATGAAACGCTAAGTTAATCAATGGCATGTGCATACGTTAACTTCGCGAGTACGCACCTTTTTGCCGAGCGCGTAAAATTGTCCATTTCGGTAATAAATTTATTAGCGCTAATCACTGGGTAGGATCCTAAAGCGTTGGGCATCCATCAACATGAAGCCTGTGCGATTTGGGAGTGCCCTGGAGCTCATACCTGTCAGTGCACTTCGTCGAGCTAGTCAACAGGTGACGCCTTACGTTAGTTGCATGACGTGTTTCATAATGTAGCTAACAGTATTTTATTTCGAAAAATTTCGTGGTACTATTCTCGCTCTCTTCTGTCAGTTCTTTACTGTGACCTGAATTAAGAGTGAAAGTTATTGTTTCACTAGAGTTTTTTTATTCGTATCTATATTCAAAGATGGTGTATTGTGTCAATGTTAATTCTCTCTCTGATGGTTTAAGCTAATATAATTAATTTTGTGTCATCTGTTGAAAACGCGCAAAAAATTGAAGCGCGTTATTTGTACCCATTTTGGTTCTTAGCGTTGACTAGTACTCACTATCTGGATGCACAGCCTTCTTTTTGGAGGTTACAGTAATTATTCGATTCTTCAAAGAGAAATTTCAAGAGATACGAGTTAGATAAATTATGAATTTTGCAAAATATTAAAAATCTTACAAAGACTTGAATCTCTGCAGCAATTTAACCAATCAATAAGAAAAAAATTCTTATTTCAAATTATTTTCAAATTTTGAGTTGCATTTTGTAATTGGTAAAATTAATTAATACAATTAATTTCATAATTAATTATGTGTTTAATTTTGTTTATCTCCTGATGCGCACTTTATTTCAGGATTCACAAGTTGAATATTTAGATTATTCTTTTTAACTTCATACCTGCATCATTCGTTCTCGAAAGCTGTAAGATGAGGGTGATGGGAGATTAATATGGGAGATACCCTGGAGGGGGAATATCAAGAACCGCTCTCTCTTTCGCACCTGTTCTATTTCCTGCTTCTCCCGTTTACTGAGCTGTTTTAAATTAACAACTCGGAGCTATTTTGGATTCGATCAATAGCAGCGGCTATTTTCAGAACGCAGTGATTTGATAAGCTTCAATGGAATGCTCAAAGTTTGTAGTCACATTATACTCACGCTAGCATTGTTATTTGTAATATCTCTGCTTTTAACAACTTTTTGTAATATATCTGCTACTTAAACTATGGTATCGACAGTATAAAGTATTGAGAATTTGCATTTTTGAATGTCTTAATATCGGGTTCGATTGAATTGTCTACCTTTGAAACAAGTTATAATTTTTCTGTGGAAATTCAGTTTTTTGCCATCTTAACCACCGGAGCATTTTATTTCCCTCGTGCGTATTTAGTTACAGTTTAATTATGATACTCAAAATGAAACTATCTAAAAATGAAAGAAAATGGCGCTTGAAAAAGTTATTCAAAATACTAAATTGAAAGTTTTTGCATGCAGTAATAATACTCAGGTGTGAATTGACAGATAATGTCCTCAGAGAAGTGTCTTCTCTTTAAGTTGCAAATTATAACGCTTTCAAGCTAAAAGATCGACTACTGTAAAGCATTTGTAAGAAAAATAAAGTACTTAAGTACTTGAAAAAGTTTTTTGAAGGGAAAGCTTGAAAAGTGTGTGTGTGTGAAGACTTATCACTTTATAAGAATGTTTTTTTTTTCGTACATAACAAAAGTATTATAATTTTAAGGGTACAAAGCCTCGTTGCGCCTCACTACACGTCTAGAGTATTTCGGCAGGGTTCCCATAAGCCTTAAAAGGACCCTTTTTTTACTTGGGTTTTAAGGGCCGATGAAACCCCTTCATATTTGCTTGAAAGTCCTTGCACATTTTTTAAAGCCTTGTTTTTACAACAGTGCACATCTTATTTCACCTACATCCAAAAATCGAGATCAATATAAGTTACTTGACGAAGGTAATTTCATTAAAAATCGAGGGCATAATATTTATAGGTTCGCTACAAATGGACGTTTATAAACCAGGGTCTGAGACCAAACCCAGCACTCATGAAAATTTCTTCACCTGCGCTCTTTCGAGTTTGCTTTATTGTGACCTATGTTAAATGTTGCCTTGAAGAAATTCAAAAGTTGCCTTAAAAAATGCCCTAAATTTTATTTTCAAGAGTGGGAATTTAGTTCTAAACATCAGAATTTCAAATAAAAATATTAATACATCTTAGCAGCTTTAATATACCTATAATATTAATATCCTTACCTTGACCGTGGGGGAAACGTCCCACCGACCCTGAAAGGGTTAAATAAAATATTCGATTCCCACTGATGATATTTATTCCTTGTAGCATCGATCATGTCATTTCTATTCGTTCAGTAAAATTTTTGTGTCTAAAAAAAATTTCCTTGGATGATTTAAAAAAAAAAAAAGATACGCGAAACGGCTTCTGGTATGATAACCATCCTGACAATAAGACGAACTGAAGCAGGCATTGCAATTCAGTGGGGTTGGAGAAGAAAAATATGTGTTGATCTAGGCGGGGGTGGACTCAATCCACCGACTACTTACCTGTCTCGCTGTCCGCCGGAGGACAATGAAATTACCGTCCTGGTGGCAGAAGCTGGCGCTGGATATCTGCTCATTAGATGAAGATGACAGCTCTAATATGTTGTTAGTGGTCGGTGCGACCTCCAGGTGGAGGCAGGAGGTTGCGGTTGAGCGGCGTCGCTTAATAGCGTGGGCTGCTGTTTGTCACTCAAACCAGTCGCACGAAATTCCACGTTTGGGCACTTTCCGCTCGCAGGGCTATCATTTTCTCGATTCCGCGCGGACGCCTGTTTTTGGGACGGGATGACGGGCGGAATTGGGGGTCTGGCCGAGTTGAATAGCGGTGGCTGTTATGTCAGTGGAAGTCAGTCTGTCTGCCTTTGATGATGGGAGACTGCGAGACCATCTTGACTTGGAACAGTGTCCTAGGTAAGGGAGGGTGACGGGATCGGGTCTAAAGGGGTGGCAAAAAAATATTTATTAAAAAGTGGTTTTTACTTGAGAGTGTCTAAAAAGGTCTTATAATTTTAATAAAATTATATTATATAAAAAATTATATAAACTTAATAAAATTATAAAGGTCTTATAATTTTACAACAAATGCTTAAAATTTTAAGCATTTGTGTTCGTTTGAAGTATTTTTCCAGTGCTGTGGGTGTGAAGCGAATGTTACTTTTGTGCATTCCCGCTTTGGAACACAATGCTTAAAATCAATCTTTTTGTTCCCTGCAATCATATTGCTATTCAGAAGACAGAGAAAAGACAAATTAGTACAGTATTTTTTCGAATTTCTGGAGATTACAAAGCATGGGAGGAGGCGTCTTTTCTTGCGTTGACCTGAAGACCCATTTGCAAAACTCGCTTGCTTGTCTATGTATGCTCAAGAATTGATTGCCCAAAACTAATTTTGCCTAACTAACTTTGCCGTTGGTTTACTGTTCTAATTAAGTACGTGAAAATTTGGAGACAGGGCGGTATTAGCCTTATAAGCACTAGCCCCCCCCCCCCGAAAAAAAATTTGGACTATCATTGGAGAGAATATTATTGTGGTGCGAGCGCCATCTTGCGATTAACGTCATTTAAAAGTAAAAAGCCTGACTAATTATAAAAATATCATTAGAATTGACCTAGGACTGTCTTGGGTGATCGGTTCGGGAAATTGTAGCCATCTACCGGTCTCAAGTGGGGAAGACTTATTATTAAAAGTAAAATATACAATTTTAAATAATTTAAATCCCTGTAAATCGGGTGTTAGAAGAAAGAAAATAACACCGTGTCACTTTATCATAAGTAATTTCATTTGTTTTTGTCAATTATCATTCCATATATTAGTAGAAATTACAATATTCATCAAATTACATTTGAAGACAAAGAAGGTTCATGAAATGATAATTGTTTCTAACAGCTTTGGAACAAAAGATGTGGCACATCTACGACATTATTTATCAATTCATTACCGGATTTCACACATTACCACATTTTTGTGAACCGAGACCTTTTTAGATTTCAAACAACGCTTGATCGCTTAATTGAACCGCCACCAGCCTGGCTTTCAACTACAGCAAATTAATGTTGTAGTGGTATTATGACATACATAGTTGGTTTCAGTGTTGATCTGCAACAATTTACTGTCTTTCTAATTGAAGTTTTTTTAATTATTGTGCAAAATGAACTGTCTAACGCCACATTTTCTTTTATTGAAAGCTCTGCCAGCTTCCCTGAAGCACCAGCCTATCTGGAATTTCCCGGTTGCTTTGTTCGTAACTTTTAGAGCATATAAAATAATTTCCCTTAAACCATGTTTTTTAAAACTCTAAGAAATCAGATGCTGTGCGAAAATTTAATTAGTGAACAAGACTAGTTAAATCAGTAGTTATTTTTTAGTCAGTTCGCCGTTTATCTTAACAATCAGCATAATTAAAATAATATTAACAGTATTAACTATTCCAAATAATCTATTTGAAGAATTGATTGTGGAGTTCCTTAAAAATTGGACATCCCTTTGAAACAGGATAAATTTCAAACTTTGAGCGACAAAACAAGTAGATCATTGATAAATATCTTAAACTAGGGGGCCGGCCCCCTGCTCGCTGACGCTCGCCAACCCCCGGAGGATTGCTTCGCAATCCTCATTGGTTCGCTGCGCGAATCTATGCTCGCTTCGCTCGCCTCAATGAAGACATGTGTCCTAGCAGAAGGGATTGTTTACAAAATATGTTACCAAAAAAATGTTTTTCAAATCTAAATTTGCTGTATTACAGAAAAAATATATACAGTATCTCTAAAATCAGAATTCAAATGAAAACTTTGTGCAAATTTTGACTCGAAATGTGAGCGTTGCTTTGGAAATTGAATACACAGCATGTTGTTTGTGTGTACATTTTCTCAGCACTCAAACGACCCACACTTTTTCATTAAGTTTGTTGCCGAAAGTTGTAGTGCAAGTGTCTTGTTGAACTATAATTGTTGGCCCTGAAAAGGACCGTTTTTTAAATGGCCCTGAAAAGATCCTCCGCTTTCTTTGATTTCTATTATAAACTAACTGCAACAGCTCATTAAAATTTCCTTTTTTTTTTCAATAAAATTTCATCCGATAACGCTATAAATTCAATCGATGCGCGAGACTTCGCGATAAGCAAACAATCGTACAGTGTTGCCAAAACGCGATTACAAATAACGTCTTTTTGCGTGCCACGTAAGAGAATTATATATATAGATAAATATTTTGTAACAAATATTTCTTAATGTGTGTGCGGAATTTAAATATTGTGAATGGCAAAGTCATTTTCTTATAAGTTAAAATTTCTCTTATTTTTATAAGAAATATATAAAATGACGTTCTCTTATAATGAAAATTATATTTCACTCCTATCGAATTTAATATTGAATGGAACCTATACATGTGTAATTAAAGAGAGCAAATTGTTTTATACCCTTCAACCGTTATGTATTAAAAAAAAACGAATCTGTGCTGTCGGTTTAATGCATTTTCTTTCCCCCGTCTCTTTGTTTCCCATGATAAAGTACATTCAAGCGAAGTATCTAGTAGCCTCAGTCCCCCAAAATAGACGTGTGCGAGTGTGTGAATCGCTCGCGTGTTAGTAGTCCTAAGCCCTAAATAAATCTCTCCCTTTCGTCTCCCCTTCCGTAATTTGTCGACCCCCATGCTGAGTTAACATTGCGTGCCCCGCTCCCTGCGTGCGCGATCTTCTGCTCTGATTTTTTATTGTTGCGACCAAAACGGTACCGAGATGGGGCAATCGATAACCCGCTTTTTTGTTAATTACTGTTTGCGTTATATGTGCTAGCAGTTGTAATCAATTATTTTTGATGTGGTTTGGGAATTTAGTCACCAGTATAGATCGCTTTTGCGCTGGATGGAGAACCATTTCTCATTGAAAGTTTGGCTTGCTCTTTCAAGGGTGTTGTGCGATATGCCTTGTTTTTTTTTAAAACTAATATTTCGTAACGATTTGTTCAAAACATCATAGCATTAAGTGAATAGACATGCGCATTTTAAGTCCAAGGCAATTTTAATTCGAGAGTGATTAGAGCTATCCTGCAAATACCATGGCATTAACAGAATATGCACGATCCACGTATCTGCTATTGCGGTCATGGCGCTTGTCTGACACCCTGGTCTCAGGTTCGAGTCTTGGTTTGCAAGCGCTTGGATGTTTGTAATTGCATTTTTTAGGAGCAACGATGGCTTAACTACTGGGTGCCTCCTCACAAATAGCTCGTCATCTGACCGTGCTTCTAAATGACGTGGTGTTGTCCTCGGGGGTTTATCCCGGATCGTCACCAATAGCCAAGTTACTCCAGCGTGACGTTAATTATTTGACGCGAACTGGTGGTCTTACAAATAGCCACCTGTTCGCCCCTTGTTGTGCCGAAGACTGAAGAAGTTAGTGGTCGGATATTTAAAAAATGAGACAGACATGATTTGTATGCCAAGACAATATCGAGCTTGGCTTAATTTTACGAAATAATTGAAAAAAAATCGTTATTCCATTGACGGGAAACTGTTGAATGCCTCAAGCCATGACATTCACTTTCAGCTCATCTGGTTTTTTCAAAGTCACGCAAGGTGTACCTTAAGTCTTATCAAAATAATTAAACCGTTGACTTTACAAAGTTTAATGATAGACGATACTGCTATAAGTTGTAGTCCGCTCTGGTTCGATTCCTGCAACTTTCCCTGAGTGTATTTCTCTTCTGTCAGTAAAACTTTCGTTTTGCTTGTGATAATTTACGTAACGTTGTCCAACTTGTCTTGGGCGCAGCATGGTCAAATATGGCCTTTGCCATTAAAAACCCCAACCAACCAAAATAAGTAGAGCTGTAGTTGACTGTAGCAAGTTCTACAGGGCCAAATATTTTCGGGTCTGTTGCACTGTTCAGGTATCAAATTTTCCAAGTTCTGGGTAGGTAGTACACTTGATTTACACCATTTTCAGTGCTGGGTTTATGGCAAGAACACATTAGAGAAGGTATTTAAAAATTATTGTTTTTCAATGGAAAGGAAAGAAACGGAAAAAAGTTAACATTCTAAAAATAAAAGGCGGTGATAGGGTAAGGTTAAAAATTTTTTTTTGTTGAGAAAGACATGTTTGTACGCATAGATTACAAATTTAAAAGTAACTTGGAAAACCTTTTTTAGAATAGTTCTTTTTAACATTTTTAAATTTTAAGAATTTTTGAAAATTCCCAGATTTTTCATACAAATTTCTTTAGTTGAGTGTGTAGCAAAATGATAAATTAAAACTTATTGTAAGGAAACCTAGCATTTTAAGTTCTCAAGTTTAGACGCAATATGTTGAAACACTAAGTTTTTTTTGTCATGGGATTGTATTTAATAAAAAGTAACAGTTTTGGCATGATGGATATGATGTGTGTTTTCTAAAGTAATGCATTGAAACCTTTCTCCGCTGTTATTTATGCAAATCCCCTCAACACCGTTCCATTCTTTCGAAATCCGGTGTTCAATAGAGCGGTTAATTTACGCGTTTCTCTATATTTTTTGGTATCGTTCCTCCTCCGGAAACGCTCCGGAAATTAATACTATCGGAGAGGAATACAAAATAAGGTGCTTTTATTGCTTTCTGGGTTTTGTTTCTAGTGATTCATCAGCACTCTTAAACAGTTGTAAACATTTTGCTCTTTCCTAATTTTTCCCAAGTTTTATTTCAGCTGTCATGGTTTTTTTCCTTCCAATAACTATCTTTCTTAATTCACACAACGTTTGTTTTTGTATTTTCATGATGATAGTGGTGCATTTATTTAAATGTAGAAGTTTTGGTTTGATTAAGGGTTTAGATCAGTGATGGCGAACCTTTTGAACTCGGCGTGTCCCAAACCGGATAGCTTAATTCGTGTGCCATGTCACATAGAAATATCCATAATTTTGTGGTATTTGTAGCCCTTATAAATTTATTTTTTATTTTTTATATATTTATTTATGAAAAAAGCAAAATCCCAATTAATTCTTTACATTAGACTTTTTTGTTGCTGAATTGCATTTGCTGAATCTTCAATTGAAGGTTGGTATTACGTGCACTTCTAGTCCCAAGCAAGCACTACTAACTTCATTTGTCAGTCGATTTCTTTTGTTGATTTTAATATTATTTAACGCTGAGAATAAGGTTTCAACGAAATACTTAGAAGGGAAAATTGTGAGTAAATCCATCGCTAGATATTTCAGGGTGTTAAAAGTGTCAGGTAAATCGGTTCAAAGCACACCAAATTTCCTGTTAGCAATGTCACTTCATTCTGTAAACGATTTCTTTCCGGATTCTGAAGTTTGGACCTCAAGTCGACAAACACTTGAGACCGAAGTACTTATAAGTTTTAGTCCAACACTGTCTTTAGTCCTAGCACTTTCTCTGTTTCTTTAACCCCTTCCTGTCTCAACGTAAGCACACGCGACGTGCGTTGGCTGTTCTTTGGCGAAGACCGCCCTTAAATCATGCATGTGACCTAAAATGTCTTGGCTTGTCACCCTTGACACGCGCGTCATAGGTTCGCCATCACTGGTTTATATACTTCTGTTTCACAGTGAAAATGAAAGTCCGGTTCTATTTATAATCATTCACCGCTCGTTTAAAAAGTTAAATTTAACTGTGTGTGTTTCGGTGCACTACCTTGTCACACGCGATGTGTGATAGAGAGATACATTACGTACTCTTGTTACGAATTCCGTTTCCTTAGCTTTGCCTCCTGTAAATTTCAAAGCACCACTGTTGAACTGCACCAACCCGTTGCGCTCGGAAAGAGGTGGAGGAAACGGTCGAAGACAAAACAAGTTTGATATCAGCTCGAGATCCACTTGAATAGAGGAGTGTGTTTTAAGAGGGAGCCCGAATACACTATCCTATCCATCACGGCTCTACCGGTCACAAGTGGGTGATAAGCATTACGACGGTGGGGCGGAGAGCCCAGGGTGTGTGTACACAAGGTAAAAAAAACGGCTCATCTTTCGCCGTGCCTATTCATGTGGAGGTTTAACGGCGCTGCTGACATGATTTATGAATTGGATACCTCTTCGGCACAGGGCCACACCTTCAGTTGTGTACATAAGTCGTGACGTTGTCGACTCCGCCTGCTTTTTCCTCGGAAGAGAAAGAATGCTATTTAATAACAGCCGAGAAAGAAGGTTGCTGAAAAGTTGGTGGAATAGAGCTTTTTTTTCAGATTTTGGATCAGTTTCTTTGAATTTAAATTGTCTGTACATTGTGAATAACTTGTTCTGTGGGGTTTATTGTTTTCCCAAGTGCCTAGGTTTTTTTAGTTTAATTTTATTGACCCCCCTGAGGGGTTCACACACATCCGTTTTGCAACCTGCAGTCTATTTTGCATGATTTTTTTTTACCTTGACCAGTAGAATCTTTTCTATGATTCTTTCAACCTTGAGATGCGGTTATTTTGTCATGTGTTGTGGACAATATTACACTGAAAGGAAATCTCGTGACGCTAAGAGAATTAAATTGACTTTTTTTAAAACTATACAGCTGTTTCGAGAGTTGAGTGTATATTTTTATGAAGGTACCGCGCAGTTTTCCATTGTACTTAGCAGTTTTCCATTATACTTTGCCAGAGGGTAAGGTAATTCTAATTAACGTCGTACTAAAGCAACATAACGGGCTATTGACGATGGTCCGGGATCAGTCCCCAGAGGGAAATATCCGAGCTCTGCCTGAGGGAGGAGTAAGACTCAAAACAATGTAAAATTTTTGTATATAAATTCTGTGGGGTTTTGTGTCCTTTCTATTCCTCTGCTGAATCGTCGAGATGCTGATTCTGCTGCTTGACATTGGCTTCACAGCTCGTGGATCACCGAAGACTTGCATTCAGTTAGCTTGCAACACTAACCTGACTTTGACCCGACTATAATCTGCCGATAGTTCTGTATGGTAATACTGTTGTAAAATGTTACCCGAGTTCCTACTTATTATAAAATGACTATTTTGAGTTTTGTATCTCGTTTCCCCACCACCACCAGGAAATACCGATATTCATCTAAACGCGCATTTTATATTGCTTTCGGCTGAAGTCACTTGGACAAATTTGCATACGATATGTACGAGCGGTATTACATGATTAGTTTGCCAATCGCACATTTCTTACGATGTTATCTTGATTTTTATTGTTCATTAATATATGGAAACCGGTGTAATTGTTTTAATGTCCTTAATTACATTCCCGGTTGTCTAGGTCTCCGAGAAATGATATCCTCATTCAAAATTATGCAGTGTGACTGCTATTCATGGGTTGTTGAGCCATAAAGATTTTAAGTCGTTGGTCGTTGAGTTACACAAATCAAATCGTTCAGAAAATTATTCAATCCTATTTGTTCCAACCTGTGCTCCGTGTGTACCTACCCAATGGATTCCATGGGGGGGGGGATGATTAAATGTATTAAAGAATAAGAAACAAAAGTAGAATAACAAAAAGAACGCTTTTTTATGTTATATCCTAATTTAGACCTGCTGTTGCACTACAGTGCATTTTCGTAAAATTGAACAGGAATTGTCGTCTACAATGAATTACAAAAAGGTCGAATAATAAGTAATGAACGAATATGTATTTGAATTGAATTGGGTGTAACGATTAGAGATTGGAGGAACTGTGTTTATTGTATGGACCTTAATGTTGCTCTCACCAATAGTATCAAATCTGTTGAAACGCAAATGATTTGATTTATTAAACTCGGGAAGAATTTTTATGGATGGCCAAGTTTTGACTATATCATGTGTATTGGCGGTAGTTGAGAATGAATTGAGATATTATGATAAACTTCAATGTTTTAAAATTATAATTGGCATTGACATTGCGCAATCGTTTAAATATATCTTTACCATCTTCCTCCCACCCTGTTACAATATACTACTCATTAACACCATTAGCTTGTGAAACAGGCCTTAGAGGCTCTGACATAGAAATTGATTCTAAAAAGGGCTCCGCGAGTCATAATGGTTGGGAACCTCTGTTCTCAAGCATATTTTCCTCAGAGATGAGGGGGGGGGGGTGTATTGCTGAACCTAGGAGATACAGGGTGGTGTTGAGGAGCTAGAATGTTCAATAAGATGCTAGAAAAATGTGTAGCCGAAAAATGTTTTTATTGAATGTGCAGATACATTGATGCACTACAGTGATACATTGATTCTTTCTACTAAAAAGAGATACCGACTGCAAATAGTTGACTGGTAATTTAAGGTTTCTGTGTTCGAAACTAGAGCCTAAATAGACAAATTGATACCGCGACACCTTTTTAATTCTACTAGTTTGATTGATATTAACAGTGAGCAACCTGGTGTGCAAACTTTGTTCTATTTCAATCAACTATTTTAGGATTTCCAAACAAGCTTTTTTAAATACTAAAATTACACCCACAACTACCTGAATATTTTGATAAAATTAAAAAAAATTTAAGCACAACTGTACTTGCAATTTATGCGAAATAGGTTTTTCTGATGGGGGCGCCAGAAAACGGTCTTAAAGGGTGAGTTGAGTCAGATACGTTTGGGAATTTGCTCTGAAGAAACAATGTTTTTCTCTCATAAATTACGCTGCCAATCTTATCGTTTGGATTGTTAGGTCTATTAATTATTGATGCGAAGAAACTCAAATATCGCGTTCATTTACATCTAATCGTTGAGTTACCAGAATAATATTTCGATTTTTTTTCCCTCCTGGGAGGGTAGCTTCGATCCAGCTTCTCGTGAGCTGCGCATGAGATGTTTTATGGGGTTCCGATGGTAATCGAGTCCTTGTTGTGTGTGCCTCGAAGCGTTTAGTCAAAAATTAATTAACGCCAGGATCCTCCTTTGCACGCTGAGGGAGATTGATGTTGGCTTTATCTGTAATCTGAAACAACGTGGGGCAAAGCCCACTCTTGGACGAATCTTTCCACACCAAGCGATCGCTCTTCCATCATTAATTACTCACCGCCGTATGCCCCTCCTGAATAGTCATAAATCTGACCGAAATATTTGCGCACCGTCGTGTTCAGGCTTATTGAATTTAATTTTCTGCTTTAATCAGTCGATGCGTATTGAATTTTGATGCGGGTATTTCCTCAGATATTTTGGTCAGGGGAAATTGTGATGTTGAGGGAGAGGGAAAGGTGTTTTGTTTTAATGCGGAACAGATTTGAAGGTAGTGTGAGATGTGTTGGTGAAATCAGGATGATTGGTTTTCGAAAATGAAATGCATTTGAGTAGAGTGAGATACGAAAGGATTTCTGTTTTTATTTTTAAAATTAAGTGATGTTATTCCAGGAACGAAAATGTTGAGTTGTTTTTTAAAGCTTGTACTGCGTTCAACAAACCTACATTTTGATTAATTGTACGATATCTTACATTATTTTATGTGGTAAAGCACACTTATATTGGTTCTTTAGAAAATTTTGTTTCCTGGGCATATTTCCTCGAGAAATGTGATTTTTCACATCTTGAGAGCTCTTTGCACCATCTGTCCTTACAGCTCTCGGAGTTAGCTAGGCTTAAGACGCTTGCCTTTCTTCAGTTTACATGCGAGACCTTGTATTTGTCCAATGGAAATGAATATGTTCCAATCCAAGTGTAATGCTAGAATTTTTTTTCTTAAAATAAAAAAAACGAGATTTTTAGTTTTTGGTATGGAATTGTCTGCAGTAACCAGGGAAAGTGTTACAAGAAAGAAGACGCATCGAAGAAATTTGTTTGATTGTTTAACGAACTTGCGTTTCACTTGATCTGCTTGCCCTGGATGCTCCTGAACTCAATCTTCTGCTTAAAATTATTTAGATGTCAAAGAAAAGATTAGCAATGATATATCACTTACTATGTATTTGTTACAAGATTGTTGAACTGTTTGAATTGGGGAGATGAAGATTAGTATTTTATCATCTGGCTTCTTTCAAATGCATGTAATTTTTGTTTTTTTTTGCATTCTGGTATGTATCGAAGTGATTCACTTATAATTTTTTCCAATTCGTTTTAAAGTGCATTGAATATTTCTGCGAATAAAAATGTTTTCCAGTTAAGATGTTGCTTCATCGCGACAGCTATATTCAAACAAATTTCTTGTTCCTATTTTTCTCGTCCTTACAAAGATTTTCGGATTTTTAATTAATTTATTTGTTTTAAAACAGGGCACAACAATTCCCGGACGGCAAGTCGCCACAATAATTTGTTCTGGCGCCTAACTTTTCAGTTTCTGTAAATAACGCTTATTTTTCATGAATTTTGTTTATTTTTTTTAGTTTTAGGCCATAAAAGGTCAAAATGGAGCAAAATGTCTAATATAGATTGTAAAAATGTTAGTTTTCATTATCTCAGTCACTATAAATAGCATATTATTTACTGTGCGTTATATAGCATATTATTTACTGTAATACGTTCTGCGATATACTCAGCGTTCGAAAAAATTTGGTATGATATGTATTGCAAAGGTCCTGGCTTCTAAAATGTTTTTGTTTTTGTCATCTCCTGTTCTAAAATTATCTTTCATAAGCATAAAATAGTTTGCTAGTTACCCCCAAAACATATATTCAAGTGCTAAACAGAGCCTTGGATCAAAAAAGTGTAACTAATTCTTTCATTCTATCAAAAATAAAAATAAAAGGTTCGGGGATTTAGCTTTTGTTGCGAATTTCTTTTCCCCTAGATACTCGATACCGTCATGCGCTCCTGATGACCCTCCCAAGCCATGATCGCTGACTCAGCATCTACGATCTCGATACCGTAATCGGGAAAATTACGCACATACATTATGGGGACTCTTTCCTGGGACAGAGTATAAGACCCCCAGGATTGGAGCACACGAGTGTGCGCGGGGATCATGGAATCGCACTGCATGGCCAGTCAAGAAGAACCAACTTGATACAGAAAATTCCCCAGCGCATATACCCAACCACCCCCTCGTGGTTTCACGACCTCTTGGATTATACCTTGGACCGTTCCGTAGGCGTAATGGATGGGCCTGGTTTCCCCCTCTTTTATACGGCTTGTTTGGTCTGTGGATGTTGCGTCTGTTGGAAGCCGGTGTTTACGGGATTGGAACGGTGTGGAATTGATTGAAGTGGCGACGGTGTCGGGAGAGCGTAATTGGGGTGCTTGGGAAAGGATAACAATGGCGATTTCTTCCACGTTTGTTTGGAGAAATGCGCTGACTGGCTGAATCTTCGAGGCCGTAATGGGTTGATCAAAAATGCCGAAGGAGTTGTTGTGTTCAAATTCTAGAACCTCGGAAGTTTGAAAAAATTTGTTTGGGAAAACGAGATACTCCATAATACGCGCTTGGTTGTTCGCAATCTAAACGCTATGCATGGTTTGGATTTCAGGTCGGTACTCACAACGTAGCGTTGTAGATGATGATGGTTTTTAAAGTTCACACATGAAGTGAAATTTCAAGCCATTGAGAGTTGATTTAAGATTTGTGTTGTGAATGTATTCGAGCTCGAAGAAAAGCGTTCATTTCTGAAAAGACGTTAAAATAAATGTTGGGACTGACAAGTAAATGTTTTAATGTTAATCGCTATAAATTTTGTTCCAGCTGTTTTCACGTTATCTAAATAAGATTGTATTGATTACAATATCTGCACGTCAACTTAACTTAAAAATAAATTACGCTGAAAGCTAAAATTGACGAGGTATCAAAAATCTTAAAATTATGAATTTCATTTCGAAAAAGGGTAGAACTCTGACTCTTCCCTTGTTCGTCTTCGAAGGAGGCAATGTTGTTTCCAAAAAAATCTTTCACAAAAACTGAGCTGGAGATGAGAGTGATTAAAAAATGTGACATTGGTGTAAAATGTTTCAGACAAAATTTTCGCGGTGTTTTTAGACGCGTTATATTTGTTTATATCTTTAAAAAACAGTATGTGTACTTGAAGGTTGAGGTAAAGACATTTGCTCATAAAAATTTTATCCCTTAAAATTACAATCCTTCCTAAAAGACTTATTCGAACTCTCTTCATTGAAAGGTAAATGGATATAATCCATTATAAGCACTCTTCCATTAAGATCCTTCCTTTTAACCCTTTGAAAAAGATACGTCTTTTAACATAACTTTGCACCTATTTTCTCTTCACTTTCATGCTCCCTGACTAAAATTGAATTGTTCTTGAGATTCTAGCTAGCCCTCTTCCAAATTTCAATAAGAACTATTTTAAGGAAGTGTTTTAAATTACGTTTTGCTCCATCTCTGAACTATCTAGCTGTTTACAAAGCCCTGCTGTAGAATAGCATTTTATATTAACCTGTCTAAAAATAGAAATGCAGTTTAAACCATCTCAAAATGCAGTTATTTGAGGGGGAAAAATCATAGTTGCCTTGTGTTACAAGTGTTATTTTAATACTTAAGATATGTCAATGGTGTTAATGTTTGTGAATCTCTAAAATACAAATAAGAAAAGGAAATGCTGTTGCTCTCCAGGCAGTGGATTGTTTTATATCCTTTCTACATTGTGATACGATTGCAAGAAGCTACATGAAGGTCAGAATTCATCCTTTTACGTATTGTTTTCATGAGGCGAAGCGTATAGAAGCATTCACTCTATACGCATAGCATTGAAAAATGCTTATGACAACAGCAAAAAAGGGCTTGAAATTTTCCCCAAGAAAAACACAACTTTTAAATATTTTTTGATGTACCTTCCCTTTTGTAGATGCTCTCCGTTCTATCTAGATTTGAAGGAGAAATCAATTTCTTATTGCTTCAAACCGAAAAAGGAGGGTGAATTTTTTACAGAAAAAAGAAAGACCAATAAGTCCTGAACTTTCACAAGCACTAAAAGAGTTTTTTCTGCCCTTTCATCTTTTCAAAAAGCAGCTGCTGTTGAACATGTATATTTTTAATTGTAATTTATATACTCGCTTAATTACGTTCATAATTTTGGGAATTTTGTTTCCCGATTGATTTTTTTAAATGATTTTATTTCGAAAAGCTGGCTATATTGAATCTATTTTGATTTGCCGAAGATTAAGAGATTTGTTTTCAGTATGGCATCTTACTTCGTTTAAAGGGACCGGGAAAGCAAAATTCGACTAAAAAATCAATTTCTATTTTATTGCTCCTTTATATAGTTCAAAATCTCCTCTTTCCAATGATATATCACACTAGGTAATAGAATAAGAGGAAGTTTGAAAATTATGCACGTTTCCAATAAGCACTTCACATCTGACACGGCCTTTCAAATGTAAACAAACCGTTTGTGGACATTTCTAATCTTTGTTGCTCAACAATGTATATTATATTTTTTACTTTACTTTACTCAAATTATTTTCGATAATCTGGTAAAAGTAGAGTTAACTGTAATCATTTAGTTTTTTTCTAACTATTTTTATTAATTTTACCATGCGATATAAGTTAGCTTTTCTGAGACATGACATTTGATCTGTTATGGACTAGCAATAAGGATAAATGTTGGTTTTCTGCACAATATGCAACAATCTGTCTGGGCAGAATATTTTTATTTACTGTCAAGTAACTTAAATCCAAATCACGGTCTTTGTCCAGTTGGGAATGAAAGCTGGTGGAAATTTCAACGTGCTGTAGCTAAAAGAGTGATGTGTATTACCATGATAAACACACACATATTGCCTTGCCTTATACTGCCTACATTTTGAAGACAATTAAATCAAATTTCAGAGACTTGGCGAATCCAGAATTGTTGAAAAAAATGTGTTCACGGAAAGACTCAAAACCCAAATGAATCGGTGAACAATGTGATTTGGACTCGCGTTCCAAAAAATGTGTTTGTAACCATCCAAACTTTGAAACTGGGAGTGTTTGATGCTGTTTCCTGCTGCAACAGTGGAAATATTATAAAGTGCTATACATTATCTAGAGTTAAAATCAATCCAGGCTGCCATTTTATACATATTTTTGAGAAAACTGGACTAAGACCGTGTTATCGATGGAGAGCGAAAACTCTCCGAATACAGTAAAAAGGCCCGCCATAGAAAGAAAAGCATTAAAAAAAATAAATAAATAAAAATTGAAGATACATGTATTAAAAATGAAAGAGATCACCCTTTATATAAATCAGGATTTCATTAAGGTTAGACGTAAAATTATTTACAAAAATTCATTTGAAATGTTTAAATCCACTTTCTCAAAACTTAGATTTTTAAGATTCATGCCCCATTTTCTCAGAATCTACTGAACATAATGACTTAATATTTTTATGACATATTTGTGTTATATCTCTAAATATTTTAACACGGGCATTTTTTGATTTTTTGAAAATTGGATTTTTTAGAAATTTAAATGTGTTAAAAAATGCTATCTAAAAAGTGATATTCAGTTAAAAATTTCTATAAAATTAAAAATTTCAAATAAAAAAAAAGTGAGCTGTTAAAGTTTGTATAACATATCAGTCTAACCACCATAAAAATTTTGTGTTGATTACTATTATAGTTATTGAGAAAAAGGGTCTTGAATTTCGTGAATTTAACATGGAGGAGATAGGGCCTTCCCGGTCCCCTTAATCAATCACACTCATGCAAAATATTTGTTAGTTAAAATATCCGTTGAGTCACAAAAAGTAGTTTAGCATTTCCCCATCTTTAATTTATTTTTGTTCTTTTAATTTACTCCCCACATCTACTTCGTAACTTTCTGTTTTAAAACATCTACATACTTTGAAAAACTCAACATCTACCGAAGGAATTTTGATGATTAGGCCATCTGAAAGTTCTTACACTTAAGTTTGGCACCGAAATGACTTACAAAGAGCTAGTCACATTTTGCTTTGACTTTGTGGTTGATTTGGGTTGAATTTTGAAATGAATTTTTTAAACTAATCTCTCTCTCTGAATGCCTAAGATTTCACGGACTGCGCACCTATGTTTAGTGTCTAAGAGTTATTCGCCCATTACGGAATAACTGTAAAACAATTTTGTTACTTTACATCTCTTTTTATATAAACAAAACTATCATCGATTTCTTTGTATAAAAATTGCATTTTAATTAAATTCGATACTTAAATTGCATTTCGATTTAACGAAATAGTGGGATTAATTAAATTTGAAATGTTTATGTGAGTTTAATTTATTGAATAAAATATATTTTTAATAAACTGCAATATATGTTGGAGATTTTTGAAGTCAATGGAAAGGATGAGCTTGTTTCCTATTCATCAACTCTTCATATCAGGGTACAAGTTTAGAAGGTGCGATGTGTATTATTCTCGACAATTAATTACGATCTGACACATCCAGTTCTGTGAAAACCTTACTTCACCCAAATAAGATATCCCACGAGGAATCAATGCTCGTACTTTTGTTACCTGAAGTTCATTGATAATTTGAAGTAAACTAAAGAGGAAATATTATAAACTCCAATGTTCTTGCTCATTGACAACTTTACGATGATATACATAGGACCGACTGTTTGCGGAATTAGGAAATTTTCAGTTTTTCATGCCTTTAGCCTTTTACTCCTCCGATTATTCTGATATGGATTTCAGCTAACTATATTAGTATCATAAAAAAATGCAGTCTTTGCCTCACCAACCAGTGATTTGTGATATTTGCCGGAATTTATTTAATAGTTTCATCTCGCAAAGCATTTAATCAAACTTCCGCGACTCCCCTGTTGGAAGGTCATGTCTCCTTGGGAACCGCGGCACTACAGTTTGAAAACTACTGGATTTAACCATATCTCAATTTTATTGAACTAGGGGGCCCGCCCCCTGCTCGCTAACGCTCGCCAACCCCCGGAGGATTGCTTTGAAATCCTCATTGGTTAGCTACGCGAACCTAAGCTCGCTTCGCTCGCATCAATGAAGACATGTGTCCTAGCAGAAGGGATTGTTTACAAAATATGATATTCTAACAAAATATTTTTCAAATCTAAATTTGCTGTATTACAGGAAAGATATACACAGTACCTCTAGAATCAGAATTCAAATGAAAACTTTGAGCAAATTTTGACTCGAAATGTAAGCGCTGCTTTGGAAATTGAATACCCAGCATGTTGTTTGTGTGTACATTTCCCCAGTACTCGAGCCACCCATGCACTTTTTCATTGAGTTTGTTGTCAAAAGTTCTAGTGCAAGCGTCTTGTTGAACTGTAATTGTTGGCCCTGAAAAGGACCTTTTTTTAAATGGCCCTCAAAAGATCCTCCGGTTTCTTTGATTTCTGTGATAAACTGCAACAGCTCGTCTTCGTTTTCTTTTCAATAAAATTTCATCCGATAACGCTATAAATTCAATTGAAGCTCGAGGCCTCGCGGTAAACAAACAATCGTACAATGTTGCCAAAACGCGATAACAAATAACGTCTTTTTTGCGTGCCACGTAAGAGAATTATATATATACTAGTTACATCGGTTTGAGTTCCGTTAGTTTTGAAAGTTTTTTTTACTACTAGGGGGCATGCCCCCTGCTCGCTAAAGCTCGCCAATCCCCGGACGATTGCTTCGCAATCCTCATTGGTTCGCTGCGCGAACCTATGCTCGCTTCGCTCGCCTCAATGAAGACATGTGTCCTAGCAGAAGGGATTGTTTACAAAATATGTTACCAAAAAAATGTTTTTCAAATCTAAATTTGCTCTGTATTACAGAAAAAATATATACAGATCTCTAAAATTAGAATTCAAGTGAAAACTTTGTGCAAATTTTGACTCGAAATGTGAGCGTTGCTTTGGAAATTGAATACCCAGCATGTTGTTTGTGTGTACATTTTCCCAGCACTCAAACGACCCACACTTTTTCATTGAGTTTGTTGCCGAAAGATCCCTGAAAAGATCCTCCGCTTTCTTTGATTTCTATTATAAACTAACTGCAACAGCTCATTAAAATTTCCTTTTTTTTTCCAATAAAATTTCATCCGATAACGCTATAAATTCCAATCGATGCGCGAGATTTCGCGATAAACAAACAATCGTACAGTGTTGCCAAAACGCGATTACAAATAACGTCTTTTTCGTGAGCCACGTAAGAGAATTATATATATAGATAGATGATACGTTACTTCAAATTTTCGTCCTAAAAAATAAAGAATTTGTAGAGGCAAGACTACATCCCGGTAACAGCTCAAAACCTGCAAAAGGAAAAAAACAAAAACAAAAAAACATGCGGTGACGTCAAATGCTTGATTCTTCGGAATGGCCTCCAATTTGACCATCAATTGCAACTGTTCTTTGTGTTCTGACGTTCCGATCGGAGCTTCGGAAGTTCTTGTGAGCTACGAACTTATGCAAAAATAAAGAACAAAAGAAGGAATGTTTAGATTCATTCTAACTTTCTGTCTTGCAGTCTTCGGACGCTTTGACTGCGGAATTACGTTTAGTTCTTGTTGATTTAAATAAACTATTTTCTGGAGTCATAAGTACGTTATAATAAAGCAAGTTGTATCCATTCTGATGTTGTGTCTACATGATTTCAGTACTTACGCTAATTTAAAATTGCACTAAAAAAGAAACTGGCGTTTGGTTCAAATTCACCGCCAGAAATTCATTTTGTCGTTGTTAATTTCAAAGAAGCTGTAACATGAGCCGGACGGATTCTCTCAGTACTGTCAATTACTTTTCACGATACGCATACTTTTTCTCGATAATCTGTAATTCTTCAGGCAAATAAAATTCTTCGTAATTACAAGAATACAAAAGTGGAGTATTTTCTGTGTTAGTTTGGGAGAAGTAGAGTATTCCAAGAGTCGTTTTGGGGGTAGTCGAACATTCAAACCACCATTTAAAAGTCTCCTTGTTCCAAACGTCCACACTCGTTCCGATTCTATTTTCAGCCAGTGTTTTCCTTTTTGTGTGATTCTATTCAAAATGGAAACTCCTGGTTCGTAGGGCAGCGTGATGCGGTCAATCGATGCGAGATGCGCAATGCAGTAGCCGCGATCTGTGTGACACCCTCTTTCATCTCGAATGGCATTTCTCCGCCTCTTGCGCCCAGGCCACGCCCCGGAACTTCTCCACCTTCTCTTCTCTCGCAGATTGAGTTTCTCTCCGGCACCTCCATTTTGGATGCCTCCCCCTATCTACAAATCGAAAAGGCCTCACAAAGAAAACGCCAACGTTCCACTTTGTCTCGAAGGAAAACCAAAGTCTCCCCTCCTCTCTCTTAGGACACGCTTTTCGTCTTTTAAGACGCGAATAAAATGTTTGATTTGATTGAATTCTTACATTACCCTCCCTTCAGAGGGGTTAACTTTTTTCAAGTAAACTTGGGCTCCACCAGTGATGTGTCCTTTCTTGTACACTCTCCTTTCTTTGTGATTTCATCTTTGTTTCTTCTCTTGCTGTGGATTAGTTTTTATGTACTATTGAGATTTTACACTTGAATTTCTGAGTATGAATTTTTAAGTACTGATTATTAAATATATGCAGTGTTTTAACGCACTTTGGCTAGCTCTGTGACCCTTACGCAACAAAATCCATCCAGACCAATCTTAACCCCCAAAAGAGCATTGCCCTAAAAAGTTTTTGTTGTTGCAAAAACCTCCGGATTAATGCCATTTTATATTAATTTATTTTGCACGTAGTAAATAATTTTTTAAAGCGGTGGTGTAACTTTTTAGGTCTTATCGCCCATCTTGAGCACTCCCTGACCTAAACTAAATGTGACATTAAATATTAAGTAGAATGATACATTCAAAAAGAAGGCCGTCGTAGATCAGAGGGTTAAGCTCGGTGCATTAACAACCTGCGAGTTATAGACGTGCATGTTCTATTCCTCCCTGTGTATTTCTTACTTCTTCATCAGTAAAACTTTCTTTGTGTGTTCATTACTTGATGTTGTCTGTCTGATGTCTTACGCAGCTGGGCCAAATATGGCTCTTTCGCCATAAAACTCAATGCAACCAAGATTTTGCCGGCTTAAAATTATGTAGCTAATCATAAATATTTGAATATTAGACGACATTCCCAGTCATCGAAAGTAGTAACTCGCTTTTGATATTTTAAAATGCTCATAATAAAATGATATAATTCATGAAATTCTTACACTAAAATGTACTTTGCCTGGGTCTGAATTTCAAGGAGGTATATATTTTAAATGTTCCGCAATTTATGTTAGTGAGTTGTGAAAGATATCGCGGAATTCATTTTTCGTGAGGTTACGTGGTTTTTATTTCGAATTACTGAAATTTTAAAAAAAGAATGTGATAAACATACAAAACAGTCATGGAAAATGTTTAAATTGTGCCGACTCTAATTTTCAATTAAATGAATTTAATTCGGAAATTGAAGTATATTGAAATTGAAGAAAATGCGTTTGATTCCTTGGAGTTGTATGCACGCTTTGGATTGGAGGACTTTACTAAGAGAAAAGGAAGGTCTCGCTCTTGATTCTCAAGAGAAATTGTATAAAATGTTTTACGAAATAACAGTCGTTTTAAAGTCATATAGTTACATTAACATAGTTAAATTGACAGTTAAATTAAGTACTCTTTCGTGATATACTTGTGCACTTTAATTTCTGCGAAGAGTGCATAGATAGTATGTCTTATTTTGCGTTTATGCCGTTTTTTAAAAATTGTTTTACATACAGCATTGAGAATTTCTGATGATTAATTCGATCAAAAACATGCCAGATAACTTGGAAATATTCTAATCAAGAACTTCGATAAGTGTACTTGAGTTTTAAGAGGAAACAAATATTTGATTTACTATCTTGAAACCTGTTTGTTGAGAGGGGGACAAGTTTCACACAATTAAAATTACTATAAGCCCGAAAAGTTACGCGTGTTCTCTTAGAAATGTGAAATCGATGCACACATTTTGTTCTAAACCGTTTTTATCAGCTTGAAGAAGTATCCTATGGTTCAACACTTGTTATTTTTTGTTGGAAAATGTAATTTTAAAATTAACTAGCGTGTTTATGTATGATGTAGCAAAAGATTAATAAATAAAACAATGTGTGTGTACTAACTTTTCAGTTTTAAAATGTTTTGAAATTTGCATTTTTACAGTCAGGATATTGGGTGTTTCCTTTTTTGATATTCCATTAAGTATCGTACGTTCTTTTGAGAAATATTATTAAATAGAGTGTTCGGAATTGCCACTTGATACAACCTCTATGCTAAATAGAAAAGAGTCAATATTATGGAGGGAAAGGGTAATATTTGAACTTGAAATCTTACCACACAAAGAAAATTTAAATGTGCAATCCAAAGTTATCAGACCTTTGTAAATTTGAGTTGATTGAAAATTTTAAATTAAATCAGACCAGTCCATGAAACGAGAAGTCACCTTTCTTTGAAAAAGGATCATCCACTATTTAGCAGAAATCTCACGTGGATTTAAAAGATTGTATAAGCTTCTACTTTTTAAAAACAAGTCAGTTTTAGAAATTAGGAGCAGGAAGTCTAGCGTCAACCGGACCGTAACATTTTCCCAATTTAAAGAGTAGATTGTTAGAAGGAAGAACAGTTAATCGATCGAAATTTGCTCTAAACAAGTGGAAAAAAACCTGGAAAAGTTAGGCGTTAAAATGACGACTGGGTTCTTAAAAGATCAATCGCCAAAACAAAATTGTGAGTACAAAATACGACTTCGAATCCCTTATTTCGAACCTTGAAGCAAGTCCGTTTCCGTATATTACTGATAAATACTATTCTTGTTTCTTTAGATCCAATCAGGGCTGTCTTAAGAGTCCTTTGTAAAGTAGTTAACTGATCCCTACTCACCCGTTCACGGAAGTAAAAATAGAAGCGGTCAGTAAAAAAAAACCGCATAAGTTTTTTATAATTTGAATTCAATCATTGTTTTTATACACAAGTAGGAATCGAGCATAAACTTCTGAAGATAGGATTAAAAACATTTACTTAAACACATAAAATAGTTCAATAAATAGCTTATGGACTGAAATACCGGCATAACTAATCAAAGTATGATTTTGCAGTAAGGATGTCTTAATATGGAAAATTACATTTTTTCCAGCAAATCTCTTACTTTAAAACTGGTTAATTCCTTGTGTCAAGTCGCAGAATCTGCAAGTCACCTACAAATTACATTTTATAAACTCATCGTCCCCGTTGGATCTCGAAGTTTGATTTTTTTTAGACGTATCATTGTTGCCGTTCATAAGCGAAAAAATTACTCATATTTACTGTCATAAACAAATTTTTTCGTGGCTCAATGATCATGCTAGCAACCTGCGAGTTGTAGGCGGCGCAGGTTCGATTCCTCCCTGAGGTCAAACCGACAATCCACACTCTACCGACGTGTATAATTATTTTAAAGGTAAATTGAAACAGCTTCTCTACTATTTTAAAAGGAAGTGTCTGTTTACGCAGTGTCCGGACGAATCTATGGCACTTACAATAATGAAATTTGTCACACAGGTAGACCGAATTTTTTTTTTGTATCGGGCCCGGATTTTAAAATTTTACATAGAACATTTTAAAATGAATGTATTAGTTTTTTTCACGCCATTCTTTCTTTCCTCCGAAATGTGACGTCCGAAAGAAGAAGCGAGCCGATTTTGCGATTTTCGACCGCTGACGTCTCAAGCGTTTTTCGTCCGAATTGCTTTTGGAACCATGCCAAGTTTTCCCGATTCTAGAGTGTTTTGATTGACGTTTATTGATAACGGCCATCACGGAGCCCGCGGAGTGAAGCAAGCCAAATAGGAATACGTAGCAAACACCGAGGATTGGCGAGCGTTAACGAACAGTGGTCACACCTGAGCCCTCGAAAAGAACTGTCACGGGCAACGCTGTGCTGGCCGCGCAGTGTCTAATTAATAAAAATTAATAAACACCACGGGGCAATTTATTATGGTGCCCCGATCAACATTGCCTATTGCCAGGCGTTAAGACTAGCGTAGCGTAACATTGATAACTGAGATGCTAAGTTTGAATATAAAAAAACATGCCCATTTTTACTGAACCGTGTAAGTCAGCTCTATTCGTCGTTTAAAAATCAGAGAGTGAGCCGCGGTAGCTCAGTCAGTAGAGCGTCGGGCTCGCATCAGAAGGGTTGTGGGTTCTGTCCTCGGCGGAGCCTACAATTCTGATGATTGCGGTATCGGCGCTTCGACCTGGCTAAAGACCGTCGTGTTCACTAATGGTGACTGGGGCACGTTAAATAGGTCGTGATCACAAAGTCCCCCATGTTCCCATACCAAATCAATACCTCTGGGGCTACCTGATCAGGGGGTTATCGGCCTCTGATTGGGATCTAAATTACGATTTGTGTGAGTGAATGGATGTATGAAAGGGACCTTCCTGTAAAACGGATGTGTCATGTATGTCGAGCAAAGTCGGACTTCCTCCCAATGGGGCTCAATAACATGGAAGGCGCACCCCCCTCGCCTCTTGCCGTCTTCGACGGGCCTGGCACTTTTCTGGTATGCCAGTGTAGGCATAAGAAACAACAACAACAAAATCGGAGAAATTGACAATTTGAGGCTGAAATAAAGAAGCATCAGCATTCTTGGTTGGCTTTTTGTGGCGAGAATCAAGGACGTTAAAATGGAAACTGACGTATCACTCAGATTTACGTTTGCTAAATCATCGTTTTAGGTTGTGGTCTTATCGATTTCCATACATCACCGAATCAAAAGTTCTGAATTAGGCGATGCCGGGCTTCTGGACTCTGAAGACAGTGCAATCAATGTTTAGAAACTGAGCCGTTCCCGCATCGACCTAGCTCGAAAAGAACGTTCGTTCGAGGGATTTTTCAGACCGAACGAAACCGGAGCGGCCCTTGTTTCCCACCCCTCCCCTGCTATATATTCCTCCATCATAATTCTGTTGCACAACATCCTCATTAAACGGAAACCTTTCGGAAGAGCCCATCGAAAACTTTTCGCACCACCTCCCACTCCCCGCAGGCCCTATGGTTAAGCTGTACCGTAGGCAGCCAAGTGCGACTAATGATACCCCCTTCTGTTTCCCCTTACCCCCTAAACCGATTACATGCGCTCTTTTCTGGCGCATCTTCTGACTCAGGCGGGTGGGAAGCTGTCCAGCCGTGAAATGGAAGTGGTCCGCTGCCGTGGGGGCATCCCCCCTCTATTTATTTCCCCGCGCAGTTTAACCCTGTGTCGCTGCTTAAAAAATGAATTTCTTTTTCGGTGGCGGGTATCTTGCTCAATCAGTGAGGGAGAGATTTGGATGTATTTAGACGTTTGTTTGGAATGATATGTTTTCGCGATTTTTTTTCCTCCAAGTGGAGGGAAATCGGTGTTGGGTCTGGCGCACGAATCCGGTTTTTCAACGTGCGGCGTCGCTGCCGCAACGCAAGTGCTGTCTGAGATACATTAGGTCCGATGGAGAAGTGCACACATGCCTCAGGAACCGCTGCGGCGACGTACGTCCGACTTGCGTGTAATTTGTACCGTAGTTCCCCATGGCGCCGCACACGCTTCTCCGTTCTGAAGTACCTTGTTTTCATAATTAAATGGAATATAAATAATAATTAATAAATGGTTGTATCCAGTAACGTCTAGTTTTTTTCAAAATACTAGTGGGCCCACCCCCTGCTTGCTGACGCTCGCCTACCCCCGAAAGATTGCTTCACAATCTTCATTGGTTCGCTGCGCGAACCTATGCTCACGTGTTCTAGCAGAAGGAATTGTTTACAAAATACGATATTCTAAAAAAATATTTTTCAAATCTAAATTTTTTTTTTTTGCAGAAAAGATGTATACAGTACCTCTGAAATCAGAATTCAAATGAAAACTTTGAGCAAATTTCGACTCGAAATGTGTGCGCTGATTTGGAAATTGAATACCCAGCATGTTGTTTGTGTGTACATTTACCCAGCACTCGAGCCACTCACATTTTATCATTGAGTTTGTTGTCGAAAGTTGTGCAAGCGTCTTGTTGAACTATAATTGTAGGCCCTGAAAAGGACCGTTTTTTAAAATGGCTCTGAAAAGATCCTACTCTTTATTTGATTTCTATTAACTGTAACAACTCGACTAAAATTCGTTTTTTTTTAATAAAATTTCATTCGATAACGCTATAAATTCAATTGAGGCGCGAGACTTTGTGGTAAACAAACAATCGTACAATGTTGCCAAAATGCGATAAAAAATAACGTCTTTTTTGCATGTCATGTAAGAGAATTATATGTATAGATACTTTTTTGATACCAAGTAAGCGAAATAAACACGTTTTCTTCGATAGAATATTTATCGCAATTGGCGCGAAATGAGTACTTGCGTCATTTCGGTGCCGCAGCGTCGCCGCATCTTGAAAAACCGGATGTGTGCACCGGGCCTTATATTACCTATTTTACACATCTTTTTGAGGTGTATGTATGACTGGCTGTACTAGGTGTAGCCCTCTTGGACCGAAGTTATGTAAAAAGTAATATAAAATATAAAAGGATAAATTGTTTGAACCATATAATAAAATGGGGGTTTCTCTGTATCTGTTCATTAAAGAAAATGTAGATCTAGTTAAATACATGATAAATAAATAATAAAAAAATAAAATGATTTGCGTATAAAATGAGAGTCGACCCACAAAAACACAAAACTGTCATGATTTTCAAGGAGACTGGAGTGTACATTGTTCTCATTATGTATTTTTACATATGCTTTTGTAGAGTCTTGCCGATCTGTACTAAAGTTTTAATACAAATACTAGGGGGCCTGCCCCCTGCTCGCCAACGACCGGAGGATTGCTTCGCAATCCTCATTGGTTCGCTGCGCGAACCTATGCCCGCTTCGCTCGCCTCAATGAAGACATGTGTCCTAGCAGAAGGGATTGTTTGGAAAAACATTTTTTTGGTAACATATTTTGTAATCTAAATTTGCTGTATTACAGAAAAAATATATACAGTATCTCTAAAATCAGAATTCAATTGAAAACTTTGTGCAAATTTTGACTCGAAATGTGAGCGTTGCTTTGGAAATTGAATACCCAGCATGTTGTTTGTGTGTACATTTTCCCAGCACTCAACACTTTTTCATTGAGTTTGTTGCCGAAAGTTGTAGTGCAAGCGTCTTGTTGAACTATAATTGTTGGCCCTGAAAAGGACCGTTTTTTAAATGGCCCTGAAAAAATCCTCCGCTTTCTTTGATTTCTATTATAAACTAACTGCAACAGCTCATTAAAATTTCCTCTTTTTTTTTCAATAAAATTTCATCCGATAACGCTATAAATTCAATCGATGCGCGAGACTTCGCGATAAACAAACAATCGTACAGTGTTGCCAAAACGCGATTAAAAATAACGTCTTTTTCGTGAGCCACGTAAGAGAATTATATATATAGATGGACAGATACTTGTATAACTTTTCAGCTTACATAAAAGCACATTAAGTTTATAGATAAAAAAGTAGTTCTGAGAAACGAATGTTTCAAGTTTCTTTCGTAAATGGAATGTCTATCACTTAACACCAGCGGCTACTGCTAATATGTAATATTCATTTAAATGTTTGATTTCACTAGTTTTTTGCAATTGTAGGTAGTTAACTCAGTTATAAAACTAATGCCCTTGTAACGCCATGATAAGCAATGCTCAATTGACCGGGCATTCGGAAAAAACATAATTGAAGAAATATTTCCGTTAAATATGTCAAAAGATGTAAGTTTTTGAATAATAAAAAAAAATCTCAAATTCAATTTTGAAGCATTCTATAACCTGGTTCCCTTTACAAGTGTCATAAAAGTTTCCGACTTTTTTTGCATTGCTTTTATTTATGTTAATTGTTTACAAAAAGGGAAACAGTTTCAATAAAAATAATCTTATTTTTGCTTTTTATGTTTCCTAGCGTTTCCAGAATATTGCTTTGACACTTCTGACTGTTCGCTATTCTGTTCATATTAGCATTCTATAAAACGTATTCGTTTGTTATGTGCATTAAAGTTTCACGTGTAGGTTTTATTTACAAAATGTGGAAGTTATTGACTTCATACATTTACTTAGGAATGATTATCTGAATTCTTCTGTAAAAGCATTTTTTCTGCAATTACAGTGTGCATGCCGTGAAAACAATTTGTTTTATTTGTCGATTAATTGAAATTCTTATTTTCATTGAATACAATGGATGTTTTATTTGTCAACAACGAAAAATCAAAATCAAGTAAGAAAATTGAATGTTACTTTATGATACAAAACAAACCTTGGAAATCAGTTAATTCTCAAATAGCTTACTCCAGTTAAATAATAAATGCCTGGATACCTTTTTGATACTTTATATGGATTAACTCTTGAAACGAAATTGGGTAAGTACTTTCTACCAAATCAGCTCCCTGCTTAATTTTGAATACTTTGTCATCGAATAATTTTAGCTTCGAAATTTCTAATCCAAATTCGAACATCTGTCGATATGTTTTTTAAGTTCTTCAAAATGCCTTAAAATTTAAATTCTTTTTAAAAAATATAGCTGTCGCCTGGGGTCGTTGTCGAATTTGGCATTTAGGGATTTTCCGTGCAAATGCTGATAAAATAGTGTGACTAAATCACAAAAGACCTACAAATAGTTTTAATTCGCGTTTGTTATGCAAATATCTTTGCTGGTTTATATTTATAAAATTTTCATAATTATTCTATTGATGGTTTATATGTTCCGTTAGGTTTTTGTATGGAATTGTACAAAAGATTGCTTTTAAATTTGGTCTTAAAACTAGCCATTCATAGCCGTAACATTCTTATGCATATAATCTAAAAACACCACAAATAACTGATTTTTTAATCATAGTAATTCTCTAAACTTTTAAATATCAAATGTTATGTGCAAATAGTCGTTTCGTTCTAATTCTACTTATTCATGATATAAAATATTTACTATTGTCATTCCAACTTTGTTATTCAAAAATTCTATTTATATATACGATTTATATAAAAAGTTAAGGGGACCGGGAAGCGATATTCCACATTGACTAACTCCCGGGCACTCGCGTCGCCAAGGATTTAGCAACTACGCCAATCCCTGATGCCAACCTCGCGCTTTCTCGCGTTTCACGAGATTATTCGCGAACCGCAGTGATCGCGCGCTGTTTGTTTACGGAGAATTTAATGTTTTGCTGTAACATTTTGTCAAGAGCTCATCCTATGTGTATTTTAAACCCGTTTTTGTGCAACACCACTTCAACTTAATATTTGTTTTGAATTCCATAAACAGTCACATCTTTTCTGGCGTAATGCCTGAAATTAATTAAGTTTTTATGGAGACTAATTTACGAATCGCACCCCGGCAAGAAAAGTGACAGTAGTCAAATAATAAAAATTTTGTTGTTATATCATTGAAACATATATATGACATCGTGTTGGTTAGTGAGCTGAAGCTTTCCAAACATCTTCATTTCCTTCTCGGTTTGGATTGCACATCAAAAACGATTTTTTCGTCGTTTCAACTATACTCGTCTAATGCAAGTAAGAATTCCTTCTTCAACTCGCCTAAATATTTGTCTTTAAACGTGTCCATCTTCGATGATAATTGATACTTCTCGCCAACTTATAATAAGGGGAGGCAAAAATGAACTCTTCTTTTAAAGAGCTCTTCTTGGTGAAGCAACGATGGCCAAATGGCTCAAGTCACTTACCATCAGATTGGCGTAAGCGGCGGAGGATGACTTCCCGAGTTCGAACCCAACTGGCGGAAATATTTTTAGATCATCCAAATTATTTTTAAACAATTCCAATTGATTCTAAATTACTTTGCCTAATTTTTAATACCCTTTTTTTATTTTTCCAAACTTCCGCTGATTTTACATAAATAATCTAAAAACCACTCCTGAACTCACTACCAGCTGATATTTTTCCGCCCCTCTGCTTTAGGATGATGGTGTCGTATCCATCCCTGGTTTAGGACCATTCTGATGTAACAAAAAGCATACATAAAACACTAACTTATATAATTATTAACTTATATAATAAAAGGATACAATTTTCGGTTCAAAATGTTAAAACCTTTCGAAAACCGTTCCTATCAGTCAAAGAGATCTGCGCATAAACGTAGATAAATAGCCAAATGAAACACCTTTACGTCTCAGGCACATGATCATAATAGCCAATCAGAGTCAACTTGTCGGACACTTACGCTGTACGCTGAGGCGCTTGTATAATTGATAATCAAGCCTCTGGATAACAAACAAACAATAGACGCGCTAGTGTCGACGGTACGAGACGGGCGCGTTGCATAAGGACGTGGGTTGCCAACTTACGGGGGAGGGATTACCGCGGAACGACAGACAGCTTAAAAATTCAACTGGTTTGGCAAGCTTGGCGACGCGAGTGCCCGGGAGTTAGTCAATGTGGAATATCGCGACCGGGAAGGCCCTATCTCCTCCATGTTAAATTCACGAAATTCAAGACCCTTTTTCTCAATAACTATAATAGTAATCAACACAAAATTTTTATGGTGGTTAGACTGATATGTTATACAAACTTTAACAGCTCACTTTTTTTTTTATTTGAAATTTTTAATTTTATAGAAATTTTTAACTGAATATCACTTTTTAGATAGCATTTTTTAACACATTTAAATTTCTAAAAAATCCAATTTTCAAAAAATCAAAAAATGCCCGTGTTAAAATCTTTAGAGAACACAAATATGTCATAAAAATATTAAGTCATTATGTTCAGTAGTTTCTGAAAAAATGGGGCATGAATCTTAAAAATCTAAGTTTTAAGAAAAATGGATTTAAACATTTCAAATGAATTTTTATAAATAATTTTACGTCTAACCTCAATGAAATCCTGATTTATATAAAGGGTGATCTCTTTCATTTTTAATACACGTATCTTCAATTTTTTTTTATGCTTTTCTTTCTATGGCGGGCCTTTTTACTGTATTCGGAGAGTTTTCGCTCTCCATCGATTACACGGTCTTAGTCCAGTTTTCTCAAAATTTTTTATAAAATGGCAGCCTGGATTGATTTAACTCTATATAATGTATAGCACTTTATAATATTTCCACTGTTGCAACAGGAAACAGCATCAAACACTCCCAGTTTTAAAGTTTGGATGGTTACAAACACATTTTTTGGAACGCGAGTCCAAATCACATTGTTCACCGATTCATTTGGGTTTTGAGTCTTTCCGTGAACACATTTTTTCAACAATTCTGGATTCGCCAAGTCTCTGAAATTTGATTTAATTGTCTTCAAAATGTAGGCAGTATAAGGCAAGGCAATATGTGTGTGTTTTTTTCAACAATTCTGGATTCGCCAAGTCTCTGAAATTTGATTTAATTGTCTTCAAAATGTAGGCAGTATAAGGCAAGGCAATATGTGTGTGTTTATCATGGTAATACACATCACTCTTTTAGCTACAGCACGTTGAAATTTCCACCAGCTTTCATTCCCAACTGGACAAAGACCATGATTTGGATTTAAGTTACTTGACAGTAAATAAAAATATTCTGCCCAGACAGATTGTTGCATATTGTGCAGAAAACCAACATTTATCCTTATTGCTAGTCCATAACAGATCAAATGTCATGTCTCAGAAAAGCTAACTTATATCGCATGGTAAAATTAATAAAAATAGTTAGAAAAAAACTAAACGATTACAGTTAACTCTACTGTTACCAGATTATCGAAAATAATTTGAGTAAAGTAAAGTAAAAAATATAATATACATTGTTGAGCAACAAAGATTAGAAATGTCCACAAACGGTTTGTTTACATTTGAAAGGCCGTGTCAGTTGTGAAGTCCTTATTGGAAACGTGCATAATTTTCAAACTTCCTCTTGTTCTATTACCTAGTGTGATATATCATTGGAAAGAGGAGATTTTGAACTATATAAAGGAGCAATAAAATAGAAATTGATTTTTTAGTCGAATTTTGCTTTCCCGGTCCCCTTAAATTAAATTTAAAGTTCATTCAGAAGACAACGATTGTGTTTAAAATAATGAAAAATTTTTTTATTGCTCACTTCAAAATTTGGATTTTAAAATTAGAAATTACCTGTCGTATTAAAAGGATAAAACTTACTAAATTTTCTTAATTTTGATGTGCTTATGAATTTATTTTTTACTTTGACATCTATATTCAAACCTGCATGTTTTAGTATGTATGCATATTCATCTAATTACTTTGAGAGTTATGTTCGACCCATTAATTAAAAGTAGAATTTCCACTACGAATATCTTTTTAGACTTCAACCAATCACAAAGGGTGTATTTGTGTTTTCGTATCAACAGATTTGTCCATGTGTGATATTTATTACAGAATATTTTCTGTTAAATGAAAAAAAAATGGCATCTATAATTTAATAAAAAACGTCTGTCTGAAAGCTATTGCTATCAATATTTAATCTAGTTTTTTATTTTTTAGTATGGAAAATTTTCACTTTTTTTAAAGAAATTATTTAAGATGTATATATTAATTTTAATTAAACCTATTAGTTGATAAATTAGCTGAACATAAATAAATAGCTGTAGGAAACATGTGTATGATGAACTTTAAAAGCTATTGAAATATCTGCAGCAAATTTGTGAAGAAAACAGGAAGGAGCTTTTAATGTTGGAAATCAACTTTATTTTACTTTAACTTCAAACTTCATTTTTCCTTCATAAAAACTGCAGTTTTTATAAAGGGAAAATGAAGTTGGAAATCTTATAAATTTAATTTCAGAAAAACTGCAGTACTAATGAAGGAAACTATTGTTCCTTCAAAACCTCTGCATTTTCTCTGCGTAAAATCTGCTCTTATCTAACTGCTTTCAAAAAACCTGCATTCAACTTCAAAGAAGATCTTTTTTTAAAGGAAAGATGCTGATTTTTTTTTTTTGCTGGGGTGCGACAGTATCCATATAATTTCTCACAAACATGGCTCATTGAATTTGTTTATTACCTTCTCTAGCAAAAGGGGAGATGTAGGCGATTCAGGTTGAATTTATGTAACTTACCGGAGTGTATATGAGTCAATTACCGGAGTGTAATGAGTCAATATGTATATAAGAGCAAGAGTGGGCTAACCCACAAAAAAAAGGTATAAGGATCTTTTTTTTTTAATGTGCTAGTTCAAATCTTAAAATTGCAAAATTACTTCATTGTTGATAACTTATTGAAAAACAAAATTTTAGTATCTCAAATCATACATTGTTGGCAAAGAAAGAATGTATTAAAAATGGTTCCAAGAAAATCGCATATATTTCCATTGAGTATGTTGGTGGGTTACGCCACTTTTGCCGTAGTAGCCTCATATCTTTCTGCTGTGTCAGTACAAACTTTTCTTGTGTGTTTATTGGAAATTGATTTATTGTGTACTTGTAAAAAACACAACTTGGCTACTTCTAGCCCTTGCGGCATAAATGACCACTAACCCACGGAAATTCCTTGCTATTATAAAATATATTATGCTTGCAAAATTCTTATTACTAATTTACATTTTTCTGCAGCTAGTTTTTAGTAAGATACGCTTGCTCATCGAAAATGTCATCTCATTTTATAACCTACATACCTCAGGAAACACGGAAAACAGACTGAAAATTATCCCCCCCCCCCATCTGAAGCTTTTTCCTTAATCCGCGACCATTTTTTCCTCGTGGTACTTTGTTCCTAAACGTGACGTTGATGTATGAATGAAATAGACGAAACTAAAGGATAAAGCCAGTTTTTTTAAAACACCTCTTTGCGTTTCTGCCGCTAATTCAAAATGCTCCGAGCGGAAATTGGGGCTGGTGTCTTATCTGGTCAACTTCAGCATCAAGAACGGCTGCCGACTGGGGTTCTGCGTTCTGTCACCGGGGAATCCCTAACGTTGTTAGCACCACCAGTTGTCGATCTTGGCGCCTTGGCTTATCACATCCGCATATCCCCTTCCCCATTCTGATAATTTTTATTTCCGACTCTCTCTGTGTTCACGACATTAAGTGTTTTGGGACTTAATGACGGGCACAGCTTCTTGCCTTTGGAGTTGGACTCGAAAACTGCGTTGGCTTTTCTTTGCTGCCTTGCGCAATGAAACTAAACTTGCAGGCCCGCGTGATATATATTGAATTTAAAAATAAAAGGGTGAAACGAACACAGATATCGGCATTTTTCATCACAACTGAAATATATTTCATGTAATTATCACTGGACTATTACAATACCTATATCCCACATATACCTTTACTTTCATACCCGGCATGTGCGCTAAAGTTAATTGCAACTATCTATTAATGGTAGTGTCCTTTCTCACATTTCATCCTTTTACATTGCATGTATGCACGATATGCAGATTTCACACATGAGATGTGTATTGTTTACATTTTTCAAACGTTCTGTTAGTGGTGTTGATCCGTATTTGGGTACAGCTACACTCTACGTTTATGAGCGGTGGCAATGGCCTTGGCGATTTTTTTGGATGTCCAGGCTTGACTCATTGCTTGCTTTCCGATTTCGCATTTCAAGCATGAATGTCCATGCTTGAAATGCTAAAGTTTTATAATGAAGTAATATTTAGAGTACTACCGGCTTGTTCGTGCAGAAAGGGATTACAGAGGCTCAAACCCTTTTCCTTTTGGAATCAAAAATGCTCTTTTACAAAAATGCCTTTATCTCCTGAGATACCCGAAATTGCCTTTATGTTAGGTTTGGGTCAGAGCAAAGTGTGGCCTGAAAGTAGGGTACAACACGAAAATTTACTAAATATATTATTTGTAAGTTGGAATTCTGAAGTATGATATAGTAAATAGTGCCCTGATTCATTTATCTTTTGATAAGTAGTTTTTAGCAAACAAGTTTTCGCTTAACAGTTTCATGTATATATTTGAAAAATTCAAGTTGATAGGCTAAATAAAGGTTTTATGAGCTTAAATTGGTTGTGTGCGATAGTTAACACAAGTTGTATGTGTACAATGAAAGCACAAAAAGCTAGAAATTTCTCCCATTATTCCAAAAGGCAGAGGCCTTTTTACATTTTTGTCCTTGCATCTAACGAATTTTCTGCATACATCTCTGACTTCCTGAATCTTAATTATTGATATGAAATTGAACTTCTAGTCGGTCTGTGAAACTGTTATTGATGAGATATGCTCTAGTAATTATTATGCATTATTATATTAAATTCTCTGTTTTAAAGTTTGCGATCAGTAGAACAGCATAAAAGATTTCCATATTCTTGATTTTGAAATTTTTAAAATTAAACTATCAGACTTCTTTATTACTTTGGACTTTTATGATATGGTTATAAATAACATAACACACATTACTAATGTAAGTAAATGGATAAATAAATCTCCGATGAATTTTTAACCTGCAACATCTGAAATTACAACTACATCTCTAAATGCATTTTTAGAAATGTTGAAAAATGCACTCTTGTCATGGTTCTATAATTATTCCAGGCAGCGATCTTTGGGTTTGGGTCAGAGCAAAGTGTGGCCTGAAAGTAGGTTACAACACGAAAATTTACAATTATTCAATATTTTGTAGGAAAATTGTCTAGTTCGCACTAGGGAAGTCTATAATAAAAAAAGATAACCGAAAGCGCTTTCCCAAACATTACTTGCCCCCGATTCAAACTCGGCGCCTGTAAAGATATGTGTTAGGCATCTCCTGTTGAATTTTACATCGTAATTAAACGTTGTTTGATATAAATGTGCTTTGGTTCATCGCTCACCCCTTTGTTTATACCTCAACCCGCATAGACTAAACAATGGTTAGTCAGAGAATGAGAACAAACTTTGTCACGGGAGTGGTTGAAAAGGGATAAACTATGTGCATCTTGAAAAATCAGTTATGAAAAAAGAACCATTTGCATCCCATAAACACAGGCCACTAATATAATTTTCTTGAATTTTCGGGGCCTGTTTTTTCTTCTTCGGTTATTAGTTTTTAAATAACAACCGCGGTTATAACCGTGCCAAGAAAACACCGGAAAAAAAACATTAAACCGAAACGGGAAAAAAAAACGACTTATAAGTTTAACCGGACGGTTATGAACATCCCTAGTATTTTCTCATTTTATCACTATGTTTCTTCTAAATTTTAATCTATTCCTGTTAATCAATACACTTTTGGAATTATTTATCGTCAATCTAATGTCCTTTTATATATTTTATTCTGTCAATAATTTCTTGTGCTTGATTCTCATTAAACACTTAAAGAAATGTATATATACACTGGTTTTATTTTATCTTGAGCTTGGCGCAGCTTATATCCTTTTGGGGACCTTGCGCTATAAAACCCAACGATCAATCAAACCCAGAAAATTTTCATTAAGTACTTTAAAAACTCAGCTTCTCCATAATTGGTTTTCAAATAAATTCATCAAATGGACCCTATGAAAGCAGTTCTTTATTTTGTCTTATTCTCATTTGTTATGTATTTACAGGTATTTTATTTATTTGATATAGTTTCCAAGTGAGCTTATTTTTGAGGTTTCCTAACAATCATTTCGAACCAGTCGCGTGTACCTGAAACCTTAGTATAGTTAGATTGATTACATAACTGAGAACATTCCATTGTGACTTATGAAACGTGGTCTTTTGGACTTGTTGTAGGGTATACTTGGACTATATATATATATATATATAATTAGATCAGAGGTGGCCAACCTGTGGCGCTTGCGCCAAAGTTGGCGCATTGGATGATTACAAGTGGCGCATTGCATCCTTGTGCCTACTTATTCTTTTGAACTAGGTGCCATAACTTAATCCATCTCCATATTTTCAACACCAGAGTGCTCTCAGTTTAATTCATACAGCCTTCACCAAACGATACTCTCCGGCAGCTGTAGCCCCATTAGTGGGGTCCACGACAACGATCGCCCTCACGTTCAAGAGATCATCTCTCACTATTGTAGATTGGTGCTCCAATAAATGTGCATCTTTTGAACTGTCGTGCATTGATTAATTTAGTTGGCGTGACTGAGTTATTCCTCTCCCCCCCCCCTAAGCGAAGCAGATTCTACCCATATCCATATTTTCCGACCCCACCCATGAACGTAAGAAGGTATTTGTTTTGTGTGGCGCATCTGAAGTCGTCTGTGAAAAAAATTGACGCATGGTGTGTAAAAGGTTGACCACCCCTGAATTAGATTAACAGCAGTAAATCCACTTGGTCAAAGTACACACTGCACCAAGTCCATAAGACCATGTTTTAAGCCACCACAACGACCAACTCTTGTTCATCTTGGAGCAGTCCTAAGACACCGATACAATCAAAAATATGGAATGGAATTGCTGGGTTTGTGGAGCATTGACCAATGTGGAAAGCTCTCATCTCCTCAGAAAATCAATATCTTACCATTCCATTTGCTTCTAAAAACAAATAATCGGTTGCTTTTTTATAAATGTGCAATAAATAAGAGGAATCGATAATTTGCAATGGAAACTTTCTGCATTAAGTTGTAATATATATTTTTTAAATGCTCAATTATTCCTTCCTAGTGTTTCCTACTGAAAATTGTTATTGGGAAAAAGTAATTCGTATCATCATGACGTCATTTTTGAAGTCGATTAATTGCAGGAAAGTTTTCAATAAAGTGTTAAAAAAAAACCAAAGATAGTAAAATCCCAAAGTGCGAAAGGTCAGTACTCATGATTCATCCCCTGACGTATTCGAGCTTTATAAAGGAATACCGTGCACTTCACTCTTCTGCTCATACGCTGTAATCCGTGCAAAATCGTCCTCCCGCCATTCATAATCCCGTGTTTTACGCCGCTTTGTTTTCGTCCTTAATTCTTTTTAACAAGCTCTCTAGGGGAATTACGGCTGTCATTTGAAACTTTTGACCGTTTTTTCATAGCTTTAAAGCACTCCCGTGGCGGCTTGTTACTTGTGAGTTCTTTTTTCGTCCTCTCGCCGAACTCTTTTTGTTAGTTTGACTACGAATCCCATTTTTTTTATGTGGTTTCCATCCGCAAGCCTGCATTCTCCTATGACAACGAAGACTTAATGTGAAACTGGCGATACTTTGTATAGGCTAGACATATTTCATCCACAGGCATTTGGCACGGTCAGAACCACCTCTGGCATGTTGTACATGTAATACAATCTTGTCTGTAATTCACATGTTAAGTGGGAATTCCCCGATTTTAATACCATTGGATTCAATCACTTTGGTGCTACTAATTCTATTGTTACTGATACATTGAGTGATCCCCCGACACATATATATTCTTATTGTTTCATATATGTTTTATTATTTTATTTAAAACAGTTGGATTTTAATTTTTAATGTGTTTTTGTACAATTTTGTCATTGTTAAATTTACGGATCAGTTCTGATATAATTTATCTAATTACCGATAGTTTGATGCAGCTTTGCCAAACCTGACCCCTATGCCATAAAAATTCAATCAGCCGGATCATGAATTATACACTGCAAGAAGGAGAGCAGGAAATCATTTCTGGTTGTTAAGGGGGCACGGTTATCTAAGAATGACCAAAATATCGAAATCCAACTTACTGACTTACTATATGCGCAGTTTAAAGAATAAGTGCAAAATTCCATAGCCGTATCTGCATTATTATTAACGATTTATTCAAGTTTTTCCATCGAATGTCAGGTGTGAAATCCGATACCTTTTAAATTATAAGTGTTTTTCTTATAGTAATATTATAATTATTTAAAAAAAAGAGCTTTTAAACTTTTGTGATGCATTTAATGTCTGCGAAAAAATAGGGATTTAGAAGTATACTTAATTTAAAAAACCAAATAAATTTTACCTGATTTTCAGTGTCTTATAAAAATGTTTATAAAAAATAAATCACAGTATTACATTTAAATGAACGCAGAAAGTTGTGGGAAATTCTTAATAAAGATAGAGAAAAACATCCGAATAGAAAATTAAAATTTGCAAGGAGTAAAATTTTAAAGATTCTTTAACTAAATTTTTAAATAGTTTTTAGTATACTTCGTGTTTATTGGAACAAGGTTTTTCAAACCTTTTCTTGTAAATGTAAATTCTTAGTTATTACCTATAATTATGTTTAGGTAGTTTCCAGGCTGAGAATGGTAATAAAATATCCATTTACAGTTATGATAATTTGTTTTAGTATATCTAAAAACTCATTTCAATCTTTTGAAACAAAAAATTGAAATGATAACTCGTTAGATTTTTAAACAGAGACGGATTTTTAACGTACTCGCTCATAAAACCTTGAATAAAGTATATACTACGAAATAATATGAATTTTGGTTCTTCTGGTGGGAATTTGTAGCCTCACATAAACGGATTGGGTCTTGAATGTGTAAGGTATAACTTGAATTCATAACCCATGGTACATGGATAATGTTAAGTGGTTCATAAATCCGCCTAGTGGCATGATGAGTTAAGTTCAATTGGCCGGGCAAAAGAAAAAAAAAATCGATTTTTGACTATACAGGGTGTCTATAAAAGAATATCCCAGTTTCAATGGTATATTATTACAGTTTAATTTAGACTATTTCCAGCAAATCATAAATCCAATTGAAGGTAAACTAACCTAGTTTTTCTTACAGATGTTCAATATGTGCACCTTTAGTTATACGGTACTCATCTAACCTAAAGTCCAATTCTTCCCACACTTTGGTTAACAAGTCCGGAGTAATGGAAGCAATAGCCTCTTCAATTCTTTGTTTCAACTCTATCAAATCATTAGGTAGCGGTGGAACGCAGACACGATCTTTTATAAATCCCATAGGAAAAAATCGCATGGCGTTATGTCGGGTGAACGTGGGGGCCAGCGAAAAAGAGCTCTGTCGTCTTGACCATTACAACCAATCCAATGGTCGTGGACTTCGACGTTCGATCACTCTCGTACAAAAAGATTCCAATGGGGAGGGGCTCCATTTTGTTGCCAAATAAAGTTTACAGGTTCAACCTCTGCTAATCGGGGATAGAGGCATTCTTTCAACATATCCTGATAAGTCAACCCTGTTACGGTAAGAATTGGACTTAAGGTTGGATGGGTGCCGTATAACTAAAGGTGCACATATTGAACATTTGTAAGAAAAACTAGTTTACCTTCAATTTGATTTATGATTTGTTGTAAATAGCCTAAATTAAACTGTTACAATATACCATTGAAACTGGGACATTCGTTTATGGACACCCTGTAGTATATTTAAAATACGTATTCGTTGAAGAGATAATTCGTAATGTTACGAAGCACAAATCGCAAATTCTGTTTACATTTTCGGAATTTTTGTGCATACACAACATTATGTTCTCGTATAACCTCGTATCATTTTAGCTCACATTGAATGTTTTTAAGTCCTTGTTATCAGCAGTTTTTTAGTAACTATAATGTTAATCCTTTATTTTATTCAAAAACCCATGATAGAAATTGATTCGTACCACCTGCAGAAATAGATTAATTAGGAATAATTGCGAATAACTGCTCTTAAAGATTTATTTGGTTAAAAATTAGAACTCTTTGTTAAAATTTCCGAAGTGAATTATACTTAACAAAAATTAACTGAATTGCCTCGAATAAGTAAAAGTGATAATAAAGATACCTGTCTGTAATAATCCTTTGTATGTAGTTTCTTTTTAATTCCCCCATTGATAAATGACTTTATGTGTCACCAATTGTTATTTCAATATATTTTGATATTTGCTATCATTAACATTAGAAAGAAGTAAAATCTATTAATATAATTCACTAGGGGAAAAAAAAAGCTTTCATTTTTGTTATTCAACACACAGAAGAAATTACTGAGCTCTGTTCGTTTTTTCTTATGAATTTTAAATCCCTTAGCCAAAAGCGCATAGCTTTAAGTTTACGTTTATTAATTTTTTCAATTTTCCCGAACACTCATTTCTGTCACAAATGGGATTCGCCGTGGCTCAGTAGGTTTATACACTGCGCTTGTAACCTGCTAGTTTTAGCTTCGATTCCTCCCTGGATGTATTGCTGTCTGATGCATCAGTACAACTCCTTTTGTGTCCATTTGCTTGACGTTGTTAGGTGCAGCTTGGCCGAATATGACTAATTTCTCCATAGAAAACCCAATAAAACCAACCGTTACACTTGTCTTTAATTCATTTCTTAGGAAAACAACCAAGGATGTCGGAATCCTATGTTTAGATAGCTTCCTATAAACCACTGACTGCAATCTGCCTAGTCTATTTAGAAGTTCCCCTGAGTTCATAGGGTATCTTTCCCTTTTTGTGCAGTTTGAGTGGAGTCGCGTGCTGTGGGCCAACCTTTGACCCCCTCTGCTCGTTAACTTAAGAGACATGCAATTCCGCTTCACCCCACCATTGATGCTCTTTCTAGGAACTACCGTCTGATCTAGTCTCATGCGTTTCGTTGCTTCAGTATCTGTTTGGTGACAGACGGCTGAGAGTGCTTTTGCATCCTAAGCTTTTCCACCTTAAGTAAGGTCGTCTGTAAAATGCTACTGCTTTACTCTTTTTACTTGTCTACATTTGCTTCCATTGCTTTTTTTTATGGTAACTATTTGCCCTTCCATTCGATTGAAAGTAGCGCATGTATAAATATTGCGTTCAATCATAATTTCATTTATTTACTTAGAGTAGCAGTTTGCCTTTTTTGTGTATTTAGAAATCCTTTGCAGACGAATAAATGTAGGGATTTTAATATACCAGTCCCTCTTGCTAAGTTATAACCATAAAATCTCTTATCTTAAGTTGAGATAGTAATTGTTTTGGGTATGACTAAATGATATTTCAAAGATATCTGGACGTAACGCTCCTTAAACATAAATTATATCTTAACAACTTAACATACTGTTTCAATCTGGTGTATATGAAGTATGCTCGATTCAAGAAAAAAAAGTTTTGTTTGTGCAATTCTACAACTTATTTATCGAAGAAGAAAGAATATATTTGTCATTTAGTTCAAGAAAATATTTATAGTATGATAAATATGCTTTGTTTTAGTTTGTTTTAAACATTCGTTTGGTTTTAAGTACCCGAAAGGCTTCAGCATTTGTTAAAGCAACTCTGGCATTACAAGAGACAGCATTTAACTTGTCACACCTAATTCCACGAATTGAATGTTTACACTGTAATTACCATATATTTCGTACTATGTTTCAAATGACTTAAAAAATGTTTTTTCATTTCTATACTTAACATTTATAAATGAAAAAATCTTAAAACTTAATTTAAAATTTTGCATCATCATTCATTTTAAAAGTTATTAGTATGAATTTTGATATTTCTGCAATAATTGTATAATGTTATTTAGAATTTAAATCATAAATTAAACTATTTAAAGAAAATTATGTTAAGCGTGTAAAGGATCTTACACGCTTAACTTTCTTACAGAATAACTAAAAAACATAATTAAATTTGTTTAAAATGCTTATGTTAAGACTATACATTATTAAATGGAATCAAAGTAATTTCTGTTTTTTAAATAGATGCACACAATCTGAAAAATATCAATCTTCTATAAATATGATCTAATTTGTTAATTTCCACCGCTATAGGTTTGAGTTTACTTTTTAATTTTATACGTATTTTGACTCTAGTACTGCTGTAGATTTTTTTAAATGAAAACAAGATTTTTTTTTGTATCATAAAGTATACTCGAGAGATCAAGTATGATAAGGTATCTTGAGAGATAAAAGTTTATTTAAATATAATTCAATAAGTGTCTCATTAAATGAAGAGTTCTGTAAAAGAAAGACAGCTATCCAAATTTTCTCTTAAAATATATTTACATCAATTAATTTTTTTTTCATTTTGCCAATATCTGTAACTTACTTATTTCTGAAATTAATTGTTGCTATTCCTTAATTTAAATAACTTATGATCTGTTTCTGTTTTGCCATCATCAATGATTTTTTTTTTTCAATAAATTCTTCAATGTGTAGGTTTTTAATTCAGCAAGAATGTTTTGTTTGATTTCAGTTACAAGTGAAAGTTACGTACACGACTTTCACGACATTTGTATTAAAATATTATTTTAATATATATTCAAAATATTATTTTTAGCAAAATAAGTACAATTTTTAAACTAAATGCAGCTGTGTAGGTGAAAATTAATTTACTTTGATAGAAAGCTTAACAATATATATTTCTATTTTAGGGGAAAATTACTTTTATCTTTATTTTGATAGAAAGCTTAACAATATATATTTTATCCGTTTCCAACTTCGATTCGGTTTTAAAGAAAAATTAAGATTAAAGTAAAAAATTCTTTAAGTTAAACATACACTTTTAAATTATAAATAATTTAAAGCCATTCAATGCGAAAATATTTTAGTTTCATTGAATGTTTCCAACATTATCTGAAAAATAAATTCAACTGTGAAAGACTTATAATTTCAATAATACAAATACTAATCAGATTTTATATTTATAATGAAACACACTATTTAATATAATAATATATAAAGTAAACAAAACAACATTTGTATATCTACCTTTTGACTCTATTTCTGTACATAAACAAGTTGTATCTTAAAAGCTCTACTCACACAAGTCTTAAAAAATCAGTCTTCAAAATATTCACGAATGTACATAATAAACTGAAATATCAAATGAATCAGCACACCGATTGATTTTCACTACACTATTTAGCAGTTTAGTTTAAGCCCACTATAAACTGAAACACCGAACACATCACATAACATTTATCGTTGTTATTCTCATATTGTCACTTAGACAATAATTTGAATCTATCTAGTAGATGATTCAGGCTTTTTCCATTTCACTTAAAATATTGATTTATGATCGATATGGTGTATGGTTGTTAATATTCCCCACGTAACGTACGTTTGCAACGCACGCATTTGCTGAATCCAGAAGTATGGCCTTTTTTTTTTGTTTAACAAGAATGAAACTGAAATGTTTCAACTAAAACCTGGAAAGTTGAAACCGACGTTCCTTGAAAGTGTTGCTGTGGAAACACATCCGCACTTTCCCTTTCAGTTCGGGAAAAAATAAAAAATGCTCTGTAGGCATTAATTGTTAAATGAAATTGCACTCTCATTTTTTATCCAATCGATTGTAATGGTTTGCTGCCTCTCGGAACTCTCGAAGTCTGGTGAGCTGCTGCGTAATTGAGCACCGGTTCGTTTTTTACAATTTTTCGAGGGATCTGGGGTTGGTGAGCAGCTCTCGTGTTAATCTCCAGCACTGCTTGGCTGCATTTTCAAGGGAACTGACCGATTTACCCTTGAAGAGATCCAACTGCGGCAGAAAGTAATGCGGACACCTGCGACACTGCAGGCACGATATCAGTTGCAAAAGGATGCCATTGAGACGGTCCCCAAGACACGTCTCGTCCCATTCGAGTTCACGGGCATGTTTCTCGCACTCGTACAGCACCAACGTTTTCATGTGGTAGCTGGACACGGGATTCCCAGGAAGGTCCAGGTGGCGATCCCTCATTGTCTTTAGAATGCTGAGGCATTTGCTGCGACAACCACCTTGCAGCAGTCGGTTCTCTGCCTCGCCGAAGTTCAGAACCCAGGCATCTCCCTCCATGGATGACTGTTTGCCTTGAAGCGTGACACATTCTTTTGAGAGGAGATCGAAGCCTTCAGTTTTGACTTCCGCCACCAAGTTGGGGTTGGGCCAGGGTATGTGGGGAATGGGCCAGTGGGCCGCCGACCGAGGCCACAGTCCGCTGCAGCGGAAAGCGGGCGTGATCTGCACCACGTACCGCTCTCGTATTCTGAGCTTCACCTCCGTCGTGTCCGCCACCATTTTGACGATGTCCCTGTAGCTGCATTTGTCGCAAGCCTGAGCCACCAATGTCTGGAACCGAGACCGAATCTTCCTGGCTGACAAATAACCGGACGCCGTTATAAACTCGACCCAGAGAGACATCGACCGCTTCCTGCCATCGCTCAGCTTCAAAACGGCACAACCCGGCAGCGACCCGTCGTCCACGAAGTTGAAGACGCCCATCTGGTTCAGGTACAGCACCACCTCGAACTCCGTGGGCGAGATGACATCGAAGCCGTCGTACCTGCCGTTGCAGTCATTCAGGGACGAGATGAACCGGGGCTCCTGCACCTCGACTTCTTTGAGCACGTCCTGGACAACCTTGCACACCTCCCGGACCGTCTTGGCGATGTTGCCCTTCCGCCCTTGCACCCGCTCGCCGTAGAATTTGTTCAACTGGTACAGGAGTTTCGACTGGGCGGCTAGCATGTCTGAAGGTACCAACATGGTTTTTTTAACAGGGTGTTTGGTGGTAAGGGTTTGTCGATTTCATACGTGAACAGTCGGAGTTCGTTGGGCCGCGTACAAAGAGTATCGAGATTCCGACTCCTTCTGCCGCCTTTCCGAAAGCCGATGCTCGCGTCTGACTTTGACGAGAGAAGGGGGCGGGACCCTTTTAGCGCGACCACCGTCGGCATGCGCCCTTGTGGTTGTTTCCGCCCATTCTTCGACGTCGCGTCCAACCGCGATCCGCCGGCCGTTTCCCCCCCGATAACACATTACCTGCGCCCGCGTGCGCCTGCCATTGGTCCGCGGGTAACGACAGGGTCCTCGACCTTTTGTTGCCGTGGAAAAAAAGAGTGGTGAAAATTCGAAAGGGAGAGAGTCGGAGTATGGAAAATACGAGGGAGATGTAAGGCTGTCACGGCTGGTGCCTTCTAATGAGACAAGTGTGAACAGAGAAGCCAAACCCCGCTCGTAAAAGGAGGAGGAGCCGAGTGGCGTCTGCTGGCGAAACTTGACTTTTGGAAAAAGACACAGGTGAGTGATGATGGGCCTTTTATTGTGGGCTCTCGGGCGCACTTCTTGTTTATCTTGCGCGTTGTGGTTTGGGGAATCCGTGTGTTTGGACGAGCGAACTCGAAATTTAAATGTAGGCGTCTGCCGAACTGGTTTCGGTATAGTTTCTGCTGTAAAAGAACCCAGTTTTTATTTGGTTCTTTTTGGTTAGTGTTTGCTGTGATGGTACAGACTTTTTTAGTGTCGATGGAGGGATTTCATTTTCATTTCTTGGTTCTTATTAATCATATACGTAAATCATATCCAAAGTAAAGAATGGACCTTTTAAAAAATTTTGAAAGGTTTAATTTTTTAATTCTTATTGATTTTAGTCACAAAACTATTCATTAATTATATTTTTATTTTCTAGGCATTTAAATGATAGTTGTATGTTTAGAAAAAGTTAATTATTTGACAAAAAGTGATGAGAGAGAAAAATTTCTGCCCTCTTAGAAAAATAAAAGATCATAAATTCTGATCACTTTCTCAATGCACTTTGAATGAATTGAACACGAACCATGCACCGAGTTATTTATTCCTCTAGTCATAAATCATACATAAACTTATTATTTTAAGGAAAAAGATATATATTTTTTTAATTTTAATTTTATTGAGAATATAGAAAAAAATTTTTGCTGTACACATTGTTTTCTAATAATCTGATATTTTTATGAGGGTTTTTTAGTTTAAACAAACAAACCAGAAATCACCAGAAGATTTTACTTCTGTCCAAATTTCTCTAGCATGATACTTGTCAGGGTTACCTTAAAATGCAGTTATCGCCGTTTCGACAAAGTTTAGCTTTTAATCTAATTGATGTCGACCAATCAATTCATTTTTGGAACTTTTATTGCCTCAGTACTAAAAACGTTCGAAAAACAAGATAAGTGATGTCACGTTCAGAATACATACATGAAACTACCGCCACCCATATTTAGCTTGAAAGAAAATACCTAATATAATAAGCGAAGTGTACGTAATATGAAACAGCCTGTCAAATCGTGACCTCGAAAGCTAATAAATCTTAATAAAATGTTTCTGTTTGTAGAAAGATATCCCCCGTTTCTAGCGTCGATCGAGAGTTTGTTTAAATTGTTAACTGTAATATTTTTTTGTATACCGAGGTACTAATCAGAGAATGACTTAAGATGTCCAAAAAAAGTTTTATTGTATGACTTATAAAATGCGTTTGTTTTGAACGAGTTCAGTACTAATATCCCCGTTAAATTTATTTTTTCTTAAAGGAAGTGTATATTTTTCGTTCATGCACATTCGTAAGAATCTCTAGGCGGTGCAGGTTCGATTTCTGTAAATACACTGTGTGTATTTATTCTGCCAGTAAGACTTGTGCGTATGTCTACATTTACTTTACAGAAAAAAGTATGGCTTGATCAGACTTGTCCATGCGACATAAAAAAAAAAACCACGAATGTATGCAATATGGAACATCTCGACAGCAAACGATATGATACAATTTCCATTTACAAGTACAAATAATATCGTTATTTAAAATGAGAGTAAGATACTGATTAAGTACAGAAAAATCGTGTACGCTCGAATAAGTAGATATATTGTATAGTTTGTTTTCAAACTTAAGATTACTTAAGATTAAATTTATTTCAAGATAAAAAAAGAGGACTAAATGGATAATAAAGTATTCTCTACAAATTTTATCCATAGAAAAAAGGCGTTTTTTTTTTCTGTTATCTTGTTGGATTTCACTCAATTACGTGCATTTAACTTAAATTTTACGAACTCCTAAGTGTTTTATTTAGTTCTAAAAATGTTTCATGATCATATATATATCGATGAAAGATTAACCTTGACTACGGCTATAGATCTTACAAGCGCGATTCTTATAACTTTCAAGGCACAACTGCTGTTCCGGCCTAAGAATACATTTTTTCTTGGCGCGATTCTTATAACTTTCAAGGTACCACTGCTGTACCGGCCGTAGACTAAAGGTTAAGATCATATTTTGACTTTAATTTATTCTTAATTTAAACAAATTTACTATATGTTTGATATTTGACTTCCTTGCGTAAATTCAGTTTTTTTTTAATCATTATACTAGGCAAAAATTAAATCACTATTTTCAGCTTGCGAGATTTAAAATTCTGTTGAGTCTAATTATAAGAAAAACGTTAATATTTAAATGAAGTAATAACCGCAAAAATATAAAATTCTAAGTGGAAAAGTTTGTTTTTATTTCATTCCTATATTATAATGTTTTGGGTTTGTTGCAAAAATTTAATTTTTGACCCTTTAAAATGATCTTAACAAATTAATGTAGTTCGTATTCTATTAACTCATGTTTCCATGCCAAGTATAGTAAATGTAAATTTGTACTAAAAATGTGATAGAAATAAAATTTAAATCGATATCGCATCTGGGAAATAAAGTGTACTTTGTATTAACTTTTTAAAAACTCGGAAGCTAAATAACTATTAATCAAATGATATATTTACTTCTATTGTATTTTTTAACTGTACCTTTTTTTATACGGAGTTTTGGTTTAAAGATACGCTTGTTTGTTGTCATTAAATTGAATAAAAAAAATTCACCCCTTTTAAATGTCCATATCATTTTTCCACCATACCCCATAATTCTCATTCGATTCAATTTTTTTTATACGTTAGATGTTTATTGACTCCTGAACTTAAATACATTTGTAAGATGATTGACAGATGTATATGCAAACAACATTCAGCAAAACGAAATGTAACGAAAGTAAATGAAATTTTAATTTAAAATGCTGCTTTGCATTTTTTTAGTTAAATGTATCTTGTCAAACCGATAACACTTATGTATCACACTTTTTATTCAGCTTCGATCAAAGTGACTAAGTGTTTTGGTACGCCCACATACTGTTTTCATCCTGTACAAAAAAAAATAATAATAAACTAAATGTTTTTAATTAACTCGTTTTCTCAATAAAAATTTCTTTTTGTCGGCAAATTGTTACGACTGACGACAACATTAGTATATCTTGTAACCCTTCCAACAAATTGCCTTCTATGACCCATCTATTTCTTAGTCAACAATTATTTAATCTGTTAAAAAGAGCTTAGAGAGTTACATTCTAAAACCATGAAAACTGAGATTTCAAACTTAAAACATGATAGTGGTTTCGTGTTTGCTCTTGCATTTCCGAAAACTACTTAGCCACCGACTTCAAGCGCTTTCAACACATTCCTAGTTTTGTTTACTTCCCAAGAAAACCATCCTGCTCTCCTCTGCCCACGTTTCTGACATTTATTAGCCGGATTCCACATTTAACTGACTCGAGACGGGCACCCCCTGTGTTTCCACTCTCCTAAAACAGCCATCCATTTTCCTCCGCTGCGTCTCAGAAAACAGTTCGCGAAACTCGATAGCGGACTCACCTGTACGCAGTGTCGTTATCTGCACCTAGCATCGGACCCCTGGGGTGGGACCCAGCCAGGTACCGTGCCTTTTAGTGCCCGTGTGGTATGGGCCGCGGATGACGGTGATAGCCATCGGGCAGACGCCAGAGGACACGCGGGGGAGCTGACGGCGGTCTCCCCGTCTCGTATGCCGCTTTTCCCGCATGGTACCTATTCCACATGGAAGGGAGTTTTACAGGATCACGCGATGTGCTTTTTGGTTGAGACACAGCTAACTGGATTGATGGTGAACTTCTTGTAACGGCTGTCCGGATTTGGAAGTGGAGTAAAACCGCGGTTATCCGAGCCCCGAATATCCGAGTTTCCGCTTTAACCGAATCCGACCGTAGTTAAAAATTACGAGGTGTTGTCCTCGGATCTTTTCCTTAAAGGACTGATCCCGGACCGTCGTCAATAGCCCGATGTGTTGCTCTGGTACGACGTTAACTAAAGTTACCATTATCGCTTTAACCGAGCTATCAAATATTTCCAGGATTTTTTTTTTTGGTTCTACTTTTCCCATTTTTTAAAAGCTACCAAAAATAATTCTGAACTTGATCTCACAAACACTCAGGGTAACGAAATCCGTGACTGGATAAACGCTGACGAACAACAAGAGATTACAGATTGAATAAACATTGCAGTAAAAAAACGCCAAAGTAACGTAAAAAATACAGTTAAGGACTTTTTTCAGTAAGAACTCTTTATTTTGTCGTAATAATATGAATTGAATGTGTTGTATCTGTATAACTTTTGTATTTGTTAAAATATACATTTAAACCAACACTATTTATTTAATTTACAATTTTCGCTTTAACCGAGTTTTTTGGTTATCCGAGTTAATTTTGGTCCACATTAACTGGGATAATCAGGACTCTACTGTATCTTTTTAAGCTCGAGTTTCCAGCTTCACTTCCACAAAGCTCTGTCCGTAGACCCTATTTTACTGTTGCCTCTCGGAGAAGAGTTGAACGTGAAGGCATTTTTAATAATCGAAATGCGTTTTATAATTAAATTTACAAATATTGTAAAAAGTTACCGCGGTAGTTCTTTGCGTTGCTCCAATGCGGCGTAAATTCAACTACCAAACAACCAATAAATAACTTTCTAAAATTATTATTTTTTTAATGAAACTATATAACTAGTTTCCTTGCAAAACGAAATGTTGGTGAAACAAAGAAAAGGTGGTCGAAATGTACACGTTTTGAAGCACCATTCACGTGTGAACAGTATAGAATTTAAAAAATATAATTTAACGTCTTGCATCTAATAGTTCTATTTCAATGAGGGTTGGCGGGCCCTAAGCAACCATTTTAGTTAATACAGCTCTTAACACATAGCTCCCATAGACGTATTGAAAATACGGACATCCGCTTACTATAAGTTTTTTTTTGTCTAGTTAGAGCCGTGGTGGAGACCATGTTTGGAACGTTTTGTGAAGGTACGCCGTTATTAGAGAAAAAAGAACCCGTGTTTTTAACCTTTTGAGTATGGCTATAGACATAACTGGTGCTATTATAACTTTCAAGGTACAACTGCTGTACTGGCCATAGTCTAAAGGTTAATACACGGGTTATTGCTCTCCAATTTAGAGTAATAACTAGGGCACCTTTTTTGTTGCAGTAAAAATGGAATTTATGAAAATAAAGTTGAATTTATTTTTGATACACTAAAATCTTAAATAAATTATTTGTAAAAAATGAAAATATTCAAAATTTATTTGTACATTATTAAATCAGAAGAACGTTGATGTCGTTGAATGGCCGATTCTTGATCAGTAATTTCTTTAACATTGAAAAACTGCGCTCAACAGAGACTGATGTTGCCTGACATTGTTGCATTGGACTTTTTCTGCAGTTGTGAAACAAGTGTACCACTCGAGTAACTTGGAGCAGCAATCGCGGATAAAGCACCTTGAGTGTGATTCCAGCCGCAGTCATTTAATGTGCTGTATCGGATAGCAGAAACGCAAAATCCTTTCGCTCAACATTCAGAGATTTTAAAACGTCGTCTACAAAGAAACAACATATTGATAATCGAAACTCACCTCGCAAACCTCTGCAATCGATTACGCGAGTTTGCTCTGGATTATCATGAGTGCCAATCAATGTGTTAAAGTACTTCTTGCTATTTATTTCACTTTCCTCTGTTAGGACGAATACCTTCTATCCATGAACTTCTTGTTTGATCCGCAATACTTCAGCGTTCGCAAGATCAGACACACGTGATTGAAGGGTTGAGTCAGAGGCCAAAAAATGAAATAGTAATTTCATATTAATTAATTTTAAGCTAAATTCTAAAAAGTTGCAACTATGCAAAAAGTTGCATTTATGTTGCAGTTATAACTCATTTACAATACACCCCATGTAGGAGGAATTTCGTTTTTAGTACTTTACATAAAACGTAGAACGTGTGAAAAAAAGTTGCATTTGTTGCAAAAAGTTGCCTTAGTAATAACCCGTGCGTCAAGTACCGAAGAGTTATATTGTTATAATCATCGTAATTTCATCGAACTTTCAACATTATCGTGTGTTTTGCAACTTTCCAAAGTTTTAAACGGTTTAATGTTCCTTGCTTACAGTTTCATTAATGGAAGTAAGTAATAATTTTTTTTTTAAATGATTGAAAATACAATTTGTTCACATTTTGAGGAATACATAAATGGCTATTCTGTTCACAGAATTAAACATATTATCTTTGCAAGTTTCGTAAATACCCATGATTTTAAATACATGCGTAAATCGGATATTTACTTGGAACTGCTGAAGCCTTGTGTTTCTTGCAGTCAGTAGCATAGTTTCATTTTGGAGGGAATCCAGTTTAAAATGCATTTTGTAATGCAAAATATGAACCTTGTATCAATTTTAAAAAATTCGCTGTCTTTTTCTTTTATATTTGCTCACTAGAGAAAATAGCTACTTGACTTGTTCTTGATCAGTCTGTTACTGATTATCGCGAGACATTTTGTTATCTCGATACCTTGTTTATTAGTTTTGTTACAATTCCTATTTAATTCAAAACATAGACCCCGTCATTTGTTTGATTCAGGATTACGAGTTGTTGACCACGGATTTCTCCCTTCGGGATTGATTCCAGATCCTCGCCAATATTCTGCAGTGTTGCTCCAGTACTCGTCAATTAATTACGTTCTAACCCGGACAGTCGCCAATAAACCGTTGCGTTGCTCCAGTGTGATGTTGATTACCTACCTCTACTAATATGACGTCAAATCAACTACCTTGTCTTCTTACTTTAGTGGCAGTCGTGGCTCATTGTGTACAATCCACTACGCTAACAATCTGAGTTGCAGATGGCGTAAGTTCGATTCCTTCCTTGATGTATTACTGTCTCTTGTGATCGTAAAACTTCCTTTATGTGTACATGTCCATTACTTGACGTTGTCTTGTGTTTGGCGCAGCATGGCTAAATATGACCTTTTGTGCCATGAAATCCAACCAACCTACTTTAATTAAAAACACCGGTTTCCAACGTGCATACCACAACGTGTAGTTCACTTAGTTACGCTTTTTCAAAGAACATTACAAATTTTGCGACGACATTCTGATTATCGCTATATTTCTACTAGTTGCCTTTATTTAAGTGCTTTTCATGTCAGGAGCAAAGGAAAGCTTCACGAACTCCACTTGTCACGAAATTGATGTTGCAGTAGTAAAGAATTACGAACCGCTGTTTGGTTACGAATGATTTTTTTTTGACGCAAACTTCAACGTCCAGTAGCGTAACCAGAATTTTTCTTCGGAGGGGACCCAAAGTTATAAGGCCACTCTTTGTAACGTTGTGTGAAATTCTGAGCTTTATTAACTTTTTAAATATAAATAAGGTGTAAATAAGAAGTGCAAATCACTAAGAATAAGGAATACATTTCTGATTGAAGTGAGTACATAATGCACACGATAGTTTGTGTTCACCAAATGATTGTAATGATATGAATAGCACTAAACAAATATTCGAATATTGTTTCTTGAAATTCACTTTTTGTTACTGTTTGAAGCGTTGATGTGAAATGGTCAAAAAACGATTGATTTAATAATTGCTGTTGAAACGTACAAAAATATTGTAAGAGCATTTGTAACATTTCATTTTTAAAGGTATAAAGAAATAAGGAACACTTTTTCCTATAAGAGGGGGGGGTCATGATGTAATAAAATTATTGACTTGGTTATCTTGAAGCGGAAACTAGTGGCCAAAGTACTTTTAACAATACAGTTGATGTGTATACAATTTTTATTAAACTAATAGCACTGCTTGAATGTATACTGAATAAAAGTTGCTTTAAGCCGTAAGTCCTGATCTAATTACAACTTGTAACATAAACTGACCATAGAGTTCAAAATCAAACAAAACCAACTAGATAAAAGTTTGGGATTACAATAACCTTTGAAAAAAGTATTAGAAGAATTGTAACCCGTCGTCCGAAATTCCAAAATAAACTCAATATTGTAGGTAAAATTCGTTAAATCGTAATTTGTTTTATGTGTTAGATCGAAATTCTAACACTAATTTTTTTTTCTCTTCTCTTGCGTCTTTCGTTCTGTTAATTTTCTTTTGTAAGTGAATAAATGTTTATTTTTCGATTGTAAATTGTTTAAAGTTAACAGAATATATCTTCGTCTAATTTATATTTTACTGTCTTTCTGTTTGAAATATTCTCTTAGGTCATAAAGGAAAATTGTTTTTGTTGGTGAACGTTGCGATTTAATGTAATGAGAGTCGTAATACAACGATCAAAGTAATATATATTTGATTAAACCTTCTTTTCCTGTCTAAACGGCTTGCATATCTGAATAAGTTTAATGAAATTCTGGATCTATTTCATTTAAATGATAAAAAATTTTAAAAACTTCTCTTGCAACTGTCTTTAAACACCTATTAGTTCTGACCTTCAATTCTCAATTTTGTTGAGTTCGGAACGATTCTCAGGCCAGGAAAATAGTTATGTTACTCTCTGTCTCTTGGATATTTTTCACCTGAATGGAAAAAAAGGAAAGTTAAAATTCAGAGTAAATTGTACACATACAGCTTTAGTAAGCATATTCATGTTTTTAAATACTTTCCTGGGGGACGAGAGGTGCTCTATATCATGTTAGGAAATGCCGTAATGTGTTCCGCCAAACTTGTATCCAAGAATGTTTCATTAGTCTTATGTATTTTTCAACATTCAATGTATTTATGTATTTTTCAGGAACATGCATGGACATTGATTTAATACACGGAGCACACAAAACAAACTTAACCTTACAAAGAAGTAAAAAACATCCAATTTTTACATATTAAAAAAGATTGAGAATATTTCCGATACTCCATTCTCACATTAAATCTTTCCTCCTCAAACCCCGTTTTGTATCCATATCAATGCTTCATTACATTCAACCAAATTTGACATAGTGTTTTTACTGACTTAGGTACTATTTTTTCATCCGATCTCAGTCAGCATCGCGACAATCAAACTCAACAGAATCACTAAACTACATAATATATTATAATTCAATCATGTAATGCAGTAGAATCTGTATTACTAAAGGATCAATGCATACGTATTTTGATTCCACTGTTGGAAACTACTGAATGGAGTTTTGATGCTTTTCATGGATATAAAATTTCAATTATACTTGTTTGGGTGCTAATTACTGTTTGATTCATTTTCAAAGGCACTTTTTTCGCAACAAAGAATGGTTTCTAATTCACGAAAATTGTATTATTTTGAAAATAATTTTCTGATCATAAAAAATTGCATCACTCAAACATGTTTCATGTGTTTCCATATTGCGTATGCATCTGCTTCAAAGGCAAAGGTTACACTTATTTTATGTTTTGAATTCAACAGAAATCCTAACATTGAACATTCACAAACAAACGTATTATAAGTCACGCAATAGGAACACTTTTTAAACTTAATTTTTCTGAAATAATTGACTTTAAATGATCATGTTAAATTTTTTCTGAACCTACAAGTACAAAAATGCTTGTATTCAAGCGGATTCTTTACTGACGCTCAAAGCAGAATATTGAGCCATCTATTGCATATACGTATTTAATTTAATTTCCGGTTGATTTTCGAGATACTGCATTGTTTCTTATTGTTTGCACATGCTCTATATGTGGCTTAGTAAAATTAATAGACAGTTTTTGATAAGAAACAGAAAATAAATATTCTTTATTAATGAAATTTTTTTTAGCTTTGTTTTCTCCCATTTTCTATTTTTTAGAACTATTCGATAATGTACTGGTATAAGAATTGTAAGAATTGTTTCCCAAGAAATGTATTCAGATTATAAAATACTCCATGAGTCTTATCAAGTGACCCTTGAGATAATGAAGCACTCGTGAAGACGCATAATGAAATTCAATATTCAAAGTAGCCGAAACGCTTTCCTTGTTTTTATAAATTCTGAATTCTAAGCTTTCCGAAATTCCTTTAAAATAGCAAGTAATTGAATTACAAAATATGTAGGGTAAGGCGGGGTAATTGTAAACAAAATATGTATGTTCCCTTTCAATCCCTATTTTGGAACTCTCGATAAATTAATTAAACATTGTTCACCCTTCTAAACTAACTAGTCACTATTCTACTTTGATATTTAATTAGTACGAAGATTCCAGAAAAGAAATTTAATACTGTACTCGGCTGTTTACAATTACCCCTGAAAGTAGGGGTAAGTGTAAACAAGGATTTTCCTCGTAAAATTGAATATTGAACAAGTGACAGCATGAGCAGTAGTCATGGCAGTAGAAGGAACTCCAATAATATTTTACCCTTCTAATACCATGTTTTTTACAATAACCCCGTTTTGATCTTTACATTTACCAAATTCTCCCACTTCTTAACCTCGAAAAAAAATATAGTGACACTTGAAAGTTGCATTGATCATGAGGTGAACTTCCAGAAACACATAAGAATAAATTATTCAAACATTTACTGAACAAAGAATGTATTTAGTGTACAGAACAGAAAATTACAAATAAAAAAAAAAAAAACTAGTACTAAAAATTGGAAAATACTATCTTAGGTACAAAAAACAAACACACATTACATGTCTTACACCTCAAATTGGAAAATTTCTTTACGGTCTTCTTTGCTACATGTTGGAGTAGTAAAATTGCTTTGACATAGTCTTTTGTAACACAGAATTAGTCTTTTTGAACCACAGCGAATTTAGTATATGCATTATCGATGCATTTGAAACCGGTGATCTCTAACTCCTCTTTTGAAATAACATACATCCTTCATACATACGAAAAATGTGTTTTCTTTCTCTCTCTCTCCCCCCCCCAACATCTACAAATAGAAACGTAGTCGTTTCAATGTCTTCCATGAATGGCTCCAAAATATTTAACTTGCCTTACAAGCTCGTCTTCTATATTTTGCTTGAATGTTTGGAGAACTTGAAACTCATCACCGTCAATGTTAGTCAATTCTTTCAATAGTTCCTCATCCTCGAGTTCTGCTTTCCTTTCCATTTGCTTCTTTCTTGGTTTCTTGCTTAATTCTGGCTCTTTCACTATCTTCTCACTAGACTTCCTTTTGTTAATTTTCTCTTCTGCCTTTTTCAAGCGTGACAGTACTTGGTCAGTTGTAAGAACTTCCCCATATGTGTGAAGTTTTAGTAAATCAGTCTTCCTGCTCCCCAAGAACACGAAAAATGTAATAAAACTCAATTCAAACGTACTAAATACGATTAAATACAAAATTACACGGGAAAATATTGGCTCTCCATCCAAATTGAACGAAACTATTGGCAAAGTTATGTTTACAATTACCCCATCTCTTGAAAAATATGGGGTAATTGTAAACATTCAACTGTAGGTGTATTAAAGTTCCCAGAAACAAAAGTCAATGATTTTTTGTTCGATCGAAACATAACTGACCGTAGTAAAGAATTGGAATAACATAGCTTTCAATATATTATGGAGGGCAGCAGAAAATGCAGCACACACAAAAACTTTAAAACCCGTACTTTCAGACCATAAATTTTTCAATTAAACATATTGCTATTAGCTGTGGTTCAAAGAAATACTTGATCACCATAGTGCATCCTCAGGGTTGCCAGCTTTCATATTTCACAACTTTTTAGTTTCTCGAAATCCTACGTGAGGGCTTGTATAATTCGTTTACAACTACCCCTTGTTTACAATTACCCCACCTGACCCTACTTCAAATTAATTTCAATAGAAAATATTTAATTTTAAAATTAAAGAAATTATTATTAGGGTTCAATTTACACTTCGGTCCTGTAAGAATTAATCTATCTTAGTTTGCTGGCCGCGGTAGCCCGGTTCGAAGAGTAACGGTCTGGCCACCGGAGGGTTGCGAGTCCGAATCCAACCAATCGTCGTGTACAAAAGGACTGGAATACGTTAAATCTGTCTTAATCTCAAATATCCTCAAGTTGGCATGGTGTAGAAGTTTTGAGAGGGGGTGCCAGCTCAAGTGTGACCTCATGATCTGACCGGGGTTGAAAATTACTTGGCGTTCTCGGATCTTTCGCTTCGGGTTTGATTCCGGACCGTCGCCAATAACCCATTGTTTTGCTCCTGCGCGACGTTAATTAAAATACCTACCTACATCTCACAGTTTGCAAATATGTACGCAAGTTTTAACGTGACATGAAAAACAGCGAAACAAGTTAGTACTTTGTTATTTCCTGCACGAGTGAGACAAAAAAAAGTTTCAAAATGCGATAATACGGTGTCTAAAGTTGGGTATTTTTGGCTTTGTCTGAATGCATTTGCGGGATACTTCAGCTTTATCGTCTTTGAAGCAGACATGTCTTACTTTCCGTTGACGTTTGTCGTGAAAGTTAAGTTTGCACTTTCGTTAAGATCTGTGTTTTCAAACTGAGTCGCGAGGCTTATTGAAGAGTTCGCCCAGATATTTCTAAAAATATTTTCGAAGATACATATTTCCCATTAAAGTATTTCAAATTGATGCACATAACATATTTGTTTCAAAGAGTAAGTTGTATAAAAATGTTTTCGCATTTCAAAAGACTATTTGGTTTTATAATCGTCCAAACAAAAGGAAGGCTCTTTGCGAAATTATTTAATCATGTAATACATGGTGGGAGAACAGAGCACTTTTGCTCGTATATTACTTGCTGCTGCTTTGAAGATTATCAAATATTTGAGCTAAAAGGAAAAATCGCGGTTTTTCGCTAATGAAAAGTAAATTTTTATCCGATTCCAGAATACGAACGGTTATTCACATGTCTTGCTATCCAGCAGAAGCACGAGTTTGCAGCCTCTTTGGTAGTAAAGACGGCCTTAGTAACAGCAGACTTTTTCATTACTTTAAAATGGTCGGCCCTTATACTTAATTGCATTGTGAGTCGCAGAACGAACAGCATGCATTTTACCTAATTCCGATTTTATTTAGAAGTGGCTGTAAATGTAAATAGAGACCTGTCGTCAATCTTAAATTCACTGTTAAATTTTCTAGGTTTCTTGGAATTGGACTCGTCAGGAGTGGCTCTTAAATTTTCAAACATCTGTCTGATGTTCACTCTTCACGTTTAAATTATTTGCATTGATTATATCCACTTTAGCCTTCTTTGTAAGATAGATTTCTAAACCTCATGCTACTGCTCTTTCACCAGTTGAACGGCAAGTGTATTTCCACGGATCCCACGATGGTTTGTGATCCACTGGTACATAACAATATAGTGCTAAGCTATATAACAATATAGTGCTAAGCTGTACAACAATATAGTGCTAAGCTATATAACAATATAGTGCTAAGCTATATAACAATATAGTGCTAAGCTATATAACAATATAGTGCTAAGCTATATAACAATATAGTGCTAAGCTATATAACAATATAGTGCTAAGCTATACAACAATATAGTGCCAAGCTATCTCTTATAACAATAAATGCTAAGCTAAAACTTGAACTGAACTACTAAAACTTGAGTATCTAGTGGATATTTGTGTGTGTGTGGGGGGGGGGGTTAATAATTTTTTCGTCAATGAAGCTCTACGTCATGCTCTGGTGCAAAAAGAAGTCGTATTAATGAAAGAGTTCAAGCTCTAAATTTTAAAAAATTAGTCTTGATGTGCTATTATTTTTAAAAAAATACATTTGTCCAACAGAATAAGTAGAAAATAGTTGGATCCTTTTCAAACACTAAACTTCGCACAAACAATTCTGATTTGTTTTAATTTGTTGCGATTGTATTTTTTTTTTTTTGGTTTAATAAATCATGATCTAACAAAATATTATACGTGGTTAGATTGCAGAAAAACTGCCTGGGGTGCGACAAAAAGAATGGTAGAGAGGTACATAAAGTTTGAAAACCACTGCGTCAAAATGAAACTTAATACAATGAATTTCGTTAGAGGACAAATTGGGTACCATGCCGGTCTGGATAAAGTATTACATTGCACAATTCAGCATTCCTACTTTACATTTACAGTATGGTATAGCTAATACCCAAAAAACCACCGCACAAAACTTGGAAGGAGAAAAAAAGTCCCAGAAACATTATCCCCTCTTATCAGTGTGACCTGGGCGTGATCGGGGGACAACGCAACATCGTGACATGAATCTGCGGTGAACCAGAATGTCCTCGATGGGGTCCGTCCGCGTGTCCATCACCCGAAAGCGGACTGATTGAGAGTAGCGATAGGTCGCGTCAAACTGGAGACGCCATTCGTCTTCGCTAGCTGCAGGCAATCGTCATAATAATCCTAGGCTGGAATCGTAGCGGTTCAAGGCCCGACACCCCTATGGATGCATTCGTATAAAAGTAATGGCACGAGATATGCAGAGGCAGGATGCGAAGAACCCGGCTGGAGATAAAGGTGGAAACATTTGTGAGCTAATCCCTCACACTCGGCCCGGGGGAAAATGGATGACAAGAGACAACTGAATGTTTTAATGATCAGGGTAACGACTGCATAGAATGTATTCTCCCACACACGCGCATTTTTTTATAAGACGGGGTGAGATAAAAACGAGGGCTTTTATTAATGCTTTTTCTCCAAGCAACGAATTCCATGCTTTGGAGGATTTTCAAATCTTCCGATTCTGAATTGAAAAATCTGCTGCACGAGCACAAAAATGAATGACAAAAGACGACTGAGTGTTTTTATGGTCAGTTGGAATGACTGCACAGATGTATTCTCCCACGTGCACATTTTTTTTATAAGATGGACTCTGTATGACTCCTAGCAACAGAATTCTATACTTATTCTATTTTCAAATGTTTGAATTCTTAATGACGCAATAGACAATGAAATGCTGAATGAATTTTTCCAATGAGAAGGAATTTTTCAGAATAGTGCACGGATACAAAAAGGATTGACAAGAGACAACCGATTGCTAATGATCAGTAACGTCTGCACAGGTGTATTCTCCCACACGTACATTTTTTATAAGATGTGAGATAATAATGACTTTATATGACCTCCTGGCAACAGAATTTTATACTTTGGAGGATTTTCAAATGTTTGAATTCTTAATGATGCAATAAACAATGAAATGCTGAATGAATGTTTCCAATGAGAAGGAATTTTTCAGAATAGTGCACGGATACAAAAAGGATTGACAAGAGACAACCGATTGCTAATGATCAGTAACGTCTGCACAGGTGTATTCTCCCACACGTACATTTTTTATAAGATGTGAGATAATAATGACTTTATATGACCTCCTAGCAACAGAATTCTATACTTTGGAGAATTTTCAAATGTTTGAATTCTTAATGATGCAATAGACAATGAAGTGCTGAATGAATGTTTCCAATGAGAAGGAATTTTTCAGAATAGTGCAAGGATACAAAAAAGGAATGACAAGAGACAACCGATTGTTAATTATCAGTAACGACTGCACAGAAGTGTTCTTCCTCTTGCGTATTTTGTATTGGATGGGTAAGATTACAAGGACTTTATTAAAGTTTTTCTCCAAGCAACAAGTTCCATACTTTGGAAGATTTTCAAATCCTTGAATTCTTGGCTTTGAAATTAACGATGCGATGCACAATGAATGTTTCCAAAGGAGAACGAGATTTTTAGAATAATGTAGGGAGTACAAAAATACTAAGTATCACCTAATGATGTTCGCAGAATCAGTAATGAGGTATATAGTTGAATTAACGTCGCGCTGGAATAACACATCGGGCGATGGTCCGATATTAATCCCAAAGGGAAAGAGCAGAAACGAAACCTAGTAATTTTTAACCTCTGTCAGATAACGTCTTTAGTAATGAGATTAATCACCTACATGTTCAGAAATAATTTCGGGTGAGATTCAATCTTATCTTCCGGCTTTCTATTCCAATGGTTTGCGTAAAAGGGTCTGTTATCAGACAGCTACGTTCCGTTTTACCTGTGATAAACGGAACTTCGATTTGCGTCGATTAAATATTGTATGTATTTTTTATTATTTTATAACATCTAAACGTTTACGTTTCTGTGATGGCTCGAGCACTCTATATCCTGTCTGAATCCGTCTTTGGTCACTCAAGTCTACGCGAATAGATAAGATATTTTTTTCTGTCTTGTCCAATTCCTTCTCATTCAGGCAATCACCTAGCATATAGACGAATTATTCCTTTGTTTTAACAACCAACAATTAACGTCTGAAATTATTATAATATTAAATGAGCATTTCTTTTGCAAACTTCAGGGTGCTCGGGGACAGATTCAGAATTCATTGAAATATGTACTGTATCTAATTTTAGTATGAAAGATGAGTTTTGCAGCATGCTTGCCCATAAATGGCAAAATCAAACCGCAAGGTTTTTTTTCCAATCATGTGTTTTAAATTATCGCAACATTTTTTACTAATTTAGATCTATCACCGAAAATAGAGTCAAACATATTTGAAAGCAAAACGGTTTAAAAATCTTCACGAAGAAAAACTTTTTTATTACAAGTTTACGAATGAATTTCAAAATCCATTGATTAAATCTTACGTAGACATCGTTTAGTATGAATCATTAAACAGTCGTATTTTTATATAGATCTGTTACCTTTATTGTGGTATGCAAGATACAAAATTACGTCTGAATAGTGGAACAAGAATTATGGAAATATATATTTTGTTGTTAAATGTTAAGAACTTATTTATTTTAATTGTTGAACATTAAATTGTACCTGAAATTTTACCAATTTCCTACACTTCCAACTGCACGAATTTACTGCTTATCGATTTTGTCTTTTCGAAATAAGGTGCTATAAAACCCCGTCAGCAACTTAAAATCAATATCATAATCAGCTTTCCGGAAGACCTCGTAATCCTCTTATCACAGGCACCGCCTTCTCGTAAGCTTTGCGAATGAACGGTATGAATATTATTTAACTCTGACACAACAGGTCACCCTAGTGACTAAGTAAACAAGGGATTAAGTATGAAGTGCTTATCCCTGAACGCGTGTCGGACTATAGGGGAATATGAAGATTACCTTCTGTGAAAAGGGCTGATAAGAGTAATTTTTTTTTTTTTTAAACGTTATTACTTTGTATTTATCGTTGTAGACACAGACATTTGTAAAAACGTTTCATTGACAGGAAAATATCACGGGAAACTGAAATATATATTTTGGTACCCTGGATCTTTTCATCTTCCGCGATCCTTTTTTGCCTCTGTAAACAAAACAAAAATATATTTGGATTCGATTATCAATCAATAAAAGTAACTATAAGAAAACTCGTGAGTTTTTTTATAATTGATTTCAACTTACTCTGGCCCCATCTTAATCATTACTTTTAGAGAAAATATTTAGCATTTGTATTTCACGGGTGATCCATCTTGTTTGTATTCGTTTTTTATGTCATTTAAATCCCATCGTTTCATCTATTTAAAATCGACATTCGCATTAATACATGTAAAATACATCGGCCTTCTATTTTCAGTAGAAGGTCGATAGTCAAACATATATTTTACTCTTAAGTTTGGGCACTTTCCTAATATTTACTTATTTCATACTTTGAAAGCGTTTATTTTGTCTTCATGGTTTTAGCTTGCTTTGTATCATATTTTTAATGATGGTCAGGTGGTTAATCTGATATTTTAAATATATTTTTATTGAATATTATTTTTTTCTGCGTTTGACATAGCCTATTCAATTTTAAATCTTGCGCCATAAAATTCAAATCAACCAAATTACTGCGGCGCATTATAGCTTAAGTTGCTCTTATGCCTTAAAAATCAAGCCATTCTATTGCATCCAAATTATTTATTTAATTTCCCAGTTTATTGAGCTCCTATTTCTCATGTAATTAAAGACCTTAATGATCTATAGCCATTATGTAATAGTTAATGAATTAGTATTCATTGCGAGAGAGAGAGAGAGGTATGTGGGAAGCAATTTATTATCGGATTATTTTTTTCTTCGATGACTCAAAACTATCATCATTCAAAAATCTAGATATCGTGTTAATTACTCCTAGTGACAAAAACAGTGGATTTCTGGAAACTAGGTTTAGATTTTGCTTAATTTCATTTAATGTACTGTATTTTGAAAACTTTTTTTGCGAAACAACAATCACTTATTTGTGTACTTAGATCAACCGAAATCTGTCAATTCATACGTTACACTAATCCCTTTAAAGCAAAATACCTGCATAAAATACCAACTGAAAATAACATTTGAAAAAATTTTCAACACCGTTTGGACATTTTTATAATTTCTACAATTTATTTTAAGGACATAAATCGTGTACTTGCTATATCCATCCATATAATCCATTTTACATGCATCGCACTCCTGTTGTTTTATTCACTAAGTTATACTATACAAAATATTTCACAAGGCAATGTATACACATAAATTAAGAGCTTCAGACGACTACACAGATAATTTCTTATGGGACGTTTTTTTAAAAGAAACCAAGGAAATGAAGGCACTTATCACTCTCGTATCTTAATATAGATCGATCTCTTATGAAAGCCCTTAGAGATCAGTTCATATTCCTGGAATGAGGGTATAGTAAGCATTCGAATCTGGCTTATTATTTTGATGAGCTGCTGTGTTGCATCACATTGATCAACAGCATTTCCATGGAAAATATTTTCGAAATAACAAAAATAAAAGACAAAATCAAACGGTATTGTGGTAAACATTTTCCATTTCTTTCGATTTCTGAATGATATAGTTAATGGAATATTAAATTAGTTTATTTAGTTTAAGAAAACATAAAAAAATAAGCGTCTAAAAAGATGCAAAGTCCGACTAGTTAAACAGAAGGGAATGTTAATATCTCGTCATTGAAATCTGGTCAATGGACCAAAAGTGTTGAAAAATTGACGATGTAGTGTCAAATTTTGCCATTGTAAAACATTCTTGTTTCTACCAATAAAATCAGAAAACTAAATAAAATGATAAAAACTAAAAGAGAGTAATTGGTAAGTACAAAGCTACCAAACCAAATCCAGAATATCTGAGAATAGTTGGATACTGTCCAAGAACTATTTTTTAACTTTGTATATTTCACTTGTAAGACGACGATATACAATATTGTCTTTACAGAGAAATGCAACGATCAGCAACCAGGTGCTCAGGGGCCTTAGCTCCCAGAGCACCCCAGGCTTCGCCACTGTCTCAAGCTGTTGCTAAGTGACTCAGCAAATGTGACACAATGACTGACTTGACTAATCTAACGTGATTCAACAAACTTGAGAACAAGTAAAAGACGTCAAAAAGGCAACAAGACTGGGGGTGTAAGATGACATTTTTTCCCCCCGATCTAAAATTGCCTTGGTTCCGCTTCTGGTACAATTGCCTGTCGGTGCGCTTTTGAGGATGTGTAGAATGGACGCTTGTCAAGAATCTGGTGTCTGTTAAACCACGAACTCGCCGCACCCTCCGCAAAAACTGCGTTATCCCTTCCCAGTTTCGTATTTCTCGGGGGTGAATCCCGAACCCAAGAGGGGCCACCCTTATTAAAGCTTTCTGCTTTATTTGCGGCGTCTGGACAGGAGAAGGGTATCCTCTTTCGGGAAGAAATGTCCCATTCGGAACCAACCGCCGGAAATAACGTGGCCGACGCCAACCGCGATTATCACGGAGCTACCGCAGGCAAAGCTTTAACCCGAGCTGTTTTTAAAAGACGCACGCGGTAGTTTACATCATCGGGTTTTTATTATGCTGGGGACTCCGTGCGGACAGGTGTTGTCGCATCGGGGAGTTTATTTTAAGAAGTGTCCTTGTCGACGCTAATTAAGCGTGGACATAGAGAAGACACGCGATTTATCGCGTTGAAAATTGTTCTGCAACTTCTTTTCATCCTTTACCGATGGGGGAAAAACTGCGAATTCCGTCTTCCTGCTTTTTTTTAAACTTTGAGTATGTTATGAAAAGGCTATTATTGCTGTTCAAAGTAGTACCTTGTGTTCTTTTCTTGTGGAATTCCTTACTTGTTTTCGTTTTCAAATGTATCTATATATATAATTCTCTTACGTGGCACGCAAAAAAGACGTTATTTGTAATCGCGTTTAGGCAACACTGTACGATTGTTTTGTTTATCGCGAAGTCTCGCGCATCGATTGAATTTATAGCGTTATCGGATGAAATTTTATTGCAAAAAAAAAAAAAAAAAAAAAAAAAAGGAAATTTTAATGAGCTGTTGCAGTTAGTTTATAATAGAAATCAAAGAAAGCGGAGGATCTTCTCAGGGCCATTTAAAAAACGGTCCTTTTCAGGGCCAACAATTATAGTTCAACAAGACGCTTGCACTACAACTTTCGGAAACAAACTCAATGAAAAAGTGTGGGTCGTTTGAGTGCTGGGAAAATGTACACACAAACAACATGCTGGGTATTCAATTTCCAAAGCAACGCTCACATTTCGAGTCAAAATTTGCACAAAGTTTTCATTTGAATTCTGATTTTAGAGATACTGTATATATTTTTTCTGTAATACAGCAAATTTAGATTTGAAAAACATTTTTTTGGTAACATAATCCCTTCTGCTAGGACACATGTCTTCATTGAGGCGAGCGAAGCGAGCATAGGTTCGCGCAGCGAACCAATGAGGATTGCGAAGCAATCCTCCGGGGGTCGGCGAGCGTTAGCGAGCAGGGGGCAGGCCCCCTAGTCTTTTTTAATAAGAACTTGTTTAGTGTTAATTCTGTTTGAATTTGTTCGCCCCTTGAAGCTTGATGCTTTTTGGAGCATTTTTAGATGGTGCAGATCAGTTCTTAACTTTTTATGATTCGCTTAACATTTTATGATTCAACGCCCTCTTTTCAAAGGCAATTTGTTTTTTGGCGGAAAGCAATTTACAGAATTTAAATTTCATGATACGAATCTACGTTAAAATGGAATGTTGGTATAGCTAATATTTTCGTCATTTTTTCAAACTATTTATTCGTTTCGGACCGTTGCGAAGCAAAATCAGTGGTTTCTACGTTTCTAGTCCGTATGTTTGTACTTGCACACGTTCTAATTGCTGAATGTATTTTCATGAAAATTTGTGCATTTATTTCATGTCAGGAGTTCTGTCAATATTTTTTAACTTTCAAGAGATTCTATGCTAATTATTGGATAAATTATACGTATATTAAATTGTTTATACTTTTATAAACTTTCTAATCTAGATTAATTCAAAAATATGCCATATTAAAATTACTTTCTGAACACTTTACAAGGGTTACATTTTTTATGAAAAGTAAAGGAATTATTCTGCTCACTTTTCAACCTACATTGAAATAATTCAACCCGAGCTATACATGCTAGTAGATAATGTTTCATTAGTCCTCGTGTAACCAAAACAGATAAGAGTGACAAACCAAATTGCACATTAATTATCCCATGTTTACATGAACCCAGAAGTATACTTTCCTATTTTTTTTCCTTGTCGAACTTCCCTCTCAAGAGGTAACTAAAAAGAGTCTACAAGTTTTATGTTTAATTGTCTCGTATACTGTTAAATTAAGTGGCCTAATATTTTTAACTTTATTTTTGCTGTAAAATTCCTTCGTAGTTTTTCTATTCAATCTGATAAGTAAGGTCTACACTAAAAATACTATTTGCTCACAAACATATTTTTCGCGTATTTTCATTACTGTACCATAAAAGATCGCGAGATATTTGTTTCCCTCAAAACCACTAGAATTACATAGCTGATATCTCCTTAGATGCATTTCAATTCCTTGCTACGGCTCACATTTCATTTTCTTATCTCTGAAAGACTAGTCACGCGGAAAAAGTGGGAAGGTAGACCAAATACCTGCCATGCGAAAGGTTATTGAAAAGCGAGACAAATAGCCGCGGGCTTATGACCAGCTTTTCTTTTTCCCCTCGACTCCCCACTCGATGGGTTCGCTTTCACTCCCCCAGAACTCCTCTTGACGAGTTAGTATTTCCAAAAATGCTGCTTTTGTTCCTTAAGCTTTTTTGGCTTTGCTTAGGACGACAGCCGTCGTGATCCGATGTTGAGAGGGAGGAAAAGTAAATAAGTGAGGACTTTGTGTCCATTGTGAGCTTTGGAAATCGGCTTCTTTTGTGCCTCAGAAGTCGCCCAGTTCTTCGACGTATCCGCTGAGGTTTCTTCCCGGTTGTGCAGTACTGATACCCCTCTGAATTTCATTCTCATGTCGAAAATTTAAAGCTTGAGAGTATATCCACTGGGTGTCCCTGTTTCTATCAATCTAAATTGCCGTCCTGTTTCTGATTTATTGCGTGATCCTCCTCATGGAAATCTGTTTTTATTTATATCAGAAATTGGCTTTTATAATTTTATTTAAAATTCGATTTGAATTTTTAATAGTTCATTTCAAATTTATGTATGAATCCTGATATAACTTATTAAATTACCGATACTTTGGCGCAGGTTGGTCTGACTTCAATCTTTTGCGCCTTAAAAATATCAATCTAAATTGGTGCAAAGTTTGTAGGTTCTAACTTCTGTCAAATGTCAGCACTTCTGTAAAGAAATAAAACAACTTTAAAATTAGCATGTAATTAAAAGTTTTGATTAATTCTAGATTATATAATTAAGAGAAGAGATTAAAAATATACATAACTTGTTTTTCTCTTAGGAGAATTCAAAAAAAAAAAAAAATTGTACAAACATACAACTATTGGAAACAAATCTCTGCAAGAATTAAAAAATTTTTTTTTTTTTTTAATATTACAAATTTGTGAGGGTAGCTTATAAATTTTTTGAATTCGTATTTTTTGAAAACTTTTAACAACTAAACAATTTATTTTGAAATTCAGTTCTTATGGTTCGCGTCAGGCATGAAAATTTTCTTCGTTGTATTTGTATCTTAAAAAAATGGGTAGTTTTGAACATTTCTTCATGTGTATATATTTAAAAGTATGTTTTAAAACTATCCACTTTAAGCACCAATTACCAATAATTTTCAAGTTAGAGGTATCTTATGTTAACTAATCATCTTTTCACTTATTTCAAATGGTACAATTTTAAATTTACAAAATTTTATTTGAGAAAAATCGGGTTCAAATAACATTGGCTTTTTAAATATGATTCAATTTTGGTATTCTGTAATACTTTTCAAAATTGTTATGCATATAAATTAGATTTATGCATCTGACTCCATTCGTATGGTATAAAATCTTAATAGTTTGTCTCCCTTGAGAGGGCTGATGGAAACGTAAACAAATCATTTCCTCAACTGGCTCGTATAGTGGTGATTCTAGCACTGAGTTTATTGTTCAATTGTAAAGTTGGTGAGGAATAAATCATCTATGGCATTCCCCGTACATTCTTCTTTGGCTTCTGCGTATGGCAACTATTATCCGAGATAACTTTTCACACCCTTTCAGAAATCAACTGACCCGTCAGCCGACTTCTCACGAGAACAGCACTAAGAGATGAACGATGCATGTCAATGAGCGCATAGATATCTAATTTAGAGCTGATAATAATACTTTTATTCATCGAAATAATCTCCATCACTATCTAATACCTTCTGCCATCGGTCATTCAGTTCACGGATGTCAGCAGTGTAGAAAGATTCCTCTGTTGACACAATGAAGTCGTCAACCCATTTTCGTACGTCGTCCCCACTGTCCGGAAGTTTACAGAAGACAAGGCATTCTGCATAGACCGAAACAAATGATAGTCCGAAGGGGCTATGTCGGGGCTATACGCCGGGTGTTCCAAAACTTCCCAGCCAAGTGTTACTAACGTGTCCTTGACCACTTTTGCAACATGCGGCCGTGCATTGTCATGGAGCAATTTGACGGGCCGCAAACCTTTGCCAGTAAACGGGCGTTTTCGATCGATTTCCTGTTGTAATCGCAGCAATTGTTGTTTATAGCGTTCAGCAGTTACACTTACACCCGACTTCAGCAATTTGTAATAGAGTACTCCCTTCATATTCCACCAGATGCATAGGAAAACTTTTTTGCATTGAATGTCTCTTTTCGGCGTTGATGTTGTTGCTTCGCCGGTATTCACCCAATATTTTTTGCGTTTCGGACTGTCATATTCTTCTCCTGTTACGATTTTCCACAAGAAAGATTTTCTGTATTGCCTGTTTAGCAGATTCATGCACTTCAAGACACTGTCGTCCTCAATGCATGTAGCACCCATTTTCCTGCCTTCTGAATCTTTCCCATTGCATGTAAACGGTTAGAAATCGTTTTTTGTGATACTCCTAACTGTTCAGCAAGTTCATTTTGCGTTTGAGTTGCATCTTTATCGAGAAGTGTTTGCAAATTGTCACGGTGGAGCGCCGCTACGTTGTCGATCGCTAACCTCAAAATCGCCATCTTTAAAACGTCGAAACCAATTCTCACATGTGCTTTTCGATACGATATTCACCCCTAAATCAGATCACCCCTAATACAGAAGAAATTGATTGACATACTTTTGCAGCACTTTTGTTTTGGTGAAATTCGTTACGAATGCAGTGACGAATAAATGTCTTATCGTATGACATCTTTCACCTTCAAAATTTCAACTTTACGTTCACTTTTTCCCTAGCCTCTGCGTCGGTTTGATATCTCTAATCTGGTTTCTATCACATGACACAAACGCGGTGTACTGATTGGTATGCTATTTTGCAGTAGATGTCACACAAAACTCGCTTTAAAACTTCTTACTACACCTAATCGTAAATATAAAAGTTACAATTGAAAAATTATTTATTTATAGAAATTCACATCTAAGGTATCGATGTAGTGTAAAGATTTCCGCAGGTTTCAAATCCGTTGAAATTTTCACTCTATCTTTAACGATCGCGAAGATTCAAACTTGTGTGGCCCAAAGAATAAAATAGAACTTTTGTTTCTTGAATAAAATAAACCACGACAGATCGTTTGCGTAAAAATAACTCGAAAGCAGATGGCGAATGACTCATCACTTGAACGATAAAGTTTGAATGGGTCAAACTTTTCTTGATCCTCTAAAAAGTTGATCAACTCTATTGAAACAAAGGTTCTCACTCTCGTTTTCATTCAACTTTTGTTGATAAGCTATAATAGGTCCATTAAACTTGATTCGTGAGAACGCGCCTTAATCCACGATTTCAACCGATGAGTTGCCGAATATGAATTTATGCGGTCGACTTTTTTTTAAAGGCTGTGGAATCTTCAAAAACACATTCAGATATAATATCCTGTTATACTGCAGATTGTCACTAAACAAATCGCAAATCAACTGAAAAATAGCTCTCACGGGTAGCAATTAGGGTCGTGACCCCTGGATGCCCAAATGATCTTTACTTTCTTCTCAGAATTACTTGACATTGTCTAGTATTTGGTACTGCTTATCCAAATATGTCCCTTGTGTCATAAAACCCAAAATCAACCAACCCACGGTAATCGGTGTTAGGCGATCACAAGTTTTACTGTATATTTTTTAATATTGTTCTAACCAATGTAAGATATGACTGGCACTAATGTCATGTTTTTAAATAAATTTATTTTTCGGTCTTTCATACCCTTTCGCTAACTTTTCTGTGTCTTTAGGAATGAGCGTACCACGCGTTTCATCTGCCACAAAATCGGTGTTGTAAAAGATCCTGAAAAACTGTTCTGGTATCAATCGTACGAACTAGATAACCGTGCTGCAAACTCGGCAAGTTATCACTTAGCAGCTCGTAGTTCAGTGCAATTTGGGGAAGTTGAAGTGAACTCTTAACGCATGATACCGACTTCAAACTCATCTTCAGATCCATCGGGACGTGAAATAAAGCAGAATATCTATTATCGCAAATGCCCGCTGACTCAGTCGGACTGTTCCAGAATAGATCCAAACATTACGTCCCCTCTTCAGGGAAGACCACCCTAATCTAGCTATAACACAATTTGTAGCACACTTAGTCCTCGCGCAAATCGGATTAAGCTCGGGAGTCATGGAGGGTTCGAACATCGAGTGCCCTTTCGTGGTGGTAACTTGATTATAACCTTTTTGCCATTCATCTGAAGTAGTTTTTGTTTGGAGGTGGATGTTTCCATCTTGCTCCGTTATTTCGCAGTGTTGGGAAGGGGAGTAGTATCGGATGGCACTGAATGCAAAACTGTTTTGGTGACAGAAAGTGTTTTATAATGGAGGTACCGTGCGCGATAAATTGATGTATCCTCTCCCTTTTTTGGGGTTGCGTCTCCCGGGTCCTGTTCTATAAGTTGTTGAAATTGCTCCGACACGAAAAATTAAAAGCCATTCGGATTCATTTCGAAGAGATTCGCATAGGAAGTGATTGGATTGAGCGCTGTGAATTGAACAAAGGACCAGCCTTGTTGGGCTTGAGCCTGTAGCTGGTCGTCAGTATTTGTATTTGACCGAGAAACGTTGTACATTTGTGTGTATTTAGATTTTTTTTTGTATTCTTATTTTTTTTTGCCGGGTTCTCTTGATTTATGTTCTTAATTTGTTTGGATGGGAGGTTTATTTCAATTTGTTTATTGGATTGTTTGTTTTGAAAGTTCCATTTTATGGTAAAATTTTTTTTTTAAATGTATGTTCACAAAAACACGGATTTGAATAGTGAAATGGCAATTTACAACTGTAGAACTTACAATTTCCACAGCAGTAAAATATATCTTGATTTCTAAAAGTTCTTGGGGCGCGGTGAGGTGTTGTCCTCGGATCTTTCCCTTAAGGGACTGATCCCGGACCGTCGTCAATAGCCCGTTGTGTTGCTCTAGTATGACGTTAACTAAAAATTACCATCTTGGGGCGCGGTAGCCCAGCTGGTAGAGTTGCGGAAAAGCAACCGGAGTGTTGCGATTTCGAAACTCAACTCAACCAAAGGACTGTCATGTCCGTGCTCATGAAATCTGTCGTATTCTCAAATGCCCTCACGTTGGCGTGGTGTGAAAGTTTGGAAATTTGGATAGGAGTTCAGGTTTTGACCTCGTCTTCTGACTGATTCAAAATTACGAGGTGTGGTCCTCAGATATTTCCCTTTGGGATTGATTCCGGTCTACCAGCAATAGTTGCTCCAGTGCAACGTAAATTCAATTCCAACCAATCATATTACAGTTTTAACATTACTACTTCCAAGATGGAATGGATTACACAAAATTTCTATTTTGTATTCTTGCATTTAGGCAGTGTCGTCGGTAGGATGTTTCGTGAGTGAAGGAGAGGCTTGAGATGAAGTTTACATGCGTTGTGAAGTTACATGCAGTTGTATAATATTTTGCAATATCATCGTAAAGGAAAGGGTATTTTCCCAAACTGCGTCTCGACGCAAACGAGTCAATTGTAGATTTCTAAATGTGACCCATGAAAATACCGTCGGAAAGTAAAAATTTTCTTGCAAGAAAAGATAAATATTGCGAAATGAAAACTGAATGTAAGCAATTGAGAACAAACAAAACTTAAAATGGTGGCTAAATATGGCCCATGTGCCATAAAACTCCAACCAACCCAAACTTATAATGCAGAATTCCTCCAGTTTGAATTGGTAATAGAAATTGATTTGGGATTGTTTGGACGGAAAAAACATTATAACGCTTGGTGCTCCCACCGAAAGAACTTAACGTCATTGTATTTAGATTTCCAAAATGTTTTTTTAATGTTGATAGATGCTGAATTTTTCTAAAACTTCGGGTTAAAAGCTTTGTTTTCGAAGATGGTATGTATGAATGTATTCAAAATTATACCAGACAGCATAAAAGTAACGTACTCCTCAGTTTTTATTTTCCGTTCTTTTCTATTTCGAGTGGAAATGATGAAGCGCTCTTCATCTTGTATCACGTACTGCATGCTGTTGAGCAGGATGTGATGAAGTGTCGCAAAACACTTCTATAGGGTTCGTGCCCGGCATCTCTTGAACCCGTAAAGGACATCGCGAAGGCTCTAAACGTAATGGGCATATGGATATTTATTTTGTTTCCTCCGTTTCTATTTTTTTTTGTGATAATCGCGGTATGGTGTGATAAGGAGGCTCCTTAGCGATCTTTTTTTTTCTCTCTGGCGACCGAGATAACATGTTCACCGTCGCGCTCGTAAATTTCCACTCTCAGACAGTTGGTGTGCACAGCCGTGTAGTTGTGCCATTCCTATTCCTGTTTTGCTCTCGATGATATATGAACAGTTTTGCTGGGATATGATTTTGTTTTGTTGGCCGAGTGCTTGTTTCTAGCCAATTGAACTTCCGAGTTTTTCCAGGTGAGTTTTCAATGCACCTCGAATGTTAAATCTTAGTGAAAAAGAAGTAGCACTCATGCATCAGGGTGGTAACAGAACCGGGAAATCAGGGAATTCTCAGGGAACTTTTTAATTCTGGAAATCTCAGGGAAAATTACCAAATTTTACAAAAAATCAGGGAAATTTTGACAATTTAAACAGCTACCATTATCGTTTATTTAGAGGTGCACTATTACGAGTGCTTTTGAGAATCGAATAAATCGTATTCGCCAGAATCGTAATTCGAATAAAAAACCATGGCATCGTAATTTTTAAACACTGCGAAAACCGCCTTCGTTGTTTTTTTCGCGGCCGCAGCGTCTTGCTCGCCGTGAGGCTAGCGATACAACTGGTGGTATACAATTTTAAATTTGTGTAACTAATGATGTTTATGGTGTATTAAATTAGTTATTTTTGTTTGCAATTACATTTTTGTAGAACGTTTTATGTATATTTGCAGTTGGTTTTGAGGAATAGTATGATAATGTAGGGTCATGTGTAAAAAGTTCATAATCAAAATATTTTGCATTTTTTCTCCATATTTTTCAATTGTAATTATACGAGTTCCATTAAGGGTTCCAATTCTTACAATAACAATTAAAATATCTGTAGAGAAAAAATACGAAATATTTGTGGAGAATGATCCTTTTACACCCTCTAACCCTAAATATTTAAAAATAGTGTTGTGTGGATACTGTATATCGATACCAATCGAGGATCATAACATTTCTTAAGGGAATTGTTAAATCAGGGAAATTTTTGTGAGACTATCAGGGAAATCATGGAAATATCAGGGAACTTTTTTTCAAGGATTTTGTTGCCACCCTGTGCATGCTTTGCAATTGAAGAGTTTCGAGCAATGTAAGCCATTTTTCAAAATTTTCTGTAGAAATTTTCAAGTTTCAAAATCTTCTAAAATTATAACGGCTTATCCACTATTCAAGAGGTTATGTAATCTTAAAATTTCAACGCACTCATTTTCTCAAAAAATCAGAAATTCTTTTGATCCTCTTGAATATTTTGTGTTTCATTTTTTTTCGTTACAGAACATGTTTCTAAAGCTTATTACTGCGTTTTCCTGGTACCCCCCCCCATTCAAAAATGGGGATGTGTAGCAAATTAGCTAAAGCGAGAAAAATCAATTATCTTGTTTGTTTGCCGAAAGGTGCAGGTAACTGGATTTGTAATTGCTAGGTTAGAATTCCAGTAGTTTTGTATTGTTTTAGGAGTGATGTGCGTATCCGCTCTCTCTCTGGGCAAACATTCTCTAAAAAGCCCATTAATTTAAAAACCATTAAAAAAACTAACCATATATATATATATATATATATATATATATATTCCACTGGAGAATTTTAGTGAAATAAGAAGACTGGAGAATTTTAGTAAATTTTGTTGTTAGACAGTGTCTCTATGTGTTTTTAATGTTTTGTGCCGTCTTCAAAACATATAAATTAAAAATAGAAAAAATATTTGAAATGACGAGAAAAATTCCACATTTTCCCATTTATTCTAAATTTTTTTAGATCTGAAGGTTTTTTTTTTTTTTTTTTAAACCTGGTTGGATGCTTTATGCTTTCAAATATACACGTATTAAAATTGAAATATTAGTGCTCTGTTCACAGATTTCAGTGAAAATTCATTGTTATTTTTAATTTTTGAAATATTTTTTTGGAAAAATGTGGAGTAAAAATTTAACAAAACACTTTTAAAAAAAATTAAAATTATGTATGAATAATTTAAATTTAACGCATACACAGAGAGAGAGAGAGTTAGTCATCAAAAGTAATGTATCATTATTTCGAAGTATTTAAAAAGCTTTATACTTTAACTTTATAACCAAGTTTTTCTTTTTTAAACTTCTCAACCTGTTACATGAAATACCAGAGTTACATGTAACACTTGGAATATCGCTGATGTTAGGAATGAGTTTGAATGTTACAGTTTAACTGTTTTTTAATACATTACAGAAGTAGTTTGTCTGAACAACAATTCCTTGTGATCTTCACATATATTAATTTTGAACTAAATGATGTTTTATAAAGTTGTCCATTCTGACAATATTGCTAATGATAAGGTTTAAGATACAGTACAAAATAATAAGTTTGTAATTTCTTTCAGATTCATTTTGTTCAAAAATAATTTTTAATTTTAGAATACATTTTTATTTGGTTTTAGCAACAATATTGATCATTTCTGTTTTCTCCTAGGTCACCAAATACTGTGATCATGTTCATGGAAAGTGGCATTTTAGTGAAATTAGAGCCGTATTTTCCAGAAGGTATCTACTTCAGAATGTGGCTTTGGAAATATTTCTGGCATCAAGAAGTTAGTGTTCTTTATTATCATAGGTTTCTTTCTTTAATTTCTTGCCATCCTTATCGATCTTGTATTATTTCTTTTCTGGAAATATTAGTTTGCGATTGAAGTTATTTATAAACTAAAACTTTCTCTCTCAGTCTTTAATATAGTTGCTTATAAAAGATTTAAAGAAAGCATGTATTCATATGACTCATATTCTAAGTACTCTTATTCCAAATTTTCTTTGCAAAATGTCTTTTGAAAGAATGAAAAATATCTTTGTTTTATAGTATGATGTTTTGTTCGATTATTTCAAAATATTGAACAGTTTATTTTTGATTTATAGCCTCCATAATGTTAGCTTTTATGGACCACCTTACTGTGAAAAAAGTTGTGAAAGCTCTTCCCTGTGTTGGAGTTGGTATAAAATATGGAATACCTCAGACCAGGTAATGGAGAGTTATATTATTTTCTTTCAAAATCTTTGTTTTTTTTCTTTATTAATGATTAAGTAATGAAGTTTTGAGCCCAGGTGCAGAATTATATTCAGTGTTCTGCAACACAATTCCTAGCAATTGCAATTGTTCTGCAGGCATTTTGTCCAAATTTTAAAAACTGCAGTAAAATCAAAAACAGACATAATACACAATTATTGGGTAAACTTATATTACATATTTATACTAAAACATCAAAATTAATTAACTTTATTTAAAACCAAGGCATATGTTCAGAATTTGCGATTCTGTCGATAACTTTTGAAGTTGAATATTTTGTCATTGATATAGACGATGTGTTATTTATAAAGTGTTAACGGTAATTTGGGTGGTGTTCCGTAGCTAGAAAAAAAATTGTGTCAAGGAGCATGCTTTGCACTGCAGAACATTGTAACTTATAATTTAAAATTTTCTGTTTTTTGGCCAAAATTTTGATAAAATTAAGGGAAAATTGTTCTGCAACATACGTTGCAGTTTTAAGTATTTTTTGCTCCTGGTGTTTTGAGTTGTATATATTAGGGCTGTTCTATGAATTAGGATATCCTGGATCTTCGTAAAATTTTTCTTTGTGGATCGTATTTTATATATTTACCATATTTTTTTTATAATTACGTATTTAAAATTTTCAATTTAACATTTAATGCATTTTGAAAAGTCAAATTCAGTTGTAAAAAAGCTCTTTTATGTGCACCTTTTGCTCCCAGTGTTTTGAGTTGCATATAATAAGGCTGTTCTATGAATTAGGACATCCTAGATCTTCATAAAATTTTCCTTAGTGGATCGTATTTTATATTAAATTTTTTTTTTATAATTATGTATTTAAAATTTTTTATTTAACTTTTATAGTGTTTTAAAAAATCAAATTCAGTATTGCAGTTGTAAACATTTTTTATTCTAAAACCTAATGTGAACCTTGAAATAAAAATGTTTCAGGAGCAATGGAAAATTTTATACCAAACTGTAGACCACTTATGAGATGCAAGATTTGAAAGGGATTTATAAATGATTTAGACTTAATATCTTATAAAACTTCTTTCTTTTTTTTATTTGTTATCATTTCATAATCAAATAATGTTAGACTCAAAAACCAAACAAATTGAAATTTCAAAGTTTTGGTAGTAAGACAATGAAGTTTTAACTGTACTTATCATTTTTATGTTTTCTTTTCTTCAAAAAACATTTATTCATTTTTCAGAAGAGCTTCATTGATGTCTCCTCGTCAGATATTTCAACAATCCAACATGACTCAAAAGTGGCAGAGAAGAGAAATTACAAACTTTGAATATCTCATGTTTCTAAATACTATTGCTGGTAAGTATAGAAGTTTCTGTGTTTGCAACACCACAGACAAAAGTCTAAACCATTATATATTTAACTGTTTCGAACTCTTGTCAAACTTCTTGTTTGTACATCAGATCAGTTGAAAACAATAAATCTCCAATAACCATCTGTAAAATCTAAAACAGTTTAATTAACATAATTGATGTACCATGGCTGTTATAGTTTGTGTCCTCTTAAGCATTTAATTTTATGCAATTTAATCAATATTTATTTTTTATATTTTTAATTTGTGTCTTTGAAATTTGTGATTAAAAAAAAAAAGAATTCTATTAGTTTTGTTTGAAATACATAAAAAAAAAGTTTATTTTTATGAAGTTGTTACTTCTACTAGATATCCAGTAAAAGAAGGTTTTAGTAATAAAACGTGTACATTTTATGGACATAATCATGAGTTGTCTAAATAATTTTTTTAAATATTGTGTTTCAGGACGCACATATAATGACTTAAATCAGTACCCAGTATTTCCTTGGGTGCTTACAAATTATGAAGCCCCTGAATTAGATCTTAGCCTACCTAGTAACTATAGAGATCTCTCTAAGGTAAGTTACTTATATTAAATATATTTTTCAAATCACAATTTTTAATGGGAAGTTGCATTAACAAATACAAATACAAATATTGACGACCAGCTACAGGCTCAAGCCCAACAAGGCTGGTCCTTTGTTTATGAATTCTCCAATTCCCACTGACTATCCAATTGTGTCTTAAATTCGTACACTCCCTTTGAATTAACTATATTTTCTGGCAACGCGTTCCAACTGTCTATTACCCTATTAAAGTAGTAGTTTTTCCTTAAATCCCGATTAAAATGTGTCTTATTCAATTTATACCCATGACCCCTTGTTCTGTTATCCCTATTGAAATTTAAGCCCTCTGTGTCCCCTTGTTTTACAAACTTGAAAAGCTGAATCAAATCCCCCCTCCTTCTTCTTCTTTCCAGTGTATACATGTTTAGCTTACTTAAACGTTCATTATAGTCAAAATTTGCTAGCCCCTTTATTATTTTTGTAGCTCTGTGCTGAACCCTTTCAATTGATTCTATGTCCTTTCTCATATATGGAGCCCAGAATTGTACAGCATATTCTAGATGTGGTCTTACTAAACCCTTATATAACGGCAAGATTATATTCTTATCCCTTGAAGTTACAGTCTTTTTAATATACCCCAGTAACCTATTAGCCTTTTTACCCGCAGCTGAACATTGATGACCCATTTGAAAATCCCTGTGAATTATCACCCCAAGATCCTTGACTGTTTCTCCCTCCTTTACCTTTACTCCCTGCAGCCTGTACTTGGCTCCACTGTTCCTGTAACCCATATGCAGAACTTGACATTTCCCTACATTAAATGACATACCCCATTTTACAGCCCATTCGGATATCTTATCAAAATCCCCTTGTAAATTTTCTATCTGTAACTTGGCATCCACTGTCCCCCATATTTTTAAGTCATCTGCAAATATACTGATTCTATTATTGATCCCCTGACCTATATCATCTATGAAAATTATAAATAAAATTGGTCCCAAAACTGATCCCTGAGGCACCCTACTTATAACTTCTGTCCACTGTGAATAATTTCCTTTTACCTGCACTCTCTGCTTTCTACCCAATAACCAATTCTTTATCCATATTAATGTTTTTCCCTGAATCCCCAGCCTTTCCAATTTAAACAGTAATGCCTCATGAGGTACTTTATCAAAAGCCTTTTGAAAATCTATGTACATGATATCCACACTGCTCTTATTATCCAGCTCCTCAGTAATTTTTTCATAGAACTTCAAAAGGTTTGTAGAGCAGGATCTGCCATTCCTGAACCCATACTGATTCTCTGATAACAGTCCCCCCTCCTCCAAGTATAACATTATATGCTTTTTTAACAGAGATTCAAATATTTTGCAAATTACTGATGTTAGACTTACTGGTCTATAGTTGCCCGGATCACTTTGTATTCCCTTTTTGAAAATTGGAGTTATGTTGGCCAACTTCCAATCCATTGGTACCCAACCTGTGCTATATGTTGAATTAAATATTGTGTGAATTACTTCCCCCAGTTCTTCCGCGCATTCCACTAGTACTCTCGGATAAATATCGTCTGGCCCTGGTGCTTTAGATGGCTTAATTCTTTTCAACTGATGTACTATTTCTTCCCTGGTGAATTTGCATTCTTTAATTATACCCCCTGCAAAGGCTCCATCCTTGGGATCCTTTTTTAAATTATAGTTACCATTGAAAACCCCCAGAAAAAAGTCATTTAACACGTTTGCCATTCCCACCTCGTCTTGAATTAATTCACCTCCCTTCCCCTCCAACGGGCCCAGTGTAGTACTAAATTTATTTTTACCACTTGCATATGCAAAAAATTCTTTTGGGTTTATATTTATTTCCCTTGCTAATTTTTCCTCCAAGGACACCTTTTGCTTCCGACTAATATTTTAAAACTCCTTTCTGGCTTTCTGATATGCCTCCTTGTCTCTGTCGTTACCAGTGCTTTTATATACCCTGTATGTTCTTTGTTTTAATTTTAAAACTTTGTGTGTTTCCCGTGAAAACCACATAGGGAGCAATTTTCTAAATTTTCCTTTTTTCCTGAACGTTACGTGTTTTTTTAACACCCTGTCTAACTTATTCTTGAATTCCTCCCATTGTTCAGAATGATGCGGTGCTAATAATCCCCCTCTGAAAGTTTCCTTTAACTCTTCCCTTATCTTATGAAAATTTACCTTTCTGAAATTTGGAATTATCCTACTATTGATTGTGTATGCTGACTGAAAATTTATACTTAATCTGATACTTCTATGATCACTTTCTCCCAGTGGCTCACCTATAACCAAATCCTGCACCCTATCCTCATCATTGCTGAAAATCCAATCCAATATTGCATTGTCCCTAGTATCCTCATACACCATCTGGTACAAAAAACAATCCTGTATCACTTCCAAAAATTCTGCCCCTTTCCCATTTGTAGCTAGATTGTTTGTCCAGTCAATATTTGGATAGTTATAGTCCCCCATTAAAATTAATTCTCCTTTTTGACATGCTTCGTTTATCAGATTGCACATGCCCTTTTCCTGCTCTTCACTACAAACAGGAGGTCTATATATATTGCCCAGAATTAGTCCTTTGCCTTTGTCTGTATTCAGTTTCACCCAGACTGATTCTATCCCCTCAGTTTTACTATTTAACTTTATTTCCGTACAGTTTAAGAATTCTCTCACATAAATCAAAACCCCACCCCCTTTCCTATTCACTCTGTCCTCCCTAAACATTGTGAATCCACTTAATTCTAAAATTTGTGCATCTTCACTGCTTGCCCAACTTTTAGTAATCCCAATGATATCTATATCCTCTGCTTGTGCAATTCCCTTGAGCTGATCCATTTTATTTCTCACACTGCGAGCATCACAATAAAATACTTTTAGCTTATTTTTTTTCCTTATATTGCACTTTCCCCTTGTATTATTTGTCTTGTTATTGTTTTTCTCCCTTACATTGCACTTTCCCTTTGTATTGTTTGTCTCCTGCAATTTAGACCCTGTTAGTTTTCCTAAGCAATTACTGTGTACTGTCAACCCTCTATGTCCTTCCCATCCCTGCTTGTATACTAGTTTTTCTATCCTCTATAAGATTTTCTATCTATATTAAGATTTATTTCGAGCAGTTGTAATATCATTATTGAGCAGTTAACAAATTATTCAAGCAGTTGTAATAAATTAATAAAATTTTCTTTCCAACTCTAACCCTGTTTATTTAACTATAATGTAAAACAGTGAATTTTAAAATATTTCTGTGTGAATTTGAAAACAAAACTAAAAACTGACAATCCCTTCATATCAGCTTGAGATTCTCATGTTAGGTCACCAGTACTTATTATTAATTGTGAAGTTGTGACTGCTTTTCTATTCAACTTAAAATAGATAATTATTTGGAGGATAATGATAAGACTCGGAACAGACAGGTAAACTTGAAAAACCTATTCAAAACAAGCATTTTCTGTTAATGTTGATGTGTGTTCGACAGTCTAACAAACATCTCTAATTGCATCCAAATGTGAAGAAGCTAAATACAGTAGAACTCCAATCATTCAAACTCCAGTTGTCCTGGTAGCTTTGAGAAACAAAAGAAATTGGCAAAATCCATATTTTAAAAGTTTCTTATCGGTGAATGGTAAAAACGAAAAGGACGAAGTGTCAGTTGAGGACATAAGAATCATCCTAGTGCAAATTCCTGGATGTTCCGAGTGCAGTGCAGAGGACGTAGGCGAGTGGCTGGTGTGTTATTTTTCAGTCCCTGGATTCCAAATTCTCATTGACGCTGAACCCATTCAAAGTGTGAGAGAAGAACTCCTTGATGACTCGGAAGATGACTACAACGTTGTTTCTCAACCAGATGTGGGACTGTCAACTAGTAAGGCATTTAAGCGCCTTGATACAGCACTACTAAATGGATGGAGCTGTAGCCTGAATGCAACCATCTACAGCTACTCACCGTCAAGCGCATGTGAAACTTGGCTGCACGGAAACGAGTAAAGACAGCGAAACAACTGACTTACGGAAATATGTTCAAGCAATGATACATTTTAACGCAGTATATAAGTACAAAATGTTTACAAAATTGTTTTTATAGTCATTACATTACGTACTAAAACAAAATTCTGTTTTGTGTGTGTGTGTGAATTATCTGTATGGGGTCTGGTTTCAATTGATCCTGGTAATTGGAGTTCTACTGTACTTTAAATTCGAGAGAGATTATATTCAAAGGTTATTTTCTGAATTTATACATTTTATAAAAAAGATTTAGTAATACAACAATTGAATAGTGATTGTAATTGGCTGCCTATTGTATTTTAGCCTGTAGGAGCTCTGAATCCAAGCAGAAAAGCATTCTTTGAAGAGCGTTATGAAACCTGGGAGCATGAAACTATACCTCCTTTTCATTTTGGAACACATTATTCAACATCTGCATTTACACTAAATTGGATGGTGAGAGTGGTATGTATTTTTACTTTAATATATCCTTTCATCTGAAGTAAAAAAAATTTTTTGATTGTACATTTATGCTTAGTGAAGTTGCTTGTTCTCGAGATTAACTTTGCGTTATTCTTGTAAGGAAAATGAATTAATAATTTAATTATTACACTTAGTATATTTTAATTAATATTTATACAGAATAATATGCCTTAAAAATCTCTTACAATTTGGATTCAGAATTATTCCAATTTTCACTTTAGTGTACAAATGAACATCAAAAACAATTAGCTTAAAATTGTTCGTAAGTTTAGACTTTCACAAATACTTTTTTCTTAAGAAACGAAATCAAATTAATCTATATATTTTTCATCAAAATTATTAATGTGAAGTTAAATCCACATCCCTCAAATTGTTTAATCAAATTATGCTTTTCAAAAACTATTTTATACACTCAATTAATTCATTTAATGGAAGTTATGTTTGTTTTTAAGAATTCATATAGTGATACAGTAAGCAAATAGTAGCAACCGGATAATTATTAATATTTCTGTTTATATTTTCTGATTGATAGTTACAATTTTTGTAAAATGAGGTATGAATGTTAGAAATGTTTCTAATTTGAAAAATCATTTATTCACTTTTCGTAAACATTACCTAATACGGCTAATTTTTCCGTATCTTCTGATTTGACTGGTAAAAGAAATTGTGATAATCTGTCATCACTACCTTTTTACCTTTAATATTTGCCGATTTCATTATAGTGTTAGAATTAAAGGTGTCGAACCATGTCTTTATTTTACTACATGTTTGAACTAGAGCAATTGCTTTAAAGTTATGTCTTTATTGTAACTTAAGTTCTTGTACAAAATGTTTTTGTAATTTTAAATGTTATTTCCTCCAGTCATGTTTTAGCCAAGTGACTGCTAAATTAGTGGGTCAAACCCCCCATTACAAGGAAAGACTTTCCACAGTTTAAATAAGGATAAATAAATAATCCAACTTCCAAGAACTTAAAAATTACGTAAAAGTTAAGGTCTTGGAATATGAAGTTTCGGGCCAAAAAATGGGTCCACTCTCTATCTACCTCGAAAATTTTTCTCTCCACAATATGTCCGAGTGGCAGCAGTTGCTATAAAAACACGGCTTGATCATTTTGAGTGAGGATGATTCGTAGATGTCTTGATTTTATTTATTTAGTTTCGAATGTTGAGTATGGCAAAAAGTAGTTTCCTTAAGAAATAAATTTGGAAACTAGTAGAAATCATAGCATATATATTTCCAATTTGTCGTTTTCACTAGTGTATCAAACTTGATTGCATTTCTTAGCAAATATGGAAAATGAGATTATATCCATTTTTATGGCAACATACATTTTATACAACATCATTTATGTTAAAATCAAACTTTAAAAATTGCTAGATTTTATAACTTGTAGTATTAGGTAGGTTTAATATTAGTGAGGAGGTTTTATGAGCAAAACTAAAACTAATATAAAATCTTGTGGATTTGATAAATTATCTGTTCACTATCTGCTGAAATATGTTTTTTTATATACATATTTTTACATCTTTCTCTCCAGGAACCATTCACGACAATGTTTCTATCTTTGCAAGGAGGTAAATTTGACCATGCAAACAGAATGTTTTCATCTGTTGCTCAAGCATGGAAGAATTGCCAGAGAGATACATCTGATGTCAAAGTAAGCATTCATGATAAATTGTATACATATTCAATTTGATATACTATTAGTATATCAAACTGTGCATATGCAATAATGATCAAAATCACTAAAAATGTAATTGTTTATATTTTATCTTTAAAATTCTTTGCCTAACTACTTAACTAAAGTTTACATTGCCGATTGTTATTTTACGTGATTATTTATTTGCTTAAAAGTTAGAAACAATAAATTACATTCTCGTAGTATAATTCAAGAGATCATTTTACACTTTCGTGACTTTTATTTTTATTGCATTTGAAGTGACTGCAATCGATGTTGTGCTCGCAATTAGATGATTTTGGTTCAAATAATCGTGATGTTCAAAATTCTGATTAAAGGAATACAACTATGCAAAATTAGTCAAACTTGGAACTTGACACATAAATTAATATTGGTATTTGAGAGCACATTTTAACATCACAAGATTTCTGAGTTTTGTAATTTTGCCTTTCCGCCACAACACACATAATGACCACATTTATTAATTAAAAGAATCTTGGGAAAGATTCCATTTTTGAAGAAGGTCAAAACTGGTGAGAAGTCATGCAGGGAAGACTGCAGGCTACACAATGGATAACTACGTACTTCCTCAATTGGGGCATAGTCCCGTCATCTATATTTATTTAAAAAGATGTATGTGTATATTCTCTATGCAAATCTACACCACTTGACCAATCGACACTACATTTGTTACACTTACACTTATACTTTAGAACACTGCAGAAAACATAGGCTTTACTTTCTTGTCTTCAGCCCAATCTGTAGAACTTGCGACCATAAAAATTGGCACACAGTTAGTCCACATAAGTCCCTCTTGAAGCCCCAATTTTAAAATCTAAAGTTTGTTTTCTTGCAATAAAAGAATATTGACAAAGTAACACGTTTTACAGGTAACTTAAAACGAAAATATTGCTCATTACTAAATTTTATAAATCCTAGTCTTTATCAATATTTTTCTGTCTTTTTCGTATTGCTCTATTTCAGCTCAGGAAGAACAACTTCCTAATCTTACTATCTAATGTTTCCATTCTGTTGGCTAATAATTGATTTACCACAATGTAAACACACTGAGGGATGCCCTTCTATATATATATATATATATATATGGGGGGGGGAATTATAACCAGCCTGCATTTTATATTGTCTATAGCCAGGTTGAACCTGAACTGGTATCAGACTTTATTCGTAATGCCAGCATAATTGCAACATTTAATTTAGCAGACTGCATTGGACGGTGCAGCACTTGATTGACTTGTGTAAGACTAAGACTTAAAAGGGTGTATTATGAAAGTAATGCACATTTTCTGGGAAAAATAGATTTATTGATCCAATTGGTACAAATGGTTAAAATTCTTCAAAATAGTCCCCTTGTGCATCAATACATCTGCGGAGACGATTCTGCCATGCCTGGAAGGCACCCTGGAACTCCTCGACTGGAATGCCTCTCAGGAACCTTGTAACATGATGTTGGATGTCCTGCACCGAATCCCATTGCTTTCCCTTCAGTTCTCTCTTCAGTCGGGGGAACAAAAAAGTCACACAGAGCCAAGTCAGGGCTGTAAGGAGGCCACCAAGGGGGTCTTGCTCTGGATCAGGTAGTTGGTGACGACGAAGGCCGTGTGACTGGGGTATTGTCGTGTTGGAGCTTGAAGACGTCTTTGATGTCAGGCCTGACTCTGGCGACCCGTCGTAACAGTCTCTTGAGCACCTCCAGGTAAAAAGCTGCGTTGACAAATTGTCCTTGCAGTACAAACTCAAATTTGACGATTCCTCGGATGTCAACGAAGTCAATCAGCGTTGTTTTGATGCGAGACTTGATCATGCGCACTTTTTCGGGTTTGGGAGAAGATTGTGTGTGTCTCCTTAAAGGCCTCTTGAACCATTTGATAAGTTTCCATTGCATTCTTCCCAAGCCGCACACAAAATTTTATCGCGTACCGCTGTTCCAGCAAACACTCCATCGTGCCGTGACACAATCGAAAAAAAGACTTTGCACGAATACACGTCCTACCGCTCCTACTGCTCGGAGCAAACTGAGACTGGACGCGTTTGGAAGGGCAGATTCCCCACCACATTTTTCGACCAATCCGAGTGCGCTGCTATTGATAGTCGCGTAACAATAAAATCATGCGCATTACTTTCATAATGCACCATGTATCTATGTTTGGAAAATAGAGTGCGAGCTCCCTTTGTCACATTTCATTCAAGATTTCTTAGTAGATTCTAATCCTGTGCACTTATTTCTGAAACTCTCTTATATTGTACACTGGATATGTATACATTAAATTCATAGACATTTATGTCCCCCTAACTAGAAGTTGCTGTATTTCAGTGGGTTTGCCCACTTGCTCTAGCAATCTACAAGTTGTAGGTGATGTAGATTCGGTTCCTATGAAGTTCAGTTTCTTTCTGGATTATTTCTCTCTTTTGTGTCGGTAACACTTTCCTTTTGTGTATGTCCATTTCTTGAGATCCTCCGACTTATGCTCAGCGTTACCAAATTTGGTCCCTGTGCTATATAACCCCCCTAAAAACCTACCTACAGGTGTTACGTGGCATATTATAGGGTCACAAGTTCACAACACTGCTTTTGTGAACCTAAATCAAAATTCAATATGGATTTCTGACTGTCAATATCCAAACATGTAAAATTCCAATGTGGAAACTTTAATCTGTTCTAGCAAACAACTTCTGTATAAATTACCCTAATGTCTAACCTGGAGGCAATAAGGTCTATATATTTTTCCATTATTGCCATCATAATTGAGAACTGGCTGAAGTTACAAATAAAAATTAAGTTGCATTATTATTAATTAAGTTGAAAATTAAGTATCAAGAAGTTTTAAATCAAATTTTTACATGCAAAATAAATACAACAATATTTGTTTTATGACAAAACACATTACTTCCAGCTCATATAAATCTTTAAAATTGTTTCATACATTTAATAATCTTTAAAATTGCTTTGTAACTTCGTTTTTAGATTTATACTATCTGGAAGATGGTAAACAGTGTTATAAAACAGTCACATTCTGTTCTCAAAATCTTAAATAATTTCAGAACACTTGCTTTGTTAAACCTAACAAATTAGTGTTGCATCCAAGCATTTTGTATGAATATGTGAGTGAACTGATTGAAAGTACTGAATTTATTACTGTGTCACTTTACCAGTAATGAAACACAACTGACATACACATATTTATTTTTATAGGAACTTATACCCGAGTTCTTCTACTTGGCCGAAATGTTTATGAATAAAAATGGTTATCAGTTAGGCTGCCAAGAAGAGGGCATACAAGTTGCGGATGTTATACTGCCACCGTGGGCATCGACACCTGAAGAATTTGTTCGGATTAATAGAATGGTACAGTTTAATTTAATTGGAAGCTATTTAAATTTTTTTTAAATTTTGCTGTGTATGGAAGTTTATTTAATTTAATTTTTTTAGGCTTTGGAATCCGAGTTTGTGTCTTGTCAGTTACATCAATGGATTGATCTAATATTTGGCTACAAACAAAGAGGTATTGTTTTTGACATGGCTTAAAATGTGTGTGATAGGAATACTTAGAATCTCTAAACATTAAATCCAAAAAATACACAAAATTTATTCTGTTAAAACTAAAATCATACTGCAATTAACTGCTTTGATTGAATGCTTTAAGAAAATTAATTTGGCATTTTTTTATGAATGACAGTTTTTTTTTCAAAACTAATTTAAGAATTATTTTGGTTTCCTTTAATTCATAAATTCAAATCTTATTATTCTGCACTTTTATCTATTTTTGTATGCAACAACAGTGATTATTCAGCCATAAAATATGTTAAGCAGCATAAATTAAATTGCCTTTTTTTCCAAAATACAAAATACTGAAAAGGTTAGTAAAGTAAGCTTTTTTAATCTAGTGTTGATTTCTCTTAATGTGTTTCCTTAGGTCCTGAAGCTGTTCGTGCAACCAATGTGTTTTATTATTTAACTTATGAAGGAAGCGTAGACCTAGAAAATATGAAAGATCTAGTCATGAAAGAGGTATGTTTAATTGGATTGAGGACTTGTTTATAATGTGACCTTTATGCCACTACACCTTGCTCACTGTCTTTTTGCGACGTGCTATTTTCAAATTAAAAAAAATTTCCTAAGGTCAGTTCCACCCCATTAAAAAAAATTAATGCAGTAAAAAGGCCAATTTTTCTGTATGGCATTTACTCTGAACATGTCCATTATCTTGCGTTGTTTCATCAATTTGGTCCAAGTTGAACGCCTTGTTCTTTGCAAATTGTCAGAAGGTTAAAGAAGCGGAAAGTTAGAAAAAAGTAAGAAAGGTTTTTTCACAAAACGTCCAGATTTTAGACAATTTTGGATGTCCTGGTTTGGGACTTTGTACTGTATCCTGAATCCTTGTTTCAGTCAAGAATTTGAACATTCTGCTGCATTCTTGGATAAAACATTTTAATAACTGACCTATTGTGTGGTGTCAATTGTATTGTGTGTCTATTGTGAGGTAAAATGATATCAAATATGTTTGGTAAATAAAAACATTCTGATCGTTGCAATGAGACCTCTGGCCTATTGTACTTTTCTGTTCAAAGTGAAATGTTAACCCTCTCGATGAAATATCCCGTCACCAGCAAAACAGACCAGATCTTGATATGTGAGATTTATCTTCATTCAAAGAAAACTCACCAGATCTTAATCTTGTCATGAAAAAAATTGTCAATTCTTGATAAGATATCTTGTCATTCGCAAAGTTGTCTGCTTTGGATGGACAAGATATCTTGCCTAAACCACTTGGAAGGTTAACTAAGCTCCAAGTTACTCCAAACCCTTCGTCCTAGTTCAACTCCACACAGCTTTTTTTTAAGAGACACTGTGCTGAAGAAGTACTGCTTAGGGAAACTATTTTTAAGAATTAATGCTTTGAAAGATGCTATTTCATAAGTCTCCTTTAATGTTCTAGTTCTGTAAGTAGCATTTTGTGGTGTTAGGAAAAAATGGATTGTTTTTGGTACCCACTCATTGCTATTAAAATTAAACCATTAATTGTCTTAAAAAATTTGCAACATTCTTCAGTTTTTAAAATTTATTATTTTCAGCAATTCTTTATTTGTTCTATTATTTACCTGTTTAGAAGAATCTGTTTATTAATTTAGAACCTACATTTCAAATCTCGGTTTTCGTCAAATTTCTAAAACCTTGGTTATTTTTTTCACAAAAAAATTGTACTTTATTAAAAAGTGTATCCTAATTGTATTATTTGAATAGTAATAAAAACAAAACATCACCTAAACTTGAAAAGCATTTGAAAGTTGTAATGTTTTTACTGAATAATTTCTGTCTAAAATGTGACAGATGTATACGAGTAATTATCCACTAATTAATACTTTTTTAGTTTTAAGTTGGAAAAATTATCAAGTTACCTTCCTAGTGACAGTCATGACTTTTGTTTTAATGCAGTAACCAAATTAAAATCTGTAAAATGAAGTAAAGAAATATTGAAATTATTATTTTTCTTATTAATTTTTTAATAGCGTGATAAAAGAAATCGCTTTTTATTATGTCCAGTGATAATATTGATATGCATAATATAATTCTCTCAAGTCTGATTTATTGTATATTAAATATTGTTGTTTCACTTTCAAAGCCTCGCAAGTCCAAAGTTATTTGTTTATCAGGGTTTAACATAATTTGGTTACATTAAATATGATTCCTTCAGAGGCAAGGAATGACACAGGCCATGTGGATCGCAAAAGGGAAAGAGAGGATTTATTGAAGACACAACACACGCACACACACACATATATATATACACACAGATTGGAGGGAATTTCAGAACTAACCAATAGGATTTTTATGTATTGAAACAGACGTACAAGAAAGCCATAGAATATTCACACATGCTGCCTGGAATGAATGACTCAGCCCTAGAAACACAAAGAAAGATACAAAAGGTTCTACGAACAATTACATTACACAACAGCTTACAAATATGCTTACTAAACAATGTTTCAAAAAGTCCCAAGTCTACATCATAAGCTCTATCAATGGTTTTTAAATCTTGTAAACTCATCTGGTCTACGATTTGGTGTCTAGTTTTTATCGTTTCTGAAAAATTTTAACTTCAAGGCTTCTGAGGTTTCAATAGTAAAACAATACATATGTATGGAATTTTTATTGCTAATCAAACTTATCTCATGCAGGCTATTGAAAACCAAATCAGAAACTTTGGTCAAACGCCTTCTCAATTACTTATGGAGCCTCACCCTCCTAGAAGTTCAGCAATGCATATTGTAAGTAAAATAAATATTTCCTAAAAATTCTACAGTAGTCTAATTTTAGTTATAATCTAATCTACTAAGGAATAAGATAAGATAAAGTAATATTTGTAAACTTTAAGGAATTTTGAGTTAGTTTTCTGTACTATATTTAGAATTTGTATCCAAGCAATTTTAGAAATTTAAAAAGCTCTTAAGAGTGAAGTAATCAAGGACAATTTTAAATATATATATATATATATCCACTATCACTGTTTTTAAGATGAAAGATTACTAAACAACGATTCTGGTGCATCATTTATTTCGGTGCAGCACAAAAGTTGTATTTGTGGAAGGGAATGATGGACCAACTCCCTAGTAATCCTAGAGATTTGTTTAAGTTTCTCATTGTTGTCTCATGTTAAAATGTATATGCAAAATAGTTAAAAAGTGTCTGGTATGCTGTCATCCAGTCGATTGCCAGTCTGATAGTCGAGTGATTAGTATTCTGATCTTGGTTCAACAGGCTCTGAATTTGAATCCCAGTCTGGATGTGAATGGTTGTAGTGGTTTGGTATGTCCTGGGCTTCTAGCTCATGTGTGACTAGTATATAATATCTTCAATTTGGATAGTTTTTTAATGATATAAGAACAGCTCAAGATCTAATAGTTTGGATGAAAAATCAGATTTTCTAATTACTTTTGTGTAGCAATTTTTCTGCTATTTAACGCCTGGTGCACACATTTGATTTTTTAACATGCGTTGCCGCTGCGGCAACGAAGCCCAACTATACACACGTCACAGTGAAATGACGCAAGTACTCATTTTGCACCACTTGCGATAATTATTCTATCGAAGAAAACATGTGTATTTCGCTTATTTGGTGTAAAAAAGGTATACTTTGATACAAAATAAACATTGCTGAATACAACCATTTATTATTATTTATACTCTATTTATGAATGAAAACAAGGTTCTTCAGAACGTAGACGTGTGTGCGTCGCTGTGAACTGCGGTATAAATTGCTCACAAGTTGGATGTGAGTTGGAGGCATGTGTGCACTCCATTTGATCTAATGTATCTCAGACCTTACTTGCGTTGCCTCAGCAGTGCCACACGTTGAAAAACCAGATGTGTGCAAAGGCCTTAAACAAGCTATATCTTTTACATAAAATACTTTTCAAACATTTTTATAATTTTAGTGTGAACTATTATTGCATGCTTTTGAATACTTTAATGTTTTCTACTCACAATTATTTCAGAGTCCTATGATGTTTTCGCCAATCACAGAAGAAGTGTGTATGATAATGAAATTCCTGTCTAATTCCCCTGTTTGTCATATTTCGGCTAACACCTATCCACAGCTTCCTCTACCGTCTGTTGTCACAATTTCATGCAACCAAAACTTTGCTGTTAATAGGTGGAACCCGTGTTTCTCAGGTAACAATTTCAGAACGTATTTTTAGCAGTTATATTGAAAAATATGCCAGGCTTTACAAACATCAGAAAGTATAAATTCAGGAAAATTCAGGATTTAAAAAAATTTACCACGAAAAGTATTGAGGTAGCTTAGTTTTTTTTAGTGAAAATGTCTTGAAAGTGCAATTTTACATTTGAGAGTTGCATACAATTTTCCATTTTAGTGGTATGTATTCAAAATCAATAAATGCAAGTTATTGCTTTATAAAATTAAATTTTATAAAGCACTTAATATATTTAGAGTGTAAAAACGAGCCAATTATTTTGTCTTTCATGACATGCATGAATGTTCTGTATCCATAATTGCAGTTAAAGGTTGAAATTTGTTCATGGAAATAAAAATTCTCTTTAAAACACTATAATGTATAATTATTTAATAAGAACTGCTATGTAAAAATAAACATTTACAAATTTTGTATGGCGGAAATTTTATGTTTAAAAATACTAATTTATGAACTATTTTTGCCTGTTTCGTTATCTACTTGAGTTTTTATTCCAAACATCAGTTTGCTCATATATCATTACGTTTTTTATGACTGTTAACAAATCTTTGGATTTTCACTCATTTGCTTAAGTATTTTTACAGTAATATCTAATGCTACATTAAATTTAAGAAACAAATGTTGAATATTGGATATTTATTCTAAAACTATTTGGCTGTAGGACCTCTTCATCAAGCTCCGTACTCGGATAACTCTCAGACATCTCCATCCCAGCTACCTCTTGCTATGGATCCACTATTAAGTAAGTAGTTATAACATAATTATAACACAAAGATGCACACAAAAAAGTAACATTATAAATATATTTCTCTATCAACAGTATTAAACTATTTGAATATCGACAAATGGCAATACATGAATTTAAAATAAACCACTGCAGGATTTTTAAAATATAATTGATTTGAACTATAGATCTACATAATATTGGAAAGACTCACTGCTCTATTAAAATTCTACAGCTGTTTGATTACAGAAGGTAGTGATAAATATGGAAGATAGAAATCAGTATAGAAAATAAAACGTGAGCAAGCTGGAAAATAGGTTTAGATGTTAGATTTCCTTGGGGAATGAGATGTAGTTAAACTGGACATTCAGTAACTGGTCATGAGATGACCGAGGTGTGCACTTTATTGGAGGAAAGAATAAGACCAGTAAGAAGTACAAGCAATGCTGCTTTATGTTTATGATCATATTATTTGATCTGGAGGTATATGAAATACACATATCAATGTATACAGTAATTGTAAATGGATTTAAATAAGGTATGAAATGTGGGCAATGACACCAACACTAAAAGATTCGAACAATTATAAAACTAATGCAGATGTTTTATGTGGATATGCTAGTTTGTAAATAAAATGTTAAGGTCTGAAAAACGTGTAAAGTTGTAACATGTAGACTTCATTAGCCTGAATTGAATAATCCTTTTAGCTATGTAAATGGTCTTACTGATTGCAAATTAGTTATCTTAAATATTTTATAACTGCGTCTGAGTTTTGTCTGGTGTCACTAATAATTTCAAAATGGTAACAAAATTGTATTATTTTTTTTATATTGTAAAATTATTATTTAACTTGGAATTTATGTAAAAAGCTGACTCCATATTCCATAACTTTGTCTGAATTTTACTGGGAATTCAGGGTATCTTGTATTTAAAGTCAAAGTATATTATTTAGTATGGCATAAAATTATAAAATAATATATCTGATACAAATTAGATGCAGTTAATTTTTTGACCTATTATGTGTAGTACTTTTCTATGTATATAATATTTTAGAGGCACATGTTTGTAACTTTTATACTTTGCTTTAATTGAATTGCTAAGTAATTGCTTTTGCTAAAATTCATGATATGAATTATATTTTTCCAGTTATGAATGTGGCTCCTTACAAGAGACATTTGGGCGACAATTTCAGCCAACGAGTAAAAATGCGCTCCTGCTGTTTTGTTACTACTGTCGACAGTCGATTCCTCATTGCTTGTGGTTTTTGGGACAACAGTTTCAGAGTATTCTCTACAGAATCAGGTAGGTTTTTATTCTCTTATAATTTGAAAATATATCCGTTTAAAAAATAGTATGTATGTTTTCATGTAATTGCAGTAATGCATTGACTGAATTCGTTATCTGTCTTATAGCAAAAATTGTCCAAATTGTATATGGCCACTTTGGAGTTGTCACCTGCTTGGCGAGATCTGAATGCAATATCACATCGGATTGTTACATTGCTTCAGGCTCTGAAGATTGTACCATTCTCTTGTGGCACTGGAATGCCCGAACACAGTGCATTGCTGGAGATTTGCTAAACTGCCCAGGTAAATGCTATAGAAAAAAAAGGAGCCTTTGTTCATAGTTTTATTTTATCCAGATCAAAATTTAGTTATTGACATTATCACATTTCGGAATAAACTTAAAAAATCCATATTTGTATATCCTGTGTCCCTTTACTATTAAATGTAATAGGATGTAATAAAAAATTAGTCCTTTTTAATACGATTGCATGATGATATTTGCTGGCTTATGGGAAGTCAGATGTTTTGTAAGAAACTGACTGATAATCTTTTTGAGTATTTAAAATTTTAGGCATGTGCAGTTAATAATTTCTCTCAACTTCAAGTTATGTATTTCGTTTATTTGTCATTGCATAAGCATACAATTCTAGCTTTATAATATTTGTATATACCATTCTCATGTTTAAGTATAAATTAATTAATATTGTATTGATTTTTGAATCTGGAGAAAGTTAGTCCTTAAAATTATGCATTCAGGAAATGAACATTGTTTTCACACGCACACACATCCTAAAATATTCTTTCTTAAATAAAAATCTCTTTAATGTTCTCTTTCCCTTAAAGAAATGTGTTACTGAGTATTATTATTCAGTTCTACACAGATTATCCAAGCATTAAGGTTATTTAAAAGGTATATTGGCAAATATGTTCTCAAAAATTTGAAGGCAGAACATTTCATTATTTTTATAATATAAAAATAGCTCCATGTGGCTCCGATTCAATGTAACTGAAATGTCTTAGTATGAATAATGTTTATGATACTCCAATTAAGTTCTTTTAAGTTTATAACATTTCAATCTCATTTTCTTCGTATGTAATAAGGAGTATGAGCGTGTTATAACTAAAACAGAAGAATATATATTCATCATATATAAAACAATTTTTAAAAATCAATAATGTAAAAAAAATGCAACTCTTTTTTTTTTTTTTGTTCAAAAATAATCATGCCATCTTCAGCATTATTAATTTGATGGTTTTCAACATAATTTTAAAATTGTTTGAATGTAGTTTTTAAATTTGTTATTTTCCAAATATATGCTTTTGTGCTTCATTAAAATTCCATCTACATTATTTTTTCAGATATACCAACACCACGTGCAACTTTAACTGGTCATGAAAGTGAAGTTACTTGTATTGTTGTTTCGGCAGAACTTGGCTTGGTTGTTAGTGGCTCAAAAGGTAGTCATGGAATCTACTTAACTGCATTTGTTTTCCGTAATTACTTAAAAACAGTTATGTTTATTACGATTATTTACGATCTGAGAATTAAATTTATTACTAGCAAAATACCCGACCTTACTCAATTTGAATTGGTTTACTTTTGAGATGACCAAATATATGATTGAAGAGATGATCAAAATATATGACTTATGTTTTTTCCTAGAATAAAATAATATTTTAACACACCTTTCGTCATCTCTATAACTCCATTCTTATTTATATAGATGCAAAATGTAGAAACAATTCCCGTAAAGTAGAAACAATTTGATAATTGCATTATTATAGTTACTATGCAAGTACAAATGATCTGATAATTTTTATCTGAGGTTTTGTCAGATGCGTTTTGTACTTTTGGTTGCCCCCTAAAATCACAATAATGATGACAATTTAATGTAGCTCAAATACTAATTATTGGAATGAAATGAAATTTTGCATGATCATATTAGAAGTCCTTCTGAATTAATTCCTATCAGAATATAAGGTTCCAATTCATAATTTTTTCAAACATTAATTTAGTAATTATTATTGTGAATAGTAAAAACTATTTTTTAAATAAAATATTAGGTGGATTTTGTTTGGGGTGATAACAGAAACATGGTACAAAATATCGGTGCTTAAAAAATATGTACAAAGATAGCCATAAATATGGAACAGATTTAACATTAGAAGCTCCAATCTTTCTGGACTCAGGACTTCGAAACTGTAAGACAATGACATGAAATTTGGTAATGTAACGACGGCCCCTATTCAAATTTTATGAATTTGAATTTATATAGGACATTAGTTCCAGTCAAAAAGCATCTTTGAATTTTCTCTACTGTTAAAATCGCTCAAACAAAGAGAGGGTTCAAGTTTTTATCCGAGAATTGAATATTTAATAATATGGGAATGAGCAGCATTAAAAATATCTAGAGATATATTTATTACACTTGTATATATGTGTCATCACTTCTTAACTCCCTATGATTTACGTTTATAAAAGTAACTTGCCAAAATTTTAGCTGTGCAGATAAAATACCTATAAATTAAATATACCTATGTGTGTGGTGTAAAGTAACTTGCCAAAATTTTAGCCTTACAGATAAATATCTATAAATATACAGTGCGTACCGAAATGATAGGTCCACCAGTAAAAACGAAAGTTAAGTTGGGAAAACATTTTTTATTGTGTACAGAGTACTATTTTATGAACTACATTAGTTCATACAATGAAAAAATAATTCATAAATAATTTTAAAAATATAGGAATTGTAAGAAAAACAAAAAATATGTGAAACAGCTGTTTCAAAAAGGTCCACTGAACCAAACCTCAAATTAGTGTTGAATTAGTAAGAAATTTTTCCACCGTTTTTCGGAATGAGCTCATAAATCCTATTTTGCATGATTTCTACCAGTTTTTAAAAACAGTTTGTCTCGATTTTTGCTCATTCGGAGGAAATATCTTTTTTTCAAGTCTGTAGTACAGTTATACTGCCTTCCGCCTGCATACACTGCTCTTGCGGGTATGCCCCACATGTTTTCTACCGGATTCAGGTCGGGGCTGCAAGGTGGCCAAACAATAATATGTGCACCATTATCCAGAAACCATTCAAAAGTCGGCTTTGCAGTATGCAAAGGAGCATTAACCTATTGTAACATGAAGAACGGGCCTCCAATGTGCTCTGATTGTGGAAGAAAATATTGTTCAAGCAGCTGTTGATAGCCTGCAGCATTCAAACGATTGTCTACAAATGCTATAACAGTTTTTCCTGCACGACTGAATCCGGCCCATACCATGACGGAACCACCACCAGCTTGCCTCTTCCAGAATATCTCTCTATCGTTATGCAGATCGTGCCAGTAATACTGCCAACCATCTGGACCATACATGTTGATTTTTTGTCACTACTGAATAAAACTCGATGCCAGTCTTCTTTTCTTCGTCACTTCCTGTGCGAATTTCCATCGCTTTTCTTCGTGTGGAGTTTTCTTAATTTCGGAACCGCTTTCCTCTTCCAGTAAACTAAATTGCCGAACTTCTTAACCACTCTATGGACCGTAGATTTTGATATCGGAGGGTTTTGTTGTCTCGCCAAAGTGGATAAGCTCGTATTTCCAGATTTTAACTCCTTTACAATAGTCCTTCTTTGTCAGGGTGTCACTTTTGATGGCCACCTAGATGATTTTTTATTACCATAACTACATATAGGTCACAAAAATTTGTTTACAACATTATGCGATCTGTTTAAAAGTTTAGCTGTTTCTCTATTCGATTTTCCATACTTAAATGCATCAAATTTCCCTCCTCAACCAACGAAAGACTGCAACGACGACCCATTTCATTTGATTACAAAATGATGTTCAAATTTGTTTAAATAACTCCACAACAGCCAGAATGATCCCGCAGTAAGACAGAACTATGATATTTATGCATATTTTCTGGAAATAAACGTTTTGGTGCGAAGATTTATAAAGGCGGACCTATCTTTTTGAAACGGTCTCAAAACAAAAATTGACAAAAAAAAAATGAAATATTTAATTTTTACAAATTGCTTCCTAAATAGTTATAACGATTATTGTATAATTATTTCTACAAAAAAAGTGATTATTATTCTCAATTAAGAGTCGAAACTTTGAAAAATACGGGTGGACCTATCATTTCGATACACACTGTATATACCTATGTGTATGGTTTAATGCACCAAATTTTAAATATTTCCATTTAGCTCTAGCACAGTAAGTATTTATTTCTAAATATATACTTTTAAGAATAATAAGATATCTGAATAATTGGAATTCCATTTTTACATGCAATAAATTATTATATACAGCTTCAAAGAATGCCCCTGAAATTTTAAATCTGGTGGACAAGTTACCAAAACATAAATTAAAAAAAAATTAATTACATAATGACTGTTTAGTTCTTCAATTTCGTAACTTGAATACAGATTCTGAACACTTTTCTCGACATCTGCTGCTCTCATGACTTAATGTTCCAGGATTTAATTTGTGCTTATTTTTACATTATATTAGCATTAATTACTTAGCTTATGAATAGTAGCATTAAAAGATAAATGTGTCAAATATTTGCTCTAAATTCTTTAGCTTTGTTTTGACCTTTGGTATGAAATACATTTTATGTATATATTGATACAAGTTTTCTATTCTTTAGACGGACCTGTTTTAGTTCACACTACCAATGGAGATTTGTTGCGCTCACTTGAAGCTCCAGAAAATTTCCGCTCTCCCGAACTGTGTGCACTGTGCCGAGAAGGTTTAGTTGTTATTTGTTATGATCAGTGCAATCTTTGTTGTTTCACTATCAATGGCCGAAGGCTTCGAAGCGAAACTCATCACCATTCTATACAAGTGAGTATTCACTGTGTGAAAAATATAACTTCATTTTAAAACTTATAATGGGGGATTAAATCATGGTTACAAACAGTTTTAAAATGAAGCATACAAATTGTGAAGGGTCGTTTTAATGGAAGTCTTACTTTTCATTGTCAAGTTGAAAATGTTTCAGTATTTAAAAGAATGTTTTTAATAGAGATGTAAAATTCTTGGTAGTAATCTTTGGAGAATATTCTCAAGTGGAAGAATAATCCAGAATTTTCTTTTTTACTGCATACAAATATAGCAATTTTTTTTATACCTAAAAATGAATACATGAGATGAAAAAAAATCATAATTTAAAAATGTAGTAGTATATACTTTGTTATATTTTCAATTAACTATCTATTTAAGCATTTTTCGGTGATAAAAGAATCTAAAAAATGGAAGACTGTAATGGTGGGAAACAAGGCTTTGGGCAGTATTGCCAAATCCGAAAACTGAAAAACCTCCAAATTCACCCCCTCCCAAATAAACACATTTTAGAACCAAAACTACTAGATTTCTGATTTTGGTTTGAAAAAAAGCAGAAACAAATTATAATTTGATTTTTACAAAAATTTTGTATTTTATGTAATTTTTATTAGCGAGAAAAACCATATTTTTGAGCTAATGCTTTTTTTTATTTTTTGCAATAGCTATATAAACTGCTACAAATCTTAATACTAAGTATACTTTCCCGAAGGATAAAATATCGCCAAAAATTTTTAAATATTCATTAATAATCAAAATTATTGCTGTTTAGTTTTATGTAATATTACTAACTTAGTTCATAAGGAAGAATTATAAAACATTAGTGAAATAACATGAAAAATTATGATAAATTAGTGTTATAATATTACTAGCATGTTAACTTTTCTTTATTTTATGTGATATAAATTGCAGATTTTCATTTTATGATTTAAAAAAAATGTCTTGCATAATTTTCAATATAAAATGACACTTATAACTAATTTCTAAAACAGTGCTTATATGCTAGATCGGAAGGTTCCTGGTTCGAATCCGGGTCCGAGCATGGATGTTTGTAAGCGTATGGTGTAGAGGCGGCTGGTGCACCTTTAATCTGTCGTGACCGAAAGTCCTCACGTTGGGTTGGTGTGCAAGTTTGGAGTTTTGTGCCTGCTCAGGTGTTGCTTTGTCATCTGACCGTGGTTCAAAATTACAAGTTGTTATCTTCGGGTCATTTCCTTAAGGGATTGAACCAGGACCGTCGTCAATGGCGCGTTGTGTTGCTCTAGTACGACGTTATCTAAAAATTACCAATTACCCTTAGCATATGGAATATCTTTATCTGATAAAAATGTATTTCAAGCTATAGTTAACAATAATGATAACGTTTTTACATTTCTTTCAAATTTATTCTGATTTTCTTTTTAAATGAATGTGGTCAAACGCCATATTGGTCTAAATATCACTTTTAATGCTGTTTTGTCACAAGTTAATTTTCTCCTATACTTGTTTCTATTAACCTACTGTTTATTGAGCACAACATTTCATTTCAGTGTTTAACAATGAGTAGAGATGGAGAATATATGATGACTGGAAGTGACAAAGGAATTGTTGAAGTATGGAGAACTTTCAACCTGGCTCTACTGTATGCATTCTCGACATGTGATAGTGGAGTACGTTCCCTGGCATTGTCTCACGACCAGAAGTATGTTTTAAAATATTTCTTCCCTCTTTGTATTGTATTTAAATTACTTTGATGTATTATAGAAAGTGTGGAAGCATTAAATTGTATCTATTTTTCTGAGCATTATGAGAATTTTGCAACATATTTAATTGCTAAATACTTTCACATATTGGCTGGAAGTATCCTATATAATGTACTAGCCACTGCGTGGCTAGCCCGGTGTTGCTTGTGCAACCACAGGCAACGCCATGATGTAAGTTATTAATCTGGTGTAACATTTTCCGCAGATTTCAAATCTGTTGAAATTTTTAATCTATCTTTAGCAATTTTGATTTTAAGAAAAAAAATTAACAATCCCAGTCAAAATGTATTTTATTTTTTGCTCTCATTCCCTGAAATGGAATAGGACTGGAAATGTAATATGTTTCTTTCTTTTTTTAACGCGAAGGGCTGAAGATGCAATCTGTTTCATGTGACGTCACAATCTCTTGCGAAAATATTAAAAATATATTCGATTTAAAAATTATTTATTTAAAGAAAATAATATTTAGACTTTAAGGTCTACAGTTTAGCATACACATAACTGATGGAATCCCTACTGGCCTCCTAGACGCACAAGTGTTTGTGGTATTTTCCTGTGATTCTGTCCATCACTGATATTTCCATACCCACAACCTCAGGCCCCAATGTTTCTGGATAAATTGTTTTGTTTTTGCATTTTGATTATATCTAACTGTATGGAATGGGGTATCTTGCACTCATTTAGCTGTGATAAAAATAGGTATCAATTGAAATCCCAACATTGTTAAAATTATTTACCAAATAGTAATTGTTTTAGTATATTCATGAGCAGCATGTAGTGTAATTCGCATACTGTGAATACAACATAAATATTCACAATCGTGTGTGATACTCTGCACCACCTCTGTTGAGTGAAATGTGTGGGTGAAATGGTGCAACATTTCTAGGCATGCTGCCGCAATCGATTCAATCTCTATCTTGGCAACTAAGCTCGACTCAACCTCGCGTATCATTTTAAAACTCTTGAAAAGAAATACTCAAGTACATAAAGGACATTTTTTAATGGTTTGAATGGAACATTTGAAAAAAAGTGTTTCCTTGTGAACCTGTGTATGCTTTTATAACAAATTGAATAAACACCTTGAAACAATACTTGACGCATTCATTTCAACAATCTGTAAGTCATAGTCTCACTCTCCTAACTGATGGCTCAATTAAAACTCCGAGTCTGTTTATTTTCTATCCATTCATAAATTACAGTTTTTATATACCTATTAAATATATTCAGTTTTTCACGTACATATGCAAATTATAATTTCAATCGTAAGGGTTTTGGTAATTGCCAACCCATCTGTCAGAATATACAGGCCTACAGTTCATCATGCACATACACTATATGGACAATAGTATCTGGACTCTTGCACGTTTTTCAGAAAAAGTGCTTTATTCTATTTAGTAGCTGGTAGGCCCTGCTTTTTTTGTTATGTATTACAGCTGCAACACATCAAGGTATACTTTCCACAAGTTCCCTGTAAGTTTGTGCAGGAATAGATCGCCATGCCTCTGGCAAGGCTGTGAGAAGAGATTGTTGTGAAGATGGGCGTGTGTGGCAGTGTCATACTCGTCGCTTGCTCCAGTTTGTCCCACAAGTGTTAAATCAGATTGAGACCGGGGCTCTGAGCAGGCCAGTCTAGCAAATTCAATAACCCATTTTCAGGAAGCCAGTCCAGCACACATTTTGCAGTATGACATGGAGTTCAATCCTGTTGTAAGAAACAACCATCATCACCTTTGTATTGTCATAGTGTATGCAAGGCCAAATCATCCAGAACGTGGATTTACAAGTCAGTGTTCATGATACTAGTTACATAAAGGAATGTGCCTAACCAGAAAAAACAACCTCACACTAAGATGGATCCTACTCCGATTTTCTACAGTGTTCAAATGTTTTTGTCCATATAGTGTATCTGGTAGGTACACTTGTGTTTCAGTAGGTACCTTACAGGATTGAACCACTGAATGAGAAATCGATCTACATACCCATAAGGCTACCTCAGACCAAACATTTTCTGCATAAATGATTTCATTTTGTTTTTCTTGTTGATGTTGAGGTATTTTACAATATTGAATATTCTGTCTCTGCTACTCGAATTGCTCCAAATACCAATGTAGTAAAACAGGTAGATCTAGGTAGTAAAACAGGGCTTCTTTCTTTCGAGTAGGGGTAACTCTCAGGGATGACTTAATTTTTTTTTTGAATGTTAGCGACATGTAGTTTATGAGCATGAAATTTTTCGAAGGCAATTTTAAAGTCTCTAAAGTTTTTTCCTGATTTGACATCAAGTGTGTCAAACTGCTATACAGTTCTTCAAGCATCCCCATGGAAAATAGAATAAGGTTCTTTCTAAAGCATACTAGAGTAGGCTTTATGTTTGGCGCAGTTCTGACAAATTAACATACATTATTTGCATGTGATAGACAGTGTATTGTATCTGTTTTCTGCTATTGATCACTTATTTCACTAGACTGATATTGATTACTTGAAACTGAAAAACTTTTCTTTCAGATTCCTACTAGCTGGTTTATCCAACGGCTCCGTGACAGTTTTCTACATCGACTTCAATCGATGGCATCACGAATTCCAGCAACGCTACTAAGAGTTGCAGAATATTTTTACAGTATTCGTCCCTCAAGGATTGTAACATAAGTACTCTACAGAATCGACGCTGCCGCACTTACTTGTTCGTGTGGAATCTCGGATGCCACAGATGCGAATAAGCACGGGGCTCGTTATCTTACATAGAAACCGGCCATGCATGGACGCGACACTGTTGTTATATATGCACTGATCCACAGATAATCGGATGACTTCTTACAAAAGTTATGCAAATCACTGACTCTGAATCATTCCAAATGATGTTTGCTTTAGAAACGTTACTTTCCTTTCATTTCGACAACGTTTTGCACTTATTTTCTGAAAAGTGGACTGGCGCAATTCAAAACGAACTCCGTCACTGTCCCTAGGTGCATTTGTAGTACTTAAAAAAAACGCGGTTGTTGTACAGATGCAAATAGAATTCTGAACGTCCACAGCGCAGGCCCTCCAAGCTGTACATATACTAAAAATAAAAAGATATATATATAAAGTACCATAGAGTGTCGATTGTTTTGTGACTTTATGCCATCTATGAGGTGTTGCGATTGCCTATTAGTCTTCTTTCCCATTCCAATCTCAACAGGGGTGTGCACATTGGTTGGTGATATTTTACGAGTATGAAATTATTGTTATCCGGTATATAAAGAAACCTCCTCAGAATCTTGATTGGCACTCCGATTTTCTTATTTATATCTTTCTTGCGAACTTAAATTATTTGTTTGTTATTTGTAGTTCGAAACAGTCTTTGTGGTGATTTTTTTTTAACTGTTCTCATTGATTATTTGCATTCCAATATTTTTTCGCTGTGATATATTAATATTCAAGTTTATTTTTATTAACTTTCATCCTGTTATTAATGGTTAATAGTTTCTTGTACTCTTTTAGTTATGGAATTTTCGAATCTTTTGCGAATGCGTATTTGTGATGTATGGCTTCAGTAATTATTTGAATGGCTTAATGGTAATAGTTTGCTGTGGCATCATAGTTGTCCTTAAATGTAATGGAATCCAAAGGCTTTTGTAGGTTTTTTGAATGATTTTATTTTTTAAGTAGGAAGCTTACAATCTTTTAGATCGAAACCAAAAGATTTAAACTCAAAAATAAATTATATCTTATGTCATGTTTTAATGAAAATGGCTGGTTTCTATAGCATCAACATCTGCTCAGACATTTTCTGTATTAGATTTATAAGTATGTATAGTACTTACTCTGTATTTTCTTGATGTTCGGGCATTTGAAGGCCGAGTTGGTTTTAAATATTTGAAGTCAATAGTTTTCATTGAAATTAAAAAAATCTTCATACATTTTTTAAAACTAGTCTTTTCTCTTTGAAAAACCTCAGCATTATCAATTTCGTTCTACTGGTAAATATTGTGATTATACAGTATTTGTCTTGCACATCATTGTATTTAATTGTAAACATGTGAGACAAATTGTTTGCGTATTCAAATTGCTGCTCTTTGTTGTAAATCTACTCTACATATTGGTGCTATCTAAAATCTATCTAAAAGAGCATTGATATCTATTTTTATCATAAACTGTCATTTATTAAAAATTGAATGTATTTACCAAATTACTACTTTTAACTTCATCTGCTGTGTGTGTATTTAAAACTTATTTACTTGCCGATTTGTTTCCTTTAAAAAAATATAGTCTCTTTAAATTCAACTAATAATTTTTATTTTACATAGAGATTTTACATAATTTATACCTTGTATAAAAACAATTCAAAACTTAAAGGAATGAACAAATTTAGTTATATCCTAAAATACATACTCTCTTTTAGAACTTTTCGTATTCAAACTCATGATGATTAGACTATCCAAATTTCATAGCTTCCATTAATTCGAAACTTCAGTTCAGATTTGCGCGAGAAATCATGATTTGCTTTCAACTACATCTCTCATCTTTACTCTTTTCACTACTTGTCCTTTGGCATGCTAAACTATCGAAATGAATAAAGGTCCTCATGTGCACTAAATGCAACAAGCTATCCGACAAAATTACTTTGCCCAAAGTGTGACTGACAGCCGATTCCATGCTCACGACTGGGCTCAACATAAGCAGCACGATTCCATTGACAAAAAATGCTGTGCACCCCTGGCTGAGAATTTGCCTTGCTCAATGAGATTACATTAGTTTTTTCTAATCACTCATTCTCTTATCTTTTCTCCATCTAGCCTGAGATAGTTCAAAGAACAAATTCTATTTGGCTCAAAAAACTACTAATTCTCTATAGCGAATCTACTATCTCTTTGCCCTGTAGCATCTTTATAGTGAATAATTTCTAGTCAAATGCCTAGGGCATCCGGCGGCGATAGACTGGCATTGAACGTCCTTTCCATCAACTGTGTAACAGCCTTGCATGGAAGCGTTTTATTCTTTTATGGATAGGCATTAGTTGTTGAACCTGGATTTCATTTTAGTCTCCCGAAATTCTATATTGAAATAATCTTCAGGTTTTTAGTCCTTCCCATGCTGTTAAATCATGTTTATTTTTAAATCTAGTACTAGGCATATTATCTAGTGAATGATTATATTTTTATGTTACTTATATGTGGTAGTTGGATAGATTTTTTTAGGTAAACTGATGTTCTATTTTTTTTTCTGTTGCAAGTACATGTGAGTATTTTATTTGGGCGAAATATTAGCCATGCGAAGCATTCTTTTTTAGTTTTCTTTTCATGTTATAAAATTTTATAAAAGTCTGATTGTTTGTCACGTTTCTGTAATCGGATTCATTTTTGTGTTGTTTGATATCTCGTTTTCTTATGCGTACTGTTTAAATTCCCTGGCAGTGTTTTGTATCATACCTTAATATAAAAATCAGCACTTTTTTAATATTTGTAATAGAACTTTTGCAGTTATTCGACTGAGGGAGAAATGAATTGTTATAAAGAGTATTAAATGTCAGACTTTACCAGTGTACTGATTTCTTGTTATTGTTTTCAAAAGGTAATGTATTTAATTTGAGATGTAAAGCAGAAAAATGCATGCACTGTGTATGTACAATGAAGACTAATTTCTGTAGTTTACTGTGGCATTTAAGAATATTTTAGCAGTGCTCAAGCTTACTTAGTCATGTTTACTTTTATTTGATTTGTAGAAATGGGAATTGCACTGTACTTAACTATATACATTCTTTTAGCATTAGAATTCAGTTTGTCTTGTTTTAAAAGTAGCTGAATATTATACATTGACTAATAGATGTAACAAATTTGTTTCTGTTTGTACTTGGGTTTATTTTGTAAGGCATGTTTTCATTCTCAATGCCTTTTGTTGCCAGCACAAACCGGTATGGGGCTTGTATAACAATCAGGTGAACTGGTTCAATAAAGCTATTGAATTGTACCATTGATATCTCTCTTCTTTTATCAAAACTTTCATTCATTTCATAACCAGATTTGTGTTGAGAATTAATAAGAAAATTTTCATTATGAAACTAGCAAACATACATTTATTTCATCGTTTTACTATCAAAACCTCGTAACTCTTGTAATCTATTTTTCGGGAGCAATAAAAGGCTGGACGCTGTAGACTAGTTATGGCATCCAAGGTTTAAAAGTTTACACCTTATCAAGGGCTTTACAACTGATGCTGATTGAGAGCTTTGGAAACTAGTTTGCATTAATCATATTTGCAACCGAATAATTCTAAAATGCCTGTACCCAAAAAATTAAACTTAATGATGAGGTCAAGCAAAAGATTAATTGCTTTGGTATCAGTTTTCCAATGGATAAAATTCACTTTTTATTGCTTTATATAAAAGTTGATATCAAAACCTTTCAATATAAACTTATAGAGAAAAACTGAATTTGTGTTAAAGAAACTTTCATGTCAGGATATATAATTTATAGTTCACATATATAAAAGCAAAGAATATATACATTGATAAATATTTTTTTTTTAACTTGTGTCTTTGAAACCAGTATCCAAACCTGGAGCTAAACAATAACTTCACTTGCACTGATCATTATTTTTCTCTGTCTGTACGTAGATTTCAAATAATTAAAAATTATATAAATAAATACATATTTCCAAAACGTCCAAACACTAATTTTCTTTCGTGAGAATCTTTTCCATTGAATTAGTATCAAAACAAACCACATATTACTTACCTTTGAAAATTATGAATATTTGGTACTGATTGCAGTATTTTAAAATTAATTCAATTACGTTTGAAAAGAAACCACAACAGATTTTTATTTAAGTTTTATTGTTATAAAAATACATTCCACAAAAGATAATTAAGATTTGTAACATTTACAAGTATGAACAAAGGTCATGTAATCCATTATATCCAAATTTGAAGTCATCTGAAAAGTCATAATTAAAAATGTAATGAAACAACTCGTCTAAATTACAAAAAAAACTAAAAATTCAAGTCAGTTTTATATATCTTAAAATAAATAACTTAAATATCCTTTGTTTCTGATGAGAAAGGTTAAAAATATGAATTCTCTATAACATTAAATTATCTTCAATTTTTAAATTGAATTCACTATGTGTCGATGCTGCCATTCTTTACAGATTGTACTTAATTTAGATTTCGTTTAATGTATACGTTCTTGTGTTTCATGTACCACTAAATGTAAATGTAGAAAAAATATGTTTGCATTGTTTATGATTGGACTAAAATAGTATTTAAATGCATTAATGACCGGAAAAAATAAGTTTTTCTACACATGATATATATATGTATACTTTAAATGCATATGAGAATAGACTCCCTCATATTTAAGGGTTAGGAAGTTTGATATATCTCACATTTGTGTTTAAAGTTAGAAATTGCACTGTTGGTTTAATTTTCCAAGTCCACTGGAACTTGCAATTTAATTATAAATTCATTCCATGTCATTTCAGCAGAGATCAAGATAGAATAAATAGTTTTTGAATAGACAATTAATTTCAATTGTATATCATTATGGAAATATAGCTTGATTTCAACTATTTTCAACCACAAGCTTAAATTAGTAAGCAATTTTCTTCTGTACTCAATATATTGATACAGCCACAAAACAATTGTTACCATGACTACTGCATTCTTATTTGTGGCACATGTATGAGCAGTAAAATTAGTTCCAAGGTTTTTGTATCTAACCGAATCAAATTCAACAATAAAAATTGCTATTTATTTTACGACCAAGGTTGTGATAAATAGTAGAAATTGTTGAGATCATTAATTTATTTCAGGAATATTTTCTCCTTTGTTCAGGTTTTTTCATGAATAGTTAAAAAATTATTCCATTCAAATGCATTTTTATGGTTTGCTCCTCAAAAAGCGCGACAACTCAAAAAATAATTCATACATATCTATAAAAATTGTAGCATATTTTCTGATTTGATTTGGTCTACTACCCTATGTGTAGAAAAAAAAAGATCGACCTGATTTGATTGGTTGATTCCATTTTAACCGAATCCATTAATGATCGATGAAACAAAACCTTCACATTTCGATTCGCGTCATTTTTATAGAATGTACGACTTGTTCATTTAGTATTAGTCACCACGTGAGATAATTTGCCTAATATTTTATTCGTTTTGGCGAAATAGGACAAATTAATGGCAATTATTGATCTGGTATCAGCAAAATGGCGCACTGTATTAATTCGAATTTCCCAATAAATGTATTCGTTTTTTTAGATTTGTCCCATTCTATAGCATTTCTTATGAAACCATGCGTTTTATTTCGCATTTTGTTCGCGTTGCTAAGCTTTTGGAAGGACCTAGGCAACGCAACACAATACGGATCTATTTACAGAAAACTATTTTCACTATGCAAAAAAAACACGTTGCATACCAAACAATACTGTTCACATATACAAAGGCGTGCACACGAGGTTTACTTAGGCACCACCCAATACAGTCAAATATTACCTTGATTGTGTGCATTTAATGCTCGATTCACGAATATTAACTTTAACTAAAAAATCTGCAATGTTTCTTCATTTCTGTTTTTTGTCGGATCTATAAGATACGTTAAATTTGCGATTGTTTTTGTCATATTCATTGTGTGTGCTCACTCAACAGAAAAATCTCCATATTAAGAGTACTTGAATACTGCCGGTGGTATGAGTTCATTCGGTCTTGTTTTACAGCCCCTGCCGAACACATTTTCTTTAGTGAACCCCTTACGGAATGTTCTGCGCACGCCTATGTACCGACATGTTCTTGAACAACTCCCGAATCTCTGACACACAGTGCTCACTAATCCACCGATGACTCAATGAAGGATTCAAATCCCCTTTTCATGTTCTTCGGTGTTTCTAAAAGTTTTTTATGTGTCCTGCTTTGCACTGGAGATCCGAAATGAGTCTTCGATTATAAATGTGATAGTGTGTACACTGGAGGAGGTTCCGATAGGGCTGGATTGTCGTAGCCACCGAGTCCGCTGTTTCTAACCGGGGGCATACTGTGGGCGATGGCGTTCGCCCTCCATTTCTCGGTCGATCTTGTTAGTTTCGCGAGTCTCTGAAAGGCAAAGCAATTGGTTAGGTTGGTTGGTTTGGGGATTTAATGGCGCAAGGGGGCCATACTGCGCCAGATACAAGACATACAAGATCAAGTAATAGAGACACAATGAACGTTTTATTGACATGGAAGAGAAATACACACCTCAAAGGAATCGGTCCTACGCCGCCGACAACTCGAAGGTTGCTAACGCAGTGTACATACCCACTGGGCCACGACATCCCCCTCTTCGCATCACGAAAATTAATGATTAATGCGTTTCTTTAAAATCTTAATGTATAATCAAGGCAAAATATTGGGTGGAGGATGGTAGAACAAGATGTGGATTTTGTCCTTATATGCGATACTCGTCCCACATCAAACGGTCTGGTGGTTGAGGTGTTAGCCTCTAGATTGGAAGGTTCTTGGTTCGAATCCGGGCCAGTGCATGGGTATTTGTAAGCGTATGGTGCACCTTAAATTTGTCGTGTCCGAACGTTGGGTTGGTGTAGAAGTTTGGAGAGTAGGGTGCTAGTTCATAAGTTGCCTCGTCATCTGACCGTGGTTCAAAATTCCGTGATTTTTCCCTGAAGGCAGTGGTTGGCAAGCCGGCATGCGGCTCTTTAGCCTCTTCAGTGCGTCTCTTTAGCCTATTCAGTGCGGCTCTTTAGCCTATTCAGTGCTACTCTGCCACGTATCGATTTCGACTAAATGCTGGTAAACTGTAAATAGCCCGTCGGTGATGCGAGAGATAAAGCAGTTGAGGAACTTCAGAAGAGTCATGAAAAATCAAGTTCCGTATTTAGTTATTGGGTGCAATCTTCCAGCAATGCTTTGTAAGCTTTATTGTTAGTAAAGAGATTGCTAAGAGAGGCAAACCATTCACAGACGGTGAATGCATTAAAATTTGTCTTATAAATGCATCCGAAGAGCTATTCCGGAATAATTTTAAGAACAAGGCAGAAATTCTTTAAAAAATCTGAGAGTTACCACTGTTTTCTAAAACAGTGAAAGACAGAACAGTCAAAATGTCTTCGAATATAACCAACTAGCAAATCAAAGATCTTAAATTGGTTTCAGCTTTATCAATAATTTCACGAATCTTGTGGCATAAATAATACAACGCACGTTTTACTTTTTGTTCGATTTATTTCGTCTTCGGGTGCAAAAGAAGAACTTTTAGGATTGTTGACAAATAAGATTATTATTATTATATCTGGTTTTATTTAATGTTAAATAGCTAGTTTAAACCGACTCTTAAAATCAGGTTCTTGAAAAGAAATTTGTCTCAAAAGAAATCTTAATCGATGTACTGCTGGTCTTTGGCTCTTTTAATTAATGAGTTTGCTGAACACTGCCTGAGGGGATTAATCTCAGACCGTCGTCAATAGCCCGTTGTGTTGCTCCAGTACGACGTTAATTAAAATACCTACCTATCCAACTGGGCTATCGCGTCCACAACGTGTGGGCAGTCTGTCGTAAGATCTCGAAAGTGTTGGTTACATGGGCTTGAAAAACGACGTGCATCAATTCCCTAAGGACGTAATTTTGAACCCTGGTCGGATGACGAGTGTGGAAGTTTTGAAAAGATGCCAGAAAGAAAGAATATACCTTATGTATTGGCAAATCCTTGTGTTTCGTGCACATCTGCCATATTGCTCCCAATGGAATAAGAGCAATGGGCACTAGTGCCATTACCCATCCGATGGCGTTACCCCACTTTGGAAAGACATAATCGCCCATGACAAGAGGCTCGAAGTTGATCCAGCTCAGTAGAAGAATTATCTAATGGAAGAATAAAACAAAATGAATATTCACTTTACTAGGCGATGGGTTTAACCTTTTGACTACGGCTGGCTATAGATATAGCAAGCTCAATTGTTATAACTTTTAAGGTACAACTGCTGTAACAACCATAGTATAAATTATTTTTTGGGGCGATTCTTATAACTTTTAAGGAACAGGGTGTCCTAAAAGTTCCCGTACTCCAACTTAAAATAATTATTGCCCGTGTTCTTTTTATAATTATTATTGAATTTTATCGTTTGCTCATAGTTTTATCGAGTGTTTAATATTTATCGTTTTTTTTTTTGGAATCAAACTGTGCGATAGTAAAATTCCACGTCATTTAGTTCTTTATTGCAAGATGAGTTTATACCGCATTCAGAGAATTGCGCTGTTGAGGCTTATTTTGAATATAAATCATATGAAAGGTGTAAAGAATTTTTTCTACATAAATATCCAAATGAAGCAATACCAAATAATGATACGCTATATCAACTCGTTCCGCGATTTTTGTTGCATTTTCGTGCTTATCGTGTAAAAATGTTACAGGAACTAAAGCCACCGGACAATAAGAAGCGGCTTTATTATGGCCGATGGTATTGCTGTCAGCTCGTCTCAAGAAACATTTGGTTACCTCGTTCCCCTGATCTGAGCATCCCTGGCTTTTTTCTGTGGGGATATTTAAAGAACAAAGTTAATGAAGATAATCACCAAACAGTAGGTGATCTGAAAATAGCTATTACTCAAAGGATACAAGAAGTCACTCCCAGCATCTTGAAACGCGTTTGTAAAAATATGCGCAAGCGATTTCAGCTTTCCGTCCAAGAAAGAGGTGGAAAATTTGAACATTTATTGTAAATGTAAGTTCAAATTTTTTTCCTACGTTAGGTTAAAAGTGCTTTTTACCATTGGCATCAAAATAATTGTTTTAAAATTTGTTGTTTTTGTATAATAAATTCACGAATCGACAGTACTGGAACTCTTAGGACACCCTGTACAACTGCTGCAACACACAACAGTAGTATAAATTCTTTCTTGGCGCGATTCTCATAACTTTCAAGATACAACTACTGGCCGTTGTCTAAATTCTTTCTTGTCGCGATCATGGTACAACTGCTGTACCGGCCGTAGTCTAAAGGTTAAGCTGCAATACTAGATGCTTAGATGTTGTAATATGAAAGTTAAGACAAGTTAAGAATCTTTCCAAAGAACATATTCCGTAACTCACCATTTTCTGTGTTATAGCTTTGGTGAAGGAAGGATTGCGAAAATCTTTTAAAGCAAAACAAACTTTTCATACCGAAGTTCTTTTCGCGGTAAAGTACTTTCGGACGGTAAAGTATTTCCGGCGGAGTGTTCAGATTAGGGTTCAAGGAAAAAGATCTCCCCACACAAGGCTTGTGGTCTCTTATTTATAATTTCTATTGCAAATAAAATAGCAAAGGTACTAAGAATACTTTTGCGTTATTAAATTAATAAAATAACAGTTGGTAGATTAATTAATAGTCTATAAAATTGATCATTTTCTAGAAAATACGGAAATATAAAAGCATAAAAACTATTTATTTGTCACTAACAACCACTCCCATAGTCGCATCATTGCATATCATATTAACGATTCGAGGATGACAGAGTAATGAAAAGTAAAGTTTTCTAAGAACATTATTTAAATATTTACTTAATGTTATTTAATGATTAGATAAATAATTTTAAAATACTACGATTTAAAATGTTTTCCTGTTTTTGGATTATTTGACACGTTTTATTTTCTTACGCACATAATCTCTTACGTTAATATTATAATCTAGAGATTAAAAAAATAAGATATAGACATTTAATGAATATCTCCTAAAAAAATTCAAAAACGTCTAAATTTTTATTGGGCATTCGTTTTCATTTTAACATTGGAGTGCCTCTGAAAGAAATACTGTATGTGTGTTTGTGGCTAAGCTACAACTGTTAAAAGTTATTTATAAACACCTTGATAGATAAAAATGAGAATCTGTAATCTTGCGTATAATAATGGATTGCACTTCGATAACACCTAAAAAGTGTAATTTGTGAACAGAGAAACATTAAAACACCACTTACTTAAGCGTCCTGGTTGTTTTGACAGTCATTGACAAAAATTATCAGATCTTGATGGACGAGATACCTCGTCATTAGAAAAAAAACTGTCAGGATAAAATAATCGGTAATACCTTAATGACGAGATATCTCGTCGAAGCCATTTTAGGGTTTAACCCGTTGGGTAGCGATTTATTTTTACCCTACGTCCTCTTACAACTGACACCACATGTTAAAAGTAGTTCGGATTATCGTTTGCACATTAGTTAAAGTTATATTTTAGTATTATCGTCTGTACACTAATTACTGTTTTAATTTCGTATTATCGTTTGCTCACTGATTACAGTTATACTATCGGATTATCGTTTGCACACTAATTACTGTTATATTTTCGTATAATTTCGTCTAATAAAGAATAGCAACAACATGAGAGAAATCGCACAGCTTCTGATCTCAGCTTTCAATCCAATAAAGAATGTCTGATAACGTAGCCGTATAAATATTTCTATCTATGGAGTCAGATTAAATAAAGTGTATTTTTGTAGAGAACGATTGAATAATTTGATTCAAGGAGAGTCTCGTAACCCCAATCACTCTTGTCATGAGCAAGAATGCACATGTTTAATTTTGTCCCAGTTTGAATGACGAATTAGACTCGTCATCCGTAACTTAGGCAAAACAAGTGCATGACGAGTCTCAGTCGTCAATATACCCAAGGGCTTAAGGACTGGAGAGTCAAATGTGGGGAAAAAATTACATAATTACAAAGACTCCTTGTTTCATAAGCTAACTGAAGTCATCAATAAAAGTGTATGCTCAGTTTCCTGCACTTCTTAAATCCTAGTTTTAGAAGTAATTAAAATGATCCAAAAGTATGGGAATTGTACAGTGGAAGACAAGGACAACGTTTACTTTGTGTACCTTCGTGTGAAAATGTTTATATTTAATTTTTTAAACATATTGTGGTGACAGGAAAAAGACGATGGCATGCGGACATTTTGTTACGAAGATTTTCCTAGCGACTTACTGTCTGGAAGTGACATTCCGATGAAGACGTGAATGGACAATCATCACGTGGCTTAAAATGTTGTCAAATCTACTAGAGCGTGGCCGCAAATAAAAGTCACGAGATCCGCAAATAAATAACACGAGATTTTCAAGTTTTAGGATGGCATAATCTTTAGAACAGAGACGAGACGGAGAAGATTGTGAAAAGTGTTGCCGAAGAAGAGTTCTCGTTAGACAGCTATACGGTGAAGTTAAACATAGGTGAAAAAAAAACTAGCAGTGGAGAAAAGCTTGTTGTTTCTTTATGAACATTCGTTCATTGAATTTTTCCAGTACATATTGTGTATATAGTCTATAGTATTGTTAATAGAGACCTTTCAAGTTGTAATAAAAACTTGTAAAAAAAGGTATCCAGGTGAACCCGATTACAGTTTATTACTGTTGTGCCAAAACGCCACAATATATCATAATAGAATTTTATCTGGTGTCTGTATTCACCTTCAATATTTATCCACCACCTTATATCCTTAGGGTGGATTCATAGCTTCTATCATTTAAAGTAGGACTATGAAATAGTTATTTCATTAAGAAACACGTGGTCATACAGTAATCGTGTTACCATGAAGTCTAATTCACATACTGCACAATGCATCTTGCACGTGACGCTTCCCTAACCGTGGACGTGGGAATTGTGCAATATTTCCGCGTTTGACTCAGTCTATCGCGGCAACCGTGAATGCAATGTGACTGTGTATAGATTTATTGCTCTCAACGAGATTTATTCAAGTACACGAATAACATTTCTCAATGGTTTCAACTGAATTTGTCAACGCTTTGAAACAATACTCGACTTGCTCATTTCAACTCTCCGATCTGCAAGTCATAGTCCTGCGCTCCAAACTGACGATCCAATCCGAACTGAACTCATTTTTTTTTCTAAACAAGGGATAATTAAGCTAGGACTTGATCCTTAAAGTAATAAAATCCTTATAGAGTAAATGACTATATGTCCAATATTTCCGTTTTACATGAATCAATTTCCTCCAATTTAAATAACGATCTATGAAAGAGGAAAAATTTTATCGTACCGTACCACGTGAGAAAATCGACTCTTAGAATATGGTGAGTTAATATAAGTAGATAGAAAAAGCTTATCAAAACTAATGAGACCTGCACCTAAAAAAAGTTTTATAAAATAGGAAAGCTATTATAAGAGTAGTTTAGGCATTCGCATTATAAATTGCCAAATACTAGAATTGGTGTTATAATAACACACGAACACGATAAGAGGACAAATTATATTACTCGTAGATAATTCAAATACGAGTTGTATGGCAAGGTGAAACTGATTCTCGCTTTGGGTTAAGCAGGTTTATATTCGTAAAAAACAACAGGAATGAGATCAAGGCATCGATGTCATAAGGTTTGTCATGTGCCGGATTGTAGATTTTTATCATGTGTACGAAACCCATAAAGTTGGTTTACTTCTATCAAGATAAAAAAAAAATAGAACCAACAAAGTGATTCTGACTTCAGCAAAGAACTCAAATGCTATTCATAGCGTAGCACTGCTTTACGTTATTGCCTGTTCCTTAACAAATATATGAAGAAAAATAGTTTTAGGCGAAAGAGGAAAATAAAACGCATGGAATTCAAACAAAGGGAAACTTTAAATAAAGTAATGGTCAGTTGGCGGGGAGGGGGGGGGGTCCTCCAAGTCGATGAAAGATTTTGGCTGTAACAGATTTAAGAACAATTTCAAAAATGGTATTTTTTTTCACACACACGACATTCACATAATATTCGAAGATGAGTTTCTTTTTACTTACTCCAAGAACTATTGGGCTTAGAGTCATTATCGTGACGAGCAAATGGCTTCGAATCCACGCTCCAGGTTTCCAGCCTGTCATTTGTTTCAAGTCGTCCATAAAGCGACTCATACCTTGAAAAAATAAAAAATAACATATATTTTTAAATATAAGCACAAATAACAGAGTGTGAACTCACGTACGAGTACTACTGTAGAGTACTTCAGACTGACAAAAATAAAATGTTTCTGGCGAATGGCAGTCTAATTTGGTAACACTTGTTTTGTTCTGAATTAAAGGAACCTACGCTCAGTCTGTTGCAGTCAGAAGTCGCACATCCCTTATTCCATTTTATCAGTCGCACTGAAATTGTAGGATTGCATTTGCGTAATGCGCGGTATAAGTCGTTGGTATCGAGATTAACGAATGTTTCTGGTCATGGTAATTGTGTTAGCTGTCTCGCATTGAATTATATAGGGGCTTTGTGTTCATCCTAATTTTTCCAACAACGTTACTATCACTTATGCCCTTGCTATTTATATCCATGTGATTTTGGATACGATTTTTTTTTCGATTTTTTTTTCGATTTTTTTAACACGACGGTCGTTTGGAAAGTAATACCCGTTTGCATGCGCATCACTGTGACAATGGCAGGGGCACCGGTCAAGGTCAACTAGTTTTAGGGACTCGTCTGCCAGCTGTTTACTGAATTACATCGCATTATAACGGTAATTGTTTTTTGGTAAGAGAAAAAACTGTCCAAGAAAATCGAGCGTGTCGCCAAATGTGACGTGATATTTGTGATCCGATTTCCACACTCACATAAACGTGTGTCCAAGCGAAATTTATCGTGAAATCAAAGGAGTGCATGGTGATGTGATGTATGAATCATGTGTGAGTCGTTGATGCCGATATTTTTATTGTGAGGGAAGAGAGAACGTTCATGATGAGGAGCGATGTGGCCGCCCAAGTGTCATGAGCTTGTCAAGTCTGTCGACAAATTCATCAAATTAGATCGGCGTGTGATTTAGGATGAAATTCATGATAGATTTCCTCATGTGTCTCGCACTATCATTTACGAAATGGTAACAGATCACCTCAAATTCAGAGAAATGTGTGCAAGGTGGGTGTTACGCATGCTCAATGACCACCACAAAAGCTTAAAGACATTAATGCATATCTCAATGGACTGGCGGCAGAGGAGTATGACGCTGGTATTCAAAAGCTCGTCACAAGGTACGACAAATGTTTAAATTTGCAAGGGACTATGAAGAAAAGAAATATAAGGTATGAAAATGTAAAATAAAAAGTATGGTTGAAAATTCTTAATTGGTCAGTATTTTATTTAAAAACGGGTATCACTTTCCGAACGACCCTCGTACCAGTCTAAGTCTTAACACAGCGATTAGCTAAGTCCGAAGTATAGTGTTGAGTGGGATCGTGTTGTAAATAACGACAGATGTGTTGACCTTCCACCAGTAAGGTATTGGCTAAAAGAATCGCTCTTGGAGTTGATATCATCACTGTACCGTACATTAGACACGCCTCATATCAGGCGACACGAACATCCGATACGGGCATGCCTGATTCGCATCTGTACAAAAAATATGGCTGTGCGCATGCGCGTTTCAACCTTTTTCGTGTCGCACTACTCATGTTGGACCAATGTGCGGCTCGACTAAGACTAAAAAAACTAAGTTCTACGTTTTGTATCGCAATATTAGTACCATTTTCTCGCTTAAGAGAAAATATAATTCAAATTCATTATACTGAGGACATATTTTAATAAGATGTTAGAAACTATTTGTGTTAGTACATGGGATTCTTGAACATCAAGAATGTCCGATCAAAACTTATGTAAGAGAACATACCATAAACATAAGCGACGACGAAGAGTTCCGTTAGACCAATGACGAGATACGGCCATCCAGCGGCATAGTTATCCATCACTTCTAGAAGGTAAACTCCACCCTAAAAGTTGAAAGAAAACCTTTTATCTTCAATAACAGTTTCTTGCTAACAAAATCTTTTTTCTCATAATAATCATTAATATTTTTCCTTTAAATGTTTACTAATGTTTTCTCTTATAACTAATGTTAGAGCTCAACGGTAGAAAGTTGATTGTAACAGCAGCTGTTCTATGAAGTCATCATGAAATTATCGATTCATCGATGATAGCGAAAATATGTTTATGACTCATTCCAAATTGAAGCACGTCCATTGAAGTCCTCATTGATCTTTTTTTATTACTTTGTTGAATTAGGAAGCAGATGATGGTTTCAGGACTTAATCTATTAATATTCTAAAGGTTATTATTAAGACCTAATTAAGGCGATCGCTCTGACTGAAATTTAGAAATATACCAATACATTGTTCAAGCAAAATCTTTTTTATCAATGCAAACTTAGCTTTAAAGCACAAATAAGTAAATTTCTGTTTTATAATTTAATTTGAGCTTGAAAACTAAGAATATTTCAGGTCAGTATTTCTGTAAATTCGATTCCTTAAAGCAATAACTGTACTATTTGCAATACTTTGCACACGTTTTGTTAAAAGCATCCTTCAGTGTTGGAATGCAATGAAACATTCCACCGTGTATTCTAACTGACCTAATGCTTCAAACTAACATAGATTCTCATGCAAATGAGGCCAAGGCTTCCCAGTTGGAAGGGTATCTGATTATCAACCGGATTGTTACAAATTCAACCTAAGACCGTTCTGTAAAGAAAGCTGGTGTACGTTATGCCTGTCGTAACAGCAAATATCCACACGTTGGCATGATATGGAAGTGTGGGAAAATGGGGTGCCAGCTCAGATGCTGACCTCCTCATCTCACCGTGGTTACAAATTACGAGGTGAGAGGTGTTGTCCTTGATGTCTCCCTTCAGGATTAATCTCGGATCGTCGCGAATACCCTGTTTTGTCGTTCCAGTTAGGGAGGCGACATCGATGTCGATGTTTACAAAACATCGATGTCGATGTTTACAAAACATCGATGTTTTTTTAAACATCGATGTATTGGAGTCGATGTTTTTGTTACATCGATGTTTATACTTGTCGATATTTTTACTTTGTCGATGTTTTATTTTTAAATAAAAAAAAGTACCGTTATAAAAATTTAAAAAATAACCAAGTAGCATAATTTTTATAATCAGCAAATTGAGCATATTTTTAGACCAAAGTGGCCAAGGGTGAAGGGTGTGAAAAGTTGGGATGCGACATCGATGTCGATGTTTTCAAAACATTGATATTTTATAAAAAACATCGATGTTTTGCTGTCGATGTAGCATCACTAGTTGCTAAACCAGTTTTAAGAAATGGTGGAAATAGTTTAAATACACAGAATTTTAAAAACATCGATGATTTTGGGGGGATGTATTATCAATATCAATGTTTTAATTTTGAACAACAAAGTTTCAAAACATCGATGTTTTGCTGTCGATGTAGCATCACTAGTTGCTAAACCAGTTTTAAGAAATCGGGAAAAAAAGTTTAAATACACTGAATTTTAAAAACATCGATGGTTTGGGGGCGATGTATTATCAACATCGATGTTTTAATTTTGAACATCAAAATTTCAAAATTAAAAAAAAATTAAAACATTGTTGTTTTGCTGTTGATGTAGCATCACTAGTTGGTAAACCAGTTTTAAGAAATGGGGGAAAAAAGTTTGAATGCACTGAATTTTAAAAACATCGATGTTTTTGGGGCGATGTATTACCAACATCGATGTTTTAATTTTGAACACCGATGTCTCAAAACATCAATGTTTTGCTGTCGATGTCGCATCCCTAGTTCCGGTGCCACGTTAATTAACTACCTATCTATCTTTGAGGTTAAATGACTAATTTAAATGATCCCCTAAAGAATTCCCTATAGAATGTTGACTTTTAATGCAAATCATTGACTTTAGATGCGTTAATTAAACGTCTGGCATTTATCGTCGTTTTAACAAAACATCTAAGGATTACTTAAACAAAAAGAATTTTTAGAACTTATGATTCAGAAATGCAACCACACTTACATTAGCTGTGAGGGGAAGTCCAAGTAGGAACAAAATACACGCCACCACACAGACGACGACTGGCTTCTTCGTTCGGGTATTCGGGAATTGATCGAAGACGAAAGTGAGGATGGTTTCCACTGCTGCAAACTGAAGAGAAGGTTTTAGAACGTTTTTAGGAATAAAGAAGCACAAGGCATCAACTGAAACTTAAAATTGAAGGCGAACTCACCTGACTGTCGATTCCCAGAAGGAACAGCATGAAAAAGAATAGCAGAGCCCACAGTGTTGCAACAGGCATTCGAGCTATGGCGTCAGGGTATGCGATGAAAGCCAGTCCCGTTCCTGTAATGGTTTAGGAAATCATATTGATTTATCCTGGGACAGCATTTTCGATAGACACAATTTACTCAAGACCAAGAGAATAAAGTTCATTGCAAATATCATTGTCTTAGAGCAGAAACTTCTTAAATGCCGATTTTTGGAAATGCGTTTTTTGACGCTATTCATTTGAACAAAAAGTCACACTATAAAAATATTTAGAATTTTTATTTTTGACTTAAAAACTTTCAGTCGTTAAACTGATGTCCTGTAAAATTTGGTTTATCTAGTCACTCAGTGAGTTTCTGCTTTAAAATGACGACATGGTCTACGTTTGTGAGTACTATCCCACAAGTCAGAATTAGCCTGTTCAGAATTATCTCAGAGCGTTCATGTTCCTTTGGTGTATGGAGGAGATCATGAACAAATGAACTCGATCGTTTCTTATCGATATTGAAATATGTGTGGAGGTGACCACGATGAGCATATACCACCTATTTTTGGAACCTTCAATAAAATATTGGATATAGGGTTTCAATCAATTGTATACTTTCTTCTCTATATTTTATAAACTTCTTAAATACCGATTTTTGGAAATGCGTTATTTGACACTATTCGTTTGAACAAAAGTCACACTATAAAAATATTTACAATTTTTATATTTGACTTAAAAACGTTCAGTCGTTAAACTGATGTCCTGTAAAATTTGGTTTTTCTAGTCACTCAGTGAGTTTCTGCTTTAAAATGACGATATGGTCTACGTTTGTGAGTACTATCCCACAAGTCAGAATTAGCCTGTTCAGAATTATCTCAGAGCGTTCATGTTCCTTTGGTGTATGGAGGAGATCATGAACAAATGAACTCGATCGTTTCTTATCGATATTGAAATATGTGTGGAGGTGACCACGATGAGCATATACCACCTATTTTTGGAACCTTCAATAAAATATTGGATATAGGGTTTCAATCAATTGTATACTTTCTTCTCTATATTTTATAAACTTCTTAAATACCGATTTTTGGAAATGCGTTATTTGACACTATTCGTTTGAACAAAAGTCACACTATAAAAATATTTACAATTTTTATATTTGACTTAAAAACGTTCAGTCGTTAAACTGATGTCCTGTAAAATTTGGTTTTTCTAGTCACTCAGTGAGTTTCTGCTTTAAAATGACGATATGGTCTACGTTTGTGAGTACTATCCCACAAGTCAGAATTAGCCTGTTCAGAATTATCTCAGAGCGTTCATGTTCCTTTGGTGTATGGAGGAGATCATGAACAAATGAACTCGATCGTTTCTTATCGATATTGAAATATGTGTGGAGGTGACCACGATGAGCATATACCACCTATTTTTGGAACCTTCAATAAAATATTGGATATAGGGTTTCAATCAATTGTATACTTTCTTCTCTATATTTTATAAACTTCTTAAATACCGATTTTTGGAAATGCGTTTTTTGACACTATTCGTTTGAACAAAAGTCACACTGTAAAAATATTTATAATTTTTATATTTGACTTAAAAACGTTCAGTCGTTAAACTGATGTCCTGTAAAATTTGGTTTTTCTAGTCACTCAGTGAGTTTCTGCTTTAAAATGACGATATGGTCTACGTTTGTGAGTACTATCCCACAAGTCAGAATTAGCCTGTTCAGAATTATCTCAGAGCGTTCATGTTCCTTTGGTGTATGGAGGAGATCATGAACAAATGAACTCGATCGTTTCTTATCGATATTGAAATATGTGTGGAGGTGACCACGATGAGCATATACCACCTATTTTTGGAACCTTCAATAAAATATTGGATATAGGGTTTCAATCAATTGTATACTTTCTTCTCTATATTTTATAAACTTCTTAAATACCGATTTTTGGAAATGCGTTTTTTGACACTATTCGTTTGAACAAAAGTCACACTGTAAAAATATTTATAATTTTTATATTTGACTTAAAAACGTTCAGTCGTTAAACTGATGTCCTGTAAAATTTGGTTTTTCTAGTCACTCAGTGAGTTTCTGCTTTAAAATGACGATATGGTCTACGTTTGTGAGTACTATCCCACAAGTCAGAATTAGCCTGTTCAGAATTATCTCAGAGCGTTCATGTTCCTTTGGTGTATGGAGGAGATCATGAACAAATGAACTCGATCGTTTCTTATCGATATTGAAATATGTGTGGAGGTGACCACGATGAGCATATACCACCTATTTTTGGAACCTTCAATAAAATATTGGATATAGGGTTTCAATCAATTGTATACTTTCTTCTCTATATTTTATAAACTTCTTAAATACCGATTTTTGGAAATGCGTTTTTTGACACTATTCGTTTGAACAAAAGTCACACTGTAAAAATATTTATAATTTTTATATTTGACTTAAAAACGTTCAGTCGTTAAACTGATGTCCTGTAAAATTTGGTTTTTCTAGTCACTCAGTGAGTTTCTGCTTTAAAATGACGATATGGTCTACGTTTGTGAGTACTATCCCACAAGTCAGAATTAGCCTGTTCAGAATTATCTCAGAGCGTTCATGTTCCTTTGGTGTATGGAGGAGATCATGAACAAATGAACTCGATCGTTTCTTATCGATATTGAAATATGTGTGGAGGTGACCACGATGAGCATATACCACCTATTTTTGGAACCTTCAATAAAATATTGGATATAGGGTTTCAATCAATTGTATACTTTCTTCTCTATATTTTATAAACTTCTTAAATACCGATTTTTGGAAATGCGTTTTTTGACACTATTCGTTTGAACAAAAGTCACACTGTAAAAATATTTATAATTTTTATATTTGACTTAAAAACGTTCAGTCGTTAAACTGATGTCCTGTAAAATTTGGTTTTTCTAGTCACTCAGTGAGTTTCTGCTTTAAAATGACGATATGGTCTACGTTTGTGAGTACTATCCCACAAGTCAGAATTAGCCTGTTCAGAATTATCTCAGAGCGTTCATGTTCCTTTGGTGTATGGAGGAGATCATGAACAAATGAACTCGATCGTTTCTTATCGATATTGAAATATGTGTGGAGGTGACCACGATGAGCATATACCACCTATTTTTGGAACCTTCAATAAAATATTGGATATAGGGTTTCAATCAATTGTATACTTTCTTCTCTATATTTTATAAACTTCTTAAATACCGATTTTTGGAAATGCGTTTTTTGACACTATTCGTTTGAACAAAAGTCACACTATAAAAATATTTATAATTTTTATTTTTGACTTAAAAACGTTCAGTCGTTAAACTGATGTCCTGTAAAATTGGTTTTTCTAGTCACTCAGTGAGTTTCTGCTTTAAAATGAGGATATGGTCTACGTTTGTGAGTACTATCCCACAGGTCAATTAAATATCCGAACAACTTTTGTTATTCGCGTTCCAGGAGTCTATATCGTACCAAAAGTGTCATTTGACTTCGAATTATGTATACTATAAATAAATGTGAATATTATTTACAGTAGTGTTCATCTGCATTTTAAATTATTTTCAGCTTGATTATTTAAGGGTAATCCTATTTTTATTTTATTTCAGATACTGATTTTCTGGATCGAAATAGCCAGAAATCTTTTAAACATATTCTTTTTCGTCAAATCGAAGATGAGTGGTTGAAATTCTGAGCTTCTAATGTTAAATGAGTTTTTCGGTCTTTTCATTGTACCTTCCGAAATAATCAGCTGATCAAAGTAATTATTGTGCTGTATTAAAGTATTTAACTGTTGAATAGCTCAAATAAAAACTACACGGTATTTTAATTTTAAAGAAATATTTTGTGACTATTTTTTATTCATTCCTTCATAATTGAAAAAAAAAAATGCATTAAAAATTGTATATTTTCATTAAAGTTGACAATGGAATATAAAAGGGTCTATAGACGGACAATAATATTGTCAATAAAAGTGTCAACGATGCTCATTGAAGCAACCAATTGATCATGTAGGAGGGGATTGACACGATTGTCAATCTATTGTTGGACATGGATAGAAATTTCGATTGAAGCACATTGACAGAGCCGATTGATCGTGTAAAATGCGCAACTGTCAATCGTTTGGACAGCCTCTCTCAAGAAAGCAAACATGACATGCATCGATCACCACGAGAAGCAATTCTGCCGAACGAGAGTTTGTGACGCTTTTAATTACTTTGTAACGTGATTATCCTGAGTTGTGGAAAGCTATGTCAAATTAATATTTAAACAAAAAAAAAAGAAGCTTTACATAAAGGTTGGTTGGCGTGTTAAAACAATACAAACCAGATTATACTGAGGAAACATTAAAACAGAAAATTAATATTCTGCTTGTGATTCAGAATCTCGCTGAAAGTTTAGGAAAGGTTGAGTGAGGAAAAGCGGCTTCTCAGTTTATACCACTCTCTTTGGATCATAGTCGTTTCCTCTTCTTTTCTTTCTTCCAATTGCAGGCAGCTTAAGTCAAGGCAAGAAAGCCTAAATCTGAATTTGAAAGCCTCTTGAAACTCAAAAATGAAACATGCCACACCCCTTCGAAACACCCTGACCGAATGAGCGTGACGGGTCGATTGAAGTTGTATTGAAACACGTCTATCAATCGAAACCGTCAATCACATTGGCAATATATTGATTGCCTAGGGACCACTTTAGTCTGAAATCTAGAAGTGCACAATTTCAGTTGATGTTTTCTGTAGATTTTGAGATACAGTCCTATATTCAAAGCTGCGTCATTTTGACGTGTTTCGGGATATGTCCTAAAATGGAATTCTGAATTTACTTTAAAAAAAAATTATGCTTTTCTGTTCTTTACACTAGAGGCGACATCTTGACCAAACCTATTGAAGAATTAACATTTCCATCAAGGAATATGCCATCCATTTGATTCGTCAGTCTCTTCGCTTCCTATATCAAATTTGACACACCTCCAACTCTATTACAACAACCTTTCGCTATACATCGCTGTCAGTATGGTATTTATTCACCAGTTTTTACAGACAGATTCAAAGTTGGGACATGTGGGTTGAAACGTCATTCTTCGTGCTATTCCCTGTTGTTGCCTTCCTACTTCCTGCTCTGCGTCGCCATTTTTCGCGCTCTTCAGCAGTTATGTATCGACACCCTCCGCAATTTCTGTATATATTTATCGCTAAAGCTTGAAAGCTGTTAATGTGCACATTATATAATTAATCTGCAGATTAACTGATCTACTCCGTTAACGTGCGGAATCAAGAGTTTTACGCATTTAAAAAAGGTAAAGTGCACATTAACGGCTTCCGTATCGTTAAAGTTCAGAATATGGATATGGATCAGAAAATACAGCGTGATGAATCCAGGAAAGGTTTAGAAAAGCAAGCAAAGTAAATGCTAGCAGTTTCTAATGCATAGCACCCAAATGTCGATGAAGGTGTCACTGTGAGAATTAAAGTACACAAAGTAGCAAAAGCTGATGCCCACTCGATTTTAGCTGTGGTTCTTAGTAAAACAGAGGATGGTTTTTATAAACTTGGTACTAAAACGGGTATTTTAAAACAATTGTATACAAAATCTGAATTTAGTGTTTGCAAAGAAAGTTTTTTAACGAAAGAAGATGTCCATGCTGTATAAATATCTTTACGTCAAACAGCAATAAAACAATCCCTTGGTACCGGGCAGGGTTTCAGAAAATGTGACTGCAAATCTAAATGTACCACAAATAGGTGTGCTTGCCGCAAAAAACAATTGCTATGTAAATCAAAGTGTCAGCAATCTTTAGATTGCACAAATAAGTAAGCATAATTTTATCATGTCTTCAAATGCATTTCCTTAATTGCAACAATATTTTAAACCGGTTGATTCTTTCTATTATAGTTTTTTAATTGATTGATGATTGATTCTATCAACTAATTTGTTGATTGTTTGATTGTATTAACTTGATTCTTTAGATATCGAAAAATAAAATAAGTAACATTATGTTAATTTAAGCGTACAGAAAGGTTGCTGTTGTTCCAGCAAAGATCTTATTTTCATTTTAACGAGTGCCTAGTAGGTAATGTGCAGAGTATCTAGGTAATATGCAGATTACCTAGGTAATTTCATAAATGAAACAATTTTCGGCACTTTAACGGATCATATTAGTTAATCTGCACATTACCTAGATAATCTGTAGAATAACTGATTATTGCACTTTAGCAGTAATATACACTTACAGCATGAGTGGGCTGAAACAGTTGTCTTGCAATGTTAATACCCATCCAATTGTAACAGACATTCTTAACACATTTCTATCGTTGAAAAGCAAGAGATTTGGCATTCTATTCATTTGGGTTCCTAGTCAAGTTGGAATTAAAGGCAATGAGCCGGAAGACCAAGCTGCAAAGACGACTTCTAGGCCATCGCTACAGGCTATACCTTTATCAGACATTAGCCACTGCGTGGCTAGCCCGGCGTTGATCTGGTGTAAAATTTTCCGCAGATTTCAAATTCGTTAAAATTTTTACCCCATCTTTAACGGTCTAGGAGATAGAAAAAGAACTGAGTAACTCCAGTTAAAAGATTATTTGTTTTTTATCGTCTGCTGGAAAATCATTCTTCCCCGCAAAATCAAAACGGAAGCGAAAATAATAAATTTAGAATCTGTGATCTTCTATGCTGTTGTATTCAATAATAATTAAATTTCATTAAATTGATTTTAAAATGTTCCAGATTGAATTTAAAAATTCGCCGCGACCCAAAAATTGCAAAAAATTTGGATTATCTGTGTGCCAAATACCATTACTGTAAGTGCCATGGATACGTCAGGCCTTTGCATGAAGAAACAAACAAACAAAAACAAACATTTCCTTTTGTAATATTAGAGAAGAGATGAAGATGTCCATCAAAAGTTTCATTCATTCCTTGTGGCAAGAGTGGTAGAATTTGCAGTTCATCAACAAATTGTGTTTATTTAAATCATCCATTCATCAGTGGTCAATTTTTTCCATACGAAGGGCGGATATCAAATTAACTAGCCTTCGCATGGGAGACACACGCTTCAATCATAAACATATACTTTGAGGTGCGAATCCCTGATTAAGCCCTGAGGCTACATGCGACTTGTATATACCATGCCATACTTCGTTCATCCCATTTTAATCACCCTGCTTCGTCCATCACATTTTTTTACCCAGCTTTTAACCATCACCATCTAAATTTGTTTGACTATTATTTTAAACTTACAAGATTCTCGCGATCGGCGAAAATCTCCATCAAAATATTTTTGCATTCCTGTACTCCATTAAATTTTTTAGCAGCCCAGCCAGTATGTTGGTTATGATCATCGGTTGTCACCGAGAGGGTCCGGGTTCGAATCCCGGATAAGGCATGGATGTAAAATTGGGAAAAGAAGTCGGACTTTCGCCTGAAATGGATTCCCGTCTTGAAAGGAAAGCGGCGCACTCCTTTTGTTCTTTGCTGGGATCATCGCTTGTAATAATAAAACTATTCTTCTTCTGTACTTGTCTTGAATGTTTCTGTTCATCCCTTGCTTTCATATGTATCCCAGAAGAACATTCGACAACAACAACATTAAATTTTTAAACTGTATATAATATTATTATTACGTTTTTACTGAAATATTTTAGGTCTGTTCCTTTCATCAAGTTTAAATTTTTATATATCCTTATTGTACTATTAGTCAATGTATTATTTCTCAATCATGTTTCTAAAGTAGGGAAAAATTGCCGTTACTATCTTTTGTCATTTTTACCATGCAAAATTTATACAAAACTCGTTTTTTTCATATTATATCCATTGTAATTTAAAATGTCTTAAAAAAAATTTTTATCTGGGACATAGGACACCACTAGTCAAATTTAAATTTCTGCTAAAAATTATATTTCCTTGTTTTTTTAAATTCGATTGTCCATTTTATCTTATGCTTGGCTCAGTTTGTCCTACTTTAGAACTTGCGCCATAAAACCTGAATAACCAACCAATCAACTCTACGCTTTCTTGCACACTCAGAAGCGAAGCAAATGTTTCTAAAATGGCGAGGAAGAAAATAAACTCATTAAAGAGATGAATGGAAAGAACAAAAATAACTTGCATAGCAAACGCCTGTCATTACAGTGGCCAACGAATCCCACTATTTTGCTCTTACATCTCTATTTGGTGGAAATAAAATATGAATATTAATTTGTGATCAAGAATAAGAAACGAGGAAATATGTCGGTTATCAGCCCACGTCCTGTCTACTTATGTATCCTATCAAGGAAATGTACCATGATATCGAGAAGGTGATGTTAAATAACTAATCCGAACAAGGTCTCATCTTTTATTCATCAGCTTAGTGTGGTATTGATTATTGCCTTTTATGGTATTCTAACCAGTGGTATCGAAGTGTTTTGTACACCACATACAGGGTAACACTAAAAGAAGAGGATACCACATAGTTACAGTCTGTTAAACTTGATAAATGAGGCAGTTACTTTATCTTTCTTCCGGGGTCATTGGTTTCTAGGGTAGTGAGTGTGCCCACCAGAAAAATTTCGGTTGTGTATGTCATTGCTTTCTCTGTCGTTCTTGTGTTTGGCGCGGTTTGGCCAAATATGGCCAATGCGTCATGAAATCCAATCCAACCAATGAACTCATCTTTCTGCCACTTAACACGATTCACTTTTTAAAAGTGTACATGTCAATCGTTGCTTCGGCTGGTGCACCTTAAATCTGTCGTGGCCGAAAGTCCTCACGTTGGGTTGGCGTGGAAGTTTGGAGAGTGGGGTGCCAGCTCAGGTGTTGCTTCGTCATCTGACCGTGGTTCAAAATTACGAAGTCTTGTCCTCGGATCTTTCCCTCAAGGGACTGATCCCGGACCGTCGTCAATAGCCCGTTGTGTTGCTCTAGTACGACGTTAACTAAAATTACCATTACCATTACCGTCAATCGTTGCTTATGTACGAATCCTGCAATTCTGTTTTAAAAGTTCAACATTCCATTCCAATTCAATGCACCTGCATGTGTTAAAAATTTTATTTTCATGTGAAGGCTGAGAAAAACTAAATATTGAGTAAACCCATGATTTATTATTGGAAAGGAAATATTTCATGGATTAACCTTTAGACTACAGCCGGCACAACAGTTGTGACATGATCGCGCCAAGAAAAAATTTAGACAACCACCAGTACATCAGTTGTACCGTATAAGTTATAAGAATCACGCCAAGGAATAATTTAAACTACGGCCGTTACAGCAGTTGCACCTTGAAAGTTATAAGAATCGCGCCAAGAAAGAATCGTATCAAGAAAGAATCGCGCTTGTTATATATCTAATACCCGTAGTCAAAAGATTAATACTAATATTCTTTGACTAATGAAAATACAGTGATACGTAGCTCTATGTGTTTATGATTTTGTATGAATTATTTTCCTGCAGTGCTTCAAGAACATTATTTAAGCTTATGCATTTATTTAATGAAAAGCATTTTGGATTTATTTACCTAAATATGCTGCCAGCGTATTTAGATAAATGAAACAAGTGAAAACATTTGCCGGATAATACTTTTGGTGCACAATACTCCGATAGTTTTTATATACATTTCAAAATAAGAGTATACTGCTAATGAGGCTGTGTACACCTGCACATCAACTTTAAAGCATCAGAACACTTTTTTAAGTTGAGAGATCATTGAAGTTTAGTGTTTGTCAAAAGCGCTGGTCTCTACCTCAGATTGGTAAATTGAGGTGCAGACTCTTATATTTAGCTCTTTTTATAAATGTTAAGTATAAGAGCTAAATATCAATAAATTTAGCTAAACAATCTGCATTTGTGTCAAAATGCATTTTACAATACATATAGAAGCTCTGTTTTCTTGGGTAATGGTAATTTTTAGTTAACGTCGTACTAGAGCAACACAACGGTCTATTGACGACGTTCCGAGATCAGTCCTTTAAGGTGTTTTCTTGGGAAAGCTTAGCATAATAGAGGGTCAACAATAAGAAAGTTTAAACTATTTTGTACGTACCAGAGCTTACGACTTCATGAACCGACTTTTGAATCTGCACAGCCATAAAACCTAGCATTGAAAAAACTACTAAACCACTGAACAAACTAGTCAGCATGTCACCGATTCCTATGATAAGTACATCCCTAAAAAGAAAAACAAAGCTTTAGTTTACGTTAGTACTAAACCTAAAAAAGAAACAGTAACTGATCAACAAAACAGAAAAATGTGGTTTAACTCATACAAAACTATTCATGTTACTGTAGATACCTAGTAAATTTCACGTACATTTTTTAATTTCGAATATTAATTTCACACTCCTACCATCACACTCTGTGCCTAGTAAACACTGTTCCAGTTTGACCTTCCAAGTGGTTTTAACGCGATTTCCCGTCCGTCAAGATATGGCAAGTTTCGCTAGTGACGAGATATCTCGTTATCAACACATTCCTGTTTTTAAGGGGGCTTCCTACCTTTAAACCACTCTTGATGGAGTAGGAATAAGGTTAGTTTCGAAGCTATGTCATTTTTTAAGTATTGCATAAAATGGAATACTTTTTTTCCATTATACTCCTGCATTTTTAAGGTATAAAATACATTGTACAAACATGATTTAAATATTAGCAGGAGTTTTTGTGTCTGGCTCGTTAAGGTATAACTTCATTGTGAGTAAAGATTTGAGGAACAGTGCTGCGCGCAAGATTGCATATAAAAAAATAGATGTATACAAATAAATTTTAGTGTATGTTATTATATATATATAACAAATTAAAATAAAAAAGCAAAAAATGAAAAAATAAATAAAAATTAATATTTTTTATCAATTATGTTTCATGGAAGCAGTAAGTAGTCTGATACGTCAACAACAATGTCTTCCCCAAAATTCCAAAATATTAATTTTTTTTTTCAATATTGTGGTTTTAAAACACGCATGTAGGTTTAACGAATATGTATACCAATTTTTGAACAAGTTGCTCAAATAGTACTTCAGATATCATGCGCTCAATCTGAGATTTTTCTAAAAAAAACAAAGCTAAGAAAAACCGCCGTAAAGATAAAATTTTGGTTACAGAAGCCCATGTTTTGCTCAGTGTACCTTTCGATTTTCTTTCATATCTCTGGTATTTATTTGAATTTTGTCATACGGTTGGTGTCAAAAGGATCAGAAATGTATGTACTTTAATATATATATATATATATATATATATATATATATATATATATATATATTTTGAAAAATCGAATTTTTGGAAGGTTTAAAGGTTGTAAGCCCCCTTAAGATGACGAGATCAAGATCTGTTTACTTTTCTTCTAATGACCCAATATCTCGTCCATCAAGATCAGGTCAGTTTGGCTAATGATGATGTACCTCGTTGATTTTAACTCAAACAAAAAGACACTAACGAGGTTCAGTGTGAAATCTATTATATTCCATTCCAGGTGTAATAAATGTGACAATGACCTGGAATCAAAAAATAGTCAGTCTGAAAAGTCGACCGAAACACAGAAATAAAAATGTGATGGAGTCATTTCCAGAACCTTCTGAAAATCGGCAAGAATATGTAAGATCTAAATTTTCAAATTCTTTACTTTTGAAACGGCTTTTTTTTATGGATAACTGTGTGTGAACTTGTTAAATTTCCCATAAACTTCACCCTACCAAAGAAACTATTTCATGGTATTTTTCCTGTTGCATGACATTGGTTGAAAATGAAACCATTCACATCAAAGCAAACAGTTTGACATATTTCCCTAGAGTTTAACATTGTAATCTACAAATAAAAACTTCCGTATAGATTGGAAAAACCTGTGAATTTCATGGGAAATAATGTAACAATGAGAGATGAGTGATGCGTGTTCCCAAATAAATACCAACTCATTTCCTCTACGCAAGAAACAATATTCCATTCATTCGTTTCCCACAAAATGGGTCATTTGTACATAAAAGCGGACGTAACAATTGGGACAACACCCTTCTGCAGCAAAACCTACAATGTTTACTCACTTTATCAAGTTGTTATGAAACTTGTTGTAACTGGCATACGTTATCATTCCACCACCAGCTATGCTGAATGAGTAGAAGACTTGGATAGCAGCATCTTGCCATACCTGGAAATAAATTTCGATAGTTTATTGGAAGATCTTTTATCCGTCATTAGAAAGAACACCCAACTGCTTAAATGTATTCGTGTTTGGGAATGAAATCCCTACTGTCTCGATTTTTACGATTTATTTCAAGATTCAAAAGGGAAAAGGTTACCAAGGGAGAATATCCATCAGTTTAAGAAAATGGTGTGTAATCCCGGTCACGCTGGAATTGAATGCGACAAAACATACGACATACACATTACAGAAAACATGTCGGTATGCATGCGTATTTCAGCCAATTTAGTGTCTCTGATTTGATGTGGACCAATAAGTGGCTTGCCTGACTGTGAGTCTATTTCGCTGACTTACAAGGAAAGCACAAAGTCAAAACAAAAGAAAACAATTGTACTCACTTAGCCAAACACACTGAGTGTGCTTCTTCAAGACGAAATACAACCGTCATGCAAAATTTAAAAACTTAGTGGACCTCACCCGTCTAAAGATGGGCACGTACTGGTCTAGAATAACTAAGGAAACTTCATATTTTAAAAATTTTGAGTAAATGTTTTTCACTCCTAAGTCGACGATTTATTGGCCATGAAAAGCTGAATAAGTTACTCAATCTGCTGCCAATTTGTTCATATTTCCGCTTATTTTCAAATTTTCCACAATTGTTCCTATTACTCGCTCCTCATATACATGTGAAATATAATATACCATAAACTACCATTTCATTTCGCAACTTTTCTGTGAATCTGGTTTTATTTTAAAGATGTACACAAATATAAGACATTCGTGAATGAAGGTGGTGAAAGTATGTACATAGACCCATTCCATATAGGCTCCAAATTTAAATGAATTAAAAACTTAACCATAACAGTTAGTAAAAATCGTATACACTGAAGAAACGTGATAAACGGTGAACCAAATAGTGTTAAAGCTGTTTAGATACATACAAGATATCGTGACATTGGTGTGTTGTATTTCGATTAAGATAAGGATTCACATCACTTACTAGTGGAAAGCCGGTTCGTGGGAATATGGTTTAGATAAGGCAGTTTCTGAATTATTCCAGAAGTGTCCACCCATTGAATTTCAAACAGGAAAAGAATTGAAAATACAAATATAAAACATTTTCGACTTAATATTTACAATGTTATAGTTAATAGGAAGACTGGTTGTTTTTGTGGACATATATTTCACTACGGACACGACTACCAGCAAAATCCTCTCTATCGAATTGCCTTGTTGGATTCTCCGATTTGTCTTCTGTGTGGTCTTACAAATATGACAAAAACCCATCCCACTTGCTGCCTAGATCTTATTGACGTCGGGGTGATACAGTTTGGACTCTGATTTGCCCTCTGTGTGGTCGTCCAAACATGACAAAAGCCCAACCCCAATTGCTGCCCTGATCTTATTGACGTCTTCAAATGCAGTTGTCTTGTTGATGCAGTTTCGACACTCAGATTTGCCCTCTGTGTGGTCTTCCAAACATGACAAAAACTCACCCCAATTGCTGCCCTGATCTTGCTGACGTCTTTTTGATGCAGTTTGAACTCTCTGATTGCCCTCTGTGTGGTCTTCCAAACATGACAAAAACTCATCCCAATTGCTGCCCTGATCTTATTGACGTCTTGTTAATGCAGTTTGGACTCTCTAATTTGCCCTCTGTGTAGTCTTCCAAACATGACAAAACCCACCTCAATTGCTGTCCTGACCTTATTGAACTCGTGGTGATAGAGTTCCACGTATCATTTACTTTTCAAGACTATAATAGTCTGCCACATACAGACTTACGGCCAAAAAGCTAAGGTCTGTTGTATGATACAAAAGTTTCGTCACACAGATCTAAACTATAATTTTTATTGACATTTATATGACCGTGATGAAAAGTACTTACAGTTATATGCATGAGTTTGTTGAAATCTGGAACGAGATAGAAATACATTCCATCGGCTGCTCCTTCGAGAGTCACTCCGCGGATGAATAGGATGATCAGAATGACGTACGGGAATGTAGCAGTGAAGTACACTACCTGGAGGTAAAGAAACGATTCCAATCTCTCAATGGGGCTTAATTACGCAACAAAGATATGAAAGCATATCAGGCACAAAAACAATAGCAAAGTAATCTAAGCAAGCAAATTCACTCTTCTTGGGACATTCCAGAGCAATAATTGATGGTTTACATCGTTTTTTCTCTATTCTCCAGCTCTGGAAATCGGAGTTTGTGTCACGAATCTACTACTTAAATTATGGGACAGATTAAACGTTAACAATACTTCCCATACTTGGCGCGTTTGTCACGGATTCTAGCTCCACGTTTATCGTTCGAAGTCCAAGACAACAGCGGTGCTTGAAAGTTGTCGAAACAAATTATCAAATTATCACCTAATGTCAATCATCGAACATCCTTTTGCGTATGGCAGTCCTTGACAAATCCCCTTACAAATTTACTACCTTTCTAGAAGCAGACTTCCCCAGGGTCTTTAACCTTTAATAATATGTTATTTTACCTGGTATTCATTTGCACCACACACAGTATCAATTTGACTGTTCAATTGATTTTTGTTGGAAATTTTACCGAACGCGTATTTTTGTGGGAAATTATTGAATCCACAAATTATGTTTCAATTAAAAAACTATGTTACATTCATTTCCTAATCTGGCCAATAGTTCAAAATTGCGAGATGTTCCCAGATTGTCGCCAATAACCCGTTGTGTTGCTTCAGTTGCAACGTAAATTCTACCTACCTAACTTCCATTGCATGCTTTAGGAAAATAAAAAGAAATTTTGTGCCAAACAAACTATTATTTTTTTATTATTATTATTCTACTTTATGTGTTATTCTTTCATATGACATTCAATCAAATGATATTTCGATTCTAAATTTTTATAGTTTTCCATTTTCATAAAAATCTGACTCTATTTTCTTTCATTCTGAGTTGATGAATATCTCTCAAACTTATTGGTTACAGTACTTCCGTGATTTTATTTTTTTCTAGGGTCGACAAGGCTTTGGTTAAATATACAGTTGGTGTGTCTGAGTTGAGTCAAGTTGAATACACATGGTGTTCTTCACTTCGCTCAACTGGTCATTTCACCACTAAATAAGGAGACAGGGACGCTAACTTTTAGGGCCTTATACTGTTATGTTTGGAGCTCCAATACGAGAACCTCATGCGACATATATTTGAGTTAAACGGATTAGGAACATGTATAAACAAACAAATTGTTCAGAAGCACACCCGTAGGTTGGTAATTAACGTCGCACTGTAGAAACACAACCACAACGTGTTATTGGCGACGGTCAGGGATCAATCCCGAAGGGAAAGATACAAAAACAACGCCTCGTCATTTTGAACCACGGTCAGGTGACGAGAACAACATCTGAGCTGCCACCACACTCTCCAAATTTCCATACCACGCCAAAGTGAGGACATTTGAGACAACGACAGATTTAACGTGTACTTGGGCATTTATATGTAAGTTTAATAATATTAAGTTTTAACATGCCAATTCCCTAATTATTTCCACAAATCAATCATGCTTTTTAGGCATAGGAAAATACCCTCTTTTCTGCTGCAATAAATTTTGGAACATTGGAAATTCGTTAGTTTGTGCTCGATTTTGTTCAGTGATAACCCAGGTTATCCAGTAATAAAATTTTATTTTTAATGTAAATTAGTTGTAATTTTTTAATTGTGCATCAAGAATTTAAACTTAATATTGATCAAAGGTTGGTAGAAACTACAACAAATTACTTAGAATAAAAATAAATTTTACATAAAATGAAATTAGTTTCGAATAGTACAACTAAAACGGTATAAAACTATTCTGATTTATTAAATATTGAAATTCTAAGATAAATTTAGGTACAGATTCAGTCTACGTTTATAGCGGTGGCAACGACCGTGGCGCTTATTTTGGCGCCCTTCTAAAGTTGCTAAGGAGAGTATTATTTCTAACGAACCATTGAAATCAAACGACAATTGAACGGATTTTGAAATAATTTTCTTGAATATTCAAAATGAAAATTTAAACTTTCCGCTGGCCAAGGTTTCCTTCAAAACCGCAATAACCAAAAAACAGATGGATTGCTTTAACCTGCCATAACTCGCCACTAGAAGTAGGCCAAAAATAATCGCTAAGACCGTTGCCACCGCAATTAACGCAGACTGAAGATGTTCCTGAATATATCTGTAGTGTAACTGATAGAAAAAAAGCACAAAAACATTTAAAATCTCACCCTTCCAGACGTTTTGATGCCTTTCAAAAGGCTGAGGACAACAATGATCCACGCTACCAGCAGGCTAACCATCAGAGGCCATTGAATCGTACCGAAATTGTCGAAGGAGTCAGATTTACCCAACATGTAATTGCTGAAAGAAAATTATAAGTAATATTATTCTTTATGCGTGGAATATGAATAGTATGTTCTGCATAATATTATTATACTATTCACATCTCTATATGTAATATTTCAGAATGAAATATTAATGTGAATAATATGAATTCTTGGAGAGTGTCAGAAACGTCAAAGTTACGTTACACATTGGATAATATATATTGGTATAATATCAAGGATATATATATACTAACAATATTTTGGATATGGCGGCGGAATCTGAAAACTAAGTCATATCCATGATTTAAAAAAATAGTGGACAGAATAACAACTAATGATTTTTTTAAGTATTAGGATAAGGCAAGATCAAATACTCATTGTTTGAATAAGATCCTATGACCATATTCTTTAAGTGTATATTTCAAATTTGTTATTACTCGTACATGATTATTTTAAAATATCCAGGAAAAGTTGTGTAGGGAATATTTTAGAATTAAGTTGAGTATATTTCTAAAGCTCTTATAATGGATGCATTTTTTGCACGGCCAGATGCCTTTTTATTACAACCAAATTTGTAATTACCCGTACAGGATTATTTTAAAACATTTAGGAAAAGTTGTGTAGAGAATATTTTAGAATTAAACTGTATATATTTTTTTTCTAAAGCTCTTATAATGCATGCACTTTTTGCACGTCCAGATGAATCTTTACTACAACCATGCGTTATTTATCAGAATAAGAATTCATATAACAATAATAATGTGTCAGAAAAAGGTAATAGTTAGACATGGGATAGTATATATATATCGTTATAACATCAAGGATAATAACAATAATTTATACATGGTGTCAGAATCTGAATACTAAGTCATATCCAGGAAAAAAAATAATGGGCATAATAACAACTAATGCAAATTTTCTAAGTATTAGGATTATGCGAGATTAAATACTCATTGTTTGAATAAGATTCTATGCCCATATTCTTTGACTATATATTTCAAATCTGTAATTACCCGTACATGATTATTTTAAAAGATCCAGGAAAAGTAGTGTAGGGAATATTTTAGAATTAAGTTGAGTATATTTTCTGAAGCTCATAATGCATGCATTTTTGGCACGGCCAGAGAAAACCTTCATGTGAGAATATGGAATGTGATATAAGTAGGAATTAACATTAAATCAATTTATGAAATGAGCTAAAGTAATTAGCTTAATTAATCTAGGAATATTAATGTTATTAACTGCGTCTTACTTGGTTATTCTACCTTCTTTTAAAAAATTAAACTATTCGAATGAAAGAATTTAATGTGTAAGAATTTATAATTATAAACATAAATTTTACTGTTGCGAAAATTTATGTACATACTTCAAGTACTCTTCGGGTGCAGAGATCCTCATAGTATCAGGAATATCCGTTAGATTCTGTATCGCAGCGAAAGTTGCATTGTAACAAGTTCTGAAGTTGAATACATTGCTTTCGTTTTGAGCTTTACAAGCATGGTAATCCATGTCATTAAAACAACCTGAAAATAGACAATGGTGCCAATTAGTCATTTGTGTCACGAATGTTTATTAGTACGACAAATTTTAAAAACTAGATTAGTCAATTTTTAGTCTTTTCATTTTTGAACAAAATGTCATTTACTGATAACTAGCTGTACCGTCCTGCTTCGAACAGAATAAGTCGCGTCTGTTTCCTCGATAGTTTTGTTGTGTTGTGGAAAGGTTTTTTGAGCTTTGTCCACTTCACATGCTTGTGTTCTTCTCATTCGATTGTTCTGATCGTGATAGCTTTTTACGTTTTGTGCGAATTGGAGCTTATTAAAATTTAGTCTCTTCTTACGTGATGGAAATGACGTAATGGGGCTGGGATAATTCGTCGACCTAGATAATCCAGACATAATAAGGTGTGAAAATTTCATGACGACTGAGCTCAGTTTCTTATAGTGTTTGCTACTTCAGACAAACATATTTCTGCTATAGTTACATCAGATTAGTTCCTACAGGGGAATAAAAGCAATGTAATGTATAATCTAGTCAGCAGGGCCCTTTTTCTACGCTCCAGGTCCCAGTTCCAAGTTAGATCTCGAGTCACAATTCCAAATTAGATGACGGGACACAGTTCCCAAGTTATATCACGGATTCCAGTTACAAGTTATATCACGGATTCCAGTCCCAAGTTAGATCATAATCCCCAGACCCAAGTTGGATGACCAGCCACAGTTCCAAGTCAGATTATGTCCCCAGTTCCAAGTTGGATGACCAGCCACAGTTTCAAGCTATATGAAGAAAAGTTCCTTATTAAATGATGGGCCTAAGTTGCAAATGACACATCACAGTTAACAGTTATATGACAGGATCCAGATCCCAAGGTGGATTACGAACCCCAGTTCCAAGTTAAATGATGATGTTTAGGTGCCGCTACTCCTGGTGTGTTTCATTTCTCTCTCTTCCAAGGAAGGCACTTTTGACACAATCGTCTCGTTCGAAAATTTTATAGCTACTTATGATACACACTAATATAACATAACAGGGAGGCGTTTATAGGCAACGCCATCTACATTTAATCAACATATGGGACACAGTTCCAAGTTATATCACGGATTCCAGTTACAAGTTAGATTATGATACCCAGTCCCAAGTTGGATCATAATCCCCAGACCCAAGTTGGATGAACAGCCACAGTTTCAAGTTAGGTTATGATCTTCAGTCCCAAGTTGTATGACCAGACACAGTTTCTAGTTACATTTTTATCCCCAGTCCCAAGTTGGATGACCAGCCACAGTTTCAAGCTATATGAAGAAAAGTTCCTTATTAAATGATGGGCCTAAGTTGCAAATGACACATCACAGTTAACAGTTATATGACAGGATCCAGATCCCAAGGTGGATTACGAACCCCAGTTCCAAGTTAAATGATGATGTTTAGGAGCCGCTACTCCTGGTGTGTTTCATTTCTCTCTCTTCCAAGGAAGGCACTTTTGACACAATCGTCTCGTTCGAAAATTTTATAGCTACTTATGATACACACTAATATAACATAACAGGGAGGCGTTTATAGGCAACGCCATCTACATTTAATCAACATATGGGACACAGTTCCAAGTTAAATGACGACGATAAACTATAAACCAAAATAACGGTTAGTGGGTCCGGGGTGGGTCTCGTAGTTAAATGACTGGACACAGTTCGAAGTTACATGACGGGACGCAGTTCGTTCTAAGTTAAATGATGGGACACCGTTCCAACTTAAATAACGGGACACAGCTCCAAGTTAAATGACGGGACGCAGTTCGTTCTGATTTAAATGATGGGACACCGTTCCAACTTAAATAACGAGACACAGTTCCAAGTTAAATGACGGGACACAGTTCCAACTTAAATAACGGGACACAGCTCCAAGTTAAATGACGGGACGCAGTTCGTTCTGAGTTAAATGATGGGACACCGTTCCAACTTAAATAACGGGACACAGCTCCAAGTTAAATGACGGGACGCAGTTCGTTCTGAGTTAAATGATGGGACACCGTTCCAACTTAAATAACGAGACACAGTTCCAAGTTAAATGACGGGACACAGTTGCAACTTAAATAATTAGACACAGTTACAACTTAAATGAGAGGACACAGTTCCAAGTTAAATGTCGAGACATAGTACTAAATAAAAATTTTGTTTCTGATGCATGCTCATTGTTCTATTGTTATAATTATTTTTGGCTTTTTATAATAAATGTCTTCTAGCGGGGGGGGGGGCTTGGTCCGTTGAACAAATTCGTGCAGGTATCAGTTATTCCCGGTTACCCCTTGATCGGCATCAAGTCAAATGTTGTCGGGCCGGGTTGCTTGAGTTAAAAAAAATTAGGTGGACCCCGTTATAAAAATATGTACCCTAAATACTCAATGCATAATTTGCACTTTTATTTGCTTAACTTTTCTCGTTTCCTTTATGCAATTGCACACCTTTGTTATTAGGAAAACAAATTACATAATTGATAGTTATTGAGCTCAGAAAACACACAACAGTTTAAAAAGGCTTGTCTGTCTTGAGTGTAGATACAGAAACGTCCCAAAACTTTCAAAATCACCCTGAGACCTTTTAAGGATAAGGTATAATGGTACTATCCAACATGGCCTTCCTGAGGTAAGAGTAGTTAAATGTTTCAAAGAGAACCAATAATGTGTCAACCACTTAAAGAATGTAAAAACTCACATAATACGCTTTCTGAAAACAACATAACACAAAAATAAGCACCCACTCTACAATCTATTTATAACCGTGTGATTACCAGATGCTAAAAATCTACAGGACTTCAATCATTTGTAATAATAACTATTATTCCACTCATCCGATCACAAGGGCCATTTCTTTTCGTTTCGAAATCCGACATCCAAAGAATTTCTTTTGTTTCCCGAACAAAACAAGACTGCGGTATTTAGCAAATGAAAAATTGGAAAAAATGTTGATAAGCACGTGAATGTCTGGTGGTCTTACAATCCGCGTCTGCTATCAAGGTTAAACGGAGAATGCCGATGGGATGCTTTGGTAATTCGTCTTGCTCTCTCTCTCTCTCAGCACTCGCAGGTTGCGATTGAACAAGGGCAACGAGTTTTTTGAAGGACGTGCGAGGCATTTTTGTACTCGGATTACACTTTTTAGCATCCATTATTACATGATTTATTAAGAAAATGAATCAGTTGATGGTGTCGCTGACGGACCCGGATCTGAATTAGCCGCTCGGTTACGTCAAAGATACGCTGTCTGAGGATACTACGCAGGAGACAGAGAAAATTAAGAGCCGTATTCAACTACCCAAATTTTCGATAACTTTAGTTTCGGATTCGAATCGAAACACGCTTTCAGAATTCAACTACGATCGCGCTGACGTTTTTTTTTTTCCTTCCGAAATTCGAATTTGTCTAGCGGCGTGAGCTCTGAAGGAGACGAATTTTTTCGAAAGCGTCGTGGTTTTGGGTTTGCTTACGCTTTTCTCATCATGGCTGATACTTTGTAACTCACAGCCCAAATAAATAATGTGTAATTTGATGCTTTACTGTTTGCATATTTGATTTCATCTTATGATCACAGCTACTTTTGTAATCGTAATTCAATCCTTATTTTTACTACTTGTACCAGACTTTATCTATATATGTATTTTTATAATTCTCTTACGTGGCACGCAAAAAAAGACGTTATTTGTTATCGCGTTTCGGCAACACTGTACGATTGTTTGTTTACCACGAAGCCTCGCCCTCAATATTGAATTTATAACGTTATCGGCTAAACTTCTATTGAAAAAAAATAAATATTAGCCGAGCTGTTGCAGCTTACAAACAAAATGCTTGATATTCATTTTCCTAAGCAGCGCTCACATTTAAAATCAAAATGTGTTCAAATTCTAATTCCAGAGGTACTGTAAAATTTTTCTGTTCAAATCGTTCAAATTCTGATTCTAGAGGTACAGTATAATTTTTCTGTAGCACAACAAGTTTATGTTTGAAAAATATTTTCTTGGAATATCATATTTTGTAAACAATGTCTTCATTGATGCGAGCGAATCGAGCAAGGTTCGCGCAGTGAACCAATGAGGATTGGGGGTTGGTGAACATTAGCGATCAGGGGGAAGGGCCCCCTAGTTCATTTTATATTAAACGTCAAATTATGTCTTGTTACATTCCAATTTTCTGACTTGGCCGTGCCAGTTCCAATGCTGACTGTTTACCTTAGCATCTCGTGGTTTGAAATTTTATCATACACAAAAGGAATCCTTACAATTTTTTGTTGCATTATGCATATTTTTCATAATGAAAATTTAGATTGATCAAAAATGTTTCCGGATTTGCTATTGTTGTGATATCCAAAGTTAGGTCGCCATCGGCAATACCTGAAAAGCACGTGTTCCCAACTAGTACATGAACTTTCTTCCACAGAAGTCAACACTTCTTTGATCCTTTCTCCTCCTCCCTTCAAATGTCTTGACTTTTCCAAAGCCGCTGCTTTTTTAACTCTGTATTTTAAGTACTTTTAACACATTTTACTGACCCGCAAGCATTTAACTCGAGGGCCACCTCTTCCTACTCTTTTCGTTAGTCAGAAGGTGTTAAATAAACACCCCCGAGTTTCCCCCTGACGAGATTAGGCCGTATTTCCAATGCTTAAATTAAATTTCTGTTTCTCTAAGACCATCGTAAAAAGAAAAAAACACGTGTGAAAAAGCAGAAGTGTCGAAGGATCTGCAACATATTCAGCGCGAAACAGTTGATTATAAAATCCTGACTTTTCATTGGTCAATACGCGATCATGTGACGCACATATTCTATGATGATACTGTGATGTGACGTAAGAACAGAGTGAGCAATAATCTCGATTCGAAAGGCCAGATGAATTCCTTTTATCGAATACGTTTTTTGTCGATTGACTTTGATTTCCGTTACCGAAAAAATACGTTCGAATATAGTTGAATACGGACCTAAGTAATCCACCAATCGATCCATACTACGACTCGTTAGAGCAAAACAACGACTCATTAGTGCATAGCAACGACTCGTTAGTGCATAGCAACGACTCGTTAGTGCATAGCAATGACTCGTTAGTGCATAGCAATGACTCGTTAGTGCATAGCAACGACTCGTTAGTGCATAGCAATGACTCGTTAGTGCATAGCAACGACTCGTTAGTGCATAGCAACGACTCGTTAGTGCATAGCAATGACTCGTTAGTGCATAGCAATGACTCGTTAGTGCATAGCAACGACTCGTTAGTGCATAGCATTTATTTGGGTGTAGTGAATGAAGGAAAGACAAATTCAGTGTATCCAATTCAGTGTTAATCGAGAGCTGACCAATTGCTCTCCCATGTAGAATTAATTTGTTAGATGTATTTCTGATTGGCTTTTCGACGTATATGTACCGACATTGGGAAATTTTAAAAATTTTCAACTGCGATCCAGTGTTTAACAACCAACTCTGAATTTGATTTCATTTCTGATGTCTCAAATATATAGGTCTTGACGGTAGCTTTCGTTTGAGCCAAATTTAGACACTGTAGCGCTTTGCAGTTCCGAGATATACTGATTTGAATTTTGCGATGCTCAGCGGGAAATCCCGAAACGGCCCCACTTTCCCCTTTTATTGATTGCGGTGAGCGAACTCAGGGTCACTAACATGTCTTTGTTCCCTCAGTTATTGAATCACCCTAGGTTGTCTTTACTCCCGTTGATGATATAGAAATTATTAGATCGAACTCAAAACCCGTTTTTTTTTCTAAACGCTCATCTTTCCGTATTGGTCGGCCGACCAACCGGTATAGTGGTTAAGGTGTTAGCCCCTAGATCGGAAGGTACGTGGTTCGAATCCGGGTCCGGGCATGGATGTTTGTAAGCGTATGATGTAGAGGCGGCTGGTGCACCTTAAATCTGTCGTGGCCGAAAGTCCTCACGTTGGGTGTGGAAGTTTGGAGAGTGGGGTGCCAGCTCAGGTGTTGCTTCGTCATCTTACCATGGTTCAAAATTACGAGGTGTTGTCCTCGGATCTTTACCTTAAGGGACTGATCCCGGACCGTTGTCAATAGCCCGTTGTGTTGCTCTAGTACGACGTTAACTAAAATTACCTTACCTTACCTTCAATATTGGTCACCTCTGATTTTAAAGACGTATTCACTTCAAAATACTATTCATCAAATCATATTGCTGCACAGAAAAATTCCATTTACAAGACACCAGAAAAAGGCACAAAATGACGGAAAGAAAGCATATAAGTAAAATAAAACATGCTCAAACTCTGAAAAGGTACTAAGAAATAAAGCATACAAACAAATAAATTTTTTTTCATAGCCAATAATTGAATTTTTAAAATCTGAAAAAAAAATTATTGAAAAAAAAAATAGCATTGTTGGTAAACTATTTGCTATCGCGAGTAAAGTAGGAAAATTTTGTTTCTTCAGGTCAATGATACAATTTTTAAGAATCGTCAAAGAAAATATCCAGGTTGATGATAAACTATTTGTTATATTCCTAAATTGTAAAATTGATTGAATTTAATTAATTCCTAACATGAAAGGTTTTAATGATTTTTACGTGTATTATACATTAGGGTGGAGCGAAAAACACGAATTTCGGAAATTGAAAACGCCTATGGTGGGAATAGTTGGGGACTACCATGCTTATTAATAATACAAAATACGAGCTAAATCAATTAATATCTTCAAGTGCCAAAATCACTTCGAAATTTCGAAAATTTGCCAATTTCTTCACAAAAACAATAATAACGCATTTAAAAAATTTAATGCGTCTCATTTAAAGCCATGGGTGGGTGAAATGAGCTTCTCTGCTTGAAAAAAAAGTGTTACACATAACATTATCCCAGAAATTTAAAAAATTTCCCTTTTTTTTAGAGCGCTATATCACGTACGTCTCCACTCCTCTCAATAGACTCATCATTGCGTTCCTCGCTACTATTGTGCACGGACGCCTCCCTATCTTCGCTTGTTTATAAGGGGTAAATAACTCGTATTTCACCACATGGAGTGGAGGTGTCTGGGTTTCTTTGATTACCCGTCCACTTTTTTTGTAAATATCTAGTAGGTGTATGCTCCTGCAAATGCCCTACCGATCTAGTCTATCGGAGAAAACTTTGTTCAAATTGATTCGCTTTCGTTTGTTGGTGCGTATTTTACTGTGTATTATTATTTACTTTGGATATTTTTTACATCGAATTTTAATCTTTAAGTTCAGTTTTGTTTGTTAAGGATACACGCTTCTGTGAATAAGTCGGAATGCCTAGGACACGATCAGTAGATGTATGTCCCGTGTTTGGAATGGCTAAAATAATGACTCCTAACATGCTTCCAACATATGCAGATGTTATGAAGTATTATCTTTACATACAGAAATATTGTAAAAGAGATGCTAGTATGTGGCTGATATATATTCTATTTTAATTAAAGAGCTTAAAGGATTATGGAGGAAAAGTTCGATTCGAACTGTAACAAGCCAACAAATAAAAAAATGCTGAAAAAATGCCATAAAGCATTTAGAAATATTAAGAACCTATTAAAAAATACTGGCAAACTAGATATCTCGAAAAAGGTTGTGTCCTTCAGGGAATCAGCAGAAAAAAAATCTATTTGATATTAGCATATGTAAGAACTTTCTCAGTTGTACTTTCAAAATGAAAGTGCCTATTGCTGAAAGAGCTTTTTTAACAGATCAAAGGACATTTCGAAAAATGGTCATTGGAAATGTTAACATTAAAACCAGCAGAATGCTTGAAAAAAAAGGTTGCAGCGCAAAGAAAGAGAAGCAGAGAGCCAAAATGTTCAACTCCACAAGATTGTAAAGGAAAACAATCCAAAATACTCTCGCCCTCTATTATGGGAGTTACTTTGAGTTTTAATTTGCTTAAGAATTCTAATGACACTATAAACAGTCATTGCTAATAATTCTTCTCCAACTTCACAAACGAAAACTAAACTTCTAAACGTAGCTCGGGCTTGTGAGAGAACTGGTGTTTCCGATAGATCGGCAGCAATTCTAATAAATGCAACTTTGAAAGATATGGGGAAAATTTCCAAGGATGATTCTTCAAACATAGTTGATCGTAGTAAAATTAGAAGAGAAAGGACAAAGACCCGCAGCTACCTAAAAAGGAAAAATGAGGAAACTCCCTCTTTATCAGAATATGGAATATACTTTGATGAGCGAAAGGATTAAACTTTAGTAATGATTAAAGAAAGAGAAAGGATTTCTAGAAAGACGGTAACAGAAGAACATATCGTTCTAATACTAGAACCAGGATTAAAATATATGGGACATGACACTCCTACAACTGGCTCTTCTCAAAATATTAAAACAAGTATTTTAACTTTTTTGGAGAAAAATATCGATTTTTCTAAGATACAAGTGATTGGTTATGATGGTACATTGGTAAATACATGTTTGAAAAATGGAGTCATTCGACATATCGAGCTCTTTTTGGGACGTCCTGAGCATTGGTTTATTTGTTTATTACATACAAATGACCTACCCAGCTACCTTTACGTCATTTGTTGCAGAAGGGAAAGTTAGGGAAGTTGTTAGAAGGGAAAACCACTGAACCAAAAGGTTACAGCGGAGAAATTGGACAAATGTTAGAATCTTGTGAAAAATTGCCTTTGACAAACTTTGAAAAGATAGAAATAACTTTGTCAGATATTGTCCTAGAGGATCTAAGCACTGATTAACGTAACCTTTACAAAATGCGCACAGGGATATCAAATAAATATATTCCATTAAGCTTGTCACAAAAAGATCCAGGAAAATTGAATCCTTCCAGATGGTTGACGACGACAAATATAATTTTAAGGTTATATGCTTCAACAGAAAATCCAACCCATAACTTGAAAATATTAACAGAGTATGTTGTGAAGTTACACTCATATGTGTGGTTTAAAATTAAAAGTCAGTCATCATGTTGTAAGGGAGTCTTCATTTTTTACCATATTTTAAATAAATCGAGATTTTTGCCTGAGGATTTAAAAATTGTAGTAGATATAACTTTGCAAAGAAATGCTTATTATGCCCATCCAGGAAATATTATTTTGGCAATGTTAGCTGATGATTAAAAACACGTCAGAGAATTAAGCCTTAGAAGAATTTAAAATTAAGACAAAAAAAATAAAGTTGAAAAGAATAATCGAGAGTTTAAAATTCCCAAGATAAACTTCGAAGCAGACGATTACATAAATCTAATTGAATGGCAATCAGATTCCATTACAGATCCACCACTCAAAGTATATCTTTCTGATGACCAACTCAAGTCTATGATTCTAGACGTTCCAACCAATAGTAACATGTTTAACTTTCCATGCCATTCACAAGCAGTAGAACGTTACGTTAAATTAGTAACTGAAGCATATAGTACAGTATGTGGTACAGAGGCTCGAGATGGATTTATTCGGTCAAGAATTGCTTCTAGACTTGTTTTACCCAGATTTGAAACCAATAGTCAATATCAACCACTTTTAAGCTAAACCACTTGCAAGTAACTTCAACTTAATTTTTTAGGGTAAGCTAGCAACTTAAATTGTAATTTTTAGGGGGTGGAATTCGATATGCAGCCACCTCCTCGTGCTGAGTTCTGGGTTGTTTTCATAATGCAAAAAACAGCGAAGAGCTTCAAGGGGAAGCGCCCGATGTTTTGAAGAGCAGCTACAATCGAAGGGCAGATGAATGTATGATCAAATATGAGTTCAAGGCCCAGACAATAATTACAATGTCAATACGTTCTGGATCTATCACTGTTAATTTTAATTGAATCGAATGATGTGCAGGAAAGTTAAATTTGTATTAATGATAAAAGGCTGCTCGGAAAGTTTGTATGAAAAAATTGTATGGTGTACCTTTAAGACAGATTCTGAAAATTTGTGCTGACATAAACGCTCCAGATTGTTGTGAATGGGAGTAGAAACTAATGAATGGAAATGTAAACGTGGTAAAGATTACATTCACGTGTCGACGATGGAATGACGATTTCTACGAAAAGTGTGGATATAGTATTGATCTCTGAAAACTTTAGTATCGTATAAATTACAGAAGCACTTAGAAACATTGTGAAAACATTTGGTATTGAAATTTATTGATTAAAATGCAAGATAAATTCGGAAAAAAATGACTCTGGTGAATGGGATTTGTCTGATGCTCCCAAAAGGGGAATACTCAGGTAAGAGATTAAAGACGGCATGCATTGCAATATACGCTGTCCGCCAAATCTTATATAACACTACCAGAATTAGGAGCTAACAATTTTCCATTACGACCTCCAATATCCGGCTTCGAAAGTTGGGATATTTCTCTGAACTGTGCAAATGTATGCCCATGCTTAGTCGAGTTCAACAATACCCCATCGCTGTTGATCTGATGTACAAGAAAACGGATTTTTGTAGTTTGGTCAAAGGGAGACGATATAGTTACATAACTATAGTTGGTTTGGGGGCAAAAAAAAACTTTTAAATGCTCGTTTCTTTTTATGATTGAACAACTTCTCAAAATATTCCATACAAATCGAAATCATATGAGCAGAAAATCTGTCTAAAGTAGCAAAAACTTTCGAACGCTGTTTCGGCATGTTTAAATTTTCACTGCTCATTACTTATGGAATTTCTAGGTTAAAGCAACTATTTTGAGGTCGCTACGTCGTTCCCTTAGAATTCATAACTAAAACTTATTATAGAACTTTTCCGAAGAGGATACTATTTTTTAATCTTACTAGTTGCTTCACAAAACGTCAAATCGGATCTTTTCCCTTAGGGGATTAATCCCTGATCGTCGTTAATAGCCCGTTGTGTTTCTCTAGTACGACGCTAATTAAAAATTACCAATTACCACAAAACGCCAAAAGCTGTTACGAGTCGTAATCGGAAGAAGAAAGATCACAAGTACATGAAGCGGACAAAGCTTGAAAATATATTCGACAACGAAAACGAAACTACGGAGAAAACGCATAGGTGCGACTTGTTTTGTCTAAAGCAGGAAAAACTTCTGTCAAAGACGGACAGCGAAGCTATTACTTAAATAAACATATGCGTCTTGCAAACCTTATTTTTTTCGTCAATATATAAAAGGATTTCAAACTTTAATCGTATAAAAACATTTGAATTGAATCCATTTTGATATTCAAGTTTGAGTGAACACATTTCGCCTGTAAATCCTTTGATGGATGATGTCTTAAGTGAACAGGTGTTAGGAATACAAGTTGCCACAGTCATGCTCTGATTACACAGTCATGTTGTTCTCTCCTTCAAAAAGAATTTATAGAAGTAGGTAAGTGGAAAAGTGAAATATCTACCTAGCGGAACGACAATGAATATTTTAAACCTCCTCCTGTTTTAGAGGGGAAAACAGACATTTTAACTCTTTTGGCTGCCAAGGCTAATGACATCTAAATAACCTTGCGTGCATTCATCTGAATTAAAATAATGTGGGAACCAAGGCTTAGTGGGTAATTAACTCCTTCAGACTCAATCTGGAACACCGTTAACAGTTCCATCACTTTATTTTTATAAATTCGATTAAGATTTTCCATGGTTACTTCCTTTAAAAATAATTTTAATACGAAATCCTCTCTTAATGAGGTAAATGAGTGTTAAGCTTTTTTTTTCCTTTTCTTTATGACACTGATCATAGGAATTGAATGATATTTATTCGGCTTATTATTATTGTTTTTAATATCAGAGCACTGATTTCTTTGGTCTTTGGCACTACAATGAACAAACTTGCGGAAATTTGTTAGGGGGAAACCACTTAGCGTGTGAGTGTACCACAACTCCCAACAGAGACAATAATCATCATCCGTAAGCTTACAAATCAAGAATCAAACCCGGGACCTAGGTGTCAGAAAAAAAAAACTATGCTCATTTTACCATTGAGTCTTAAATCATACGAATGGGATTATCTATTTGAATACGTATTCAAAGTAGGTTTCTGGTAGATATAAGCACACTATATGAAATGAAACATAAGGTTGATGAATATTTTACATCAAACAGTATATCTTAATCCGCATATTTATGTAGACCCCCTGAAATGATAGAACTTTGCGACGTTTCACAATTATTTGTTCCAAATCAAAAGAAATAGCAAACATATAAGGATTCGAAGAATGTCTTCATGTTATCAATTAAGTTTCAGAAGCATGGATTCAATGTACCCATAGCAATCTATGATACAGTGTTCGAAAATGGAGCTCCGTGGTTTCAATGAAATTTATGACAGTTAAAAACTGTGCAGCAGGTACTATTATCAAAGCCTAATAGTTATAAGTTCGGTTAACCATTCGTGAAACTCAATGGTCGTACTATTCTACTTGCATAGCGAGGAAATCTACCACAAACCTATCTCTAGCAAAAATCGATCGTTGATCAGAAGACTGGATCGCATTGTGAAGTTCGTGGATCAATGTCTGGTGTAACGTAATGGATCAAGAGGATTTGCTAAAAATGACACAGCCAAATAGTAACTAAGATAGTTATTTATTAAACCGAGAAATTTACACCTATTTACATTTTAATTTTAAATTGTGGTCGAATATAATACAGGGATCTAAGTCTTTCAGCTAAAAAGGATATAAAGGCTTATTTACACTGATACGTCAATATGAATCCACTCTCCAAACACGGATCCGTTGAGCCAATGAGAAACGAATAGGAAAATGACTGACAGGTTTAATATTTCGGTACGCGTAGTTCATTGGCTCGACAGATTCAAATACGGAGAGTGGAGTAGGATTGACGCACAAATGTTAACGAGTCTTACGATTTTACTATGATCAACTCAGAACGGTCGACGACTGAGTACCTAGAAACACATTCATTCAACTTTGTATTTCCTCAGATTGAGGAAGAGGGGTACTTCATTTTGCAAGAGGGTTGATACCACTACGTTAAGTGTAAGTCTGCAAACGGAGCTCAGTAATCGATTTCTAGGAAAACTGATAGGAATTCCATCGCTAGACGACCACTTGCCACTCCTGTGGAATTTGACCTCACTGGTTTATTTCTTTGGGGGACTACGTTAGACATCCTACCATCAAGAAAAATATTTAATATCTCTCTTCCCCACTGACTCCACAGAATAACAGTCATCAAAAACAATTCCCACGGATTCGCTAAATGGTCATATTCGAAATTCCGTTTTGACGTTAGGCTTGTAAAGAGTGCACAGATTGAGTTGTCCCATCATTTAAATAAACTCATGGCATTGTGCTTCGATAAAACAGGTTACATCGGTTTGTGCTTCAAAACTGGCAAACCCTTCAGCTCTTTTTCAAACATTTCGTATACTCAACACGGATTTCACTATTAAAAGACTAAATAATTATAGTGATAGTATCCATTATGTCTTTAATACTCCCATTTTGTGTTAATAAACTTTTGTCTTTTAATGAGTAACATCAAGTTCTGTGTTGTTGTTACTAATCCCCTTGTTGAATGTTTAAACTCTTCTCTACCTAGGTCTACATACGTGAACCTCGACTCTTTCGCATTAAAAATGATTTTTCTGATAAAATTGATAGTTAAGAACTCGGGTATGTCTAAGCTTCTGATTGACACCAATGGATGGCAGTATAAATCGGTCGTTCCTGTATAATGTTTATTATTCAAAAGCGATTTAGAAGAAATGGCTTCGACTCAACATACTCGTAAAAGTAAGTAAATTTCATTTGTTTTTAATGATTTCTAAATCCTTTAGTTAATATGTTTTAGTTGATGATTTCTGAGTTCTTAAGTATGAGTTCTTAAGCAATATCTTATCATTTGAAAATTATTACGCTTTCAGCATAATTGAGACCCATATGTGTACCTAAAATATTTAGCCCTCTATATTGCCACCATCTAAAAGAGTAATTTACTTGAGAACTTTGAAGTATTTCATAACATTTATCAGAAAAAAAAATGGTTTTTAAACAACTTTTATATGGTTGGTAGTGAAGAGGATATCCTTGACCTATTCAAAAAGATCATATTTTCCCATGTCGCTCAGCAACCAAGTGCTTGTCCAGGAGCTGTCCCGCAGAGACACTGATGTATTCTAAAATATGGGAAGAAGTTGCAATGGTTGTAAAGCATGGGCAAGTTGTATAGTTCTTAACTTCCCCCTCCTATCACAGAAGTCATGTATCTTGTGTGTTTGCTTCTACGTCTTGCCAAAGCAATCTGGTTCAGTTTTTGAGTCCATAAAAAGCTATTGAAGTCCAAGGTGCTGTACGGAGCTCCAAAAGTGTAGAGGAGAATCAGATCCTGTTTAGCGTTTTTTCAATTTGTACGTGGATATCGAATTTTACTTTTAAACAGCAATGGAAATGAATAATGTAAATTGGGGATACGGTAAATTAGTTTATCTTTTCTAAACTATATTTTTATCTGATATCGCCGTCCCATTGAGAAATAATCATAGATGATGTTTGATTAAGAGGAAAGTGAACGAAATTTGTCTTTCTGCTCTAATTGGTTGGATACTGAATTACAAATCCACCAGTCATTCAAAAATAGATACAAATCCTCAAAACCTTCAAACAGGTGAGTTCTCAAACGCTGTTATTTATAACATGGAATATTTTAAAATTGTAAAATCACTTACGATCTGTATTGAATTCGTGGTTGCAATACTGCCATTGTAGATCAGTACGGAAACAGTCGACGAAGTAGAACAACGTCCACGCAATGATCATATTGTAGTAAATTGAAACGAGAGAAGCTGCTATCACCATTGCATATCCAACTCCTGATGGAAAAATCAAAATGTTATTTATATTGGTACTTCACTTGGCGTTTGCATACATCAATTGTTATTTAGTATCTATTCTTATACTTTTCTATTGAAAATTCAAGTTAGTATTCATCCCCAAGGCAGTCCTCTAAAATTTATAAACCTGTTCTCTAAATAAGTAAATTGCATATTAAATGAACGTAAAAAACGTTTCATAAATAACTTGCAAATCAGCAGGCTTTCAAGAACTGACCTAGAGTTATTCTTTAAATATATTTGCAAGGTTAATTAATTATTCTTAAAAATATTTCACATACATGAAATAAATATATTTGAATACTATGTAAAGAGGCGAATGGATTTTAGAAAAACAACCGAAGTAGTTTCAGGATTCGTGTTTTTATAATCCAAAAATTTACCAATTCCCTTTAGAAAATAAACTGCAGTCGATAATGTAAGCATAATTTTTTAGATAATCTAAAATTTGCTTACCTTTGAATAAAGGTGCTATAGAGCTGAAAAGTTTGGATGGTCCTAAGGCACTGTATTGACCCATGGTAAGTTCCAAGAGAAAGATAGGCATACCAATGAGAAAAACCATTATAACATAAGCAAGAACAAATGCACCTGTAAAAACATCTTATAAGTTACATAATAAATACAAGGTGGAATATATGTACATACGAGCACGATTGCAAATCATTGGAAAACCTGTTTTATTGCATTACAGCTCAAAAATATGAAATATGCTTATTTAAATTAGATATTATATCAAACCATTATCGTTAAGTTCATTTTAGAATTGATCATGGATACCAACGAACGTTTATCTTCATAACAAAATATTACAAATACAAGTAGTTCTACTTTAAGAAATATTTTTTATCAGTAAGAATCAGTTGGTTAATTGAACTCATCAGCTCTCTTTGTGAACTTGCGAACTATGCGCTGTTACAAACAGACTAATATCTTAGTTCTGCCCTGCTAATCATGTAGATAGTGCCCCTAAGTTTGATCATTAAGGTTAAAAATTGCTATATTCTGTACATCGTCGTTTTGCTTTCAATAGACTTAAAATCAAAAAAAAATTTTAACTAGAAAATATAGACTCCAAGTTGTAGGCCAGTTATCAGATACGGTGTTTAAAAATCCGTAGATGAAGACTTTATAAGTGATTTAGACTTGAAAGCTTTTGAGAAACAAGTCTCGTAATCATATTTGTAGCCAAATAATATTGGACATGAGAGGTTTGGGTAACAAAGCGACTATGTACTAGTATAAGTATCTGATAGTTAACAACATTAGATAATAACATGATCACTTAATGAACTGTTGATTGAGTTTTTTACTATTTCAATAGATGTCAGATGGGTAGTATATAACCGTAAACCCAAGGTGTAGAGAGAAGGATGGCCATATAGCAGTTCAGATTCCTACTCTTTTTCTATTTGGGTAAAATAACTCTTCTGCAAGGACGTTTTTAATGAAATTTGATGAAAATATTTGTGATTTTTTTTTATCATTTTTGTTAAAAAATATTAATTTCTAGAACTTTGATTCATTATGTCACAATTCCAGTCAGAACTAATCGCAATTCTGGCAAAATTAAAACAACAAAGTGCAATTTTTATATAATAGGCTTTTTATCAAAGTTTGCTGATTCTTTCTATCAATTAATCGTATTTTATATGCGTATTCAAATATCTATTCGATTCTTTAATACGAATTACTTGATACTTAAAATACTTGAATACCACGTATTCTATTCTTAAAAGTACTCGTACACCAATCATTCTATTCTTAAAAGTACTCGAATGCCAAGCATTAATTGATTCATTATGTCACAATTCCAGTCACAATTAATCGCAATTCTCTCAAAATACGACCAACAAAGTGTAATTTTTACATAATAAGCCTTTTTTAAAGTTTGCCGATTCTTTCAATCAATTAATCGTATTTTATATGTGTGTTCAAATACCTATTTGATTCTTTAATACTAATTATTTGATTCTTTAATACAAATTATTAGATTCTTTAATACGAATTATTCGATTCTTTAACACGAATTATTCGATTCTTAAAAGTACTCGAATACCAAGCCTTCGATTCTTATAGAACTCGAATGCCAAGCATTAATTTCTAAAAGCACTCGATTCTGGCTACTGCAAACAAACAACTCAAGAAACTGCTTTCCTCAAAAAACAGAACCGTGCAATCTTTTGATTTGAACGGCAAAATCTAGCTGAGGTAGTTATAGTAATTTCATTTTTCAAGCCTTACCCCCTCCGTTCTTGTAACAGAGGTACGGGAACCTCCAGACATTTCCCAGGCCCACAGCAGTTCCAAGACAGGCAAGTATGAAGTCGAATCGGCCTGTCCAGTGCCCTCGCTCGGGGACGTCTTGCAGAGACACCTCTGTTTCACTGGACTCCGAGTCCATCGCCATGACTGCCTTCTCCTTCCCAGCCGTCATTCTGAACTTGATTTCTGTAACAGAACATTTTTATTAGCAATTTCGTTACTGCAATTAAAAATACGTTGCACTGCAGCAACACAGCGGGCTATTGATGACGGTCCGGGATCAATCCCCTTCCGGAAAGATCCGAGGACAACACCTTGTAATTTGGAACTACAGTCAGATGACGAGGTCAACACCTGAGCTAGCACCCTACTCTTCAAACTTTCATATCGCGCCAATTTGAGGACACGACAGATTTAGCGCGCACCAGCCCTCGTGTACACGAATGCTTTGGCTAGACCTAGTTTCGAACTCTCGCAACAATCTGAATCTGTATTTAAAGAAGTTGGAAGAATCACGTATAACATTAGAGCTGAAATTTCTGATGGCAGCGTCGATACTATCTTTTTATGCCTTATTACCAAAAGGATTATTACCAACAGGCCTTATTACCAACAGGCGGATTACCAACAGGAGGGTTGCGAGTTCGAATTGCGATCCTACCAAAGATCGACACGTACACCCGTCAAAAAAAAAAAAAAAGACTCACCCGATCGCATTTGCACAATGTACATCGCAGAACAAAACGGAAGGTAGCAATGGATAGGGATGAATGTTTTCTACAAATATCAATACTTAAATTTTGACTTCATATTAAATTGGGTGCTTGCTCCGACAATTTCAATACGAACCCCCCTCTTTTATCACAAATTTTTGATTCTACACACAATTTCTGGAGGAAATGAAAAAAAGGTTCAACAATTTCATTGAATTTTTCACCGATTTGTGTTTGAAAATTAGATCTTCTAATGTTAAATTGGTGTTTCACGTTTTTTGTTATATTTGTTAAAAACATTAATTTTCCTTGGAAATTGTTTTTTCTTCCTTTGCTACCCAAAAACACAATCTATAAACATTTTAACTATCAAACTAAATTTTACTTTTTTTTTATCAACTATGAAATTAATATTCATAAAAATTATGAATACACAGCATGGGGAAATTTTGACTTCATGCGATTCAACTGTTAGTGAAACATCATAATTCCAAATTTCAGCTCATCACGTGTATAATTAGTAGCGCAGTGCGATTGTTTGCAAAATTCGATGATTATTATCGTTATTGGGGATTGTTCACAAAGGATTGTTCAAAACCAGTACTGTAATTAATGGATTTCAGCGCTTTTCGGAAAGTATCTTTCTTCAGATAATATCATTAAGTACTGAAAATATTTCCTTAAAACAATACGAATATAAGAAAACGAAACTCGGAAACTACTATACGAGCGCGGTGAAGCTGCAGACATAAGGTTGCAGTTTTAAAATAATTTTTATATAAGGTAAGCAATATCAAAAACAAATAAAAAACAAAAGGAAATTCAAAATAAGAACTATATAAAAAATTTCGACAGTGAAAGTGTTGATGCATCAGGGCGTCATCAGGGAGGAGCCTAGCCCAGACAACACAAAATGATGTTTTCTAACTATGAGCAGCAAAACGCTAAAAAGTTGCATGCACTCGCCCAAAAACCATTAAAAAGCAAACATACAAAACAAAACATTATAAAAAGAGTAGAAAGAAAACGAAATCAAACTCGCAACAGCAGCCGGGAGGCCGGTAACATCACGTCCGAAGATAGTCACCAAATCTCACTATCCACTTCGTCCAACAAAACACTAACATCAATGACGTTAAATTCCTGTTGCTTTGAAACTATAAAAATGGTAGTGTTCGTAAAGTACGCGGTAATGAAAATTTCCTTATGGTTTTTATTTTAAATTTCCTATTGTTTTTGAAATTATATTTTTACACTACCCTACAATAATGGACCGGACGCCAGCGGATTTGCATAAAATACGACTAATTGTTCGGGGGTGTTTTTCGTGGGTGTTAAAAATGATAAAAAAATGAAGAAATGTTGGTGTATCAGGGCGTGTTGGTGGAACAGGTGGGTAGTTTCGAGTTTCGACTTCTGGTTTATTGCACCCCGGCTGTTTGGTTCTTTTTTTTGTTTTTTTGTGTTACATATATATATATATATAATACTTTCATCATATACTTTCATATATAAAGTTGCATCATAGAAGTTCCTTGTAACTTTATACCCATACATTCATATCAGTGTGAATACCCTGTAGCATTTTGTTTTCTGTTACAGCTACATCAATTTCTCTATCAAATCAGCAATGCTAGTGACAGAACAATTTGCTAGACCAAATTATTATTGCATGATTCATAATAGCATAAGATTGCCACTTGTGAGTTGTCTTTCATACGTCTAGGTTTCCTATCGATGCTTCCAGTTCTGGGCAACATTCCATTCTGATCGATGATTGGATTGCATTTGACGAAACACGCACCTGTTGAAGTAAGAACGCAAATGCGATTCGTTTTTGCATAGATGGGGGAAAACGCTTGCCATTGTTCGCTCAGACTTGCGTGTTTGGGAAAGAAAGAAATAATCTGTGAAATCTTTTAATAGTATTTAGAGAGGAAGTACCGAACGATAAAAGTGTGTTTATTCAAACAGATGCTACTAACTTTTACATGCGTACCTTTGAAATCATGACTGTATGTTACATGATTCATACAACACCGAATACTTCTACATTTTGATAAACTGTTCCAAAATTCCTTGAATACATTGGTTGTTTTGTAACACCTGGAAATATTTTCTGCCTCGTTGGATTTATAAATTTTGTAAACATGATCGCCGTGATTTAGTGGGCTAGTGGTCGATTTTTCCGTGGATTACCTGACGTTGTTTGTCCAAATATAGACCCTGAAACATGAAAATCACCAACTAGTCATTCAAATATCGTATTTGTCTTCTTTTATTCAAATATGACCGATAAAAATCTACGACAAAAGGCCTTAGGACTACAAACCTTGCTGTTACATGAGAACGCGTATTCAGGAAATACTATTTTCGGGGTTTGTTCTAATTTCTATCATTAATGTTCTAATATTAATAAACAAGAGAACCTTTGGAAACCCTCGGGAAAATGGCTCCAAAATCGGGCACAAAATTATAAATAATTACTCCGGTTATTGTTAATCTTCATTCGAAACGTGCATTTAAAAATTTAGGAAAGATCATTAGAGTACCTAAGGAAAATCAGGAAATCATTGTCAGGACAAATTAAATGGAGGCCTTTGTCCCGGCAGTATATTCCCATTCTATGTTCTCTAAATCTAAGGTCAATGTCTTTCGTGCAAAAGCATTTTTCGTATTTAAAAAATAATTTATACAGTAGGTAAATTATTTAATAAACTCAATAATTGTCTCTCTTGCATGTCCTTATATAGGTATATCCTTTTATCCTCTGAAAATTTGGATGGTAATTGCTTAATTATTTTTTACGCAAAGTATATCCGAATCGAATTCAAAGTTATAATTTATTTTATATTTTGCTTTACTTGCTTATAAACTATTAAAAAACCTTCTTTTACAGGAGACTTAAAATGAATTAGTAGCACGATGGAAATATTTAAAACTATATATACATTGAAGAAGCAAACTACCTTGTAATTTGAAGTACTGCATAACGTGTGTCATTTAGTACGATAGTATATGCAACGATACGCGTCTCAGGCTATACGAGTAAATCTTATTCAATGACATTTCCCGCATGCTTGGTAAGAACATTTACAAGGCTTATGTCAGCTTACGTACTATGTCTCTAGACATTTCTACGAACCACTTATCCTATTAAAATCGAAAGAATTGTGACTTAACCAAGGTTGTTTCATGTCTGAAACATCCACGTAATTGAAAGAAATAATCACTCTTTTGATTCGCTGAATCCTCAGCTGAATGGTAAAGCAACGCAGTATCTAGTAATGCGTGAGTTTAAGTACTACATCTGCGTATGGAACGATTAGAAAACCTTGTTTTTTTTTCTTGGAAGATCAGAGAGGAAACCAAGGACCCAAACAAACCATACTTTCTCGATTAGCAACTTTTCGTTTTCTTTTCTTGTCTTCCAACTGAGAAACGAATTAGATTTTTGCAAATTCTCTGGCTTTAATAATTTTACAAACGTATGTAATTCATGCATATTTTTGGAATACAGCTCCCCAAAAACACTAAACTCTCTAAATAATTTCAAAATTATTAGTTTCATTGGGTTAAAGTTTCAACCATCTAACGGGGTATCATCAAAAATATATTGTCGGCATACGAATAAAAAAAACAATGAGTCATAGTTCTGAGAAAACGAAAATAAAAAATTCTTCTCATAATAGTGTTTCTCAAGAAGAAATCTAACCTTCATGCAAAGAAAAAATAATTTAGTGAACATTGACTAAAAAACTAAAATATTCATATCTTGAAAATTTGTAAGCGTTCTGCTTTTGTTTATTCAATGCAATGCGTTCAACTGGTTCAATTCAGCAAATGTGCTATGCAATATCGCCAATGCAACTAATATACTAATTACTTAGAAAGCCAGTATATAAAATCGCAACACGGCTTTCTTAAGCTCTTGAATTTTCCCAAAGAAACTGTTTTTAAATTTAAAAAATTTTCATAATTAAAGGCAGATATCATTGGAGGTGAAGCCTAAAAGCTAGAATCTGTAATTCATCTTGCAATTAGAAAATAATTTTTATTCAAGTTCTCATGCTGTGGGAAACAGAATCAATTTCATCAATCAAAACATCTCAGGGCTAACTTTTACAAGGGGCTGAGAATAAAGTATAAAATTTTACTGCAAAATAATAGTATTGCATTTCATTATAAATTATTAACATTTAGACTAAATATATCGAATTACTATACACACCGGACTGTGGTAGCCCGGTTGGAAGAAACTCGGTCCAGTAAAAGACCGTCGTGTATACGTGGGCTGGTTCACGTCAAATCTGTTGTGTCCTCAAATGTCCTCACGTTGTCGTGGTGTGGAAGTTTGGAGAAAGTGGTGACTGCTCAGGTCTTGACCTCGTCATCTGACCGTGGTTCCAAATTACGTAATGATATTTTCATACGGGATTGATCTCGGACTATCGTTAATAACCCTCTGTATTGCTCCAGTGTAATGTTAATTAAACACCATCGCCATCTTACCACTCCAAAAAGATTAAATACGCGGATACATTCCGTTTTCTCTGCCTCCATTCAAGGTTTCGAAAAAAGAAGAAAGGAAAAGTAGCAGCCAAGTTCAGTCTCGACTTTCCTTTGTTTAAAAGTGTGGCATAAACTGTTCCCTCTTGTTAAAATAAATCCGCTTCCGCATCGGGCTGTTTTGAGGGAAAATACGCGGCATCCGAAACCAGAAGAACCTTGTAACAACAAAACTGCATTCTCTGACCCATGGAAAATGCTTTATTAAGGTTAAACAAACCTGAACTGTTATCTGCACGTGGGTTACAAGGGGACATTGTTGATCTCTGACAAAGACATCGGTCACAACCGAAAGAAGAAGGCCACCGCCGCTATAGAGCAATGTACTCTCATGCAGGTACCGCAACGGAAATGCTGCTGTTGACGCTGTCATGGAGTGAAAGGTATTTGCAATCAATGGAGAAGGTAATTCTTACTCCATACATGAAAGGCAAAATTGCGATGGCGTGAATCGCTTTTATCCTCTGTATCACGGTTATGGTAAAAGGAAATACATAAATAGCTTCACGAGAAAATGCTGGTGCACAGTGAATAAATAATAAACCATGTCATAGATTTAGGAAAACAATAATGCAAGCGAAAATGTTTAGGCTATAGTAATGAAGACAACCTATGTTTACATCTATATACAGAAATTAAGTAAACACTAGCATGAGATGGCATAATTATGTTATTAACAGGTATGTAACTTTTTGTATGAGCCATTACTTTTAAAAGTGGTATAAGTCCACTTTGATAAAAAAAAAAGAGTTTATTTTCTTTAACAATTTTAATGATTACTAGGGGGCCTGCCCCCTGTTCGCTAACGCTCGCCAACCCACGGAGGATTGCTTCGCAATCCTCATTGGTTCGCTGCGCGAACCTATGCTCACTTCGCTCGCCTCAATGAAGACATGTGTCCTAGCAGAAGGGATTGTTTACAAAATATGTTACCAAAAAAATGTTTTTCAAATCTAAATTTGCTGTATTACAGAAAAAATATATACAGTATCTCTAAAATCAGAATTCAAATGAAAACTTTGTGCAAATTTTGACTCGAAATGTGAGCGTTGCTTTGGAAATTGAATACCCAGCATGTTGTTTGTGTGTACATTTTCCCAGCACTCAAACGACCCACACTTTTTCATTGAGTTTGTTGCCGAAAGTTGTAGTGCAAGCGTTTTGTTGAACTATAATTGTTGGCCCTGAAAAGGACAGTTTTTTAAATGGCCCTGAAAAGATCCTCCGCTTTCTTTGATTTCTATTATAAACTAACTGCAACAGCTCATTAAAATTTCCTTTTTTTTTTCAATAACTAGGGGGCTCCGCCCCCTGCTCGCTTACGCTCGCCAACCCCCAGGGATTGCTACGCAATCCCATTAGGTTTGCTTCGCAAACCAATATTTGTTTGGAAGAATAAATATACTGGACAGCGAAAACTGTGTTAATAATTCGTATAACTATGATTTGACTTTACGGTACATGACGTCAGAGCGAGGGCTTTGTTTTGGGGAGGGTTAGTGGCTTGGCAAACCAACACACGAAATAAAGGCTTGCTTGATGTACAAGTTTAAATTATAAGGAATATGTCCCACCACAACCCAACATGACAGGGTTATGTTTCCTTATTATTTTCCTGAAAGAGAACATAAATTATTTTCGGAATAAGTCCCACCACCACCCGACATGTCACGGCCATGTCGCCTCATTCCTTTGCTAAAAGTGAAAACAGTTTATTATTTAGGTTATTAGTCCCACCACCACCCAACAAAACACAGGCAAGTAGCCTTATTATTTTTCTGAAAAAGAAAATAAATAATTTTAGGAAATAGTCCCACCACCACCCGATGTAACACAGCCTAATTTTTAGTGTTTTTGAGAAAAATATTTCAACAGGAACTGACGCTTGGTGGACATTGATGAAACAGGAAGTGATATTGAAATTATAAGTTATGAATTACATAAATGTAATGCAACAATACTTACAAATACACTATATTTTGCATATTTTTGACATATTTTTACAAATATCTTAATGTTTTAAGCAGACACATCTCGACAGAGCAACATAAATCTAATGCAATATTTCTTTATACACTATATTTTGTATCTTTTTTCCATCTTTTACAAAGATCTTAATGTTTTCAGCAGACACACATCGCGACAAAGCAACATATAGTTGCCCATGTGCAAATATGGGACGTTCAATGTAAATACCTACGTGTTCAAAAGTCTGCCCTTGTGACTTGTTTATTGTTAACGCAAACGCAAGGCGAACCGGAAATTGTCTTCGGTACAAAACAAAGGGCAGATGAGAATGTCCACTTGAAGTGTTGAGCTGAATTCTAGGTATGTCCACGATGTTTCCTTTTTTATCCCCAGTGATGATGTTTACAGTTAAAACTCTGCTGCCTATTCGTTGCACCAAGAGACGAGTTCCATTACAGAGGCCATCAGCTATGCAGAGATTTCTAATCAGCATGACAATGCAGCCAACTTTTAACTTTAACTTGTGTGGTGGCATTCCAGCAGGCGTTAATGAATGCAGATACTCGTCAGCGTACCTAAGAGTGGCTTCTTCTTCTCTTGCATCACTTTTGTCGATTCCAAATAAAGTTGCCTTGTCGATGCTGTAGCTGGCTACTTCCTTACCGGGTAACCTGGACAAAATCATTTCATTTATTCGGTTAACTTCGTCATTCTGGGGAGACAGTATTATTCTGGTGAGAAGGTCAATGGTAACATCTGTTACATTTTCAAAAAACCAATCGACCAAATCCGCACAAGCAAAATCTGAAGATTTTTCCACGCTGAGTTCATCGAGGTCTCCATTACCGAACTGCAACAGCCAGTCTGCAAAGTTTGCAGCTCCAGCAGTCGCTCTCATGTTTATCTTCAGGTGATGAATCTGAAAGAGTGTCCACAGATGAGATGACTTGATGCACTCGTCCACGATTTGATGTCGGCTAGCTTTTTTAACAACGGGAAGCACCTGTCTGAAATCTCCTCCCAGGATAAATGTCTTTCCGCCGAACGGAATGTTATTATCCATGACGTCACGAAGAGTGCGATCGATAATCTCAAGAGCTTTTCTTGGTATCATGCTTGCCTCATCCCAGATAACAACATCAGTTTCCTGAAGGCGACGCTTGTCACGAGGCTTTGTGAAGCAGATTTCACCCTCTTTAAGATCAATGGGCAGGTTAAAAAAACGATGAGACGTGGTTCCACACGGAAGAAGAATTGAAGCTATTCCGGTCCAAGCAACGCAAACAATTTTTTTTTCCATGACGAGGAGTCTGTGATACAAACCTGTGTACAGGAATGTCTTTCCGGTCCCACCCGGCCCATCAATAAAGAAACACTGAGTGCGGTCTTCAGATTTACCTGAAATGCAGTCAACGATCCTCTGGTACACAATGAGTTGGTCCGCATTGAACTTTTGTTGAATATAATTGCATTTTTGTAGATGATGTTCTAAGTCCACGCGTGGCTGTGGCACATTTGAAAAATTCGGTTTTGGAAGTCCGAAATCCTTGCACGCCCTATTTTCTGAGTTGAGCAGGTGTTCAATATCACAAAGTGCCTCGTTTTCCGTGCTGCCATAGTTAATCATATCGTCTCGAAACTTCTCCCACAGTTGTAATGCATCTGACGGTTCGTCCCCAACCAGGTAGTAAGCGAAGAATCTCCTAAAAGGACCTGGCATCATAGTGGACGCGGCTTCTTCCAGCACAGCATTAGCTTCTTCACTGCCTTCTGTTATTCCCATGGCAATCGCAGCTTCTCGGAATGTTGGATACACGACTCCCTCATGGGTTCGCAAATCTTGATAGCAGGTGGCACCAGTAATTCTGTTGAGAGTAAGCTTCAAGAAAAATCTTTCTGCATCCCTTGGTGAAATATTGGTAATGCGTCCCACCACATTAGCAGCTCTTTTGCGGGGCGTCCACTTTTTGCTTTTGGTATTCCAAGTGTAATTATCCGGCACGTTTCCGTATAGAATGCTCCTTGACACTGCATCTTGCTTGTTGAGGTCAAACCATCCACTTAACATTGTTTTGCAGTCTTGGTTGAGAACTCTTTCTTCATGTCCTTCTTGAAATGTAACATACTGCTGTCCGTCCAGGTGCACTGGGAGCCTGACTACAGTGTGACTTCTGTCGTGCAATTTAATTGCGTTTAGTCTCCACGCTGCTTCCATTGGGCTAACGTATCTGCTATCGATGTACTTCTCCACCTCATTGTTTTCATGCTGCTTCAATTCCATGCTCGCACGATCATGGCCTTTATGGATGTACTTGTGGATGTATTTCAAAGCCATCACGGAGGAACAGTACTCAACATTGATGTGGCAGTCATATTTCTTCAGTAGAAATGGATTGTGAGGCACCACCATTCCGTTATGCACATGCTGCACTTTTCCGTCTTTCTTAGCATGGTAGGCGTAAAGCTTGTCCCGGTTGTCACGGCGCTTGTACTTTGGAAATCCATCGGCAGTCATGTCCGTTTGATTGCAAAACTCCTTCGGAAACTTCTTTGAGCACACTTTCTTGTCCTTGTCCCAACAGAGTAATCCCTCATAGTGTGGTCCATGCATCATGTGTCGCAGTTGATAGTAGCGAAGAGACGAATCCGTGTCTGACAGCTCTGCGGTTATGAATCGATCCACATCTTTAGGCTCCAGGAGTTTGCAATCAGTTCTTAGCGCTGCTAGTATATGGGCATGTGGTAGTCCACGTTTCTGGAACTCAATGGTGTACACATAATTGACAATGGGACCCAACACCCGCTCCTCCACTAAGTCTTTAATGAGTTTGTTAACTTTTGTTGCGAACACGTCCGTGACTATTGTTGGAATGTCATTTGCAGTGGTACCTTTCACAAAGTACGTTTTTAAAGTGTCGGTGATCTCCGACCATCTGGGATTGCACGTCATTGTAATGAAAAAATCCGGTCTCCCTGACTTCCGACAAATCGCCATTGAATCTTGGTACAGCTGTTGCATGCACCGAGGAGACCCGATGTAGGTTGCTGGTAGAATAACTGCCGTGCCGAGGCGAACCTTGTCGGCTGTATTCAAACCGTTATTCTCAACATGGTCAACTATCCCCTGGTAGCATTCAGTGCGCAGAGATCGTTGATTGTGCCGAATAAAATCCAGTCGTTGGCGCTCAACCAACACGTAACAGTTTATAATGTACTGCTGCGTCAACCTTCCAGCATTTAGCAACGGATTGAAACCTTTGTTGGGGCGAAGAGCCAATCGGTGCCCATAGTACTGAAGAGGGGTTATCTTCTTTCCTTTTTCCGTCGACATGTTGTAGGTCCATCCAAGATCGCCATGCGGAAACAACAATGGAAAGGTCATGGGATCAGCATGCTGCGACGTTTGTGCCAAAATTGTTGTTTCACGGCCATCCTCCTGCTTGGGGTACACCTGCAGATCCACGGCTGGAACACACCCGTCTTTGGACACAATAATAAGAGCCACTTCTGAAGACGTTGGCTTGTTGTATCTTCGCTTGTCGTCAAATGAATACTTAGCAAAGTTCAAGACGTATTCTTCTCCAGAAATGTTGATATCACGCAGCATCTTGTACTTCTGAGCATACGGATTGATGTGACGTAGTAACTGCTCCAGAAGAATGTTTAAGTTGGGGTTTTCCAAATTTATTCGCATTTTCGAGGCCTCTTGCACATTGTCAAAAATATAAATCTGCCCATTCCTTGGCAAATTACTACCAACATTTGCCAAAGAGGTTGAGGCATGGTGATAAACGGCCCCTTGGATCTTGATTAAAGGCGGACCAAACCCTTTAATGTCTTCCACGTGGGCGCCAAAAGTGGCAAAGGCAAAAGACGAATTGTACGCCCTAATATTTGTCCTATAGTGCTGTGCCTCTTTGCTTTCAGATGTTAGCAGTTCCTTCAGCTGAGGTGGGTATTCGTTGAGTGGCGGAAGCGTGACTTTACCATTCTGGCAACAAGAATGCAGTGTTCTTCCTTTCTGATCGGCAAAACGCACCGCTCCGCAATGAACACATTTTACATCTAAGTTTCCCATATTGTATTTCTCGACATTGACATATTGACCAGTTGATATATCACCTGCCAATTCCAATTTCTTTGCTTTCCTGAGTTTTTTCTGCTTGGTTCTAGCAAAAACTGTGTTCTGTTTACGTTCTTCAATACAATATTCTTGAAACTCATCTTGCATTGGAACGCATTGTTCATTTTCCTTCTGCAATTGCTGATGAAGTAGGGATTTGTTCGCTTTTCTTGCAGCTAGACGGGCGACGGACTCTTCGGATGGTCCGGCTTCGAAACATGAAACATCCATTGCACATGAATAATCGGATGCAATTGCAGTTACAACTCCCATCTCTATTTGTCGTTCTCTCCGAAGCTGCTCGTTATGAAGACGGTTGGCGGCTAGAGCCTTTTCTCTTCTTGCAGCTAAACGAGCAATAGAATCTTCTGAAGGTTTGTCCACAGCATATAGCTTACTTGTGTTAGCTGCTCGCTTCATTTGAACTGTTCTTTCAGCTAGACTGGCGATGGACTCTTCCGATGGTCCTGCTACGACAGATGACACATCCATTGGACAACAATCATGTAAATTACTTCGGTCAGCTGCACGTTTGTTCTGCAGTCTGTGTTTCGTCATACTAACTGTACGGTCACCTGCACGTTTGTTGTGCAGTCGCTGCTCCGTCATGCTTCGAGTATGGTCACCTGCACGTTTTTTCTGCAGTCGCTGCTCCGTCATGCTTCGAGTATGGTCACCTGCACGTTTTTTCTGCAGTCGCTGCTCCGTCATGCTTCGAGTATGGTCACCTGCACGTTTTTTCTGCAACCGCTGCTCCGTCATGCTTCGAGTATGGTCACCTGCACGTTTTTTCTGCAGCCGCTGCTCCGTCATGCTTCGAGTATGGTCACCTGCACGTTTTTTCTGCAGTTGCTGCTCCGTCATGCTTCCTGTACGATCAGCTTTTCTCTTTTTCTCCAACCGTTCCTGTGGCATATTTTCTGTACTGTTAGACATGCGTTTTTTTTCTTGTTCAGCTTTTTTTTTCTCATCCATCTGTTTTTTCCGAAATTGCACGTCTTTTGCATTTTTGCTACGTATTGATGGTTTCTTTCGACGTGGAGGCATTTTTATAAAATAAAAATGCAAGAAAATAAAACCCACACCAACACAATTTAACTTTACTTTCGTTTGGTAAAAAGTAAAACCCACAAAGAGAGGAATAATATTAAAAGAACAGTTAAAAAATTATAAACAAAAGAATTTAAATGAAAACGATAAAAGAAATGGGTTCAAACGATACTATGAAACAATTAATTTGCAGAAACGATCGCTATACTAAAACAGCAATTAACCAAACACAAAAAATTAAAAAAAAAAGAAATGGGTTCAAACGATACTATGAAACAATTAATTTGCAGAAACGATCGCTATACTAAAACAGCAATTAACAAAAAAGCAATAATAAAACAATCCACAGTTAAAAAAAAGCCTCACAAATTGTGACAAACGTAAATAAAAACCAAAAGGAAAGGATACGAAATGAAAAGCCTCACTGATTCCGACAAACGTAAATGAAAACCCAAATATTGTGACGAACGTAAATAAAAACCAAAAATCCACAGTTAAAAAAAAAGCATCACAAATTGTGACAAACGTAAATAAAAACCAAAAGGAAAGGATACGAAATGAAAAGCCTCACTGATTCCGACAAACGTAAATGAAAACCCAAATATTGTGACGAACGTAAATAAAAACCAAAAGGAAAGGATACGAAATGAAAAGCCTCACTGATTCCGACAAACGTAAATGAAAACCCAAATAATAAAAATTAACTATTCCAAATTAAACAGCAATAAACCTAAAAGCAATGATAAAAAATAACTATACGAAATTAAACAGTAAAAAAGTAAAGGTAAAAGAAAGCAACAAATATTAAAATTTGACAAACGATACAAAAAAATAAGTAAACCCGAATTTTTTAAAATTAAAAGTTAGCCTCACTGATTGAATACCAAATGAAAAGTAAATCTCACATATTTGGACAAACGAAAATTAAAAACGATAAAAATTAAAAAATTTTCGCAATTGATTTCACTTTGTTTTGCTTTAACACTTAATGCACCCTAAACTAATAGCCGTATCAGTAAAAAATCTTCTGTATCTTGTTCCCTGTACAATTTTAAGTAAACAGTGTTAATATCAAAACTTTACGATTGTACTTTGTCGGTAAACTGTCTTGAGAACAGAGGGAAAAAAGCGAGCCTTTTTCCTCGCCAAATAAAAAGAAATCGTTTTTATGGCAATTGTTGCTACGATAAATTTGATATCTGGCAAACCCGATAGTAGAAAATGCAACCCACTGCTGTTTGCCGAACCAGCTATGCGAACTGAAAAATACGAAATTTGTGTCACCAACTTTTGATTGCATCGAATTTATTTATGAACCAATTTTAAAAATAATTGTACCGTAAGAAAGAGTACATTGTGAGGTATACTGCAATATTTTTAAAATTAAAAACTAACAGTAATACTATATAGATATGACCATTTTAGTTTTGTATCGGAAGTTACGATCTGAAAGTTCCGAAAATTGTATGACCTACTTTTAATTGCATCGATTTTGTTTATTAACCAATTTGAAAAATAATTGTACCATAAGAAAGAGTGTAATGTAGTGTATTCAGTGATGTTCTCAAATTTAAAAAATAATGGTTTTTGCCGTAGACATAACGGTTTTAACAAAACGTAGCGAAAATATCCGAAGATTCCGAATTTTGTATCACGAACTTTTGATCGCATCCAATTTAATTATTAACCGATTTCAAAAATAATAGTACCGTAAGAAAGAGTATATTCTGAGGTATACTACGATATTTTAAAAATTAAAAACTAATAGTAATTAGATATAGATACGGCAGTTTTAAAAAAAAGTAACAAAAATGTCCCGATTTTTCCCGAATTTCAAAAAAATATTATAAAGAACCACATTTAAATTTCAAAAAAAACTCGACGAGCTGCAAAAATTTACGTTGAGAGGTACTCTTAAAAAAAAACTCACGACTAAAGACTGAAATTTTGAATGTGTTTTGCTCACTCGCGGAAGAAATTTCACTTCTTCAACTTTAACACTTAATAAAACCTAAACTAATAGCCGCATCGGAAAAAAATCTTAATAATTATCCAGGGAATACTATGAAGAACAAAGCATGTTAATTTCATATTTTTCCGATCAGTACTTTCTCGGGAAACCGCCTTAGAATGGAGCTAAACAACAAAAATTTCAATTCTTCGGCGGCGGCGGCGGCGGTAACTTTTTTTTAATATAGAGAGAAATTTCATCCGATAACGTTATAAATTCAATCGATGCGCGAGACTTCGCGATAAACAAAAAATCGTACAGTGTTGCCAAAAAGCGATTACAAATAACATCTTTTTTGCGTGCCACGTAAGAGAATTATATATATAGATTATTGCATAGTAAAATTTAACAGGTTTTTGTGTTAAAAACATCATCCAAATTGAGTAACGTTTGCCAATACTTTTAAATTAATTTAATCGCATACCCTTATATATCTCGATGTATGAAAAAATGGACGTATGCCACTTTCGAAAATAAAGGCTCATATTTGGAAACCTCAGTAATTTGTTTAGTGTTTTTTGTTCCAAACAGAATTATTGGTAAAACTCAAGAACACGATACCAGTCAATCTCCAAATGGTCAACTTATATTTTCGTTGTCCTACGCCTATTTGGATATGCACGACGATGGGCCACCACAGTACAAAATTATCGCCAGTTTGCTATGGAAAATCATTACCAGTTGTTTTGGTAATTTAATTGGTAATTTTTTTAAATTTACGTCGGACTGGAGCAACACAACAGGTTATTGACGACCGTCCGGGATCAATCCCCTATGGGAAGGATCCGAGGACAACACCACGTAATTGTAAACCGCGGTCAAATGACGAGGCAACACCTGACCTGGCACCCCACTCTCCAAACTTCCACACTATTCCAAAGTGAGGACTTTCGGCCATGACCCATTAAAGGTGCACCAGCCGCCTCTACACCATACGATTACTAACATCCATGCACTGACCCGGATTCGAATCAGGAACCTTCCAATCTTGAGGCTAACACCTTAATCACCAGACTGGTTGTCATTTGTTTTGAGTCTAACAGATTAAACTAATTGATACATTTTTAGTTGCGAATTTAATTGAGTCATTAAGTTCTGGATCATTGGAGATAGTTTTCTTAGAGATTTTTGCTGAGACTAAGATGTATTCATAAGTTGTGAGATATACTATTCTGATACTTTTGGTAATATTCTTAACTTAGTAAATATTTATGAATAATGAGCATAATCAAGGATATGTTTCAATGCGCATTCTTTATTTACGTTTACTTCTAAAATATATAATAATCAGCACTTTAATTAGCAAGCATTAAGAAATTATTTAAACCCGTTACACTATTATTTCAAAGGGTTTTATAGCTAGTAGGAAATAAAAGAAGGTACTCTGAATATTTATGAATGCCCCGTTTTAGGAGAATTAGTTGAAATATTCATGGTAACATGTGATTAAAATACTTGTTTAAAATATATGAATATTATGTTTTCCTCCTTTTTCCATCTATGTTAATTAAATTTAAAGCAATGCTGCTGATAAAATAAAACACTGAACCTGAATTTAAAAATGAATAGGTCACATGATGATTGCGTGTTTATTTTTCTGATACTTCGTTGATTTCCATTTTTCACGAGACTATACACAAGGAAAAAGAGTACCCTGAAGTTTCAAAGAATTTTATAAAAGATCAAGTGGCTACAAAGTTTAAATTATTATTTGAAATGGACAGATGTGTACAATCCGAATTTCTTCCTTTCAAGCATAGCTTATTTCTAAAACGCTTATTCTAAACAAGGCTTTCTACATGATGTATTCATATTATATACAGGGTGGTCCCGAATTCATGGTACAAGCTTTAATGGTAGCTACAGGACATTGTAACAATGATTTATTGTATAGGAATGTATAGTCGCAAGTGACGCGGTGAGGCGAAAACAGGGGAAATAACGGCCGAAAGGAAAAACAAAGATTTTATTGAAAGCGTTGTTGACAAGTGTCATGTTTACAGTAATTGTTCAAAATTGCGTCCACCAGTATCGATACATGCTTGACAGCGTCGGTGGAGCGATTGGCGTACACGTTCAAAGATGCCTGGTATTTCACGCACACCTGCAGCAGCTACAGATAAGCGAGCGACGAGATCCTCATCTGAGTCAACTGGAGTCTCATAAACAAGATGCTTTAGATGTCCCCATAAAAAGTAATCGAGGCTCGATAAATCGGGAGATCGGGGTGGCCAAAGGACTGGTCCACCACGCCCAATCCATCGAGTACCAAACGTGGCATTCAGGTAATTCCGTACATCAATGCTGAAGTGTGCTGGCGCCCCATCGTGCTGAAACCACATGCGGTTACGAATGGCGATCGGAACATCATGCAGCAGTTGTGGTAACACTTCTTTCAGAAAAATAAGATAGCTTCCGCCAGTGAGCCGCGTGGGTAGTAAGTATGGGCCAATCAAAAAGTCGTTCACAATACCAGCCCACACATTAATACTGAAACGTTGTTGAAACGCATGTCGACGCGTTGCATGTGGATTATCGGTTGCCCACACATGGGAATTGTGCGCATTAAAGACACCCTCGCGTGAAAATGTCGCTTCATCTGTAAATAGCACATAATCTACGAAATCCGGCTGCAACGCACATTGCTGCATCACCCACAGGCAGAAGTTCACGCGGCGAGGATAATCTGCCGGATTCACTGCTTGTACTTTCTGAAAATGGAAGGGGTGTAAGCGATTTTCGTTTAACACTCTGCATACAGTCTGATGACTCACACCTACGTCACGCGCAACAGTTCTTGTGCTTGACTCGGGTCTATCAGCCACAATGTTCAAGATGCTTTCTTCCAGCCTTGGAGTGCGTACAGCTCTTACTCGACCAGCGCCATGTCTGTTGACGTCGAACGCACCTGTTTCACAAAGTTGACGATGTAACCGTTGAAAAATTCTATGATCCGGCATTCGTCGATCAGGATACTCCGCGCGATACATTCGTAACGCAGCTCTGCCGTTACCATTTGCACGGCCGTACATGTAATGCATGTCTGTTTTTTCTGCATACGTAAAGTCACCCATCGTCTACGGCAGCACAATTGTGAATGGCGCTTTTCCCTACTGCGATTCATCATGTTCAACAGCGGCTAGACATCTACTGCCCTCTACCGGCAATGATACCAACCGATCACTCCATTTCTCTTTCCTTTTATTTCCCCTGTTTACGCCTCACCGCGTCACTTGCGACTATACATTCCTATACAATAAATCATTGTTACAATGTCCTGTACCTACCATTAAAGTTTGTACCATGAATTCGGGACCACCCTGTATAATTTGACAAGGTAGAGGTTTCTTTCTTTCTTTTTTTTTTTAATCGTTAGATATACACTTAATTCTATATATCACCTTTGATTCAGTTAGAAATAAAGGATTTCAAATATCATTAAAAGCATTTATCATGAAAAATACTTTCACAGATTGTAATATCATAATAAAAGCATAAATAAATCTCGTTTCTTTTCAGTTTTGAAACACAACAAAAACTATAGCTCAATGCACAAATATTAGTTACAATTATTCGTGTGGTATATATACACAAATGAGAATTTTTTTCGGCAATAAGGAATAGCCTTCAAGAAACTGCGATGACATAGAAAATATCCAGCATAAAATACATATGGGTATGTCTGGCCAACAAAGACTGAGCCGCTTGTAATTAACATGCCAGATCTATTGAGGGTTATTATTAAAACTAAAGATGATGCTAACCAATTACTAAATAATTATTATTTTCTTAATTTTGGTCATATATCACGAAATTTTCTGAATTTTATGTGTATCTCGAAATATTCGACATTTTAAAGTAAATAAAACTGTGTGCGGATTTTTTTTTACTTCCTTCTAATGCCAACTATAATTTTAATTCAAAAGTTCTCGTAACTTTTAGGTAAAAATGTTTTGCAAACTCTAAAGATTTAAACAACATTAAATTTAAAGTTACAAAAAATTTCGAATTGGCGGTACATTAAAAACATTTAAAAATTGATTTCTTCGATTATTCTAATATTCTGACCTGGATCTGTAATTGCTATATTTGATAAAGCAAGTGAACTGATCTCCAGAGACAAAAATCACGCCGACTCTAGTTACAAAAAAATCGCATCAGTAATAAAGTTCCAAATATTTAAAAAACCTGTTCGGTTGGCTTTATCGCTCAGATTTATCCATGTGATAAAATTTCTGTAGAAAGTCTGATAAAACGGACTAGTCTTGCAAACGATAATGAAAGTTTTGATATTTTTTAGAATGTTTCAAAACAGCCATAAGTCATTCTTTGTTTTTAGTTTAACGCCATGGGGCATTTCGTTTTGTTGTGTATTTAATTGTTAATATTTTACTTTTAATAAGCGTTTATTTGCACAACGATAGTTTCATTGGATTTAGAATTGCAATTCACTAATTCAACGCGACAAACTATTTCAGTATTCATGAAGTAAAAGCTATGAAACCCCTTAAATAAAAACCTTTCTTCACTTTTCAGACTTATTTTCTGAAAGCAGCAAATCTATTGTTCTCTGGGATCCTTTTCTCTTTTGAACGGTGAAAAAATATTGCCCACATCAAACTTAAGTCGAATTCTTATTGGAGTGGTAGGAAACCAAGTAGCATGGAGTTTGATCTTTTGCAAGTCAAACGGATGAAACAATTCTTTTGTTTGTACCAGAAACTTTTCCACAGAATGAATAAAATAACACTAGGTTATACTTCTAAAAGAAATGAAAACATGTAGTTCACATTTCTGAATGCGCTATTAATTTTTCTATTTCATATTTTTGTTTCACGAGGTTATTTCTCTTCAAAATGTTTATAAATTCATTCAAAAGTGGTCTAAATTGAGATCTAACTTTCTATTTTATGCTTGACTTGTTTATTTACTTATTGTTTCCAACAGTTTTATTATTTTTCTAATATCTTGAAATTCTATTGTCTTGAATGAATCAAATGATAAACGGCTTTCCACGAAATTTAGAAGATTGGTATTCACTCTTGATAAATTGTATTTTAAACTTAGATCCATTTAGTACACTGGAATTCACTCTAGATGAGTAGTGGTTTAAATTTAAGATAGTTTAACAAGTACTTTTCTGATGCTGAATATCAATGCCCATTGGTGGTTGTTTTATGAAATTAGTGCGGCGTGATGTGCGTAAAATGAGGTGTAACTCGGTAAAAATATGACATTCCGTTACTTCATGGATCTTGTTATCTGACTGAGTTAGGCACCATACGCTATACTTCAAACGTTTTAGAGTTTTTGACGTAGGGCTTCCATTACAATGCAATTAAAATCAACAGAACGTGGTTTCCATATATAAAATCTGAATAGTCAGATGATCCAATTAGAATCAGCTGAATTAACGAGAAAAGGGGTCATAAATAATCTATTTAAAACTACATACCAGTTTAATAAGGCAAATTTTAAATAAAACGTAGCTGATCTTGGAAAAATATCGCGGTCATAAAATATTCTAAGAATTTTCGAAAGTATTAAAAGATTTTTGTCTTAAGTGACAAAAAGTCGAAGTTGTTTAATTTACAAGTTAAAGCTATTGAAACTGTTACGGAACTGTTATATTAACAAAACTGTTATCTAAAATATTCTTTGAAAGCATTGATTTCCTTTTTTAAAGCACTGTAAACCTTCCGTTTTTAAAAAATTATTATTGATTAACTTTATTTCGTCTGTACTGAAAACATCTCATTTTAAAACAAGCTATTAAACAAGGACGTGCGGAAAGGAATTCTCATGCAAAAACTGTATTTTAAACTATTAAAAAATGCGTTTGTGGCGCGAAAGTATACAAATAAATATTAAATAATATTGATAGAAAACCGAAATAAGTTCGTCATTTTTTCAGAGAATTTGTCAAGTGGCATTCATAATCACTCCAAAACTCAAAATCGATTTCTGTAGTAGTCAACTTAGTACCACTTTTTGTAGTTTGTTCTTCATTGTAGTGCGATATGTGAAATGGATTATATACACGGATAAAGCAAGTATATCTATTTCATCCAATGTAAATTGTAGAAGCTATACAAATGTCAAAATGGAGATCAAAAAATTATTTTCAGCTGCTCACTTAGATGATCTTTGCATTATTCTATGAGAGAGAAAAAAAATTGATTATGCTGCTGCCTTTGTATGAACATAATTCAACATAACCAATTCAACCCGAGAAACGCCGGGTAATTCTGTTAGTGAACCCTTTAAAATCAACCGCTACTAAATTTGCCAATACACTCAAATGTGCTATGGAGCAAAATAATACTGATAAAGAAAACCAGAAGAGGTCTTTACTCTAATAAAATTATTCAGCTGTTTTAAGACAGAAAGCAGCAAGTGATCTAGAATATACAAATCAGCGCAGAAAAGAAATCGCGAGTGAAATAGGTTTAGATGTTAAAATATGCCTCTAAAGTAAATGGGAAGCAATTAGAAGTGAATATCCAGAAGCTAAATGTAGTAACATGACTAAGATATCAATTTTTTGCCTCTCATTCTATCGATAATTAGAATTAACTCCAGTAAGAATATCGTTTTGTGTTTTTGGTTTATTTTATTTTATTTGGAGGCGTGAAATTTGCATATCAATTTTTATATTGGTTATAAATGGATTCAAATAAGGCATGAGAACTGAGTAGAATATTGACTGATAAAAATAGTAATTCCGAAGCAGATGGTATGTGTTTCGCATAGCAAATGCTGGAAATCAACCTTCGAACTTACCTTTACGTTAAAGTATTCCAATTGAGAAGAAACACAAAATCCGCCAGAAAAAATTTCAAAACTGAATCGGATGTTGTGATTGATACTGTTCGGTAATACGAAAACTTGTCCTTTGGCCAAAAGACAGAAGGCCATCCCAGCAGCTTACTTTAGGAGAAAAGGAGTTCAGGTATCCGGAAGAATAGTCATGCGCGCGACTTACTGTGCTCATTTTCTCTTACTTTCTTTTCAAGGCAGAACAAAGAGAATGGGAAGAGCAACGGAATCTTCGTTTTGAGTCAAGGAAAAACCATAATTTTGGAGGAAAAAAAACCGCGATAGTCGAATACCTCAGTTCATAGTACTCCAAGCGAGTTAGGAGCGGCAAGTTAAGACAAATGGGTGTAGCGTTCTTAACTCACTAATGCTTTCTGTGTTGCTTTTGAACAGATTGTGTCTCAAGTTCTGAAAATCAGTGATCGCCCTTTTTATAATAATGAACGGGAAGGGAAAAAAGTTAAAAGCAAACGCATTTATCACGCAAAATGAAGCTAGCAAATTTCAGCTACTGTGTTTTTTGCAACTGTGTGTAACGAATTAGAGAGAGAGAGAGAGAGACGTTGCTAGATATATGCGCAAAGTTCGAGGCCTGTTTTGATAGAAACTGGCTCAACTTCGAAGTCTTAGCCATTTTTGTAAATTTGTTATTTTTTTATTGATTTGGAATATGTCGTAGAAGAGTTATCAACGCAAACTTACAAAACGAGTGAAGCAACGTGTGCAAAAGTTTGGATTACGTTTTTAAAAGCTTAAAAATGGGAGGTTTAGCTTATTGTCATTTTATGGTTCACGAGGGCTAATCAAAAATAAAAATTGTAGAGAAAAATACCTCTTGTTTTGCCTAAGTTACGGATGACGAGCCTAATTCGTCTTTCAAACTAGGACAAAATTAAACATGTACATTCTTGTACATGGCAAGAGTGATTGGTGTTATGAGACTTTCCTTGAATCAAATTATTCAATTGTTGTCTTCAAAAATACACTTTATTTAATCTGGCTCCATACATAGAAATATTCACACGGATGCGTTGTCAGACATTCTTTTTTGGAATGAACGTGGAGATAAGAAGCCGTGCGATTTCTCTCGTACTGTTGCCATTCTTATCAAACGAAATTATACTAAAATAAAACTGTAACTAGTGTGCAAACTATAATACGAAAATATAATAGTAATTAGTGTGCAGACGATAATACGAAAATATAACAGTAATTAATGTGCAAACGATAATCCGAATTACTTTTTTTTTTCAAATAAATCTGCACCCAAGGGGTTAAATTCATGATTGCGTATATTAATCTTACTACATTAATCGCACAGGTTTAATCCTAATTATGTCTAATATGTTCTCTAAAAAACTTTTTTTAGCTGGTCTAGAAAACACATTGCTATTATTCTTACTAGATGTAATAATATGATTTTTTTCGTGGAGTAAAGGTAACTGTAAAGTTTGTAATTCTTGTATAAAATCATACTATTTTCAATTAGCTAAAAATATATATTGATGAGCAAAGCACGTTTGAAAGCTGAACGTGTTTTTCTACTTTCGATTAAGCTGTTCATAAATAAAAAATTATTCTCAAGAGAGCTGATAAATCATAAGAATTCTAATCTACACGGATACGTGATGCATAGAAATGTATCAATCGTAGAAACAACACATTGCATACTTACTTCCATTAAAATTGGTACTTCTCTGTACTAACCAAAAGCAAATTCTTGAACTCGTGGTAAGTAAAACTCAAGGAATAAGTAGGGAGAAGTATAAGTATATGTTAATTCTTCAGAAGAAATTTTTTTTATTCGTACGTTGAGTACACAGTTGTGAAAGAATTCTAAACAGCGTACATGTTACCACAGAATTTTCTAGCTTGAACAAAATTTCTGCAACGAAAAACATCTTACTAAATACAGATGTCAGTTTATATAAATTATCTAGCATTAAAAAGAAAAATTAGGAATGTTTTGCGACAGTTTTCTAAGCAAGGACATGCTTAGCAACGGATTTCAAGCCAGAAGCAAAGGGCTTTCGTTCTTTACGTAATCCTTTCGTTTTGTATTTGATATACTAGCCATTATGGCGTCATTAGTGACCTGAAAAACAAAGTTGAAGTGAAGAAAAAATTATAAAAAGTTGAAATCAATTAGGTCAGCAGAAGTTTTTTTTAACACCTCGCATCACGTTGTAGTTTATCTGTGAAAAATGCAGTGAAGCCGCTTTAACGTTACGATCGTTTCTTCCCTACAGTACCAATTTAAATTTGCAATCATCGCTTTCTTAATAGTCAGACCAGGAAGAAGATTATTTTGCAATTTGGCCACTTATAATTGGTTATGTCAGTTATAAATTGATTTATAACTGGTTTCGACAACTTTTTACTTGAATGGACTTTTAATGGTTTTAATGGTGGACTAATTAAGGGTTTTATGTTAACAAACTAAGAGTGGTTCCCGTGAATGTTTACAGCAATATTTGTTGTTTATTTATCTTTTTTAAAATTAAGGATATACCTTTTAAATAAAGCGTAACCTTTTGAGAAAGAATTTTACAGTATAATTGAAATTAGAATATCATTGTTGTAGTATTGTATCGTTCCAAATTTCCAGAAGATGCGTTTCAGAAGACACTAGTTCATTATACATACATGCATGCTTTGCAATGGTGCATCTCTCTGTAGTTAAAATGTAGTTTCATCAACAAAAATATTTAAACGATTTTATTAGGATTTTTTAGAATTATCTTGAAAACATCGATAATAGATAACCTATGATATACAGAGCGGGGTTCAATTACGGTATAATGATGCAATTCGTCTTATCACTGCATCTTAAAGTTATACTAAATGGCGTTTTGCAGCACAACGACATAGCTAACATCTGCAAACAATTCTTAAGATATGATCGAGTGCTTGGTTGGCCATCACGATCCCCATATCTATCTCCAATGGAAAACCCATTCCTCTATATTACTGAGATGATCATGTTATTGATCATCAAGTAAATGCTTGTGTTTAGCACTCTTGTTAGCAAGGTAAGGATACTTGACTCTAGGCAATGTCTCGAGATCGGCAATTCCTTAGACTACAGTTCAAAAACATATGGACTCATATATGGTACGTTATCGAGCGTATTGCCCAGTATGTATGCCATAGATATAAAAATATCACACTTAAAACCATTTATTCATAGCTTATTTGTTTAACTGCTTAGTTTCGTACGATTTTGTCCAGTCTTTTCAAGGTTTGACAATTCAGTTTCTCTGCTAAGTTGTGTAGTTTGTATATGATAGAAGAATACACGTTTGCGTGAAGAGTATTCGTAATTTAAATATTAATAAAAAATAGGATCATATATTTAGAATCAGAAATATATATTTCGGCCTTCGATTTCCAAAGAAACAATTAATCTCAAATGTAACTTATTTCTATCGGGTTACAAATACTTTTGCTTATCGTGAAAAGGGATATACAGTGAAACTCTGATTTAACATAACTCGCATATAACGTCCTTTTTCATTGGTCCCAAATAATTTCCAAAACTTTCAATGTTAAAAAACCCGGTATTTAACGTTGTCACGAAATATTTCCCGCATTTAACATTTTTTTTCAGCGGGGTTGAAAGCGGTTTTCTTAAAATAGTCAGATACTCAGATACATGTCCTTAGTGATACTGAAAACACTAAAAAAAACTATAAGAATGATTCCCACCTCCGTCATGACACGGGCCGTCGCGAATTCTCATAAAAATCAGACTACCTGAGGTATCACAATCTAGTGTAAAAATTTCCACAGATCTCATATCCGTTGAAATTTTCCATCTATCTTAGCGATCGCGAAAATAGAAAACCTCAAATAGTTCTTTCGCAGTTCGTAATGAATACTTTCGTCAAAAGCGTCAATCCCAAATTAGATATATCGAAACAACTTACGAAAACTCATATCAGTGACTTTCCCGTAAGGGACTGATCCCGGACCGTCGTCAATAGCCCGTTGTGTTGCTCTAGTACGACGTTAACTAAAAATTACCAATTATTACCATATCAGTGAAGAATGAAGTTAATGATTTAGCTAGTAAAAGTAAAAAATGCTAGCCAAAATAACAAATTTTTTTAAACAATGAAACTATATCATGAAATAAAAGGTCTGTTACTTAAATTAGTCGATATTTCATTCTCTTTTTGTTTTTCTCCGACCCCGATTTAACATTTTCCCGCATATAACGTTATTTCCTTTCGGTCCCTTGAAATACGTAAATCGGGGTTTCACCGTATTTCTAAAACGAATTTTAAAATTTCAATGTGGAGTTAACCCCTGTTTAGCCCACGAAACTAAATAAAGAACTAAACATAAAAGACCTACTGGCATAAATGTAACCATCCCTCACACAACTGGATTTCAATGTTTTATAGTTTCGACCAAATTAAATAATAGATTAGAATAATAACTAACTATAATTGGAGTGTTAAATTTAGTTATTGTTATTTCATAAAATGAAATGCAATTACAGTAGAACATTAATTATACGTGGAAATGTGGATCGCGGTTCCTCGGATAAACAGAAACCCGTATAATACCGGATGCAGTAACGCAAAATTGTCCATGAAAATACAGAAAAACCTCACTTACTGTGCTATATATTACCTACTATTGCTACTGAGATTCATAAACAACGATTAAGGATAATCTGTACTCGGATTTGTGTCACTTCTATTTATTACGATAATTTTGCAATGAAGCTGAATGTGAGTTGCGTACCTTTTAAACTTCCTTGAAAAGGCTTTAACAATTTTCTGTTTCGCAGCACTTTCACCATAAAACTGCATCGTTTTATAGTCTACATCAGGGCTCGAAATACCCGGGTGCACAGGTGCACTGTGCACATGAAAATAAAATTATGCACCTAATTTTTTCCCTCTAGGTGCACGCAATGCACCTAGGATGGAAGTGTTTTATGTTATTTTGATGTTTGAACAAAATATTAGTATCGACCTCTCTCGCTCTAAAGGAACGTAATTAAAATTCCTAATTACACACTATGCGAAAACATAATCGCTGGGCAGTAACGGGTTAATACAGGAGGAAGGTTTACTTGCGTCACTGCCACCAGAACTTTCCGATGATCGAAACATTTTCCAGACGGCTCTGTTGAAGTGACTGTCGCGACAGCCGTACTCCGCAGAAGGGAGAATTTCGATTTTTAAATATTTTTATTTACTATCTCTCTACTGCGAAAAAAAAAAAAACCTATATAAACATACCCAGCTAATAAAGTAGTTTACATTACATTAATACTCTTATATTTCGTTTTTTTTTTAAGTATACCTAAAATATAATATGTGCACCTAATTTAAAAACTTAGGTGCACAAGGTGCACCTGTATTAAAAAATCTATTTCGAGGCCTGGTCTACATCGATGCACTTTTTAACCTACGTTTTACTTTTCATACTGATGTTAATATGTCCTTAATATATTTACTTTTTTCATGTTTATAAAGTGTTTATTTTGTTTTCATGTTATTTACTAAGATAATTTTCACACTTCATTGTTGATCTGCTTGTTTATTTGGTAAATGGTAATTTTAGTTAACGTCGTACTAGAGCAACACAACGCGCTATTGACGACGATCCGGGATCAGTCCCTTAAGGGAAAGATCAGAGGACAACACCTCGTAATTTTGAACCACGGTCAGATGACGAAGCAACACCTGAGCTGGCACCCCACTCTCCAAACTTCCACCCCACCCCAACGTGAGGACTTTCGGCCACGACAGATTTAAGGTGCACCAGCCGCCTCTACACCATACTTTTACAAACATCCTTACCCGGATACGAACCAGGAACCTTCCGATCTAGAGGCTAACACCTTAACCACTATACCGGTTGGTCGGCTGCTTGTTTATTTGAGGCTTACATATATTTTTTATTGAATTATTGAATTTTGCTTTGTCTTACTTTTGGTACAGAATAGATCTTGCACCATAAAACCTTAACCATTACCAACCATTTCCCCTTCAAAACAAACCAGTCAAGGACAAATTGCTCGAAGCGCCTTATTTAAAGCTTAGAAAAACTCGATATCGAATTCGGCTGGGATAATATGAGCACTCGATTAATCGAAGATCCTATCAAGGTTATTCTCTGTAATTTGTTAAATTTCTTCACACAAATTCAAATATGTGTAAATTTAGAAGCGCTATACGATTTTGTGTATTAGCTCAGAAGAATATTGGTGGATTATTACGATTCCTCGTAACTCAGTTTGTGAAACAAACGAGTATTTCATGAGTTGATGGCACGAATGTCACGGTTGTTTGGTCATAAAACTTACTCAGTTGTCATTTCGGAGAAAATACAAGTGCAAAACTTGCGAAGTATTTATTTTTGCACTTTGCAGACACGGTTGAAAGCGCCTCTGTCCACTCTCAAACGAAAATTACAAAAAGCACGAATATCCCGAGTATCGTACATTACACTTACTTTGAAAGATAATTGGTTTTCTCAACACAATGGAACGACATAAAATAGCGTAACTCTTCCTTGTTAGTAAAGTACTAACTTTGATAACTGATTTATCTTCAAAGAAGCATGCGGGGATTTAGAATTTGAATATCTCTTAATAGTTATATGGGTACAATCCGAATTGTATGAATCCACCTTGGTTATTTAATGAAGCAAGTGATTAAAAATTACGTGGTTAATGATAGGGTACGTTAATTCATCTTTTGATGATGACCTATATAGTTAAAAAATATGTAAGAATTCATTATTACTGCGTGTCTAATACTACACTAACTTTTGATTAAAATTTTAATTTGTGTTATCATATCATATTTCGTAATCAGACAAGATACATATTTAGATTTCAGGAGAAATTTAAAATTTATTAATCGATATTCAACTTTAAATTCATAACTTCATTTGAAATGAAAATTAGTAAATGTTGTCTGCATAAGTAATAGATATATGATCTCTATGGGGAAATTATTTGTATGGACTGTTCTTTAAGCAAATCCAAAAATCTACAAAGTAAGTCGCGTATCGTAATTAAATACTCATCACAGAATTAAAATTTTTTAATATTATCCATTAAAAAAGCTATCACATTATGGTGATTTTAAGTTCGTCTAATAAAATTCATGCTTCAATCTTTTCCCCTTTTTGTTAATATTAATCTGGTAAAAATCGTTGTCATTCTCATGCTTTGTGCATAAAAATGGCACAACTCTAATAGCCTTCAGAATCTGATCATCGTTATACCAATTTCAAAATCCATTTGTGGTAAAACCGAACTATAGAAATTCAATTTTCGTCTCCAATTTCTTTTTCTTAATTCCAATATTCTTACTTAGTTCTATGTGTTCTATTATATTCTACTTATGTTCTATGCTGCCTTATCCATTTCCCATAGCGACTGCGGTAGACCAGTTGGAAGAACAACGGATTAGCAGCCGAAGGGTTGCGAGTTCGAAACTAGGTCCAGCCAAAGACCGCGTGTTTTTAAATGGCGACTGGTACACGTTAAATCCGTCGTGGTCTTGAATGTCTTACACTGGCATAATGTGGAAATATGGAGAGAGTTATTTCAGCTCAGGTGTTCTCGTTATCTGACCGTGGTTTAAAATTACGTGGCGTTATTCTTTCGGGATTTTCCCTTCGGGATTGATCCCGGACCATCGACAGTAGCCCGTTTCCTGCTCCAGTGCGATGTTAATTAACTTTCCTACTTAGCATTTCCCATATTTATTCCATTTTATGAAGCATTTTCTAACTAGGCATTTGCCAGAGAAATAAAACTGTTCATACAATCTGTTCTAACTTTTTTTTAACAAGACTCAGGAATAAAAAGTTTAAAAAAAAAATTTCTCGCATTCAGGCTACCTGCTTTAATTGTTGATGCAACTGAATAAGCATACTTTAAGCAAAGCACAGTATGTACTGTTATGCAGGTTTTTTTTACGCCAAAGGAATTTGCAGCTGGCGTTTAATACATACCTTTTGCATTCATTAAATTTTTTTGAGTATTGTTCTTTTTCTTCCAATTCCTGTATTTTGCTACCGACACCAGCATATTCCTAAGCCTATTGTATTAGAGACTACCTATTTCTTTTTTATCCTAAACATGCTTCTAATATTTCCGTAGGTACACAATTTACAAATTGAATATCTCGTATAATATGTGCTCACATGCTCGTTACAATGTATTTTATTTATTTCATATGTTCCTTTGAATTTTGATTCCATAGCTATGATGCCAAGTTTACATATGTGGTCCCAAATTATTCAAGTTTGTGTGTGCGCTGCTAAATACAGTTAAATCAGTGTAAATCTAAGTTTTAATCGAACAACTGAAACTCAACGGAGTGTTAAATCGTACAAGTAAAACATAAGTAAAAACGCAAGTGTTGCAAAAATCCTGCATTTCAAATATATAATGAGAGTAAAGACTGAACCATCTCCCGAAATTATTTTCTGAATACGTGCATGGTATTAAGGTACGAAGCAACACAGCTCATCGACGTATTATAATTTGATCAATCTCTCTTTCGTATTGTTCTAGGTTACGTCGATTAGCTACATCTACACTACCCTACAATAATGGACCGGACAGCAAGATGTGATGGTATAAGGGAAAGAATACATGCTTTAATAGGGGGATGGTCCCATACGTATTGCAATTACACTAGCAACCCTTCTAGGCATACTTTCAATAAGGTTTTGATAAGCATCTATGGGTATTTGTGTCCATTCCTGCTACAAGAATATCGCCAGCGCAGCTGTAGATTTCGGACGCGGTTCCCTGAACAGTAAGCGTCGCTTAAACGCGTCCCACAAATGTTTTATGGGGTTTAGGTCAGGACTCTGAGTAGGCCAGGGAAGACGTTTTACATTCATATCTTCGCCCCACTGCTTGACAGAGACTGCAACATGACATGGAGCGTTGTCGTCCTGGAAGTAACATTCATCCATTTCATAAAATTGCCAGAGCTTAGGAAGAACCTGACTGTCCAAACTGTTCATTTGGGCGCAGGCGTTCAATTTGCCAGGAACAACATGTAAAGGTCCCAGGCCATACTACGAAAACACTCCCAAACAAGAATTCGGATTTTATGCAACTCCACTGGCGTCCTGTCCATTATTGTTGGGTAGAGTATTTTAAACATTTGCAAAGGAAATTACGAAGTCCTCTCTTCGAGTCGTGAATTATTAACAAAAACTGAAAAACGAGAACAAGTAGGTAGGGGTAAGTAGTGTTGAATTTACGTCGGACTGGAGAAACACAATCGGCTATTGAAAACAGGAAAAGTTATTGTCCAGTGCTGACTACAACTTATTTTTAATCAAACTTAATAAATTTCCCCCTCACGTGTAATAAAGCAATGCAAAGGTATTGTTTCTCAAAAACTAGAAATCTCAAGGTCTCTTTACACCGCACTCAAAAAGAGAGGAAAAGCCAGTAGATAGCTTTAAAACCACTTAAAATATATATTTTTTTCTCTTTCATTGTGTGAACAGTCGTGAATTGCGGGCGAGATGAAAATGTCATTAAAGCGAAGCAGAAAGCAAAAAATCTCATCGGGTCAAATGTATGTCAACAGTTGAATAAGAGACGTCGGCTTGCGAGAACTAAAGTAGGCCAAACACAAATGTGCAAAAAGAAACAAATGCTTCAAGGCTTTTTTTTGTTTCTCTCTTGTTGACTACTTTCGACCTCCTTGGATTATGCTGTATTTGACTACGATAACGCAAGGAATGGGGTGCCACACTTTTCGTTACTTAAAATATCATTTTCTTCATGTTTATTTCCATCTGTTACCTGTCTGCCTTTGGAAACATTTAGTCATTTTTTTGCCCGAAAATAAATTAACTCAATAAACTGAGCTAAGTAATTTGGGAATTTTTAATTAACGTCGCACTGAAGCAGTACAACGATTGACGACGTTCCTTGATCAATCTCCCAAGGGAAAGTGCCGACCAACCAGTATAGTGGTTAAGGTGTTAGCCTCTAGATCGGAAGGTTCCTGGTTCGAATCCGGGTCCGGGCATGGATGTTTGTACGCGTATGGTGTAGAGGCGGCTGGTGCACCTTAAATCTGTCGTGGCCGAAAGTCCTCACGCTGGGTTGGCGTGGAAGTTTGGAGAGTGGGGTGCCAGCTCAGGTGTTGCTTCGTCATCTGACCGTGGTTCAAAATTACGAGGTGTTGTCCTCGGATCTTTCCCTTAAAGGGACTGATCCCGGACCGTCGTCAATAGCCCGTTGTGTTGGTCTAGTACGACGCTAACTAAAATTACCATTACCTAAGGGAAAGTAATTTTGGTAATTTTTAATTAACGTCGTACTAGACGACGTTCCGGGCTATTGACGACGATCCGGGATCAATCCCTTAAGGAAAGATCCGAGGTAATTGGTAATTGGTAATTTTTTAGTTAACGTCGTACTAGAGCAACACAACGGGCTATTGACGACGGTCCGGAATCAGTCCCTTAAGGGAAAGATTCGAGGACAACACCTCGTAATTTTGAACCACGGTCAGATGACGAAGCAACACCTGAGCTGGCACCCCACTCTCCAAACTTCCACGCCAACCCAACGTGAGGACTTTCGGCCACGACCGATTTAAGGTGCACCAGCCGCCTCTACACCATACGTTTACAAACATCCATGCCCGGATCCGGATTCGAACCGGGAACCTTCCGATCTAGAGGCTAACACCTTAACCACTATACCGGTTGGTCGGCGAAAGATCCGAGGACAACACCTCGTAATTTTGAACCACGGTCAGATGACGAAGCAACACCTGAGTTGGCACCCCACTCACCAAACGTCCACACCAACCCAACGTGAGGACTTTCGGCCACGACAGGTTTAAGGTGCAGCAGCCGCCTCTACAAAATACGCTTACAAACATTCATGCCGGGACCCGGATTCGAACCAGTAACCTTCCGATCTAGAGGCTAACACCTTAACCACTCCCCTAAGGGAAAGATCCGAGGACAACACCACGTAATTTTGAACCACGGTCAGATGTCGAGGCAACACCTGAGCTGGCACCCCACTTTCCAAACTTCCAGACCAACTCAACGTGAGGACATTCGGTCGCAATATATTTAAGGGGCATCAGCCGCCTCTACACCATACGCTTGCAAACATCCATGCACTGACCCGGATTCGAACCAGGAATAAAATGAGTTTAACAAATTGTAAATGGTAAGTTTGAATTAATTTCATAATATAACAACATAATAGGTTATTGACGACGGTCCGAGATCAATCCCCCAAACGAAAGATCCGAGGACCACACCACGTAATTTTTAGCCACGGTCAGATGACGAGGCAACACCTGGGCTGGCACCCCACTTTCCAAACTTCCACACCAACTCAACGTGAGGACTTTCGGTCGCAACGTATTTAAGGGGCACCAGCCGCCTCTACACCATACGCTTACAAACATCCATGTACTGACCCGGATTCGAACCAGGAATAAAATGAGTTAAACAAATTGTAAATGGTAAGTTTGAATTAACTTCATAATATAAGAACATAATAGGCTATTGACGACGGTCCGGGATCAATCCCCCAAACGAAAGATCCGAGGGCAGCACCATGTAATTTTGAAACACGGTCAGATGGCGAGGGAACACCTGAGCTGGCACCTCACTCTCCAAACTTTCAGCGTGAGGACATTTGAGGCCACTACATATTTAACGTGCTCCAACCCCCTTTGTACACGACGGTGTTTGTTGGATTCAAACTCGCAAATCTCCGGTTGCTAATCCGTTACTCTCCAACCAGGCCACCGCGACCCTACCTAAGAAGAGATTTGCATTTCCCAAGTTCCATAACCTAGTCTTTCGCAAATGCTATCGATGGTAATGGTAATGGTACTTTTAGTTAACGTGTCGTACTAGAGCAACACAACGGGCTATTGACGACGGTCCGGGATCAATCCCTTAAGAACAAATGCTATCGAAGACTGGTAGAAATAAACTTCATTTAACTGTGCAAAATAAATGCTCGTAAAGGTAGTATTAAACAATGTTAGGCAAAAGGCTTCGCATATTTTTTCGTCTTTAAACTTTCTACTTCAACCACTATTTATTAGATAAATCGAAATTCACTCCTTTTCTGTCTTGTGAACTGGACATCGAACATAAGGTAAAGCGATTTTGTGTATAAAAAAAATATGATTTTTCTAAATCAAAAATGTATGTTTACTTGTGTGTCAAATCTTTTTAGATATTTCAGAGGAGAACCGTCAATTTTTTCTAGCTTTCAAATGGTGAACGTTAATAAATGTAGGTTAATATTTGATTCTCGTCAATAGATAGGGGATGATCATATCTTGATCTTGTCATCACCAAAAATAGGCAATATCTTCATGATGGGATATCTCGAAATTAGCAAAATTGATCAGATCTTGATAGACTAGATATCTCGTCGAAAGTACTTGGAGGGTTTATGTGCAGCCGGGTGTAACAATCGTCAGCGCTGAAAGGACATACTCGAAGATGCTGCGAACTAGCATGACAGCATTATAGTTCACTTTTGTACAGATCCTTAAATAAATTACAATCAAACTCAACCTTTTTACTCACGTTTGCGGTATGTGGAAGTATGATGAGCGGGGTTCCAGCTCAGTTATTTCGTCATCTGACCGTGGTTCAAAATTATGTGGTGTTGTCCTCGAATAGTTCCCTTGAGGATTGATCTCAGACTGTCTCCAACAGCCCGTTGTGTTGTCCTAGTTACGTTAAATTAAATTACCTACCTACAAACCTTTTTTCGGATCATTTTATTGAATCCGCAATAAATTTGCCAAGTTCATGAAATAAATTACTTCACCACTTAATGGCAACAAACACATACCGTAAGTTTCTTCACCAAAAACCACTGATCAGATATCGGACCTCGACACTTTACGCAACTTCCCCAAGCAAATGACAGCAGGAGTCGTTGTTAATTAATACCGATGGTGATAATTACCTAAATACCTTACCTTAGAAATACTAAATTGACTCATGGCAGTCTGTGACGTACCCAGTGGGGACTGATAGACCGACGCCCATCATCCAGATCCGAAACAAAAGAAATTTTACATTTTCTTCGACTTGAAAGCTTTGTGTGAATTGGTAATTGTTGGATTTGATAAAAAAAAATCTTTACCTATCTCTAACAAAAGGACTAGATTCATGAATAAAGTTGAGCTTCATTACAAAAGTTAATATTTCAAGTGTTTGAAAGCTGAAGACAGATAGTACTTCGCACTGGAAAAACGCAGCGAGTTATTATAGACCATCGTGGATAAATCCCAAAGGAAAGGTTGCAAGGAATTTCGAATTATGTGGTTAGCTGAATAGATCCTCACCTGAGCTGTACCCACTCTCCAAACTTCCACACCACACCAACCTGATGACATTTGAGGCTACGACCGATTTATCGTTCACCAGGCCCCTCGAATGCAACGGTCTTTCGTTGGATCTAGTTTCGAAATCGCATGCTGTTAACTCGGCCAATCTGAAGAATCCTCAAGCCCTCGTGACTTTATGCCATGATTTACATTGATTACGCAATTCAAGGGCACTTTTTCAAAGTACTGTATCCGGCGAAACAAGTTCAAAAAGTTACCAACCACTGTCCCATAAAATAAACGCGTGTGGCATGAGGCACAATTGTGTTATTAGCACTTTTTCCGTGTGTTTAAGAGTTGTCCCCACGCGGAAATAGAGCGCTTCCGCCAATATATTTAACACCTGATGCACTGTCGGTGTTTCGTTTGAATCAAATGAACTCGTAGGTCGTTAGAGTTTAAGATCAATCGCTTTGACCCCGCCTCCCGCTGTGAGGGAAATGGAAGCTAATGAGAGGAATGCATTCCTCTCGATTTGAATTCACATTAACCTTTAGACAACGGCTATAGATATAACTGGCGCGAATCTTATAACTTTTAAGGTACAACTGCTGTACCGGCCCTAGTCTAAATTCTTTCTTGGCGCGATTCGTATAACTTTCAATGTACAACAGCTGTACTGGCCGTAGTCTAAATTCTTTCTTGGTGCGATCAAGATACAACTGCAGTACCAAGCGTAGTCTATATTCTTTTTTGGCGCGATTCTTATTACTTTCATGGTACAACTGCTGCACTGGCCGTAATCCAAATTCTCTCTTGCCGCGATCAAGGTACAACTACTGTACCAGACGTAGTCTATATTCTTATAACTTTCAAGGTACATCTCACATGTACCAGCCGTATTCTATATTCTTTCTTGGTGCGGTTGTTATAACTTTCAAGGCACAAATGCTGTACCGGCCGAAATCAATTATTTTTGGCACAATCAAGTACAACTGCTGTACCGGCCGAAATCAATTATTTTTGGCACAATCAAGTACAAATGCTGTACCGGCCGAAATCAATTATTTTTGGCACAATCAAGTACAACTGCTGTACCGGCCGAAATAAATTATTTTTGGCACAATCAAGTACAAATGCTGTACCGGCCGAAATCAATTATTTTTGGCACAATCAAGTACAAATGCTGTACCGGCCGAAATCAATTATTTTTGGCACAATCAAGTACAACTGCTGTACCGGCTGTAGTCTAAAGGTTATGGAGGAAAGCTCTCGCCTTACGTGGTTCGAGTTCTTTAGAAGAAATACCTACGTGTCGTATGAGTCGATCAGAAGGTGTGTTGTCCAAATCAACTAGAATAATCACTAAATTGGTGACTTTGTACGGTGAAAAATAAATTATTTTGTGTTTTACTATTAAAAGAATAGTATTGTAGTCTTTTTCCCAAAGAAAATATTTCTAAAAAGCAATTTTAATACATGATCCTATTTGATTACTTATGAACTAAAAAAAAGTCATGGTATCGTATATAACTTAGTGACCATTATACGAAATATTGAAAGCAATGATTATGTACATGGGTCTTTGACTCAACTATCCCACACATCTTCTTATAGTTTCAATAAATAAGTGTCTAAGTTTGAATAGTAATGTTTATTACATGTAACTTATTTTGTAAATATTTGCAGGAAACTATTTTTTTTCCTTACGTGAATAATCAATCAGGATGTTTTTTTATAGGTTTATATTACTTTGTATAAGTTTAATGGAGTTTTTTGAAGTTCTTTAGACCGGTAATTGAAAAAAACATACTAAGATTTTTTTAAATATGATATCTTTATTTTGCACTCAAACTTCCGTTTCTAACTTCAAGCCCCTCCAAAATAAATTCCCGACTACTCTACTGTTGTGTATCTATAACCACAAACCATAAACAATAGTAATTATTTCAATTAAGTGAATGAAGGAAAAATAATACGTCCTTAAATAAACTCTAATTGCCGACCAATCAGTCTGATCAGGATGTTGGCTTTTGGATCGAAAAGCTACTCGTTCAAGCATCAACCCTCTGGTGAAATAGACGGAACATCTGGGCAGAGACGCTATCGTAACATCTCAGAATGGTATGTAACGTGGGCTTACGAGTTGACTTAGGCCGATTGGCTATAGCGAAAAGCACAGTGCTCATAATCATTCTGGATAACCCCTTTAACCAATTAGTAATTTGTTCAATCATCGGATTCATGTCTTTATCCCACAACAGTGACAGATCTTGAAACCAAACGACCAGAATAAATAACATGAAGCATGACATACCGCTTCTATTTCATTAGAAGGTCGATGAGTTCGACTCCGTTGAGACGTATAGATGTATGGAATAAATAAATGACCACTCTATAGACGATTCGGGCCTAGAATTGTGGTATGTATGTGACGGGTAACGTGAACCCACGCCCCTTAACACACCAGTGAAACGCAAAGTGGATAACAAATCCGTTCTTGTAGTGTCAACTTACCGGGCACTGGGGGAAAATAAGCAGTTACTGTTTCAAATTTTGCTTTAAAATAAACAGATCAAGGAAGTGATTCTGATTTCAAATAACACTTTCATTGAGGAAACCCCACAGCGTAAGGTGTTAGCCTCTAGATCATTAGATTCTTGGATCGAATCCGGGTCAATGCATGGATGTTTAGAAGCTTGTGGTGTAAGAGGCGACTGGTGCACCTTAAATCTGTCGTGGCCGAAAGTCCTTACGTTGGGTTGGTGTGGAAGTTTGGAGAGTGGGGTGCCAGCTCAGATGTTGCCTCGTCATCTGACCGTGGTTCAAAATTACGTGGTGTTGTCCTCGGATCTTTCACTTAGGGGACTGATCCCGGACCGTCGTCAACAGCCCGTTGCGTTGCTCTGGTACGACGTTAATTAAAAATTACCACTGCATTTCAGACTCTTGTTAGAGATCTAATTTTCGAAGCCAATACGCTTTCAGTAATCCTTGGGAGAGATGAACATCCACCGATCCATTGACGGGGCTGCGGGCGACACTCTGGAAGACGTTCGAGTGAGACGGAACCCACAGCTGAACCTCACCTGCAGTTCCAAGCGGTTGAGACAGGAATTGATGGACATGGCGATACATCCTCCTCCACTGTGCAGTGCGGGTCTCCAAGGCACTGACATTTACAAGTGGAACGCTACCATCATTGGACCACAGGGATCTGTGTACGAGGGTGGAGTATTCACACTCAATCTCATTTTTTCCAAGGACTATCCTTTCAAGCCACCAAACGTAAGTTTGCGTTTCGAAACTATTAAAATTTACTTTGGCTGTTGGTTGTTTCCTGTAGCTGTATTTACCATTTCGAAGCATATTTTACTTTATATTTGCTTTGTACTGGGTCACTTTTTGCGAGTGGAATCCTTTTTGAAGTACAATACTAGATAAAAAAATAATATAGACGGACTTGAACCCAATTGACTGTTTTGCCATTACACTCTGTCCAAAATTATCTTCACATACCCAAAAATAATTATATTCCATGAAACACCCAATCGAATTAATCCATTTTTGCAAGGAATGTGTGAAAGACACAAGCCTAATTAGAATTATCCAATCAAAAGTGTTCAAACAGTTTTTGATATGCAAATCAAGGCGTTACGTCTTCCGACGGTGAATCAAGCTCTTTGCGCAAAGTGAATATCTCAGTGAATTTCTGCAATACAGCGTTTGGTTTCAGTGTGTATGGACTCGAAAAGGTTTGCTATGGCTCCGAAGTATCATTTGGAAGAATCTGAAGTGGCTTATTATCGACCGTTTAGAAGCAGGGCAGTCAATCATGGAAGCAGCAAGATGTGTGAATATTTCAAGACAGACTGTCTCTGCGCTATATGGAAACAATTTCAGAATTCTGAAAATGTTCTAAGAAGGCCTGAACAAGGTCGTAAGCGTATAACAACCGCTTCTCAAGATCGATATATGGCAATAACTGCCCGTCGTAATAGGAAGTCTACTGCTATGCAGTTAAGATCAGAGTTTCCGGCCGCAATGGAAACTGTTGTATCACGGCAAACTGTGTAAATAATGCTTAATGGAAAAGGCCTTTGTGCCAGAAAGACCGAGAATATGTGTTTCATTGTCTTCACGACACAATAGAGATTGTATTAATTGCTGCAAAGAACATCAGAACTGGAGTCAAGACCAATGAACCCATGTTCTCTTTACTGAATGAGTCGAGTTTTAGTTTAAAGTATGCAAACACGTTAAAAATGTCATTTTAGACCAAAATTTTCAAAAAACTTTTTGAACTTATTTCATCGTGTATTTTACTTTCCAAACTATATTTGATTTTTTTTCTAGATGTTAATTAGTTGCAAATATATTAAAACGGGAAAACCCGAAGGAGGTATGGAAAACACCGGAATTGACTGATAAAAGTCCAAAAACCTATCAAAATTTAAATTTAAAATTTACTTTTTTTTTGCGAATATAATTTTAGAAAGTTTTCTCAAATATTTAAATGGTTTCTCTTTTGGATAAATTGTGAACATTTTTAAAGAGAAGAGAAGAACAAAATTGTTTACACAAACAGTTAAAGCAAGAGAGAGCAAACGATACACACTTCAAACAATTATTTACTCTAAATTAATATTTCTGCATTATTTCCTCACTTCAAATGTCATAACACATAATCGGATTCTCGTAAAACTTTTAAAACTTGTTCTTTATAATGTTGTCTAGGGAATGGACTAGAATAATAATGCTGAGTTGAAAAGTTTTTTAATTATGGACATTTATTCAGGGTATAGGACTGTAAAACTATCAAAAATCTTGTATTCATTTTTCTATCGCTTGTAATAAAATTGTTGTTAATTTAAATATCCTAGTTCATTCCATAGTTCCTAGTTTAAATTCCTAGTTCATTCCACAGAAAAAAGAATGTAGTTTATTTTGGTAGCATTATTTTTTCAAATTGGTTGAATGGATTTTCATGAATCACATTTGAAGTTTTTGACAAATTTCTTTCAAATTTCGTACATTATTATCATTTTTACAAGATAATTCATATATATTTTAAATATTAATAGCCCAATGCTATTGTTTAATAGCACTAAACATAAAAATATCATTAAAATGTTTTTATACCTCACTTTAAAAAAATGGATCTCGATCGTGTTCGGACACCTTAACATCTGATTCTAAGCGTTTATACATCTGGAAGGAGTCAGGAACGCGAAATCTTCCTTCGAACATTATGGAATGTGACCGTTTTGGTATGATGGTGTAATAATGATAAATGGACGTACGCCCCTACACGTTTTCAACAGAGTATCTGTGACCGGCCAGAGATATCGGGATGAGGTCTTAAAACATTATGTAAGACTTTTCAGAGGTGGATATAGATCTGATTTTTTATTTATGGACGATAATTCTCGTCCTGATCGACCAACCTCGTTGACGAATTCCTTGAAAATTAAGGCATCGAGCGAATACCGTGTCCAGCAAAATCTCCTGATCTGAACCCTATAGAAAACTTATGGGACTACCTTGAAAAAGTAGTCGTACGGAGACACCTCCTCCTAAAGATATAAATGCCCTGAAGACCGCATTGCTGGAGGAGTGGAACTTAATTCCCCAAACTGTGGTGAACAACATTATTGCCAGTATGGAAATCACGTTGTGACATGTGTGTACAAGTCATTGGCGATCACATTCCATATTAAATTCATAAGCCCTTTTTTTATGAGGTATTCATTTTTTTCTGAACTATCCTTGTCACATTTTATTGCCATTTTTATGGTTTCATGCTACAGTTTTATATCATATGCCGGGTTCTTGATTTTGTTCCTTTCTATTTATGTGTTATAATGTTATGTCTCATTCCAGACAAATTCATAAAATTATAGTTCACAGTTTCTGAGAAATCCTTGACTATGCATGTAAAGATAATTTTGGGACACCAGTGTAGTTTTCTTTACACTGGTACACACGGGAGCAACACAACGGACGATTGGTGACTCCTGTATCCAATCCGAAGAGGAACAGGGTTTCCACGGGTCTTACAAAGTTCTTAGTTTGACCTTAGATTTCTAAAAGCCCTTAGAAGTACTTATTTTATGTCAATAATCCTTAGAAATTTCGTCCTAGAAATATCGTCATTTGAAAACAAAATTCAGTTTTCAAATGACGATATTTTTGCAGTGCAAATTTATTTACTAAATTTAGAGTTTTTAAAAACAACAGTCTAAAAGTACTCAGCATCATTCAAAAACTTTGATCCAAAATCTGACATAGAGTTTTTTTTTAATGTATTGTTACTTAAAGATGGGGGGGGGCAGCAAATGAAAAATTATGGAGAATAGTGAAAATTATTTATTTTCCATATCGCATGATTTTATCAAATGAACAAGCTACAGTAGAACGTGGGTTCAGTGTAAATAAGTCATCAGAGGTTGAAAACTTGAGGAAGAATCGTGCATTGCTCAGAGGCTCATTTATGAGAATGCATATAATTCTAATGATATTCACACTAGAAATATACCAAGAGATGGGAAAGTTTGTTTCTACTTCAAGGTAAAAATATTTCCTTCGTTTGGAAGAACAATTTAAAATTTTGAAAATCAGAAAAGTTTAGAAAACAGTAGAAAAAGGAAAATAGAAGAACTAAGCTATTTAAAATCGCAAAAAGCTTTTCTTCAAGCTGATATTACAGATATGGAAAATTCAGAAGAACTGTCTAACAAGTCAGAATCTACTAAAAGTATTTCCATTGTTATAAAAGCAAATGCATTGCGAAGAGATATAAAAGAAAAAGCATACGAAATTAAGGAATTTAGATAATCAGATTTCTGAAAAAGAAGTCAGTTCAAAAAACAGATGGCTGTATCAGAAATTTTAAAAATATTTTTCATTGATATATGTGATGGAAATTTAGAAATAATTTTTAATAATGTAATGTTTTTAATATTTGTAAAACGTATATAATTTCTTAATGTATTTTATGTGATAGGTGCAGGGTTTTATATCGAAAGATTTCTGGTTCATACAAAGATGCCAATGAAAATTGTGATCAACCGCCTAATTTGCATACAGATCTCTGTTTCATTAAGGACCTTCGGCCTTTAATGTGGTAATGGTGCTCGTCATCCAACCTGGTTCTGCTGTACATGAAGCTAAACGAGCTAATGCGACTTGACCTTTACGCTACGGCTCTTAGATTTTTTTCAATCGTCTCACAGAACGGATCTTTGGCCTAATTCTCCGAGCCCCCTTACCTAATTGCCTAACTTTCAATGTCGCTTTCCTTTCATAGTATTGTGTGGCGTGCGAGAGATATAACCGGAGCGACTTTCTGCCTTTCCCCCAAAGCGTTCACACCTCAGGGTCGGCAGGGTAGAGGAGCACCGATCAAAAGGACGTACCCTCTACACTGACAGTTCGTAAATGGTGATCGGTGCCAGCGGTCACTTCAAGGGGGGATAACATCCACAGTACACAGATCAATACCATGCCGATGGTGTAAATGTAATTTCAGTGACAACAATTGTTTACCTGCCGCAGGGTAAAGGTTAAACTTCTTTTCCCTCTTTCTTTCCATCAGGTGAAATTTACAACAAGGATCTATCACTGCAACGTGAATCCATCCGGAAGAGTGTGCTTGGACATTCTGAACAAGAAATGGACGCCTGCGATGACCGTGTCTTCATTGTTGGTGTCCCTGTGTTCCCTGATGTCCGACTGCAATCCAAATGATCCTCTGGTGGGAAACATTGCGAAGCTGTACTTGACGGACCGCAAGGAGCACGATCGTCTTGCCAGGGAGCACACGCGAAGGTTTGCCTTCCCGAAAAGTGATGGCAGTGAACAATGACGGTTCGTGTTTTCTTAGGTGCGAATCTCAACTCCAGCTTCTCGTGGTGCTTTTGTGTGTAAATATGTAAAATTTGTCCGTTTGGTGAAAGCTGAAAGGTGTCTTTTTGCCTTCATAAATTTGTAGGCGTCAAAAAATTATTGCTTTGATAATATCTTAATATTAAAAAAAAAAAAACTGATTTTCGTAAGATTCAATTTACCTTTTATACAAATATCTTCCCGACTGAAATTATTTTATTTTATGTTGGATGCCTCATTTTGAATTGCCTGTACTGTTATTGAATTTGTTTAACTTTTTATATACTTGAAACCACAGGTAATGAGCATTTTTGCTCAGATGGCAAAATGTAATAAGTCACTTTCTTTTCATTTTTCGTGACAGTAGTTTTAAGATTCAAGATTTAACATGTGGTTCTGTGGTTTTTAAACTATTACAATTTTCTACCTTTGTTTTCTTATAAAGTGAAAGAGAAAGACTTGCGACAGTTTGCCACCACTTTCTAAACATTTACAAACCAGACTCCTGGATGGGACTTAACTCAATTTTTTTTGGAAAAGTGACTTACAACATTTTGCCATATCTGAGCACGGATTTTATATCCAAGTGACGTAGCATGAGAGTGCTCTGATGCGTTCAACCACCCCCGAAAGGGTTATTCATATTTTCAATCTTTTTATGCATTGAATGATTTTGTAATACTCATTAAATGAAGTAAGTTATTTAGTCTCTGGATGGGTCCACACGCATATATCCGTTCGGCAACCTGGAGTCTTTTCTACATGACTCCTAATCACCTTCGCCGACCAACCGGTATAGTGGTTAAGGTGTTAGCCTCTGGATCGGAAGGTTCCTGGTTCGAATCCGGGTCCGGGCATGGATGTTTGTAAACGTATGGTGTAGAGGCGGCTGGTGCACCTTAAATCTGTCGTGGCCGAAAGTCCTCACGTTGGGTTGGCGTGGAAGTTTGGAGAGTGGGGTGCCAGCTCAGGTGTTGCTTCGTCATCTGACCGTGGTTCAAAATTACGAGGTGTTGTCCTCTGATCTTTCCCTTAAGGGACTGATTCCGGACCGTCGTCAATAGCCCGTTGTGTTGCTCTAGTACGACGTTAAATAAAATTACCATTACCTTTACCTAATCACCTTCAACAACCTTTTTGACCAACGGAATATTTCCTGGGATTCCTTCAACCCAAACAAATGGTTCCTATTAATTGTGTGATGTGAAGAAGAGGCAATATTTCACAACTCATAAATCCCGTGTGATCGTCGTTCAAAATTACGGGGTGTGGTCCTCGGATCATTACCTTTGCGTCTTATTCCGGACCGTCGCCATTAGTCTGTTATGTTGCTTCAAAGCCATTTCAACGAAAATGCCATAGCAGAAATCCCGTGACTTAGTGGGTTAAATTATAATTGAGTTTATTTAATCATCCGGAACGAAACATAAAAGTATAAAAGATTATAAATTAATTTTGAAAAATCATACTTGAATTTTTTTTTTATATATGTTATTCATTATTGTCATAGTAAGCATTAGGTACTTAACTGTACTCGAATGTACCAAAATGCGTGAGTATTTATATATACAATAATCCTTGACTTTAAACTACATGTGAGATACAAAGACGTTGAGAAACTTTAAAAAATAGGTTACAAGCAATTTTGGTAATTAAAATCAATATATTTATACATTCTTATGAAACATTCCCCTGTATCAAATGCCAACAAATGATCTGACAAAATCTAAACAGTTGTAAAAATATCAGTGCAATTTGAAATCAGCTCACATATATAATCAGTAGAAAACAAATATTTCTTATTCTGAGACAAGATCTTTTAACCAGTGAATTTGTGAACAATACAGAAAGAATGAAAAAATGTGAATTACTAATCAACGCAAAACATCCATAGACATGTATTTGATGAGAATTATTTTTATGTATAAATTCACCATGAAGTCCTTAAATTGGGTTGGGGTTAGGCTGCTTCTCGTGACTTAAAATGGTTCAGACTATTAATGGATTCCAAATGAGGCTAAAGCATCAAGCCCATGATCCAAAATATTCTTTCATACTTAAAGATTAGTTTTAAAAAACTAGTCGTTGAAACGTTTTAACAATAAGTTCTCTGAAAAAAAAAATGAAATTGAGATTTTCTTTTCGTATATGCTTGGATATAGAGGGATTTACGGGAATGAAATAACTGATTTTTCTGGCCTTTGAATTTAGCATTTGACGCAAATGTTAACATTCCTAAGTGTTTCTTAAAGCCTCTTATGACACGCTTGTTTCTAAATGGAACGAAGAGTATGTCTATTCTGAAAAAGCTGACCACACCAAAAAATGCTTTTCATACTATTCAGCATAGATTGAGAACTCGGGATTATTTTTCTTCACGAACTTCAAAATTACAGTTTCTATCTGGCCATGGAAACTTTGATAAATATCTGTTATAGGTATAATCTTTGAATTAATGATATGTGCGAGTGTTCAAAAAGCATCCACAAGATGCAGGTCATCTACTTTTCAGTTGTACTGCATTTTATAATTCAAGAATGTGTCTTCAAAATGATTTGAAAAGATTGGTTGGAACATGGCCTGAGAAACTCAATGTATGTTGGATCTAATCTTTTCTTGTCACTTGCGTCAATTCTTGTAATTGTAGTTAAATCGTATCACTGTTTCTTTGATAAAAGTAAGCCCCGTGTTCTACTTTAGTGATGAACGGGTAGTTTAATAAAAATATACCTACAGATTACTCCCGAAAAGGTTAACAAACCAACCGGTATAGTGGTTAAGGTGTTAGAGCCTCTAGATAGGAAGGTTCCTGGTTCGAATCCGGATCAGTGCATGGAAGTTTGTAAACGTATGATGTAGAGGCGATTGTTACAACATAAAATTTGATGTTGCCGAAAGTCCTCGCGTTAGGTTTTTGTAGAAGTATAGTGAGCGGGGTGCCATTTCAGGTGTTGCCTCGTCATCTGACCGTGGTTCAAATCTACGTGGTGTTGTCCTCGGATCTTTCCCTTAAGGCATTGATCCCGGACCTTTGTTAATATCTCGTTGTGTTGCTCCAGTGCGATGTTAATTAAGAAATTACCAATTACCCGAAAAGGTGAAGATAGTAATTGGTAATTTTTAATTAACGTCGTACTAGAGGAACACACAGCGGGATATTAACAAAGGACAATACCACGTAATTTTGAACCATGGTCAGATCACGAGGCAAAGTCTGAGCTGGCACCTCACTCTGAGAAGGTTAAGATGAGGAATAGAATAATAAAGAGTACGACCAGACGGGAACAAATGTATCTTCTTTCGATTGCGGAAAAGACCGATCTATGTTGTAATAAAAGAAATCGTTTGTCCTTCCAAGCTTCAAGGTAGGTAAAACCCTTCGTCTAACTAACCGCAATCCTCATTACATATTTTATTCAACACCGTTGACCTTGAACATCCTCTGAGCGTTTTTCTGGATGAGGATGGTTAAAATTTATGCATAGCGAATATTAATGTATGAATAATTAAAAATTTTCAAACGCTCTGTGCAGCTCTATGATTGCTCCGATTTGAAGTTTGAAAAATTCGTTTGGCAGCATAAAATAATTTTCTTAATAAAATTAAATATGACAGTGAAGAAGCGTTTGACATTCCTAACTTTACTTTTAATTATTAATTATTATTTAAAATGCACATTGGTGACACAGCTAGGGGGAAAATATGTGACTCACTCATTCGAATTAAGTGATACGGTGACTTTCCTATTTCTATAATAGTAATTAATACTTTAAGGTTTACGTTTTTTATGAAATAGTTTGTCTCAGAAGAAAAACAAGCTAATTATCAAGAAGCTTAATCCTAAAATGCTTCAGCGGTCTGGTAGTTAAGATGTTAGCCTCTGGATCGGAAGGTTCCTGGTTCGAATCCGGGTCAGTGCAGGGATATTTGTAAGCGTATGGTGTAGAGGCTGCGGGTGCACCTTAAATCTGTCGTGGCCGAAAGTCCTCACGTTGGGTTGGTGTGAAAGTTTGGAGAGGGGTGCCAGCTTAGGTGTTGCCTCGTCATTTGACCGTAGTTCAAAATTACATGGTGTTGTCCTCGGATCTTTCCCTTAAGGGACTTATCCCGAACAGTCGTCAACTGTCCCCTGTGTTACTCTAGTACGACGTTAATTAAAAATTACCAATAACTACCTATTATACTTTACAAATGGTTATGCTTTATTATTATGCACATTAAGTTTATGCTTGGAGGAATGAAAATAAATGATTTTTGAATATACACTGCTCAAAAAATTAGGGTAGCACATGGTCTCAACGAATTTAAGCAAATAATTCTACTAAAAACTAACGTAGAACAAAAGAGTCATAGTCTAAAGTGTAGCAGAAGGCAGAAGAAAACTTCATTTGCAAAACAAAGTTCATTACGTCAAGTACCCCAAAACGGATATAAGTGCAGAAAAGCGATATTCTGAGAAATCGCAATTTCACAGAAGCTTTTTTTTTCAGTCTCATTCGTAAAACGCAATTGTTCAAAGTTTTTTTCAATAAAGGTGATTTGAAAATGTTACAACAACGGTGATTTACCGGAATCCGTGGCTTGGCGAATTATCAGGAGACTGGAATCCAGACAAACACAAAGGAGTGTAGCGAAGTCTGTTGGAGTGGCAAGGAGTGTCATTTCAAGGCTGTGGAATCAGTTCCAAGTAACAGGGAATGTTAGACGTCGGCCAGGGCAAGGTCGCCCACGTGCTAACACAGCAACTGATGACCGGTATCTAATGTTAACAGCTCGTCGGTACAAAAGACGCAATGCTACTCAGCTGCAAGGACAGTTTCCTTTGGCAACAGGACGGAGGGTGTCAAGCCAAACAGTCCGGAATATGCTTCATCGGGGTGTCCTACATGCACGTAGGCCTATGGTGTGTATGCCTTTGACCTCAAGACACCGTGCGGTCCGAAGAAGTTAGGTTGGGGAACATCGGGATTGGACGCAACGTGATTGGAGTCGGGTTTTGTTCACTGACGCGTCCCGATTCTGTCTGGAGTGTGACACCCGACGTAATCTGGTATTTAGAGAAAAGGGAACTTGAACTAACCCCACGTTAGTACAGGAATGATCACAGTACAGACGAGGGGGAATGGTGGTATGGGGGGGGGGGAATCAGCATGGGTGGACGTACGGACCTGCATCTTATTCGGAATGGCACTTTGACGGGCCAAAGATGTGCAGACGAGATGGCGAGACCTCGTGGCGTACCTTACGCTGCAACCATTAGCGATTCCTTTCTTTTAATGCATTATAATGCCAAATCTCACGCACTTCAACTTATAGAGAACATGCGTGAAACGGAAACAATATTACTTTTGAATTGACCAGTATGCTCTGCTGACTTAATCCGATCGAGTATGTCTGAGACACACTCGGACGTTGCACTGCAGCGAGACTGATGCATCCGTTGACTATCTTGGACTTAGAGATTGCACTTCTTGAAGAGTGGAACAGAATACTCCAAAATCTTATCGATAACCTTATCGCATCAATGGAAAACAGGTGTGGAGCAGTCTTAGCAGTTCGAGGGAATCACACACCCTATTAAAAATCGTTCACCACCTTCAAACAACACTTTTTTCGTCATTTATAGGTATACAAATTAGTGCCTTGGATTGTCTCTTCATGTTCTTGACATCATTTCATAGAATTAAAATTCCCATACATGATAATTTGGTCTCTCGTTTCGGTCCCACGCTTAAATATATATACTAGCCGGCTCTCGTTGGTTTGCAATACCTATCAAAACTGAATAAAACACGAATATTCAAGACATTTGCTCATTCGTGAATGAAAAGGCTAAATCTGTTTTACTCTATGTATAGGTGAGTCATTAGTAGCTGGCTACAGATAAATATTTGCATGGTATTTTTATGTGATAAAAATTTTGCATAGAAATTAACCTCGGCTAACTGAAAACAGCAAGAATTTAAAAAAATCTGGGTTGTTTTATTTACGCTGATTGTCGCCATTCGACGATACACAATTAACGTCGATTTCGGGTTCACGTACTTACGTTAGTGTTTTATATATATAGAGAGAGATACTTCCCATTTTATACCCATGAATGTCTGCCTCGCATGGTTTTCTTCACTTTTTTGCTTGATCCCCTAACTTTATTGAGCAGTTTAGAAGGTTTATGGTACACTTTCTGTATTAATTAATACTTAATTTATTTTATTTAAAAAATTTAATCGATAGATCATTCTTTAAGTATTTGATACTAGTTCTTAATAATTACATTTCTTAAAAAATTAATAGTTTATTCACTAAATTTGTTAATTGATGCATTTAAATATACGTAGTAGGTCCCAAAGTGTCATGTCAGGGGTATTAAGGAGGGTATGAGAAGGTTTATTTTCTAATAAGCTAAATGCAGACGGAGCAAGTGTTTTGGTGTACAGCATGTTTAATCTCCTGTCATCATTGTCATCATCTCCTTTCATCCTGTCAAATCATTCACTTTTTGATTGAGTATTCTCTACATTTCCTAACGTTAAGAAGTATATTTTTTAACCCTACAAATTTCCCCTAGTTTCGACGCGATATCTAGCCCATAAAGATCGGAAAACTTTTGCTAATGACGAGATATCTCGTTATCCAAGAACTGTTTATTTTTTATGATGACAATATACCTCGTCGAGACAACCACCCGGAGGGTTAAATATAGAGGTTGTACAGAGGTATCCAGTTTTTTATTTCCAAGTTTGGTCATTAAAGTTAATGGTCTACACATTATGTCAATATAATAGGCCTCTAATGCAAAAGAGCTTAAAAATCAATCACATCATTGCTAAATTGAAGAAACCTTATAAGAGGGATTTTCAATGTAACCAAACAAACCAAACGGAGTGCGACGATTATATTTCCGCGACCCAAGTTCTCGCATGATACAAACCGGGGTTACTTTTAAGTGTAGTTTATCACCATTTTGGCGATGTTTTGCGTTTAATCGGATTAGCGTTGACCACTGAGCCATCATGAATTCGAAATTCATGCTTTGGAACTTTTATTAACGAAGTGCTGAAACTTGTATTCGAAAAACAACACTGACGTCATGTTCAGAATATCATCGACCTTCTAATGAAATTGATAGAGCATGTGGGCGGAGTCTTCGTAAGATCTCAGAAGGGTAAATCACCTGGGATTGCGTATAGAAACGCAGACAAGTGGTTTTGATCACGCTGGATATTCACTGCCAATCAATAATTTATTTCGCATTAGTTTTCGTGCTTTTTCCATCAACCATGTGATAGATCTTCAAACCAAGCAATACAGTACAACACGTATGGGAAATATGTTATTGCACTTGCACATGAAACAGTACCGCCTCCTGTATTTAACTTGGCAGAAAATGTCTGATAGAGAAAATTCTTTGGTCAATACCAAAACCAAAAAAATTAGTTTTTTTTAGATGACATTCTTAAAGAGAATGGTTACAAAAGACCGGCCTCAAGATCTAAATGATGTAATAACTATTAAACATTGTTGGAACTATCCATTCTAACAGAAATCTAAAATAATAATGATCTATTCTTGTTGACTTCTTGGATCGTAGCTCGAAAAAAATATCAGTGTGGTAAGAACCTTTATTTTGACTTATGAAAGAATAAGTTATTATTGACCCCGAAAGCTTCAATGCTAGAATTAAGAGCGTGATCACTTAGTAAGATCACGTTCATGTTGTTTGTATGCTGCTCTGGTTCGAATTGACGTCACGATTAGTAAAAGAGGTCGCAATATGCAGCATTCGTTAGCAAAATGACTTTTTCGTGAGATGGCTATGTATTAAAACGATAAAATGTAGTTTGATTTTGTTGCAGTCTTAAACAAAATAGTCGACTTGTTTTATTTATTTTTAAACTAAACTAAAATCTACCCGCCTCAGCATTACATGGAGAAAAAAAAATTTATTTTTAAAAATCTTTTCCTTCTTAATTATTAATTATAACATATCAATCTAAATGAATCAGCATAGAATTAAAATCATCGCAAGCAAATATTTTGGTTGTATGGATAAGAACCATTTTCTATCAAACTAAATGCAGTGACAATTGTGTTAATCGTCACTGTGGCATTTTCAAAGGTATATGTTTAATTTTTATTTAGAGAATACGCTTGTTTTATTTAGCGAATACGATTTCAGCACTTTACCAACAAAAATTAAGAAAAGTAAACTCCGAGTTGATAGATCGCACACCGGCAAGAAAAGTGACACGACTCAAAATTTCATAATATGAGAAACATCAACTTAAAGGATACTATAAAACTTATATTGAAATAGTATAAGCTTCTTTTAAATTTAGGTAAGTATTTATGGTGGTAACTTCTATTACATTCTATATAATAGTAATATAACACGCTGGGACACATCATACATGATTTTCAACGACATAACATCAAACATTTTCTTTTTTGACTTGTGTCACTTTTCCTGCAGGGGTGCGATATGATAGTGGGGGGATCGGACTGCACCAATTACGTTAAAATCAAACATTGTCAAAATTATGATAAATTACATTTTAAGGTAACCCCGATCTATATCATACGAAAGCATTTGGTCACCATAAGTAAAATCTTCGTATGCCATTTGATTTGTTTGTTCACACTGGTACATTTTTAAAGTGAACTAGGGGGCCCGCCCCCTGCTCGCTGACGCTCGCCAACCCCCGGAGGATTGCTTCGCAATTCTCATTGGTTCGCTGCGCGAACATATGCTCGCTTCGCTCGCATCAATGAAGACACGTGTCCTAGCAGAAGGGATTGATTACAAAATGTATTCCAAAAAAATATTTTTCAAATCTAAATTTGTTGTATTACATAAAAGATATATACAGTACCTCTGGAATCAGAATTTAAATGAAATCTTTGAGCAAATTTTTACTCGCAATGTGAGCGCTGCTTTGGAAATTGAATACCCAGCATGTTTGTGTGTACATTTCCCCAGTACTCGAGCCACCCATACACTTTTTGACTGAGTTTGTTGTCGAAAGTTGTAGTGCACGCGTCTTGTTGTACTATAATTGTTAGCCTTGAAAAGGACCGTTTTTTAAACAGCCCTGAAAAGATCCTCCGCTTTCTTACATTTCTATTACAAACCGCAACAGCTCGTCTAAAGTTCATTTTTTTTTCAATAAAATTTCATCCGATAACGCTATAGATTCAAATGACTCGCGAGGCTCCTAGTAAACAAACAATCGCACAATGTTGCCAAAACGCGGTAACAAATAACGTCTTTTTTGCGTGCCACGTAAGAGAAATATATATATAGATGTTGTTAACTATTTTGTGCACCGCTATACTAAAACTAAAAAATAATAATAATTTCTAAATCAACTGTTACCAAACACTCGCAAAATAAACATTTGCCCTTATATAGACATTAGACAAAAATTTGCATGATCTATAGCCGCTTGGTTAAACTGTATTGTCACAAAGCACCTTTTGTAAATTAACTGGTCTACAGCTATATCGGTGTTTAATCAGAAGTAACATAAAACCTCATGATGTTCAATGCACATCAAGTGAGTTTCTTTGTATTGTATTACGGAAATGATCGGATAGCATTTTTATGTATTCCACTAACGTACGTTGCACTGAAATAGACATTATTTGCAAATTGTCGAATGACAACAATGCATATAAACAATTTAAAATCTACCGTTATAGGATTCATTCACCATTTTTACTTCTTAGTTTAAATATGCTTGATTTGTGCTATGGAGCTGCATAATATAGCTAAAACTACATGGAAGTTTTCGCTACTCTTATGAAATTCTCCAGCAGTATGAGGATAGAAGGCAATGAAAAATTTGGGAGACAGAAATCAGTTCAGAAAAGAAAATGTGAGTGATTTTAGATTTAGCGTGTCATTCAGCGTGTAATTGTGGTAGCATGATTGAAGCGTGCTTTTTGCCATTTTAGTTTAAATAAAAAAAAATTAACACCAGTAAAATTAAACGATGTTGTTATACATTTTTTGATCATTTTATTTCATGTTGAGACATGAAATCCTTTAATGTGAAAGCGAACGTAAAATTCATTACAAATGGATTGAAGTAAGAAATGAAATATGGTAATTATAACAATGGTTCATCAATAGATATGAGCAATTAAGAGAGTTTTGAGCATATATTGTGCTATTGATTTTCAAGAATTAATAATTCATCAAATTTATTATTAATCTTTTATCCCATTTGATGTCTTTATTAAGTCTATAAGCATTGTGGAAGAAAGTGGGATAAAATTTTAACTGCACGATTCCCCTGTTGATTCAGCATAAATAAGCTCGTTTATCATCTGGTCTGTTGAAGCAATAGATTCGCGATAGCTAGTATTTACACTGGCTTAGTCTCATTACCTGAAAAGCTATTACAAAGGAAATTCTGTTTATTTTCCAAGCACAGTGAATATTTGCAAGTGAATTGTGTCAACAGTATGCAAGCGTATTCAAACAAAATGTTTTGAAAGTATGCTTTTAATTAGATATGTTTGGTGATTCTACTTCACATCAGATAGAAAAATAAAATATCATATTAATAAACATGAACAACACAAATCGTTCTGCGAGGTATTTTGACTAGGTTCAATTTCATACGGCCACACAGGATAAAGTTTTAAAAATTAAACACCAAACTAAGAATCAATTGAGTGATTATTTTGAACTGAAATTCTCTCACACATGTACCATTCAAACAAAAGTTATTTCCACGCCATAACGGCAGAAAGGGGTCTTAGAATTCGTAATTTTTTAACTCTTAAGGTTCCTTTAAGCTGAAATATACCATTTAGACATCTCGCAAGAAATTTACAACTTCAAAATGTTCCATTATAAAAGTTTGTTTTCAGCTTTACCAGGGGAAAATTTATCATTTCTATAAAATCAGATTGAGGATAACTTCACCAACCAATAGCGACGTTGAATTTTTTGTTGCTTAAAAGCATGGATTATAAATATATATAAGTGACTAAAGCTCAATCCGTGCGTGTAATTTTTCAACACATTTTTCATTTACAACTCTTTTACGTTTTTCAGCAGTCGTATTTATTCGCATATATCTTGGAGTTATGATTGATATGAATGCAGCACAGTAAAAAGTAGGATCCAAAGTTATCAGATCGCATCGGATCACAAAGCATGAAATGTCTTTTCCAAACCACCTGTATCTGATAACTTGTAACTGATAGCGTGAACTTTTTGACTATTTAGTTAACCTTCCAATTAGTTAATATTTTAATATTAATAGAATCAAGGTAATTTTTTGTTTAAAAAAATTAAGTTAATTAAATAATGTACTAGTTTATAAAAAAAGAGCAAAATTTGATGAAGTGCTCCTTTAAATGCCTTATCTGAATCATCTGTTAGTGGTTTGTAAAGGTGTTATTGGAAAGAAATTGTTTGTTTAAAAGATAAATTAGCTAGTTGTTTATTTTTAATTGAAAGACATTGTTTTTGTTGATCGTAACTGAATAAATTTAAACTTTTTTATCAACTGTTTCAAAAATCAAAAATTAACTTTCGCAGATTTTAAGTTAAAATTAAGATTTCTGTTCAGTCACAGTAGTTCGTATGAAAATAATTTCAGTCAATGTAACACAAAAATATGGATATTATGTTAAATTATTTCTTAAACTTCCATCTTTCATATATGGCATAACTCTAGCTTGGTATATATATACAGGGTGGTCCCGAATTCATGGTACAAACTTTAATGGTAGGTACAGGACATTGTAACAATGATTTATTGTATAGGAATGTAATGGAATCGCAAGTGACGCGGTGAGGCGAAAACAGGGGAAATAACGGCCGAAAGGAAAAACAAAGATTTTATTGAAAGCGTTGTTGACAAGTGTCATGTTTACAGTAATTGTTCAAAATTGCGTCCACCAGTATCGATACATGCTTGACAGCGTCGGTGGAGCGATTGGCGTACACGTTCAAAGATGCCTGGTATTTCACGCACACCTGCAGCAGCTACAGATAAGCGAGCGACGAGATCCTCATCTGAGTCAACTGGAGTCTCATAAACAAGATGCTTTAGATGTCCCCATAAAAAGTAATCGAGGCTCGATAAATCGGGAGATCGGGGTGACCAAGGGACTGGTCCACCACGCCCAATCCATCGAGTACCAAACGTGGCATTCAGGTAATTCCGTACATCAATGCTGAAGTGTGCTGGCGCCCCATCGTGCTGAAACCACATGCGGTTACGAATGGCGATCGGAACATCATGCAGCAGTTGTGGTAACACTTCTTTCAGAAAAATAAGATAGCTTCCGCCAGTGAGCCGCGTGGGTAGTAAGTATGGGCCAATCAAAAAGTCGTTCACAATACCAGCCCACACATTAATACTGAAACGTTGTTGAAACGCATGTCGACGCGTTGCATGTGGATTATCGGTTGCCCACACATGGGAATTGTGCGCATTAAAGACACCCTCGCGTGAAAATGTCGCTTCATCTGTAAATAGCACATAATCTACGAAATCCGGCTGCAACGCACATTGCTGCATCACCCACAGGCAGAAGTTCACGCGGCGAGGATAATCTGCCGGATTCAATGCTTGTACTTTCTGAAAATGGAAGGGGTGTAAGCGATTTTCGTTTAACACTCTGCATACAGTCTGATGACTCACACCTACGTCACGCGCAACAGTTCTTGTGCTTGACTCGGGTCTATCAGCCACAATGTTCAAGATGCTTTCTTCCAGCCTTGGAGTGCGTACAGCTCTTACTCGACCAGCGCCATGTCTGTTGACGTCGAACGCACCTGTTTCACAAAGTTGACGATGTAACCGTTGAAAAATTCTATGATCCGGCATTCGTCGATCAGGATACTCCGCGCGATACATTCGTAACGCAGCTCTGCCGTTACCATTTGCACGGCCGTACATGTAATGCATGTCTGCTTTTTCTGCATACGTAAAGTCACCCATCGTCTACGGCAGCACAATTGTGAATGGCGCTTTTCCCTACTGCGATGCATCATGTTCAACAGCGGCTAGACATCTACTGCCCTCTACCGGCAATGATACCAACCGATCACTCCATTTCTCTTTCCTTTTATTTCCCCTGTTTACGCCTCACCGCGTCACTTGCGACTATACATTCCTATACAATAAATCATTGTTACAATGTCCTGTACCTACCATTAAAGTTTGTACCATGAATTCGGGACCACCCTGTATAAGGAATATATACAATGTCCAAATCTCAAATATAAGGTTCATTTATGGATAGTATATCGCATGAATATCATCATAGAAAGTCCTCTTGTTATCAAATACTAGTATTTCCAGGAATTTGTTTTACCTTTTTTCTTGACATGCACTACGTTAAATATGTATAATGAACACATTTAAGACTACACACATGTGAAAACTGCTTATTTTGAACCCAGTTATACTTAAATTCTAATCACTTTTTATGTATGAAAAATAAAAACTTTAACAACATGAGATGAAACTATTTGACTATTTCTGTGCTATACAGAGTTTTATAAAAAACACTAATTTAAAATATTAAAGCTTTCATTTCGTTCCGAACAAAGTGTCCATAGTGACGGAAAGACAAAAATAAACTTAATTCTGCACACAAGAGATGCAAAAGTTGCTTTTCTGAGCTTATAGAAGCGATAGTATGCGTTTACCATGTATTATTTTTTCTTCCGAAGAAACAAGAATATTTATCTCGGTAACTTAAATTTACACAAGACAAATTCAAACTTTTCCTTTCAATTTACATCTTACCATAATAATTCAGTTAATTATTATTTCACAAAAACGTGCATTAAAAGTGTTTATAAATCTAAATTTATAAAAGTTGTATGTTAAAAGGGAGAAATTTCGGAAGAGTCATCATTTCTTTGTTTTATGATTTTTGTATTGTAGAGTCGCCGGAAATATTTAAAAATATAAACTTAAAAAGTTGCATCCATAATATTTAAAAAATTCATTTTGAAAATAAAAGTCTTTATTGAATTTTTGTTTTGGTAGTTTCATCACAGAACACAAATGGCTATTTTTGGTCTTTCTTGTTGTATTATATGCATTGGATGCCGCCATAATTTGAAACAGCGTGGGACAAAAGTAAAATGTCCCGCACAAGGCACAAAAAGTATTACAACTGTTAAACGTTCTGCAAGGATGGGAAAAGTTGCAACAACGCTAGAACGTACGTCAAAGATGATAAACGTATTGCAAGATTCTAAAATGACAATCATAATAATAGAGGAAAGGAGAATGAATCGTGATTTAAATTTTTCCGGGTATGCTTGTAGTATAATTTATATTTTATGTGGTGTTTTTTTAATTCATGTAAAATGTTTTCGCAACTTATAGTCAAAATCTGTCATAATTTAGAAATATATAAAATATAATAATTTGGTGTACATTGTGTCAAAGTGATGACCGAAATTTGTTAAAGACTGAGAAATTTCCCTTGAAATCATAAAAGAACCAATAAATATCCTTTAAAAATGAATATTTTGGAGGTATTATTAAAAGCATTAGTCTATGAAAAATATTAAAGTAATGACTGAGATGATTGACGTAGAATACGTCTTACCTTTCGAAACTACCACACTTAATTTTTGAGTGTCATAAAAAAAGCATATGTACGAAAAATTCAATAACTTGAAAAAATATCACGACAAAAAAAAAGCCCGATATTTAAGCTGTCATTTGTGTTTCGTCTCTTTGCACTGTATAAATAATCATAGAACTAAAACTCAGATATTTAATACTTGTTTAGATATCGGAATTTCGCGAAACTTTCAAAATGTTCAAAAATATGCATAATAAACACAAGAACAATTATAGAATCGTCAACAGGAAGAAATATCGAGAGATGGAGAATCCATGGAGATCCGGACATCCGATGCTGAGCGTCGACGGGCTCGGCGAGAACGCCTCAAAATTGAGGCGTCGCGCTGCTCACAGAACTTAATATATCTCCTTTAGTATTGCACGACGTTTGAAGTATCATTTGTTTCGACTCACTTTGAGCTTTATAAATAATAACAGAAATAAAAACTAAATATTTAATACTTATTCAGATGTTGGACTTTAAAATGTTGAAATTTCAATATGTCCTAATAAATGCATAATTAACACAAGAAAAATTAAAGAAACGTCAACAGGAAGAAAGATCGATAGATGGGGAATCCAATAAGATCCAAATATCCTATTTTGAGTGTCAACGGACTCGGAGGCAGTTCATGAAGGTATATGCCTCTTAAGGTGAACAAATGCCTTATAAGAGTGCATCAAGTTCCTACACCGCTCAGTTCGACGCAAAAAGCATATTTGACGTGACAAAAAGTTTTATAATCATATCATGAAGTTCAACACATAGAAGCCGGTAATGAGCCACAGCCTTCAACAGCAACAGCGAGTGTACTAATTGTGATATATTAATATCAAAATAAAACCGGATAACGGTATGTTCAAGCAGTGTGCGGTAAGAATCTGTTGTGCTGTTGTCTATGGATGGTGAAACGGTTTAAATTGTGCGAGATTTACTTCATTTTAAGGAATTCGCTTAGAACTTTCAACACGTGCGCAAATAATTTCAGGTAACGTCCTTATAAATAATTTTGAGAATTTATTTTTCTCATTATAAAGTATCCTAAATTGTTACAAAATGATTTTTAAAGCCGCTTTGGAGCAAAAAAAAAAAAAAATTGTGAGTTCCAATACAACCAAAGTTAAATCTGTCGTGGCCTCAAATGTCCTTACGTTGGCGTGATGTGGAAGCTTGGAGAGTGGGGTGTCACTTCAGGTGTCACAAAGTCATCTGACTGGTTTAAATTTACGTGTCCCTTGAGGATTGTGATCCTGGACCTTCGCCAATATCCATTGTGTTGCTCCAGTGTGACGTTAATTAAAATACTTACCTTGCAGTAAAAAAAAAGGTAGTTTTAACATTACTTTTTGTTCAAAAATATGCTTTTTTTGTCAGATCGGCTAAAAATATAATTTATTTTTTAGCGTACCGCTGAATTTTAGTAAGTAGTATATGTGTGTCATGATATGATAAAGGTTGAAAATTGTTGATCATTTCTATTAGAATTGATGATATTTAGCTTGATTTATAGGTTGTGATGGAGACATTTACAACACATGAAGAATAAGAACTAAGATTATATTGATATTTTCATTTATTAGATATTTAGACGTATTTTAAGTCCCTCTAATATAAAGGGTCGTTTTATCAATAGTATTATATCCCAGTGTTTTATTATATTTCGTAATGTCAAACAAAAGTTCGAAATGTAGTAAAATTATAATTGAAGTCCGCTCATTTTAAGGAGAATGATATGAAAATTCTGAGTTCACTTACTCTATTAAACATTTTCACTCTGATATCCGGTTTTCCCTTCATTCCTATGTATAAAATCGTATTGATATATGAGAGAATTTAACAGTACAAGAACCGTGACATTTGTGTATATTCCACGAGCGTGTAAAAGAGTGTTACAAACTAACAGGTGGTTGTGAATGCCGAACAGCGACTTGGTACAAAAACACACGAGCCAGTTTCGCAATATCTAAAGCAAACGGGGTTCAAAACAAAAAACATTTAGCTCATTTATGAGATTATTTTATTTATTCTGTGAGAGTTAATTTAAATATAAAATATTTATTGGAAGAGGGTCAAAACAGATTCTTCAGTATATGATCACAAGCAAAATATGCCTAGGTGTACTGGAATATAAAATCCTTGATGCGAAACTAAAACTGAATAATTGCTTTTTCGTAAGACATGGCATAAAACAATCGTAATGTTATAAAACATAATTTATTAATAGACACCATTGCAAATTTTTCGTGATTTACTCCATATAGTTATTACGATTATAAAAGTAAATATATTTTTCATTTCTGAATATTTTGAACGCAGATGAATCTAATTGGACTTGAAATCTGAATATTTAAACTTTTTGAAACAACGTTAAAGAGCTGAAATTTGTTCGTTCAAATAGATTTCTTTGAGAAATTAATTTTAAATTCATTCTTATAAAACACCAGCTGTTATTTTTGCAAAGAAAAATATTTTATTGAGATCATTTTTTGAGGATAAGAAAACTGAAATTCTGAAAAGTAAACCATGTCAGGAAACATGTAATCATTTTCAAACATTCTATAAAAACATTTTTTGAAATAGTAAAAGCCGCTCGTTAAAAATTGATTCCATTCCAAAGTTTACGCATTCTGGAAGAAAGAAAAACCGTGAAAAGACGAAAACGAATTCCAACCAAACTCAGAACACGCGAAACCGAAAACAAAACCTTTCACCAAAGATGTAGAATTAATGATATTTACCTTATCAGAGACGGTTATCCCAAATGTAAGCCGGAACACACAAAACCAGATCCTTGCAGCATTCACCTGTGAAATGTAATGTTCTGAATGGAATGGAAGGGTGAAAACTGAAGCAGACGATAAAAAATAAACTCGGACAGCGCATGCGCGACCGTTCTGAAGTTTACTTCCGCTCTGGTTTCACGTGCAGTCCGCAACCTCCATTGGCCCAGCACAGGTGACGTCAAATTCTTGTGGGAAAAAACTCAGTTCTGATTTTGATTGAGAGGAAAAGTGAAAGCCCGCGATCCTTACCTTGCGCCGTAGGGTCGAAAACATGCTTTTGTTTTGTTTGTGTACAAGTTTCACCGTTTTGCTGCTTGCCGTTCCGTATCTATGGTCAATTTTCTCAGAAACGTGCCCTTAAAAAGGTCTTAATTAGTAACAGATTATCAAGAGGTTAATAATAATGTCAAGAAAGAAAAATACTCTTAACAATTTTAATTGTGTTAACTTGAATATGCGGGGAAAAAATTATGTTTCAAAATTTAATTATTCCATGAAATATTGTATAATCCAAAACGGGTGCTTAATTTATTTCATATTTCATTTTTACAAAAACTATTTTTTTGAGCAAGTGAATTTAAAATTTATTTACAGAGATGCATTTCTCGTTATTTCTCTGAAATGATATTTTTTCCTGGTTTCATCTAAACATAATACGTCATGCAATATCTTATATTTATAAATATTTCACTAACGTACGCGGTACATAAATCAGCGTTATTTGTATAGTAGTGCGTGGTAACAGTTCATAAACAACTAAAAGCTATCGCTGAGATTCACTGTAAGTTTTGCTGCTGTATTCATGTGATTTGATTTGTGTTATGAACAATAAATTGTTGTGCCGTAGAGCTCACTATTCAAACGACACTCATTAGAAGTTTGGTGAACGAATGGCAACGAGATACATTAAAAAATGCTAGCACAGAACAGAAAATTGTAAGTGAACGAGAAATTTCTCCTGAATTTCAAGACATTCAAGAATGGACGAGAAAGTTCGAACAAATAAATGTGATGCTATTGGGTGGACTTTGAAGAGCGTAATTTTAAAATCTGTCAGAATTTTACATCTTTTTTCGTACGACTCTGTCAAAATGTTTTTTCTTTTTTATCAATTTTATTCATTCGGAAAGATGAAATACAAAATAAAAACATACTTGAATCCATTAATTATGGTTAGGCAGTTAGAATATGGGTTGTAGTTAACTGTCTAATTATTTTTCTCCAATGCTTATTTAGCCGATTATTTTGACTTGGTGTATAGTTTGTCATTTCTCATAAGATTTACAACTAAGACTCTAATTGAATTTAGTTTATATTTATGTCAGATTTGTCTCCTAGTTTAAAAAATTGTATCATCATTTTAAAAATTTGTAATTTTATGAAATTTTGTTTTGAAAGAAGTTTTATTAACATATTAGGAACAAAATAAAAACTAAGTCATAAGTGATTAATTTGTATTGCTTTTTAACTAATTCAAAACTAACTTTAATAGAAGACATCAAATGTGCTTAGTCATGGTTTAACTCACTGCCATCAACAAATACGAACAATAGACCCGTCAGAGTAGAACCTCTGCGCTGATTGTCTAGTAGTGTTCGTATGACACAATATTACACAGTCCAGTCATATTAATGTGACCACCTGTCAAAAGCCAGACTAACCACCTTTGGCAGAGCGGACCGCTGCGAGACGTGCAGAAAGAGAGTCAATTAGGTTTCTGAAGGTGTTCACTGGTATGTTGTGCCATGCCGACTCCAGTGCCGTGGCCAGCTGCGCTAGATTACGCGGTTGAGGATCCATGTCGCGAACAACCCGATCGAGGTGGTCCCACAAATTCTCGATTGGGTTTAAATCCGGTGAGTTTGCTGGCCAGGGGAGTACGGTAAACTCATCCTGGTGCTCTTCGAACCACGCACATGCACTGCGAGCTGTATGACACCTCGCATTGCCCTGCTGGTAGATGCCATCATTCTGAGAAAAAATAATTCGCATGTAGGGGTGGACATGGTCCGCAAGGACAGGCCTTCCACACTGCTCCGTCGTGCCTTCCACAATGATGAGCGCACCCAGTGAATGGCAGTTCCCCAAACCATAATGCTCCCTCCTCCAGCCTGGATCCTTCCGGCAATTGTTGCAGGGTGTTTGCTTTCAGACGTTTCACGACGTATACGCCAGCGTCCATCTCTCCGATGGAGCATAAAACGTGATTCATCGGGAAAAGCCACCTGTCGCCACTCTGTGGACGTCCAGTTGCGGTACTAGCGTGAAAATTCCAGCCTTCGTCGCCAATGAACAGCAGTCAGCATAGGTGCATTAACCAGGCGTCTGCTGTGGATGCCCATGCGCAGCAACGTTCGCTGAACCGTTGTTGAGGATACACTCTTAGTAGCCCCTTTGTTCATCTGGGCGGTCAGTTGCTCAACAGTTCCACGTCTATTCGCCCGAACGCATCTCCGTAGCCTTCGTTCGCCTCTGTCATCTATAGCCCGTGTTGCACCACATGTGCCACGCCGCTGATTTTGGATAGTGCCATTTTGCCATGCACGGTTTACATTTACCACGGCGGCACACGAACATTTCACAAAATTAGCCGTTTCCGAAATGTTTACACCCTTTGCCCGAAATCCAATAATCATGCCCTTTTGGACGTCGGATAAATCGCTACGTTTCTGCATTAAGCCAACGATTGAAATACTTTCCGATGCCCTAGGACATCCTTTATGTACACTTCACTGCAATGTGCTGCCACCTGCCTTTTGTGATTGGTTATTTCACGTTGACGTCGAAAGTAGGTGGTGGTCACATTAATGTGACTGGACTGTGTATATCTATATAAATAAAAATGGAGTGTTTGTACAGTGAATATTTTCAACCCATTCCAAGTTATTTTTCCGTTTTGGGCCCTTCTAATGCAAAATCCGTGTCTTGCTCCTTTGATGTCTGTCTGTCCATATGTCTGTGTGTGTCTGTGTTGCAGAATTGTGACGTTATTTAAATATCTGACCAAAACAATCATTATTAATCATTTAAGGTAAAAAAAATATATATTAGCATTTTGAAAGTGTTATCTGTCATTTAAACAGATTTACAGAATGCCAATTTATTTTTCCTCGTTATGATAATAAGCATTTATTGTCTCTGAAACAATGTCAGAGTTAATGGGCTTCTGTTCTAAGCCGGAGATATATATTAGCAAAAAAATTTTTCAGTGTCTGATCCTCTAGCTTATCCGTTAGTTGGCGAGCAAGGGGCGGAACGCCCTAGTTTTCCAAAAAAAGATTTTATGAAAATTTTTAAAATTTTTATACATACTATATTTTTTTAAGCCTCATATTTTCTTTACGAAAAATTAAAAAATCTGTATTTTGGACAAATCATAAAGAAATAGAACATTTTATTAAAAATATTTTCTCTGAATTTGTAAAAAGTACAGAACGAAACCCTTTTTTAAATTCTTCTGACAGCTACTATGGCAACCTTGGTAGTTTTAGACATTATTTTTCGCATGCGTAACTTAATTAGTCCGAAACAATAATTTTCGCGGTAGCCTGGTTTGTAGAGTAACGGTAGGTATTTTAGGTATGTCAATTAATGTCGTACTGGAGCATCTCAATGGGCTATTGGTGACGGTCTGGGATCAATCCCTGAGGGAAATATCCGATGACAACACTATGTAATTTTGAGCCACGATCAGATGACAAGAGTAGAGTAACGGATTAGCAACAGGAGGGTTGCGAATTCCAATCCAACCATAGACCGTCATGTACAAAGGGGGCTGGTGCATGTTAAATCGCTCGTTGCCTCAAATGTCCTCACATTGACTTTGTATGGGAGTTTAGAGAATGGAATTCCACGTCTATTCGCATAAAGTTTTTTACACAAGCCTCTGGCACCGCTTCGGCGATGCACGTCCAACTCGCATGCAAATTGTACCGCAGTTCCCCACGGCGCCGCAGCTCGCCGCACACGCTTCTCCAGTCTCAAGTATTTTTCTTAGTTTTAATAACCTTTAACAAGTGCTGTTTTTGTTTAGAACCCTTCAATTGTATACCCCAATACACTCTGCTTTTTTAGCAGACTCAAGTACCTTGTTTTCATAAATAAATGGAGCATTGGGTGTCAGCTCAGGTGTTGCTTCGTCATATGACCGTGGTTCAAAATTACGAGATGTTGTCCTCGGATCTTTCCCTTAAGGGACTGATCCCGGACTGTCGTCAATAGCCCGTTGTGTTGCTCTAGTACGGCGTTAACTAAAATTACCATTACCATAAATAAATGGAATATAAATAATTAATAAATGATTGTGTCCAGTAACGTCTATTTTGTTTCAAAATATACATTTTTGTACACCAAGTAAGCGAAATAAACACGTTTTCTTTGATAGAATATTTATCACAAATGGCCCGAAATGAGTACTTGCGTTATTTTACGGTTATGTGTGCATAGTTGGGCTTCGGTGCCGCAGCGGGGCCGCACGTTGAAAAACCGGATGTGTGCACCGGGCCTTAAGATCACAATTGTAATTGTACTGTGTTGCGTTTAGAAGCCGAGTGTGAGTGCCCTTGTGAAGGGAAGGCTGAGCAGCAATGGATGGAGTGAAGCAGTGATAGTAAATAAGCAATGTCTGCTATCACAGAGCCTCAGGTGGTTGTTGAAAGTGACAAGCATCGCATTGGCGATTCAACTATCCATCGAAGTTGTAAATTTTTGCGTGTACAAATCACGTCGGTCAGTCACCAATTTAGCAAGCTGGAATGAAGCAGTGAAACTTTGGCCACCAAAAAGTACTTCATGGTAGAGTTAGATTACACTGTTATAATTATATACTAATGCATCATAAGTTAATTTTTGTAGTGGTGGCTAAGTTTGCTACAAGCGCATGAATCAAATTTGATTTCGGGTATGGGCGAAGCCTGTGTGCAAACAGTTGAATGACAACAACCGAAGTGTACGGATGTGTTTCTTGATAAAAAGGTTACTGTTATTTTTGTTTTTCTTCGAGCAAGTCAAACTTTTTAGACAGATTGTCAGTGTCATAAAATGTATTGTTTTGTAATTGTAGGTAGTATACTTGCGACAAATTGGTCTTCTGTAAATTAAAATAGCTCTAATTACTCTCCAGTATTGCGAAATGGCAAAATGGACAAATTTCTAAACCGAAAGTAGGATTTTGGAGCTTATAGTGCTAGTGCTAGAGTTACAAGCAATTTCGATAACGATACTCAAAACAGGGAGAATAAAATAAAAAATGTCAATAGACTATATTCCAATGGTTATTAAGATTTCGGGTTCCCTTATATTGACAAAGATCAATGTCAAATTCCACTTTGCGTGGTTTATGGGAAAAATCTTTGTAATAGTGCAATGGTATCACAGCAAAATTAAAATGGCATTTTACATGTAATTTTTTCGCTACCAGCCATATAAAAATTGTTTAAAAATCAGTTTTTTTTTTATTATAAATTTTATGAAATACTTCAAAGTTCTTACGTCAATTCTTTTAGATACTGGCATCATAAGGGGCTAAAACTTTTAGGTACACATACGTGTACCTCGGTTCTCAAATCTGAAAGCTTAATAATTTTCAAATGCTAAGATATTGCTTAAGAACGCACTTTTTTTTGTACATTACTGTATTACTTATCATTTTATAAGTACAATAACATTTTAAGAAGATTAGAACCACAAAATATGTTTGTTTTTTTTTAATTTCATGTGATATTTTGTTTTGGGAAGTGCTTTTTGACTTACATATGTACATTTTATTCGTACAAAAAAATAAATTTTGTACATACTATATCACTATCACTTTAAAGTAATACAATATTTGTAGGAAATAAGACACAAAAACAATTTTTTAATACAATTTTTATTGTGTGTGGTTTTTCATGAAACAGTTATTTTTCATGATGCAAAGGTACATTTGACATTTTGTACACATAACTCTTGACCTGTATTTGCATGCAGCTAACCAACACTTTGATGCATTTTTGTTATCCATAAATTTTGGTACATGGCCTACATAATCAAGTCTAACTTCTTTGATTGGTTGATTGACAACCTTCCTCTGCTTTTTTGGAGTTTCTTTCTATGAACATGTTTGTTTTCTTGTGTTTTTGTTATATTCCCTTCATATTTAATGAGGGCTTGTGCCACCTGCATTCGGTAGTTCATGAGGGATAAGAATTTTAATTTATTTGCTTTATAATAGCGCACATACCATATCCAGCAGTTAGAAAAATAACCAGATCCACAAAATTAATAAACACTCTTACTAACCATTTCTTTGTTCGCATGGTACACCTATAATAGGCCAAATAGCGGTCACATAAATCGGTTCCACCCATTGACCTATTATAGGCCTGAATAACTGCTGGTTGTGGTACAATATTGTTTTTTTTTCCTCCACCTTTGACCACCTCATGCAGCTTGACACCGGTTCACTGCCCAAATATGACGCTTAAAATAAAACGCTTTTATTGTCTTTCCATTTTAAAATGCATAGTTTTTCATCATTATTTACAAGTTCATCCCACTCTCCTCTTTTTAATGTTTTGTCCAATTTTAATTTCTTTCGGGCATTTCCAACTTAGTTTGTCCAAATCGTACCAGATGTAACATTTCTTTCCAGAGGAGATACTTAGCACATTTCAGGCCAGTGAAGTACCTGTCGTTTACTACATGCTGCCAGTTTGAAGGGATACTTTCTGACAATATCTTGACAACACTTCCTCCAATACCCAGAACTTTCATGTCCTCAGAGGAAACACAACCCTTTCCAACATATATTAGGTAGACTTTTGCCAAATAATCGAATCAATATTATCAAAATAAAATTTTTAGATAATAGAAAAGCGTTATACTTTTAATTTAAAAATTATGCAGATATTATAAAATACCGTAAACGGTTCAAAACAGACTGTTCGTTAAATTTGTGAAAGGACGAAACGTACAAGATAAAAATGCCAATTTAAACCGCAAAGTACTCACGTCCACTTACGTGGACCTATATAAGAATCGCTCTCAAATGCTCAAAATACAGATTTAAATCAGATAAACTATTTCATCACCTATTTAAAGAAATTGCCAACTAAAACACATTAACTAAAGGATTTCAAATTCATTCGAAACAAATTACATTTACTTACTTTTAAGAGAACGTTGAGTCGAAGCCATTTGTTGTAAATCGCTTTTGAATAATAAATATTCCACAGGAATTACAGATTTATACAGCCATCTCTTGGTATCAATCAGAAGCTTAGACGTCCATGCTTTTATACCCGAGTTCTTAACTACCAATTTATTCAAAAAGATTATTTTCAAGGCGAAAGAGAAGAGGTCCAATTGTGTGGACCCAGGTTACGAGGAGGATAAACACGCCAATCTCCAGTCCAAAGACAAGAATTCTTTTGAAAGAGTAAGAGGGGATTATGGAATGATCAAATTGATATTATAATTAATTCAAATTAAATTTTTCGTAGTAACAACTGAAGAATTCTGGATTTCTGTTCAAACCGTGTTTTAATTATTTCTTAAAAAGCGATTAAAATTTTATTGTAAATTTTAATATTGTAAATACTTGTTTTTTTTTTTTTTTTCAATATTAACGAATATTAAAACAAAGAAACATGAAAGCCTGACAAATAGACAAGAGGAAATAAGAATAGCTATTATGCACATTAGACTAGATGTTGAAAACATTTGTGAAAGTCATCAGTCCCAGATATCCCTTTAAAAAGTTGTGACAATTTTCTAGTTTTTATTTCATTTACTGATATTATTTGCCTAGTAACTAATATATAAACAGCCATGCATGTGATTTCTATTTATTTTATCCAATATATATATCCAATATATATATATATATATATATATATATATATATATATATATATATATATCATTCAAATACGTAATTTAATGAAGGATCAAAATAAAAATAAAAATCATATGTATTAAACAAGAAAACGAAAGTGAAAACGAAAGTTAGAAGAAAAGTTAAAACCAACCATGCAAGCGCGCTGAAAGCTGCAGACATAGCATGGCAAGGAATATATTTTTCTTAAACAAGAGGAATTTCACAAAATAAAAACCAAAAGGAATTTATTGAAAACGAAAGTGTTGGTGGAACAACGCCCTGATCCACCAACACATGTATATGTGTATTACTGTTATAAAAGGAAGCGTTTGTTTATTTTCTTGGACTCTAAAGTCCTGAGACAAATTGTTGAATAAGTTAATATAGCGTATCTTTACTCGGTATTGCATCATTTGGATATTTATGTCGCCAAAATTCTTTACATCTTTCATATGATTTACATTCAACATAAACCTCAAATAGCGCAATTCTCTGGATGCGTGATGAATTCTTCTTGCAATAAAGAACAAAATGACGTGAAACTTTATTATTGCACAAATTGAGTGCGAAGAAAATCAAATGATAAAAATTAAAGAGTTGATATAACTATAAGCAGACGATAAAATTCAATAATTAAAAAAAGCACATGCAATAAATATTTTTAAAGTTGGAGTACGGGAACTTTTAGGACACACTGTATATTGCATTTGTCAAAATCTTGTCCTTTATTACCACCAAAAAAACACTTTCGAGTACTTTCTATCGGACCTCACACTATCTGCAGGTGCAGCATTTATATTAAACACATTAAGAATGTTAGTTAACACATTGATTATGCAATGGTGTCAGTAAACACGTTGGCACTTCTGTTGAGAAAGGTCACTGAAATTCGTGGCATTTTCAAGGTATTTAGCATATAGCAAATAAATATGCCACAAACCAGTAAAAAATTAATCTAATTTGTTTTTGTTTTTCAAATTTCGAAATAATAATATTTTTGTTTTGCAATGGTGATGTAGTTATAATTCCGGAATAAAACTAGATTCATAAATCATTCGCTGAAATATTAGCTTGCGTAACTAACTAGTTTTCGGAGATGATTTTAGCAAGATTTCAAAATCATTTTTTCCACATTTGCTTAATTTAATCAGTTATGAATTTATTTATCGTTCCTTGTGCTTACTTTTGCCTAGTTTCCTTGTTTTACACAATGTTTTGAAAAATATTTTTTTTTGTTCCTTCACTTCAAAGAAAATCGCCTGCTATTCAGTGAGAATCAAGTAATGTTGAAATCGAACTTATTATCTTTCATTTCTTTTCCACTACTTGGCTTTAACAACTGATGCTTAAAAATCTATTGAAGTCCTTTATTACCTTTTTAAGATTACAATTACTTGTGTAATAGTAAATAAAGTTATATTTATATTAGGGATGCGACATCGATGTCGATGTTTTCAAAACATCGATGTATTGGGGTCGATGTTTTGGTAACATCGATGTTGATACTTGTCGATGTTTTTACATTGTCGATGTTTTATTTTTAAATGAAAAAAGTACCGTTATAAAAATTTTAAAAATAATCAAGTAGCATAATTTTCATAATCAGCAAATTGAACATACTTTTAGACCAAAGTGAACAAGAATGAAGGGTCTGAAAAGTAGGGATGCGACGTCGATGTCGATGTTTTCTAAACATTGATGTTTTAGAAAAAAATATCGATGTATTGGAGCCGATGTCGCCAGTAACCAGTTTTAAGAAATGGGGAAAATAGTTTGAATACACTGAATTTTAAAAACATCGATGGTTTGGGGGCGATGTATTATCAACATCGATGCTTTAATTTTGAACATCGATGTTTTGCCGTCGATGTCGCATCAATAGTTGGTAAACCAGTTTTAAGAAATGGGGAAAATAGTTTAAATACACTGAATTTTAAAAACATCGATGGTTTGGGGGGCGATGTATTATCAACATCGATGTTTTAATTTTGAACATCGATGCTTTGCTGTCGATGTCGCATCAATAGTTGGTAAACCAGTTTTAAGAAATGGGGAAAATAGTTTAAATACACTGAATTTAAAAAACATCGATTGTTTGGGGCGATGTATTATCAACTTCGATGTTTTGCAGTCGATGTAGCATCACAAGTTGCTAAACCAATTTTAAGAAATGGTGGTAAAAGTTTAAATACACTGAATTTTAAAAACACCGATGTTTTTGGGACGATGTTTTAATTTTGAACATCGATGTTTTGCTATCGATGTCGCATCCCTAATTTATTTTTGGACAGCCACAGATACACGAACATAACGGGCACATCTCTACTATTTTAAAGGAAGTGATTGTTTGTCTGTTTTTTGCCGCAAAATCCTGACGATTGTATGGCACTTACAGCAATGAGATTTAACACACAAGTAGTCCGAATTTTTTGCAATTTTAGGGTCGAGGCGTATTTTAAAATTCAATCTAGAACATTTTTAACTGAATTTAATATATTTTTTCACCATTCTTCTTTTGTCTGCGTTCTTCCACAGAATGAAGAAACATCAAAATTTAGACTTTTTGCCCTCACGTCACCTTGACGTCAGGCTTTGGAAACATGCCAAGATTTTTCATCTCCCGTCTCTAGAATGGGAGAGAACACATTCGAATAACCTTCGTTTATTTCGAGATTCATTCAATTTGGTTTCCTGCGAAACGGATTCCAGTGAAGCAAGAGATATTACTAAAGTAATCACTGGCGTTCTTCGGTGCTTTTTTCTGTCTCAGCGATCGTTAAAAGTAGAATAAAAATTTAATCGGATTTGAAATCTGCGGAAAATTTTACACTGGGTAGATACCTTATACGTTTGATTTACTTTTTTTCTTTTATATTTTCGCAAGAGATTGTGACGTCACGTCAACTTTCGCTTTCCAAAAATAAACACATCACATTTTCTGCCCTTTGCGTGAAAAAAAAAAACAGATTACATTTCCTGCCTTATTCCATTTCAGCAAAGAAGAGCAAAAAATAAAAAACATTTTTGACTGGGGTTGTTAAGTTCTTTTTTCGTAAAATCGGAATCGTAAAAGATAGATTAAGAATTTCAACGGATTTGAAAACTGCGGAAAATTTTCCACCAGATTAATACCTTACACCACGGGCACGGGTGTAAGGTTTCCTCATTTCGATTGCTGCTGGATTGAACCCGGACCTCTAGTACGACGTTAATTAAAGGTTTCCTTCCCATTTCTATATTTATCGCATGTGACCGAGTAAAGGAAAATTTCCAGCTTTTTTTTTTTTTTTTTTTGCTAGATTAGCAGATCCGTATATAAGCCGACCCCCGTACTTTAGCTTTAGAAAATGTTGCATTAATTATCGGCTTATACATGGGAATATACAGTAAATAGAAATAAAATGTTTTAAAAAATGTCAAGACCAAAACATTTTATTTCCACATAAAAAAGGAAACATTTTACCATAACATGTTGTTAAAATTCAGAGGAAATTTCCTCATAATTTTAAATGTTTTAGCTGATCCGTGTTGTTTGTTGTAATAGTACTTTTTAAGATTTTCATATTCGACTGTTGCTATCGAAACGGCGACCGAATTTGCCGGTTCTTCCGAAAACATTGTAAACTTTCTAATGCGTGCTCTCAAATTTTATGAATTAATTAATTAAAAAATATATAACTGTGTTTATCGTCTGCGCGTGCTCCAAATTCACTAGCCCGTGGAACAATACAAGACTCGCTATCAGGTGACTCGCTATCTAGCAATCACAAAGCGAATAAACCTGAAAAAGATCGAAAGATGTTCTTTTATAACAGAAAGAAATATTTATCTCTCGTGTTCCGAGGGAGCAAATGTGTTAGGCCCTAGGATTTGGCATTTCTGTCAAGCGGTACTTATTAAAAGCTTTTTTCTATTCCAATTGCGAAAAACAGTATTCAAAAAATTATCAAGCTCTCAAAATGAAGAATGATAGAAGAAAAGCCTCTGTGGATCAGCATGTTTCCCCATTGAATTAACAACCCGCGAGTTGAGTGAAACACAGGTTCGATTCCAACAACTCAACTTGTGTGTGTATTTCTCTCTGGTGTGATTGACCCCTTTGGAGTGATGAGCAAGTTTGGACAGTGTTCAAGTGTTGACCTCGCATCAAACCTTCAAAGTTACGAGGCGATCTTTCTTTTCGGGATTGAACCCAGCACGAAGGTTGGTGGTGAGGGATCTTCTAGTTGCCATTCTGTATAGGTTGAGGTCTCCTTCACCCTACCTTCTCATTTTTGATGGATAACAGGTAGTATTTTTGTGACCGATTGTTCTAAGGAACGTATTGCGAAGAACTAGTTACAGGTTTTCGAGGGAAAAAAAACTGTTTATGAGATCTTCAGTTTGCTTCGTAATTTCCATGTCTTTTAACCCTTACGCTGCGGCGTTTAGATTTTTTCAATCGTCTCCAGAAACGGCTCTTTCGCTTGCATGTCCAACCCCCCTTATCTAATTACATAACTTGAGCGAAAGAGCCTTGAGAGGCATTTACGACTGACGCTTTTCTTTCATAGTATTGTGTGGCGTATATCACCAGAGCGACCTTCTGCCTTTCCAAAAAATGTTCAAACCACACGATCGACAGGGTAGGGTACCGAACAAAAAGAGGGATCCTCTAGAAAGTCAGTCGCTAACAGCTCGTAAATGGTGATCGATGCCAGAGGTCACTTAAAAGGGGGATAACGCCCACCGTACACAGATATATACCATGCCGCTGGTGTAAACGAAATTGTATTGGTAAGAATTGTCAACCTGCCGCAGCGTAAAGGTAAAGGGCGAGAAAAAGACTTGCATTTTTCAGTGATATTATTGTGTCTGTTTCTTCTATAATATTAAATTCATAAACCCAGAATGCCTATCCTATCATGGTTTTTTAGAGAAAGCAGAATCAATACAGTTTTTTATTGCACCATATCTTGGTGCAATGGCCATTTTAGACGATAACAAGAATACGGAAAACACAGTTTTACATGTGTTACTAAAATGTAGTCCTCGTAGCGACTGAAAGGCTGCATTGTTTTTGGTTTATTTTTGTCTTACACGCCATTTTTTTTGCTGCACGAGAGCTAATTAGACCAATTTGTTCTGGGGGGAGGGGGAAACAACAACAGTGTGGAGTAGGGTTCTATAGGGTGTCCTAAAAGTTCCCGTACTGACGATTCGTGAATTTACTATACAAAATCAACAAACTTTAAAACAACTATTTTTACGCTAATGGTGAAAAACAATTTTGACATAACGTAGGAAAAAAACTTGGACTTGCATTTATAATAAGTGTTCAAAATTTCCGCACTTTTCTTGGAGGTAAAGCTGAAGTCGTTTGCGCATAATTTTAGAAACACGTTTCAAGATGCTGGGAGTGACTTCTTGTATCCTTTGAGTAACGGCACCTTTCAGATCACCTATTGTTAGGTGATTATCTTCACATAAACTTTGTTCTTCAGATATCCCCCCCCCAAAAAAAAAAAATCAGGGATGCGCAGATTGTGGAACGAGGCGGCCAAAGGTTTCTTGAGATGATCGCCAAAAAAATCTTCAAGCATGCGCATGGTTTCATAACTTGTATGGCAGGTTGCAACCATCGACCTTAAAATGAAATTAATTAAATTAAAATTAATTTAAGGTCGATGGTTGCAACGCCTTGTTGGAATCAATAGTCTCGTTCATTCACTTCTAATATTGCAACAATTTGTTGAATTAGTTGATATGGCGTATTTTTACTCGGTATTGCATCATTTGGATAGTTAAGTCGCCAAAATTCTTTACATCTTTCATATGATTTGCATTCAAAATAAGCCTCAAACAGCGCAATTCTCTCAATGAAGAACAAAATGACGTGGAACATTATTATCGCACAACTTGAGTGCGAAGAAAATCAAACGATACAAATTAAAGAGATGATAAAACTATAAGCAGACGATAAAATTCAATAGTTAAAAAAAGCACGGGCAATAAATATTTTTAAAGTTGGAGTACGAGAACTTTTAGGACACCCTGTATATTGCATGTGTCTTGCAATGTCCCTGTATATTGCATCTTGTCCTTTATTTCTACCAAAAAAAAAAAATCGAGTACTTTCTACGGACCTCACACTATCTGCAGGTGCAACATTTGTATTAAGGACATTAAGAATGTGATGGTGTTAGTTAACGCATTGATTATGCAATGGTGTCAGTAAATACGTTGGCACTTCCGTTGAGAAAGGTCACTGAAAGTCGTGGCATTTTCAAGGTATTTGGCATATAGCAAATGGGAATGCCACAATCAGTAAAAAATTAATCCATAAATTTATTTTTTCAAATTTCGAATGCAATGGTGATGCAGTTATTTTTTTGCAATGGTGATGTAGTTATAAATCCTGAGTATAACTAGATTCATAAATCATTCGCTGAAATATTAGCTGGCGTAACCAACTAGTTTTCGGAGTTGATTTTAGCAAGATTTCAAAATGATTATTTCCACATTTGCTTAATTTAAGCAGTTATGAATTTATTTATCGTTCCTTGTGTTTACTTTTGCCTAGTTTCCTTGTTTTACGCAAAGTTTTGAAAAATATTTTTTGTTCCTTCACCTTAAAGAAAATCGCCTGCTATTCAGTGAGAATCAAGTAATGTTGAAATCTAAATTATCTTTCATATCTTTTCTACTACTTGGCTTTAACAACTGATGCTTAAAAATCTATTGAAGTCCTTTATTACCCTTTTAAGATTACAATTACTTGTGTAATAGTAAATAAAGTTATATTTATATTAGGACAGCCACAGATACACGAACATAACGGGCAGATCTCTACTATTTTAAAGGAAGTGATTGTTTGTCTGTTTTTTGACGCAAAATACTGACGATTCTATGGCACTTACAGCAATGAGATTTGCTACACAGGTAGTCCAAAGTTTTGAAATTTTTGGGTCGCGGCTAATTTTAAAATTCAATCTAGAAGATTTTTAAATGAATTTTTACTCTCCATTGTTTTTTCAACGCGTTTCTTCCAAAGAAGACCCCCCCCTCCCAATCTTGACTTTTTCTAACCACGTGACCTTGACGTCAGCTTTGGAACCGTGCCAAGTTTTTCTTCATCGCGGAGAACACTCAGAAAATTATTTTTTTCGTTTCCGCTTTGATTTTGCGCGGAGGAATGATTTTCTAGCCAGACAATAAATCTTTAAACTGGGCTCACTTATTTCTTTTTTCTATCTCCTAGACCGTTAAAGATAGAGTAAAAATTTCAACGGATTTGAAATCTGCGGAAAATTTCACTTTAGATCGATACTTAGAAAATGATTTTCTTTAAATGCATAATTTTTTAATTGAATTTATCTTTTATATTTTCGCAAGAGATTGTGAGGTTACGTGAAACAGATCGCATCGTCTGCCCTTCGCGTTAAAAAAAAGAAACAGATTACATTCCCTGTCCTATTCCATTTCAGGGAATGAGAGCAAAAAATAAAAAACATTTTGACTGGGATTGTTAATTATTTTTCGTAAAATCGGAATCGCTAAAGATAGATTAAAAATTTCAACGGATTTTAAATCTGCTGAAAATTTTACACCAGTTTAATAACTTACATCACGGGCACGGGCAACGCCTGGATAGCCAAGTGGCTAGTAGTTTATAAAACAAAACGGACACGACGAAATAAGATAAAATATTTCTCTTTCCATCGCTCTCTTCTTTCATCCAACTTTAGGTTGCTCTAAACAAAGGTACGCAAAGGATCATGGGATGATCAGCGCTAGCTGACAGAAACATGAAAACGATAGAAATGATTAAACTTGTTCTAACACAACTGTTTTTTAGATATGTGTATATTTTCTTTTATTTCTGTTATAATCTGTGATAGATGAATTATAAACCGATTCTGTCTTCCATCGACCTTCTATTGAAATAGATAAAGTATGTTATGGAGGCTTCACACCAACGGCGACAGAGACAAAAACTTGTCTTTTCGCTATTACGCATGCGTATTACAAACAAATTTTGTTTCTCAGGGTTTGTCTCTGTCACTGCGCTTTCAAGTCTTGGAGGAAGTTCAACTTTTGTCTCCGTCGCCATGCCGACAGCCAATCAGATGAAGCCTAATCCGATTTCGGTTGATGTTTTTCACCCATTGCTTTCTTTCATTATCAGCCAAGCTTTAAAAGCAATCGCCTTAGCTGTAAAAGGAGTTTTATCAAACGCGGACGTGATCTGTCAGACATCTTGCAGAATCAGAAGCGGAAATAACTGTTTTTTGCTTTCGAAAAAGAAGATTATGCGCATGCGCAAATAAATTGCTGTCGTTAGGTGAAGGTTTTTTTAACAGCAACAGAGACAGGCGACATTTTGTCGCCTCTTTCTGTTGCTGTCGCAGTTGGTGTGGAGCCAACATTAAAGTAGTCACAGTCGTAAGATCTCAGAAGTGTAAGTCAAGTGGCTTATGAATGGACTTGGGCCGATCGGCTATCGAATTTCAGACTAGTGTTTCTAATCACACGGGGAAATTCCTTTAACTCATCAACAGCTTATCCCACATTACGATTCATGCTTTTTTTCACAACCACGTGACAGATCTTAAAACCGAGTGACAGGAAACTGCAAGCACGTACACCGTCTATTTCATTCGAGGGTAGATGTTGTCTTACTGATAATATAGCACTGTACATGGTTAAAAATTATTTGAGGATATAACACTGTTGGTTAAAAATTATTGTGCGTGCCCAAAAGAGCAGGAAAAAACTTTTATTGAGACTGCACACCCCAAAAGTATCATGCTACAAACCTTCAACAGAATTACTGACACAGCTTTAAAAAAGTGCTCTTCTCGGTTGACTAGGCACACGATTGACTGGAGTGGTTTCCAGCAAATATTTACAAAATAAACTAACTTAGACAGAATTGCGCAATTATGGTAAGGTAAGGTAATTTTAATTAACGTCGTACGAGAACAACACAACGGGCTATTGACGACGGACCGGGATCAATCCCCTAAGGGAAAGATCTGAGGACGACACCACGTAATTTTGAACTACGGTCAGATGACGAGGCAACACCTGAACTGGCTCCCCACTCTCCAAACTTCCAGACCAACTCAACGTGAGGACATTCGGTCGCTACATATTTAAGGGGCACCAGCCGCCTCTACACCATACGCTTGCAAACATCCATGCACTGACCCGGATTCGAACCAGGAACCTTCCGATCTAGAGGTTAACACCTTAACCACTCCCCTAAGGGAAAGATCCGAGGACAACATCACGTAATTTCCCACTTTCCAAACTTCCAGACCAACTCAACGTGAGGACATTAGGTCGCTACATATTTAAGGGGCACCAGCCACCTCTACACCATACGCTTGCAAACATCCGTGCACTGACCCGGATTCGAACCAGGAATAAATAGAGTTTAACAAATTGTAAATGGTAAGTATGAATTAACTTCATAATATAACAACATAATGGGCTATAGACGACGGTCCGAAACCAATCCCCCAAACGAAAGATCCGAATACAACACCACGTAATTTTGAACTACGGTCAGATGACGAGGCAACACCTGAACTGGCTCCCCGCTCTCCAAACTTCCACACCAACTCAACGTGAGGACTTCCGGCCAAGAAAGTGCACCAGCCGCCACTACACCATACGTTTACAAATATCCATGCACTGACCCGGATTTGAACTAGGAACCTTCCGATCCAGAGGCTAACACCTTAACCACCAGACCGGTTGGTACGCAATTATGGAAGCACTATTTCTGGAAACATTCACTTTGAAACGCTACGTTGTACAAACATGTTCAAAAATCAATGATAATACTGAATTCGTATCAACCAAAGTCACCTGATCGCAATCCAATACTACTTGGAATGCCCTCCAACTTCTCATTGTAGTCTACACAATGCAACAGAGGACCACACATGAGCAAAGATGTACTTTAGTGCACGAATAAGACTACATCCAACAGAAAATCTCGGTCAGCCTTGTGGAAGGTATGTGTGCACGTTGTAAGGCCAGCATTTGGGTCATAGGTCAGCACTTTCCCTATTAGGTTGCTTTTAACTGAGGAAAAGATGGTTTTCTCACAAAAACTGAAGCATCCTATGTGTTTACCTAAACATTGCTTTTATTTCTTTTGTCCTCAGTAGCACCGCGAGGCATAAGGGTGTTCTTAATTTTTCCGCAGATTTCAAATCCGTTGAAATATTTACTCTTTTATCTTTAGCGATCTAGGAGATAGAAAAAAGAACTCCAGTTAAAACTGTTTTTTTTTTTGTACGTCCGCTAAAATTGTTGTTAGGATAATGAAAGGGAAAAAATAAATATAGAATCTATGATCTCTTTATACTGTTGCCATTCTAAAGAAAACAATAATAATTACATGCCAATAAATTAATTAAAAAATGCTCTAGATTAAATTTTAAAATTGGGACTGGGCACAAATTCGCCAAAAATTAAGACTACCTGTGTGCCAAATTTCATCATTGTAAGTGCCATAGATTCGTCAAGACACTGCATACATACAGAGACACAGAAAAACAGTTCAATTTATAATAATAGAGATAGCTTGTGAAGTATTCATTAGTCCTTCATTATCTTCAGTTGTTTTTTTTTTGGAATGTATTTACGTGTGTGAATTTACGAGAGGATTGAGTCAGCATAGAAATACAATGTATAATAATTATTGCTTTCCTACGATCATTAATATTGCATAGTTGTTTTCATACTTAGCAAAGAGAATTAAGTCTTCACATTATGCAATTGATAATTCATAAAACAATTATTTAAGAAATTATATTTCAAGAACAAAGTGGCTATTATATGAATTAAAAAACATAAAAAAGCATTGCGTGCATTTTTTTTCTAGAGATATTTTAAAATCTGAAACCAACACTTTCTGGAGTTACCCAAAGATCTCCTCCCCTTGTCCACACCACTACTTCATTCGAAGAATCTGTTGTCGAAAATATTAAAAATATTTCTGATTAGTATACAAACTAAATGATTCTTCATCTGTGACCATTAACCTGGAATAATCACGCCATACGAAACGACCAGCAACTTAGTTTTTATAACTAACTTAAGTATTCTAACCTCCCAATACAAAGATTAAGCGAAAGGTGTTTGTTCTGGTAATGCAAGAAAATCGAAAAGTGTGTATCCAGGTCATATCTTCAGCATCCAGAACAATGATTTTTCCAAGCCACGGGGTCTATTATTGGATCTCGAAGTTCATCAACCTTCTTTTCGAATGATATTTAAAAAGAAGTTTTTAAATCCCAAACGAGACGGCGTGTTCGATTGTCTTTTCTCTATTTCGTTACAGGACGGTTCTTTTTGCAATGAGAGATGGTCGTTGCAGTGTCGTCTCAATTAAAGCTGAAAGTATAACCTGAAAGAAGGACCTAATGAAGACAGTTGAACATACAGGCAAATTAAAGCATCATTACCTTTTTTCGTTTGTGGTTTTGTACAAACCGGTAGAACGGATGGGAAGTGCAGGGTCGACGATTGACTCCACCCAAGTGTAGAGTGACCTGAAATGGCACTCGACTTTTTATTTTAAGTCACTATTGACTGCTCCATTTGAATAGCTGTCGATAGGTAAGAGATTGAAATCGACCTTTGCAGAAAAACTTTTTATAGGAAAATACCATGAAACTGTGAAAGAAAAAAGCTTTTGTTCCATCATTTACAACAGGGGCGAACTGGGAAATGTATTTGAGGTCCCGACGGGCTGTTGTATTTAAGGGCTGTCGATAGCTAAGAGATTGAAAACGACCTTTGCAGAAAAGCTTTTTATAGAAAAATACCATCAAACTGTGAAAGAAAAAAGCTTTTGTTCCATCATTTACAACAGGAGCGAAATGGGAAATGTATTTGAGGTTCCGACGGGCTGTTGTATTTAAGGGCTGTCGATAGCTAAGAGATAGAAATTGACCTTTGCAGAAAAGCTTTTTACAAGAAAATACCATGAAACTGAAAGAAAAAAGCTTCTATTCCGTCATTTACAACAAAGGCGAACTGGGAAATGTATTTTAGGTCCCGACGGACTGTTATATTTAAGGGCTGTCGGAAGATTTACAGCATTTATAATTTTTCAGTAATTTCTTTCATTAAATAAAAGCAAAAATCAATTTAAATAAAAATTCAAAACTTTGTATACAGTAAACTAATCTCATTAACCTATCAAAACTAATTAAGAAATAAAAAATAAAAGCTTTTTTTTATTGAAAATTTAAATTCTAATATGTCGACCGTTTACAAATTTTCCGTATTTAAATTTGGACACCAGAGTTCATCCCTGATTTATGAAATCACTTTTGAATCTTAATTTATTTCTTGCCGCATGTTTGAGATTTATTTTTATCGAAATCACTTTTTATTGTAATTAATTATTTATCACATAAAGGTAGTAGTAGCAGCAGTTTTAATTAACGTCGTACTAGAGCAACACAACGGGCTATTGACGACTGTCCGGGATCATTCTTCTAAGGGAAACATCCGAGGACAACACCACGGTCAGATGACGAGGCAACACCTGAGATGTCACCCTACTCATATAAAGGAGATCAGAAAATTGAATTTTCCCTGATTAATTTTAATCGTATGTCAAAAGAAGAAAATATGTTTGAAGCGGACCAAAATCTCAAACGCTGTGCTCATGAGTCAATACATTTGCACAGCTCATTCTATTTTTTTAGGTCAAGATTTAAAAAAAGAACATTAAGTAAGAAACGAATCAAACCTGAATCAACACAAAAAAGGAAAATCTGCTCGATCATAATGGGAAAAAACGCGTGAAAAAAGCAGTTTATGAAAGGTGTTCTACAACGCAACAAAATTACTGGGGCATTGGGGTATAGAGTAGTAAGATTAAAGCAGAAACAGATCGATTGGGTATCCCGGGACCACGACTTCCGTGTGTTTAGTAAAGACAGAACCTCATGGAAGAAGAAAAGGTCACTAGAATACCTCGGATTCATGAAACCAGTACCTGAAGCACCCCCTAAAGGAGATCTGCCCTTGAGGACTATTTTTGACACCAGCGTGTCTTTCCTGAAGCGTGGACGATTCTATTTAGGACCGCAAGTTTTTCGGTGTAGATATTAAACTCGTGAAAAGTGAATCGATTCTTCAATTCGATTAACTTTCGAAACTTGTTTCTAGAGTATTATATATACTACAATTATTATTATACAACTACAATTATTTATTTACTTGATCCGATGATTTTTAAGCAGATTTTTTGTTTGAAATGTAATTCGATTTCCATAAAAAGTTACGAAAGTTAATCAAATCAAAAAATCGATTCACTTTTCACGAGTTTAATATCTACACCAACCTACCTGCGGTTCAAAATAGAATCGTCCACGAAAGCGCGATAGCTCTGATCCCATATATATATATATATATATATATATATATATATATATATATATATATATATATATATATATATATATATATATATATAGTCTGGAAAGAACTCATTATAAGAGCAACGAGACTGGTAGGAGTCAGTTGCATTGTAGTAGGAATGCAAGGCAAGACTGTCACGAGCCATTCACATTCTGGTATTCAGTTACGAGAAAATTAATAGAACAGACACTTTTTCCCCTGGACGCCATTGAGAGCTGACGTATTTTTTCCGAGCAGAGACGACTGCTGCCGATAATGACGGAACTTTTTTGAAATATAACTCAACTGTACATAATAATTGTATATATTTATTCATTAAATGTCAATGTGCTGTAAGATTCGAAGTCTTTAATATAGACCTTACCAAACAGAACAACACGAATCTTACAAAAAATGGGGGCTCGGCCGGGATGTGAAAAACCGGTGACGACCGCGACGATTCTCCTCCTTCGTACGAGGGCTTGAACGACGGATTAGCAGACCCTGAAAGCAGTGACGATTGAACCGGCCGGCGGAATGTTTTGACTCCCTATGCAAACCTGGACTTGTGTTTTAATCATCTGCAAGAACAGTTTCGTGACTTCTCCTGACGTGGTGCTGATGATAGACTGAAACGACAAAAAAGAAAACGCGTAGACGAAAAAACGCGTAGACGAAAAAGACGAGTTGACGGAAAAGACGGATAGAAGGAACTTTCGAAACTGTGAGTACAGAATTTTGTTTTAATTGATGACATGGCATATTTAACTAAGGCCCGAAAAGCAGATTTGCTAACATTGATTGACGAATTAGGCCTAATAGTGCCAGCGAATCCCAAAGTAGCGCAGTGCTCAAAACTTATAATAGATTCTGAAAATTATGACGAGGAGATAACAAAAAATCTGTTGAGTGTTATTAGAACTGAATGCGAAGAGAAAATTGAAGCCGAAAAACAAGCCCGCGCAGAGAAAATTGAAGCCGAAAAACGCGCAGAGAAAATTGAAGCCGAAAAACGCGCAGAGAAAATTGAAGCCGAAAAACAAGCCCGCGAATTCGAATTAAGGAAACTCGAAATCGAAACTGCTAACGGACAAGGCAACAGTTATGGTAAAACTACCAGCCTATACAATAACGATTTATTGAAATTGATTAACCGTTACGAGACGAATAAGGATATTAGCTGTTATTTAACTTTATTTGAAAGACAGATTAGTCGTATCGAAATACCAAAAACGGAATGGGTTACACATTTGTTGGGGTTACTCCCATTGGATTTGGCTAATCTTATCACGCGTGAGCCTGACGAAAAGGCTAATGACTATGAAAATGTCAAGAGATTATTGTTGAAACGTTTTAAATTAAATCCGGAACAATTTAGGCAAAATTTCCTTTCGCATAGAAAAGAAGCGTCTTCTACTTGGAATGACTTTGCTCATGATCTGAAAAATTTCTTTGAAGAATGGACGAGTGGGTTGGAAGTATCAAATTACCAAGACCTTAAAGAACTCATGATTACCGATCAACTAAAACGAAAAATACCCAATGACGTTCGAGACCATTTTATAGACGAGCTACCGAAAATAACGAAAATAGACCAACTCGTCAATAAATTAGACGAATATGAAGCGGCTCGATGTCATTTAAAACCCAATAGAGATTCGAAAACATCAGACGATAAATATAAGAAGCGTTTCAATAGGGATTTTGACAAATTAAAGCCTCGATCTTTCGTGCGCCCTGAACAAACTAACACCAATCATATAAAATGTTACAACTGCAATGAATATGGACATAAGTCGATAAATTGTGAAAAGAAAACTGAGGGTGTGAGATGCTTTAAATGTAAAAATTATGGGCACAAGGCCGACGTGTGTCCCAAAAGAGATGTAAATAGAACTTTAATTAATAGCCCTTTTAATTCTCGTACTAAGCTAAGAAAATATGTTGAAATGTGCGGGAAAAGATCTAATGCGCTAATCGACACAGGAAGTGATGTGTCAATGATAAAATATGAATTTTATGTTGAAATTGGATCCCCAAAATTGAGTTTTGATAATGTGACTTTAATGGGTATAGGAGGAGAACACATTTCTCCTCTAGGTTTCTTTTCTACTGAAATTATTATTGATGACTGCATTATTGTTACTGATGTTTATGTTTTAAAAAATTTACCTGATCATATTGTTCTTGGGTTCGATTGCATAAATAAGTTAAATCTTACTTTATCAGAGAGCGGAATTCATGTTTTGAGCAGACGCGATAATTTTCGAGTGAATTACGCAAGAATTGTTAATTTAGCGAACACTTCAGATTCAACTAAAATTCAAACCGAAACTCATCTCGAAGTAACTAATCGTCTGGAACCAAACACTAAGTTGGAGACAAAACGAACCATAGCAGAGGATAAAAAATTTCTAAATCCAATTCCTAAAGAGGACGTTCCATTATACACTTATCACATTGATTTCATAGGTCCGTTACCTTCAACATCTAAGAACTATCAGTATATCTTCACGGTAGTAGACGCATTCACAAAATTCACTTGGTTATATCCTACCAAATCTACGACATCAGGTGACGCAATAAATAAACTCAAACAACAACAAAATAGTTTTGGAAATCGTGCGAGGATAATCTCGGATAGAGGATCCGCTTTTACATCTAAAGAATTTACAGATTTTTGTTGCGAAAACGGGATTGAACACCTAAAAATCACAACAGGAATCCCAAGAGGCAATGGACAAGTAGAAAGAATGCACAAAACCCTGATTCCAGTGTTATCCAAACTTTCAATTGAAGAACCGATCAAATGGTTCAAACACGTTGACGCCGTACAAAGAATACTCAATAGTACAACCTCCAGAAGCACAAGATGGACACCCTTCGAACTTTTGACAGGTGTGAAAATGCGAAACAAAGAAGATCTCAAGATAGTCCAGCTTTTAGAAGAAGAATATACTGAAGTTTTTCTAGAGAAGAGGAAGAAATTAAGAGACGATGCCAAAGAGAATATCCTAAAAATTCAGGAAGAAGAGGAAGAAACCTCATCAATACAAAGAGGGCGATCTTATTGCTATTCAGCGGACTCAATTTGGTGTCGGAATGAAATTACGACCGAAATTCTTAGGACCATATCGAGTGAAGAAAGTGAAACCCCATGATCGCTATGACGTTGAGAAAGTTGGAAACCATGAAGGACCGAACTTGACGTCGACAGCAGCTGACCATATGAAGTCGTGGTTCAATAACTAATACTGAATCAATGTATTCCCAGATACTGTTTTGTGTTTTTTTTTAGGTTTGTCGTGTTCCTTTCGAGGACGAAAGATCATCAGGATGGCCGGTTGTAGGAATACTAGACAACGGTAGTTGTCTACTAGTCTGGAAAGAACTCATTATAAGAGCAACGAGACTGGTAGGAGTCAGTTGCATTGTAGTAGGAATGCAAGGCAAGACTGTCACGAGCCATTCACATTCTGGTATTCAGTTACGAGAAAATTAATAGAACAGACACTTTTTCCCCTGGACGCCATTGAGAGCTGACGTATTTTTTCCGAGCAGAGACGACTGCTGCCGATAATGACGGAACTTTTTTGAAATATAACTCAACTGTACATAATAATTGTATATATTTATTCATTAAATGTCAATGTGCTGTAAGATTCGAAGTCTTTAATATAGACCTTACCAAACAGAACAACACGAATCTTACATATATATATATATACAGGGTGGTCCCGAATTCATGGTACAAACTTTAATGGTAGGTACAGGACATTGTAACAATGATTTATTGTATAGGAATGTATAGTCGCAAGTGACGCGGTGAGGCGTAAACAGGGGAAATAAAAGGAAAGAGAAATGGAGTGATCGGTTGGTATCATTGCCGGTAGAGGGCAGTAGATGTCTAGCCGCTGTTGAACATGATGCATCGCAGTAGGGAAAAGCGCCATTCACAATTGTGCTGCCGTAGACGATGGGTGACTTTACGTATGCAGAAAAAGCAGACATGCATTACATGTACGGCCGTGCAAATGGTAACGGCAGAGCTGCGTTACGAATGTATCGCGCGGAGTATCCTGATCGACGAATGCCGGATCATAGAATTTTTCAACGGTTACATCGTCAACTTTGTGAAACAGGTGCGTTCGACGTCAACAGACATGGCGCTGGTCGAGTAAGAGCTGTACGCACTCCAAGGCTGGAAGAAAGCATCTTGAACATTGTGGCTGATAGACCCGAGTCAAGGACAAGAACTGTTGCGCGTGACGTAGGTGTGAGTCATCAGACTGTATGCAGAGTGTTAAACGAAAATCGCTTACACCCCTTCCATTTTCAGAAAGTACAAGCATTGAATCCGGCAGATTATCCTCGCCGCGTGAACTTCTGCCTGTGGGTGATGCAGCAATGTGCGTTGCAGCCGGATTTCGTAGATTATGTGCTATTTACAGATGAAGCGACATTTTCACGCGAGGGTGTCTTTAATGCACACAATTCCCATGTGTGGGCAACCGATAATCCACATGCAACGCGTCGACATGCGTTTCAACAACGTTTCAGTATTAATGTGTGGGCTGGTATTGTGAACGACTTTTTGATTGGCCCATACTTACTACCCACGCGGCTCACTGGCGGAAGCTATCTTATTTTTCTGAAAGAAGTGTTACCACAACTGCTGCATGATGTTCCGATCGCCATTCGTAACCGCATGTGGTTTCAGCACGATGGGGCGCCAGCACACTTCAGCATTGATGTACGGAATTACCTGAATGCCACGTTTGGTACTCGATGGATTGGGCGTGGTGGACCAGTCCCTTGGCCACCCCGATCTCCCGATTTATCGAGCCTCGATTACTTTTTATGGGGACATCTAAAGCATTTTGTTTATGAGACTCCAGTTGACTCAGATGAGGATCTCGTCGCTCGCTTATCTGTAGCTGCTGCAGGTGTGCCTGAAATACCAGGCATCTTTGAACGTGTACGCCAATCGCTCCACCGACGCTGTCAAGCATGTATCGATACTGGTGGACGCAATTTTGAACAATTACTGTAAACATGACACTTGTCAACAACGCTTTCAATAAAATCTTTGTTTTTCCTTTCGGCCGTTATTTCCCCTGTTTTCGCCTCACCGCGTCACTTGCGACTATACATTCCTATACAATAAATCATTGTTACAATGTCCTGTACCTACCATTAAAGTTTGTACCATGAATTCGGGACCACCCTGTATATATATATATATATATATATATATATATATATATATATATATATATATATATATATATATATATATATATATATATATATATATATAATGTTTTGACCGAATATGCAAATGATTAAAATTTGGTGTCCAATGAATGAATAGTGCGATCTCTAGCGCATCGGCACTGCGCATCCAGCAGATGTATATAAGGAGTTGTTCTTGAACTGTTGTAAAAAAAAATTCTGCTGCATTGCGATTTAGGATACCTTTTAACGACTGAAAAAATGCCTCGCCGCAGGATTCGAGCTCATTACGAGCAACTTTCAGAGTTTGAAAGAGGTCTTATCATTGGACTGAAAGAGGCAGGCTGGGCAAATCGGAGAATCGCTCGTCATGTGAGTCGAAGCGATGCGGCGATTAGAAGATGTTGGCAAGAGTGGGTGGACAATGGCAGGTTTCAGCGTCATGATGGTAGCGGTCGACGTAGGGCCACAACAGATCGCGAGGACAGAGTGATTGTCAGATCAGCTATCACAGCGCCTGATTCATCGCTATCAACTATCAGTCTTGCGACCCACACACGTGTCCACCATGACCATTCACAGACGGTTGAGAGAGCGAAATTTACGCTCGTACCGATAGTTACGCCACCTGCCACTCACGCCTGCACACTGTCGAGCCAGATTACAGTGGTTCTTGGCTCGATCAGGCTGGAATGATGCTGACTGGGGACGTATAGTCTTTAGCGACGAATCCCGCTTCCAACTTTGTCCTGACGATCATCGAAGACGTGTCTGGAGACCCCCAGGGCAGCGTGCCGATCCTGCTTTCACTATTGCACGCCACACGGGCCCTCAACAAGAAGTTATGGTCTGGGGTGCCATTTCCCTTGATAGCCGGACCCCTTTGGTCGTCATTAGAGGTACACTTACTGCACAGCGGTACGTTGACGACATTCTGAGACCGGATTTGCTACCATTTCTTTCGCAGTACCCTGGGCTTATTTGTCAGCAAGACAGTGTCAGACCATATACGGCAAGTGTTGCTATGAACAGTCTTCAAGCTTGTCAAACACTTCCTTGGCCAGCCATATCACCAGATCTCTCTCCCATCGTGCATATCTGGGATATGATGGGAAGGCGACTGCATCCGGTAGGGAATGTTGATGACGTAGTCCGACAAATGGAGCAAATTTGGCAAGAAATACCGCAAGAGACCATCCGGTAGCTTTATCGGTCTAAGCCACGCCGTGTGACAGCTTGCATCCAGGCTAGAGGCGGGTCAACACATTATTGATCTCGTTACTGTAACTCTGAAATAAATCATTCAATTGTTCTGAAATTTTAATCATTTTCTATTCTGTGCATAATTTTCCTATTCACCAATTTTGGTCTCCATCGGGCAACTCCTTCTTGGTGCATCGATTGTTTTGTTATAGAGGGTGTGTGTATATATATATATATATATATATATATATATATATATATATATATATATATATATATATATATATATGTAAGATTCGTGTTGTTCTGTTTGGTAAGGTCTATATTAAAGACTTCGAATCTTACAGTACATTGACATTTAATGAATAAATATATACAATTATTATGTACAGTTGAGTTATATTTCAAAAAAGCTCCGTCATTATCGGCAGCAGTCGTCTCTGCTCGGAAAAAATACGTCAGCTCTCAATGGCGTCCAGGGGGAAAAAGTGTCTGTTCTATTAATTTTCTCGTAACTGAATACCAGAATGTGAATGGCTCGTGACAGTCTTGCCTTGCATTCCTACTACAATGCAACTGACTCCTACCAGTCTCGTTGCTCTTATAATGAGTTCTTTCCAGACTAGTAGACAACTACCGTTGTTTAGTATTCCTACATATATATATATATATATATATATATATATATATATATATATATATAACCAGCGCCACCAGGTTGCTAGTGCAGTGGGCGAACTCATTGAACCATAGAGACCCCTTGAGAAGTGAAGAAGGCATCGCTAATTGAGGTTTGCACGCGGGTGGCCTGTACTTCAGGAACGGCAGTTTGTCTCATTCATTTTGAAAAAGAAACAATATCAAGAATGAGAGAGGAATAAACTTTAAATACAGTCTCCATTACTCTGGCGAACAGAACAAAAAGAACCCCGTACAGTGATAGGAACAAATAAGTTTGGACGGATTCTTATTGAAGCTTGAAGTCTTGGAATAAATTTACCGCTTCGGCGCTTTTAGGTCATTAGGTATTTATTAACAAAAAAATTCTCTTAATGGAATAAAAACTATTATCCCATTATTTTTTTGTTATTTTTTATTGTCAAAAAATGTTATTTTCTGATGCGTTCTACTTCAAATGAAACTAGGTGCATACTTTTATTAATATTAGTATTAGAAACGGAATGGATTCTTTCTTATTAAAATATTGTAGTATACGAAATCTGTCTCGCATCAATCAATCTCAAGAAATGAAATATGTGTGATTTATTAAAAGATTATTTAAAGCTTTGTAACACATTTCTAATGTATTGATAACATGAAAGGATTTCGACTTTTTTGTGAATGAAGCAAGGAAAGGGAAGTCACACACACAACTTTAAAAGCATTTTTTTTCTGCATCTGAAGCGTCTGATAAAATGTGATTCACTGATGCGATACCTCTGTGCCATTGTTCCATTTCATATTCTTTTTAGTATTCTTGTAAAACGAAGTTCAACTTCATTTGCTCCGATCACGGCCCTTAAATGTCTCGGTTTTGATGGGTACAGTGACCTTATGGAACTTGAGGGAGTGCTTTATTGCAATAGAGCAGTGGTTCCGAAACTTAGTATGCCCATGGACCCCTTATAACAAACACCTGACTATGAATCCCCAAGAGAAATACTCTACATTACTGCATAGTAGAAAAATTACAAGTTTAGCTTTGATGTCTTAAATGGTAAAAATTTTGACATAAAAATAAAATATAAGTAAAACAATTTGATATTTAAAGTAGTGTTTATTTAAATAATAACTTTTGTTTTAAAATACAAACACATATTATTATTTTTTCAATGAGAAGGGTGAATCTGATAGGATGATGTAAGATCATTTAGTACGTCACAATTACGAGAGTGCAAGAGAGGTGTATAAAAGGAATGGTAGCAAAGAAGTAAAATAAAATTGTTCACAAGCCTTCTGTAAGCCGCTCAGTGCCACAACCGAATAGTTATGGCACAGATGACGCAAGTCGATGATTTTTTACGTGGTAGAATTATCGGCCGTGTGGAATGTGGGCGTACTCTGACGGAAGTTTCAGTGGAACTTGGAATCGCTTAAGGTGTCATGTCCAGGCTTTTGCAACGATTCCAAAATGAAGTAATTGTCAGTAGACGTTATAGTACATGTCTCCTCCGAGTTACAACACCGAATGACGACCGGTATTTGTCAGTAACTACCAAAACGAAGCAGACGGAGCACAGCATCCTACCTTTCTCGTCAGTTATCTTCAGCCACGGGTACGACAGTTTCAAGGCAAATGTTTACAGACGTTTGGGACATGTTGGTCTATATGCTCGTAGGCCTGTCAGATGTGTTCCGCTCACGGCAGCTCACTGTCGCCAGCTGTTAGCCTGGAGTAGAGAACATGCAATGTGGACATCGTCATAATGGGCTTGTGTGATGTTTTCCGACCAGTCCAGGTATAGCTTGCAGTCTGATTCACGTCGGACGTTCATATGGAGAACTCCAGGTACCCGCTACCACCAAGACAACATCATTGAACGACACCGTTACTGTGATGCAGGTTTGCTCGTTTGGGGTAGAATTATACTGGGATCCAGAACAGATCAACACGTTCAAATCGGAACCTTGTGAGGCCAAATTGATCGGGACATCATTCTGGAACAATATGTGCGTATGTTTAGGATTGCCATATGGGGGCAGAATTTGTGTTTATGGATGACAACGCCCGTCCTCACCGTGCAAACAATGTAAACTAATGCTTTGAATCTGAAGATATCACCCGTATGGAATGGCCAGCATTCTTACCTGACTTGAATCCGATAGAGCAAGTGTGGGACATGCTCGGCCGACAAGTTGCTGCACGTCAACCACCTCCTACATGTGTACCGGAACTTCGTAGAGCATCGCTTGCTGAGTGGAGTGATCTTTCTCAAGATCAGCTCGATAATTTGATCCTCAGCATGCCTAGGCCTTGTACTGACTGTATTTCTTCGTCTGGGAGACATACAATGTATTAACCATCATACCTATGTCATGTTAAATTTTTGTAAATTCGATATTTTTTGTAATTGCTCCAGTGAGCAAAAGTCGTAGTTTTTATGTATTGTATCACACATACGCCATCTTTTTTGTTCTTTATCTTTTGTTTAATAAATGGGCTTTATGAATAAGTCACGTTTGTTTTGTTTCTGAACTTTTATTTGCCGGAGCTGGTATTATCCTTAATGTATGGACATGAGTGTATTATAGGAGTCAATACTTGTTATTTACAGTTTGTAAAAATGGAGTTTGTTAACTTTCTCCGCCTTTAGCCTACTTCTTTTTCACCAGTGAGGGAAAAGGCTCTTTCTGATGGGACAGATGTCGACATCACTGACAAATACTTAGTTGGACGTTTTCTTTTTTCAATTTTAATATAGTGGTTTTTTTATTCAAAAATAAAACATCGACAACGTAAAAACATCGATGTTAAACATACATCGGCTCCAATAAATCGATAATAAATACAACAATGTTTTTATAAAACATCGATGTCTCATCCCTACTTTTCACACTCTTTACCCTTGGCCACTTTGGTCTAAAAGTATGTTCAATTTACTGATTATTAAAATTATGGTACTTGGCTATTTTTTTAATTTTATAATGGTACATTTTTCATTTAAAATAAAACATCGACAAGCATAAACATTGATGTTAAAAAATATCGGCTCCAATACATCGATGTTTTTATAAAACATCGACATCGATGTCGCATTCCTATTTTGTAATGGTCAATGATTAAGTTCATATGTGCCCGCCATTAGAAAAAAAAAATGTCTTCCTTGTTCAAACATTGGTTTTAGCTCCTCATTTGTAGATAATTCAATAAATTACTCCTGTATTAGTATAGATTCCTCTGTTTGTAAGTCTACTTGCAAAAGGGTTCAACACCCTGTCGGAGATAACCAAGTGAAGAATGTCTTCAAATCTTTAGCTGAGGTCAGAATTAAGAGTCGTTAGGTGTTGACAATAAGCAACCAAATCATCATCTCTATTTAGCAATTTTAAAAGATTTGGAAACTAGAAATATTCTTCTCTCCCAAAGTTTGGTTTGTATCGAAAAAGTTTTGTAACAAACACAGATATTATACTTTTAGTTTTGATTAAATTAAATTTATCACCTTGTAGTTTCAAATTTTTCGTTAAATTTGGCAAATAAGACACTCAGATAAGCTGTCATTTTTTGAATTAATTCAATTGGGCCACAAATGATTGTCTTTACTTTCCAGGAATTCTAACACTAATTCAAAGAGAGCATAAAATCGATCCAAACATATACTTTTAGATAACTAAAAGAATTTCCGTGTTTAGTAAACGATTATAATCATCATTTTCTAAACAAAGTTGAACAAATAATCTCTCATTTAAGGCATTCCTTTTGATTTTATTAACTGCTTTAATGATATTAATCTAAAGCCATACAAGCGTTTACTAAGATTTCAGGCGGCTAAATGTTGTCGACGAATGACACAATGTACAGATAATACATTCGGTATAGCTTGTTTTAAGTAGTTTGACAGAAAGCCTCGTTGTGATCCTACCATTTTGCCAGAGCACCGTCAGTAGCAACGAAAAGGATATTTCTCAAGGGTGTATCTATCAAATCGAAATATCCTTTTAATTCATTAAATCAGGGCTCGAAATACACGGGTGCACAGGTGCACATTTAAATAAAATTGTGCACATAATTTTTTTCCCGCTGGATGCACTTAGTGCACCTAACATTAAAAAAAGGGGGTTATGTTATTTTGATGTTTGAACAAAGTATTAGAATCGACCTCTCTCGCTCTAGAGCAGTGATCGGCAAACTCATTTGTCCCCCCCCCCAAACGAGCCAAAGATGAGCAGTATAACGATTAAGATTTCTTTTGAAAGCCAAATTTCTTTTCAAGAACCATGCTTTTAAGAGTCAGTTTAAAATAGCTACTAACATTTAATAAAAACCCAGATATCATACTAATCTTATTTATATATTGACAAACAAATATTTTTTTATATTAAAATAAAAATATGACAAGACACGCATTTAATGTGAACGATGACCTTGCATTTCCTTGGAAAGTTTGGATGAGTCAGGTTTGTATGTCATTGTTTTTAATTTCAAGCAGGGTTCCAGGTTCTCATCAATAAGACGATTTCTCAATACATTTTTGATACGGTTCAGGCTTGAATAAGATTGTTCGCATGAATATGTAGAGCCAAAGAGAGAAAGAACAGAAAAGGCTAGTTTTTTTAACTGATTATATGAGTCAGGAATACTATTATGGGTGATGAAAATTATCATGTCTTCCTTCTCTTCATGTCTCTCTTCTGTCTTCTTCTTCTTCTTTCTAGACGTAATGTCTACATGAAATAAAATTTTTGGATCCCCTGCTAGTCCGTTAATTCAGGATAGTCAACATACTTCTCAAGGAGAAATGCTTTAATTTCAAATAATAAGGAAGCGAAACCTTTCAAAAAGTTTCCTCTCGAAAGCGAATGTACCTTATTATGCAGAAAAGGTCCGCGTATTCACTCTTCATTTCAACTAAAAATTCTTTAAATTGTCAATGATCAAGAGCTTTAGCTACAATTGTTTTGACAATCTTAATCACCGATTCTATAATATTCCAAATATATTCAGGAAATGTCTGCGCACAAAGTAAAGGCTCAACGTTGCTCAAGTAGACGTTGTTGAAGAAAATACCAAAGAAATAGTTGTAAGGGAAAAGGTTAAAGAAATAGTTGTTGGCAAAAAGGCTAAATAATTAGTTAACGACATTAATGAAAAAAAATGGCCTAAAATTGTTGAAACGTGGTTAAAAAGAACTCTGAAAAAATCATTTTCACTAAAACACATTTTAGAACAAACTTGGAAAAACTAGACGGGATTGACTTTCGTACAATGAACACTTCAAAGCAATGTTTTATACTGTTTACAAGTCATATGATAAAACATCACGCTCAGATACCTTTCGTGACAATGGCTGTTGTTCCTTAAGGAAACTTATGGCTGAAGTACATGAAAGGACACCAGACACATCTTAAAGCAATGGAAGCAAAAATTGCATTTCCAAAGCACAGGATTTTCAAACTCCTAAAAAATCCAGAGATCTATATTGAGGTTAGAAGAAAAGGAAATAAAGCAGTTACATACTCTCTTTAAAATTGCTTTTCATATAGCCAAATAAAATATGCCATTTGCAGAATTTAGAAATGAAATTAAATTATTAAGATGTGTTGAGTGTGAAGTAGGTGAAACCTATAACAATGACAAACAAGCCAGAACATTCATTTCTTACACCAGTAATAATATGAAATCAAATTTAGTGGCATCTTTGAAAAATAGCATGTTTTAAAAATTTTGGCAGATGGCAGCACAGATTTCAGTGAATGCAATGAAGAAATAATTAATATTAGATTTTTTGAATACGGGAGACCTGTCACGAAGTTTGCAACTATAGAGCAAACGCAACATGTTGGTGCAGAAGGCATCAAGAATTTCTTGGAAAGTACTACGAAAAATTGCTTGAACCTAAGTTTAGAAGAAACTAAAACATCACTAATTGCTTGTGCATTAGATGGTGGCAGCAAGTAATTTCGGTGCCAAGAGTGGTGTCTACAAGCTACTTCGTGACAGTCGTAGTCATCTACTCGACATACATTCTTGTGCTCATCGGCTGGAACTTGCAATCAAAGATGTTATGCGAAGTTCAAAATATTTTACGCAAATGGAATCTGTATTGAATGACTTATTTGTAATATATATTAGTATTCTTCTAAGAACTGTGCAGAGCTGCAAAAAGTTGGTGAATCATTGGAAGCAAAACTTCTAAAACCTGTCCAGGTAGGATGTGTTCGTTGGTTACCTCATCATGATTGCGCCATTGATATCTTGCTGAAGTGCTATGAGCCCTTTATCCATTTGGAAGCTCTTTCGTTAACTGGCTCAGCAAAAAAACAAAAACTGTGCTACAAGTATTATGAAGGAAAAAAATGAAATCTGTGAGTTGAGTATGAGCGGGGGTTCTCGCTAAAGGGACGTATGAAAAAGGACTGAAGATGCTTCCTTCATTCTAAAACATTGTCTGATCTAATGCGTATTAATCTAAGTGAAGGCCTTATCTAAGTAGATAATTTTAATCCAGAAAATGCTGTGTTGCAATGGAAAGAAAATACAAAAAGAAGGATGGACACTAAACTCTTTTTGAAATATCTGCCAAAAATCGTAGACGTTTCTGATGGCCCACCAATGTCTGATGATGACTGAATATTTGTAAGTATCAATTTCGCAGATAAAAAAACCTGTTTAAATATTTTTATTTACTATCTACTTCTGAATTATCTAAACACAACCAACTAATAAAGTAGTTTTTACTACATTAATGCTCTTATATTACGTTTTCTTAAATATGCACCTAATTTATTATCTGTGCACCTTGTGCACCTGTATTAAAAAATCTATTTCGAGACCTGCATTAAATATTGTTTCACATATCGTATGTTTCCAAACATTTTTAAAGAACAATTGGGAAATATTTTTTTTTACAAAAAACTCACATAAGCAAAAGGTAAAGCTTTGTTTTCCTAGCAAAGTATACTCGTCAAGCTATTTAGAGAATTCAGATGTTTTAAGTACATAAAGAATTTTCTATGCACTGAGCCATTTCATATACCTTTCTTGTATTTTATGTACCTATCTATACCTATATTTTACCCAGGATGTAAAAATCGCTATCAGTTTATTTATTGTTATTTAAACTTTCATAATAATGATCAGGATAATTTTACTTAAAATTAAACCTTTCCCGGACACCCCCTGACGTAGTTCACGCAACTTAAAATTAATTTCATTTTGCCACAGACCCCTCAGCGGTCCCAAGGACCCATGGGAGTCCGTAAGCACCACTTTGGGAACCACTGTCATAGAGGTTATAATACACATGCAATAGATTCATTGTGTGCTTTTCAAAACCAAAAATCGTGTTTTACCTGAAGTCCATACTTTTACATTCTTTTTCTATCTAACCTCTTACGCAAGCCACACGTTAATCCGACAAGCGACTGAATATCCTATATGCGCAAGCGTACTCTGTTTCCGTGCAGAAACCTGTCGATGTGCACACGTATTTCAGTCTATTTAGCGTCGCGGAACTGATGTTGGACCAAAGTGTGGTCTGTCTTACGATTACTTATTTGTTCACTGTCGTAATCTTTTTTTTTTTTTTTGGCATTTGCCTACTCACTTTTTTGCCATTATAAAATTCCTTTATCATCACAGCAGTTTCGCGAGGTAGAGTTTTTCCGGGTTTTAGATCAGGTGTCGATAGCACTCACTTTTCTTCAAGGAGTTTGTTTGCTTTCCTCGCCATATAGTTACTAATACCAAATTCGCGTTCCATTCTTGCACAAGACCAACTGGTTGGTAAAACTGTTAAAATCTGAAGTTTTTCACTCTTTCTTGCTGTTGCAAATTTTTCTTTTAGCTGATCAAGAATTTCTGTCTGCGAGTTGTCTGGTGGATTTTTGTTATCCTAATCGATGTCGACAGCTTGAAAAAAAGTTTCATTAAATCTTAATTTCACTTTTTCAAGTTTTTCTTTGCAGTATTTCTTGTTTGATTTACATTTTGGATTTTACCTACAGGTGATTCTTCTATTGATGTCAATGAGGCATTTAAAAAATCTAAACCTGATTCTATATCTATACACTCAGGATCATCTTTGCTGCAGCCTGGTTTTGTATTTACATTTCAGCCAGTGGTTTATCATTAATATTTGTAGCACTGTCAGAACTTGCGTGTGATTATTTCTTACTTAACTCTAAGCTGCAAGAAGTACAAATATTCATTCCATCTTCAATAATACCATTTCGTTTTGTCATCCATGGAGTGACATTCCTTGGGTTTTTAGTGACCCAATGTCTATCTTTATTAAAAGGATTGCAATAATATTTACCCCACGGTTTATCCATTTGTATCTTATGAATTTGCAAAAACAACTCACAACACAATGACTGAAAGAGTCCTAATAAGAGGAAGCGGACTACCAGTTGTTGCCAGTTTATTTTTCACAAGATTCAATTTTACATGGAACATTCTGTAGGGAATATTCTAGGTGGAATGTTCTACATGGAATATTTTAGATGGATCACACAGAAATATGTATAAACGAGCAACAGTAGCAAATGATGTTTTTTGTTTTGCATTCAGAACAATAAAGTCAGGTAATATCTTTGTTAGGCACCAGTTTTTTTTTTTTTTTTTGTATTCGCATTCTGAGTGTGTGGGGATACAGCAGCGTGCTCGTCAATCCATGAGGGATTTTGCCTTGGATTTCAATTCCTTTTTGTGTTATATTCTTCACAGGGAAGAATTTTCCATGTGGTGATCGAGTTCATGAATCAACAATAAAATTCATACAGTCCACTATCACTGGTCGTGTGTGTAAATTAATTAATACCAAACGAGCTTCGACGAGAATTCTACACTGACTAAGGCCTTGTTCACATGAGATGTTTTCTAATATGCGTTTTCAAAGGTCAGCTTTTCTTATGCATTAAATTATGTTTTTCATTCCCCTAATTCAAGTTTTTATCTTTGAGATCGTTGAAGATAGAGTAAAAATTTCAACGGTTTTGAAATCTGCGGAAAATTTTACACCAGATCGAACCTTAAATGCGATTTTCTTTAAGGTTCGGAACAATTTTTTTTGAAAATGACTCTTAAATCACAATTTAAACATTTTTCATACTAGGTAATGTTTTGAAATCATGAAATAAAGCAAAAAATAATGCACCGACTCATATTTTTTTGTCAATTGGGCAAATTAAAGTAAAATTCAATCAAAATGACTACCAATATGGCATACTCTCTGTATAAATTTCTATTAAATTAATTTTAATTTCCTTGCAGCACCATATATCTATGATATTAGTGACGACAATATACTAGAATCAAAGAGATATATTGAAATGTTAAGAAGTATCGCTCGTTATATGTAGCTAAAATTTAAATTTTACAAAATGTCTACTTCTCGTTTAAATTAAACAGCTATAAATTAAAAAGTATGCATTGTACAACTAAACCTATAGTATATTGTCATTACAACATGTTAATAAGTAATATTGTTTAATTTCGTAGAGATATCTCTGCAACGTTTTGAGAAATCATGTTACGCGTGTGCAATATTTGCTTAAAATTGTGTTTTGCAGAAAAAGCATTTAAAGTTTACCTTTGTGTTTTTTGCCATTGCCAAATTCGGTACAGCTACACTCTACGTTTATGAGCGATGGCAACGGCTTTGGCGATTTTTTTGGCGCTTTTCTAGTAGCGAGCTGCGATACATTACGGCTACCCATCTTTCGTTGCGGTTGTTGTGGTTTACATGGCAACCTCTTCTTCCTTCTTTCCTCCCATTGGTTATTTTGTTTTTGAAATATCCTTTGATTGCATTGGTCCTTTTAAATCGTTTTCAGTGATACCATTGGTCCACTTATTTGTATTTTGAAAGTCGTGGAATTTTTATTTTATTACAATACTTTTTATGAAAGAATTATGCGTTTTGTTTTTTAACTATTTTCTTTTCCGTTATTTTTTTTTTGGAAGAATTCTGCCGTTACAGGTTGAATTATTTCTTGCTTTTTTTTTCTTTTACAATTCTTTTTCTTTTTTCAACATGCCCACTGTATTTAGCATAATAGATAAGTTTCAGGGTATTCTTACCCTAGATTCGCAGCTCAGTTTTTCTGCTGGAAGGCAAACGTTTGGCACTGAAGGAGTGGCTAATCGTTTGTTTTGTGTTCGTTTATGTATGGATAAGCAACTCCTGTTGGATTTCCTAAAGGAATCAGGATTGCTTAAGTCAGAATTATTGTGCCCCAAATGCAACGCTCCTATGAAATTCACTGTCAGAAGTTCCATTTCAGATGGATACGATTGGGTTTGCACTGGAACTTCTGACAGTAATAAGAAATGTACTACTCATAAAACCATAAGATATGGTTCATGGTTTATGGGTAGCAATTTGAAGCTGGAGGAGATCTTTCTTTTGACGTATGAAATAGTGAGGGGGACAAAATCTACTGATATTGGGGTTGAGTATTCTTTTTCACCAACTACCATAGCGGATTGGAAGCAATTTGTTAACGAGGTTATCGCTGATTTCGTTGAATTGCAATCAGAAAAAATAGGCGGGGTCGGAAAAATTGTAGAAATTGACGAGTCTAAATTTGGGAAAAGAAAATACAATCGCGGTCTTAAAGTTGAGGGTCAATGGGTTTTCGGGGGGATTGAAAGAGGCTCGGGGAAAATGTTTTTGGTTGCAGTTCACAATCGTTCGAAAGATACCCTCATTAAAGTTTTGACAGAATGGGTTGAGCCTGGAACCACTGTTCATTCCGACTGCTGGAAAGGGTACATGGGGGAAAAGGGGGTAGAGGATGCTGGTTACATTCATTTAACCGTAAACCATTCTCTTACGTTCGTTGATCCGGTGTCAAAATGCCACACAAATACCATTGAGACAATGTGGAGGCACGTAAAAAGCACGCTGCCTACACATAATAGGCAGACCCCGTTTCATTTTTATTTGGCCACATACTTATTCAAAAATTCGTGTGATGATTTGAAACAGGATTATTTTACTAAATTTTTGGAAATAGTTAGGGACATGAATTGGGAGGAGTTTAAAGCAACATAAAAAATTAGTGGTTCTAAGTTGATCCTATTCCGTTAAAACCAGTATTGCTTCCATATGTCAAAAAAAATTTCTCTTAAAGCATATTAATTTTTTATAACGTTTTAAAAAATATATAGTTCAAAAAGTTCTAAATTGTGTATTGAAGTTTTTGTTTTCCTTTGTAAAAAGAACTTATTTTGTAAAAACATTTTTGTTTATGCGTTTTTTTCTTTTTTTGACTTTTTATTTTCAATATATTTTTTAAAACGTTCTCAAATGTGTTTAAAAAGTGTGTTGTAAAAAGAAAAAAAATTGTGACAGAAAAACAGTTAGGAAATAATTTTTTCCTTGGCGACTTTACAAGTGCGCCAAAAAAAATCGCCAAAGCCGTTGCCATCGCTCATAAACGTAGAGTGTAGCTGTACCCCAAATTCTTCGCACAATTTCATCGAAACTTGATGTAAAATGTTGAGGCTTGATTGTAGAAAATAATTTCAACAAATTTATGTTTAAAATTATTTTTATTTTTGAAACATTAGCGGAAAACCTCCCAATTTCCGGTCATTTCAATCGTGCTTCCGGTTTCGATTTCTGTCCTTCAGTAATACTAAAATTGCTATATTTTTATTTCTATTTATCGTAAACTTAAATGAATTACAGATTCTGAAACTTAAGAAACTGGGCTTCAATATGAAAGAATAAAACAAATTTGAGAATTTTGGTCAAAATTACGTTTTAAACGTAGTCGGATACCTTAAAACAATAATTAATTATTTAATAAATAACCAAATGGCAAGTAATTAAATAATAAATATATTTTGGGTATCGATCTGGCGTAGAATTTTCCGCAAGTTGCAACAAGAAAGAAACATGTAACTGCTTGAGAAACTTCTGTTAGTTCCAGTTGTTGTATTTACCAAATAAACTAGTATCACCCTATTTAAACCTAATTTTTCTGAAGTAAATTTTTAGGATATAATGGAGAATCAATAAATTATTATTAAGACAAGTTTAAATTAAAAAAAAGTAAGATGAATATTTTATGATGTCATGAATTAGCAGAATTTTCACATGCCTCAATTTACATAAAAAATCATTTTAATATGACACCATTGGAATACCATCATGAAACTTTGTACACAACTTACTATTGAGGTTTAGTGTAACATATATTTTTTTCATCAAAATTAAAAATTCCAATTTTGTTTTTTTTTACAAAAAAAATTAATTTTTTTTAAACAAAAGGATGTGGTACACTCACGTTATATGTCAAATTAAAGCCCCGGTAATTCTGAAGAGGATGGTACAAATTTGAACTTTCTAGGACAAACGTTTCTTGAGTTCTTTAAATATATCAAAACATTCCTAAAAACTGCCGGTTTTTTTTTTTTTTTTTTTTCAAAATTTTTAACTCTTAAACCAAAGATGGGAGAATATTAAAACTTTGTATTTTTGGTTATACTGATGAGTGGAACACAATCACCAAATATGATACATCTTGAAAACCTCAAGATTAAAAATAATTTTTATTGGTGTTGATTTGATATGAAATGGCCCCTTCCTGTTTAAATACTTTATTCGGATGATTGTTCACATTTCGATTTTAGTTTTTAATCACATCTTTAACCATTTAACGAAACGTGAAGGAAACCTATTCTCTCAAAAAACCCTACGATTTCCTGAATTGTATGGAAGTCTTTTGCAGGCTGAAATCGAATGAACTCGCCTTCTATTACTTTGTTGACTTCAACGCCAATTGAAATAGGGGTAGTACATTAAGTTCAACGAATGATAAATGATCCATTTACCTTTTCGATTTTAGAGGATCTTTTGTTTGATAACTGTAAAATCCTAAATCGCGGTACTCTTACAGTACGTGTCCTTAAAGTTCCCGTAATGAGGATTCGTGAATTTATTATACAAAATCAACAAACTTAAAAACTATTATTTTTATGCTAACGGTAAAAAGCACTTTTAACATAACGTAGTGAAAATATCTGGACTTGCATTTATAATAAATGTTTAAAATTTCCGCCGTTTTCTTGGAGGCAAAGCTGAAATCGTTTGCGCATATTTCTAGAAACGCGTTTCAAGATACTGGGAGTGACTGCTTGTATCCTTTGAGTTATGGCAATTTTCAAATCACCTACTGTTTGATGATTATCTTCATAAACTTTGTTCTTTAAATATACCCACAGAAAAAAGTCAGGGATGCGCAGATCAAGGAACGAGGTGGCCAAAGGTTTTTTGAGATGAGTCGATCGCCAAAAAAATCTTGAACCATGCCCATGGTTTCATAACTTATATGACAGGTTGCAACGTCTTGTTGTAACCAAGAGTCTCATTCACTCATTTCTAATAATGCAACAATTTGTTGAATTAGTTGACATAGCGTATCTTTACTCGGTATTGCATCATTTGGATATTTATGTCGCCAAAATTCTTTACGTCTTTCATAGGATTTACATTCAAAATAAGCCTCAAACAGCCCAATTGTCTGAATGCGTGATAAATTCAACTTTCATTGAAAAACAAAATGACGTGGAACTTTATTCTCGCACAACTTGAGTGCGAAGAAAATCAAACGATAAAAATCAAAGAGTCAGTAAAATTATCAAGCAGACGATAAAATTCAATAATTAAAAAAACCACAAGCAATAATTTTTTTTTTCAGTTGGAGTATGGGAACTTTCAGGACACCCTGTATTTTACAGCGACGCACTGTGAGAGATTCTCTTGCACAGAATTTCCTGCTGAAGTAAAAATAATTCATTATTACTTATTATTTAATTCATTGTTATTTATCAGTATGTAATGCATTGTTATTTATTATTATTTAATTCTTTATTATGAATTATTTAATTCGTTTTTTTTTATTATTGTTTAATTCTTTATTATTAATTATTATTTAATTCTTTATTATTAATTATTATTTAATTCTTTATTATTAATTATTATTTAATTCTTTATTACTAACTATTATTTTATTCATTATTATTTATTGTTTAATTCATTATTATTAATTATTATTTAATTCTTTATTATTAATTATTATTTAATTCTTTATTATTAATTATTATTTAATTCTTTATTACTAACTATTATTTTATTCATTATTATTTATTGTTTAATTCATTATTATTTATTATTATTGTAACGCTAAAAACAAGCGTTACATTTTTAAAATCACCAACGGAAATTTCAGCGGGGACAGAGCGTTTAATTTTTTAATTGACCCCTAGACAACACGTTTCGAAAATGTACCCTCTTTCCAGCGAGGAAATTACTGTTACCAATACTGAATGCCGATCACTCACTTCAATCCATTTTTTTTAGCCAGGTCATCATCGACTATCATGGTGATTAGTTGAACTCGCAATACGCTTCAGTCCGATTGCTGACTTTTTTTTAATGTGGTCATCATCATCTATCATTTTTTTTGGAACTCACATTGTGCCTCAGTCATATCGCTGACCATTTCTACACGGCCTTCATCGATTACTAAGGATGTACAATATTAAAAAAAAAAAAAATTTATTACCCCTCAGTATATTAAAGAATTTATTATGGACCCTACAATAATGGACCGTACGCCAGAGGATTTGCATAAAATCCGACTACTTGTTTTCGGGTGTTTTTCGTGGTATGGCCTAGGCATGTTGTTCCTGTCAATTGAACACTGACGCCTACATGAACATTTTGGACAATCATGTTCTTCCTACACTATGGCAATTTTATGGAATGGACGAATGTTACTTCCAGGATGACGCTCCATGTTATGTTGCAGCCTCTGTCAAGCAATCCAGTGGTATCAAGATATGGATGTAAAACGTCTTCCCTGGCATGCTCAGAGTCCCTACCAAAGCCCCATGGAACATTTGTGAGATTAATTAGAGCAACGCTTTAGGGCCAGGGAACCACGTCCGAAATCTGCAGCTGAGCTGGCGACATTCTTGCAGCAGGAATGGACACAAATATCTATAGCTGTGTATCAAAACCTTGTTGAAAGTATGCCCAGAAGGGTTGTTAGGGTAATTGAGCACATGAGGGGGACCATCCCCCTATTAAAGTATGTATTATTTCCCTTATACCATCACATCTTGCTGTCCGGTCCATTATTGTAGGGTAGTGTATATGGGAGACCTGGTGTTGTTGAGGGCCTGGAAGAGTGTCCCCTTCTTATTTTTATAAGAAACGGGAACCAACTTCCAACAATTGTCACTTCTGTATAACAAAGTGTCAATACTAATCACTCTACTGCCAATTTTAATTACATCCATCCTCATTTCATCCTTTATAAATTAAATTACAGTCGCACTAATTTAATTCACTTTTTAATTGAATTATAGTACTGGTTTGATTTTAAAGACGTATGTAAGTCAAAAATTCCTGTATTAAATCATATGAACGTTTCCTTCATTGCTGTTCAGAGATGTTAAAGAACACGCAATAAATGGCACGCACTCGCACATCCATTAGATTACATCACATATGCTTTGCTTAGATTTTACGCAGAATTTACACAGAATTGAAACTAACTAATGTTTACTTCATATGCGTGAACATTTCTCTTAAAAAATTTCTAAAAGCAAATAAAAACATTTTGCAAATTTAACACTTTTCAAACTTAATGTACTCACTGTCCTTTTCAACCTAAAAAGAATTGTCACGCTCCCTTCCTTTTTGAACAAGCTCTAGCTGGTCAACACAACTTAAGTCTAACTGCGTAACAATTTTCAATTTTCTTAGACCATTATTCATTTAAGAAAACATAAATAATTATATATATGTGTGTGTGTGTGTGTGTGTGTGCGTGCGTGCGTGCGTGCGTGTGCCCCCGGTCGGTGCCCCCACCGCCAACCCCCGGTGATTACTACGCAATTCCATTTGGTTCGCCTCTCATACCAACACTCCTATAGCAAGCGTCTTGGTGAGGGTTAGATGTGAATGTGTTTTAGCTTCGCAAATCTACACACGAAATAAAGGCTTGCTTGCCGCACAAGTTTAAATTTTAAGGAACCTATCCCACCACCACCCATCATGACACGGGTATATCACCTCATTATTTTACTGAAAGAGAACAGAAATTATTTAAGGAATTATTTAAGTCCCCCCCCCCCGACATGACACGGGTATGTCGCCCCTTACCTGCAAGAGAAAAATAATATTTATTTAAGGTAGTGCAACAACTACCTGACATGACACGGGCATGTTGACGAATTTATTTTTTCTGAATGAATTAAAAAAGAAGTTAACAGGAACTGACGATTGGATGACCGTGAGAAAACTGATCTTGAAGTTATAAGTTGTGAAACATATAAATTCAATGCAATATTTCCTTATACACTATATATTGTATCTTTTTTCCATCTTTTACAAAGATCTTAATGTTTTCAGCAGACACACACCTCAACAGAGCTACATATAGTTGACCATGTACAAATATGGGCCGTTCAATGTAAATACCTTTCAAAAGTCTGATCTTGTAACTTGTTGGTTGTTAACGCAAAACGGAAATTACAGATGATAAACAGATGATACTGTTCACTTGAAGTGTTAAGCTGAATTCTAGGTATGTCCACGATGGTTCCTTTTTTATCCCCAGTGATGATCATAACAGTCAAAACTCTGCTGCCTATTCGTTGCAACAAGAGATACGTTCCATTGCAGAGGCCATCAGCTATGCAGAGATTTCTAATGAGCATCACGATGCAGCCAACTTTCAACTTCAACTTGTGTGGTGGCATTCCAACAGGCAGCAATGAATGCAGATACTCGTCAGCGTACCTAAGAGTGGCTTTTTCTTCTCTTGCATCACTCTTGTAGATTCCAACCAAATTTGCTTTGTCGATGCTGTAGCTGGCTACTTCCTTACCGGGTAACCTGGACAAGATCTTATCATTTATTCGGTTGACTTCGTCGTTTTGGGGAGACAGTATTGTTCTAGTGAGAAGTTCAATGGTCACATCTGTTCTATGTTCAAAAAACCAATCGACCAAATCCGCACAAGCAAAATCTGAAGATTCTTCCACTTTGAGCTCATCGAGATCTCCATTCCCGAACTGCAACAGCCAGTCTGCAAAGTTTTCAGCTCCAGCAGTTGTTCTCGTGTTTATCTTTAGGTGATGAATCTCAAAGAGTGCCCACAGATTAGATGACTTGATGTACTCGTCCACAATTTGATGTCGGCTAGCTTTTTTAACAACGGGAAGCACCTGTCTGAAATCTCCCAGGATAAATGTATTTCCGCTTAACGGGATGTCATTATCCATCACGTCACGAAGAGTGCGATCGATAATATCTCAAGGGCTTTTCTTGGCATCATGCTTGCCTCATCTCAGATGACAACATCAGAACCTGAAGACGACGCTTATCAAGAGGCTTTGTGAAGCAGATTTCACCCTCTTTCAGCTCAATGGGCATGTTAAAAAAAAACGATGAGACGTGGTTCCACATGGCAGAAGAATTGAAGCTATTCCGGTTCAAGCAACACAAACAATTTTCTTTTCCATGACGAGAAGTCGGTGATACAATCCTGTGAACAATAATGTCTTTCCGGTCCCACCCGGTCCATCAATAAAGAAACACTGAGGTCGGTCTTTAGATTTCCCTGAAATGCTTTCAACGATTCTCTGGTATACAATGAGTTGGTCCGCATTGAACTTTTCTTGAATATATCTGCATTTTTCTAAATGATGTCCTATGTCCACGTGTAGCTCTGGCACAGTTGAAATTGCGGTTTGGGAAGTCCGAAATCCTTGCAACGCCCTATTTTCTGAGTTGAGCAACCGTTCAATATCACAAAGTGCCTCGTTTTCCGTGCTGACACAATTAATCATCTCGTCTCGAAACTTTTCCCACGGTTATAATGCATTTGACGTAAGCGAAGAATCTCCTTAAAGGATCTGGCATCATAGTGGACGCGGCTTCTTCCAACACAGCATTAGCTTATTCGCTACCTTCTGTTATTCCCATGACAATAGCAGCTTCTCGGACTGTTGGATATACGACTCCCTCATGGGTTCGCAGATCTTGATAGCAGGTGGCACCAGCAATTCTGTTGAGAAACAGCTTCAAGAAAAATCTTTCTGCATCTCTTGGTGAAATATTGGTAATGCGTCCCATAACTTTTGCATCTCTTTTTTGAGGAGTCCACTTCTTGCTTTTGATATTCCAAGTGTAGCTATCAGGCACGTTTCCGTATAGAAAGCTCCTTGCCGCTGCATCTTGCTTTTTCAAGTCAAACCATCTACTTAACATAGTCTTGTATGAGAACTCTTTCTTCATGTCCTTCTTCAAATGTAACATACTGCAGTCCGTCTAGGTGTACTGGAAGCCGGACTATAGTGTGACTTCTGTCGTGCAATTTAATTGCGTTTAGACTCCACGCTGCGCCAAACTGAAATTTCTAAAAAAACTCGACGTTCTGTAAAAATTTACGTTTAGAGATACTCTAAAAAAAACCAGATACGCAAGCTGTAAAAGCAATTTTGGTTTGATTCGTATTTTAACACCGCTTTTTTTTTTCTTTTATCTCGCTCTTCGAAATATTTTGTGGGTATCCCGGTTGGAAAAGTAACCGATTCGCAATCAGAGGATTTGCAAGATCAAAACTCGGTCCAACCAAAGACCGTTGTGTACACAGGGGCTGGTGCACATTAAATCTATCGTAGCCTCCAATGTCTTCACTTTGGCATGGAAGTTTGGAGTGTGAGATGCCAGCTCAGGTGTTGACCTCGTCATTTGACCATGCTTCAAAATTATAAGGGGTGTTGTCCTCTTTCCCTTGGGGATTGATCCAGGACCGTCGCCAATATCCCGTTGTGTTGCTTCAGTGCAACGTTAATTAATTACCATCCAAATATTTTGGCGCGTTCTTACACAATTCTGTAGATACCCGTTTTTTCCACTGTGTTACATTCCTTCTTTTGAGGCACAGTGCACAAATCCGATTTTTCAACGTGCGGCGCCGAAGCTCAACTATGCACACATAACCGTGAAATGACACAAATGCTCATTTCGCGCCATTTGCGATGGATATCTATCGCTTAAAACGTGTTTATTTCGCTTAGTTGGTTTGCAATTAATATGCTTTGAAACAAAATACACTTTTTTTACTGGTTCATACATGTTTTAATAATTTTTTATATTCCATTTATTTATGAAAACGAGGTACTTGAGACCGGCGAAGCGTGTGCCGAGAGCTGCGCGCCATGGGAACTGCGGTACAAATTACACGTAAGTTGGACGTGCGTCGCCGCAGCGGCGTCGGAGGTATGTGTGAACTACTCAATTGAATCTAATGTATCTCAGACCGCACTTGCGTTGCGGCAGCGCCGCCGCACGTTGAAACACCGGATGTGTGCAACTGGCCTAATACATCTATCGTGAAACCAAACGCACACCGATCCGCTCTTGGTGTTCGGTGTAGACTACTACTGTAGACATAACTACGTATCCCCACAGGACAACCTCCCAGCTTGTAGTGCGAGCTTCATCATACTTGGGAAACCAATATTAGCATAATCAGTTTTCTTCCAATAATAATCATTTACAATGACAGGTGAAAATAAAAATCCTATACAGTGACAGGAGAATAGAATTGGCGTGGAAGACAATCGTCATTTTGATTTCGGAGAAAAACAGTTGGATCTGATATGGATAAGTAATGGTTATTCATACTGTGACTCTACATACGAGGTCTGATTAAAGGGTATCAGACCTTTGACCAGAAAAGAATAATGTTTTACATAGTTCCAGCCTAGTCTTTTACATTTTCTGAGTCGACCTAGTCATCCAAGACGTTCCTGTAAGGTTGGAAGCATGTTTCACCCTCTGATGGGTTCACACAAATCTATCCATTCGTCAACCTGCAGTCTTCCGTATATGACTTCCAACTAGGGTTGCAAACCGTACCGGATTGGCCGGGATTGTTCCGGAATAAGTTGCTGTCCAGAATTCCGGTTGAATGTCAAACTGACCCGGAATTTCCGAGAAAGCTATATATACCATATATCGACACAAATATCACCTACTCTCCAAAATAGTTATTTTCATTGCACATGACTTCGTCACCATCCATTGAACGTCCGTTCCCCCAGTACTATCCAAAGCCAATACTATATATATCAGTATGTTCAGAGTGGGACCATCGTGAAGAAATGGTATTAGTTGTCTTTCAATTATATTATACTGTATTTGAATTTAATTTTAAAACTGGAGCTGGAGACGAAAACAAATTTTCATATTCGACTTTCTTAAAATAGAATTCGGAACATTCTCGGTTCTGTATAAATACACACGAATAATATATCTATTTTGTATACGAACATTGCCATTTTCATTTTTTAATAGTTTCAAAGCAACAAGAGGTTAGGTTTAGTTTTATTATTATTGCTATGTAAAAAGGGCGATCAAAAGTTTCCGTTCGAAAACTGTGCAGTCCAGATTTGGTATTTGATCACGTAACAGACATGCAAAAGCGCCTTGAGCATTTAGGCAATCATCCCACTACTTTACCAGGTTGAATATACCCCCTTTTGTAAAATTCCCGTTTCTGCTGCTTGAAGATGTCCGAAACTGCCTTGTGCACTTCTACGTCCAACATGAACCATCGACTTTTCAAGGGCCGAAGGCGTGAAAATACCAACTGGCAACAGACTGGCATACCAAATCTGTACTGTACAGCGTTCTAACGGAAACATTTTGATCGTCCCTTATATATAAGAGGGCCATCAGGCTCGTATAATAATTAAAATTTAAAAAACATAAAAATAACTATAATTACTTTTTACATATTTTTTGTACAAGAAAATTTTTTTTTTGGAAAACTAGGTATGTTATGTTAACTGATTTCTTAGTGGAGAATATTGTGAAACTACATATAAATATGTACTTCAGTTTGGAACAATATGTCCCGGAATTGTTTAAAAAAAATTTGGTAACCCTACTTCTAACCAAATTTGCCAATAGAATCGTTTCTAGAACTTTTTTCAACCAATGTATATCGTTTATCTAGTCATTAGTGCTGTGGGGGTATAAGCAATACTGCACCATTCGGAAATCTCGTGACGCTTCCGTGACAAAACACTTCCGATCAAGTTTTTTTATGAAATCGGAATCAATATTGGGGCATTTTCCTGCTTGGTCTAGTTTCCTTTTAGTATCTTCTTTCGTTTCTGAAGTAGAACTTTTATAGTAACCAATGAAACCTTGCTGGTGCTAAACAGCCATGCCTTTAAATATAGCTATTGTTCCGAATAAATAAATGTTCTTTGGATGCGGTACAAATATTAAATAAAATCAGGTTAGTTTTTGATTAACATATTCCGGATTAATGGTAATTGGTAATTTGTATATAACGTCTTACTAGAGCAACACAACGGGCTATTGACGACGGTCCGGGATCAATCCCTTAAGGCATTGGTTCCCAACCTTTTAGTAACTGTGTACCACTTGAAATTTGTAAAAAATTTTGGCGTAACACAGTCTTATATTTTTTTAGAAACATATATCTAATGTCAGAAAAGCGCCCAATGGCTTGTTCTATTTTAATTAAAATACTTAGAAAGCTTGATATTTCATGATTAATGCAATTGTATATCGTATTAATGATGTTTTAATATAGGAAAAAATGAAACGATTATTGAAAATTACAGTTTTATTTTTTACTCACAGGTCTAAAAACAAATAATTTTTAATTATTAGTACAAACTAAGCAAACAAAGATTAATGTAATCAAAAATCAATTTTTAGTGCGAAACTTGTTTGTATTTTATTAAAATATCAATATCAGGAGCAATGGAACTTAATTTCACTCTTAAGTCATCTTCAACACTTACTCTGTTTCTATATTTATTATTTTTTTTATAGAAAAAAGTTCAGAAAAACCACTCTTACACAAGTAACTAGTAACAAATGGCATAAGACAAGGAGAGATATCAACTTAATTTCGCCGAGATAACAATTGAAAAGAAATAGATAATCAGCAACAAATTTTCTCTTTAAATAATGTGCTATTATTAGCGTTATTTATTACAATGTAATAAAAACGTTAATCACAAAATTCATTTCATATAATCCCATTTTTCCTATAACTTGGTTGTACAAAAGAATCGAACAAACTTAGTAGAATATTTGGGTCGCTCGTATCATCCTTGCGTACCACCTGAAACGTTGCCGCGTACCACCGGGTGGGAATCCCTGCCTTAAGGGAAAGATCCGAGGACAACACCTCGTAATTTTGAACCACGGTCAGATGACGAAGCAACACCTGAGCTGCCACCCCACTCTTCAAATTTCCACACCAACCCAACGTGAGGACTTTCGACCACGACAGATTTAAGGTGCTCTACACCATACGCTTACAAACATCCATGCCCGGACCCGGATTCAAACCAGGCACCTTCGAATCTTCTTCTTCTTCTTCTTCTTCTTTCTAAACCCACTGATCTGGATCAGATCAGGTCCATGAGTCCCTCTGCCCTCAATCTCCCTAGAACCACACCAGGGCTACGCAGTAGGTCCTCCCGCGATAACGCAATGCATCCTAGCAAATGCTCGGCGGTGGCCTCACTTGTGTTGTACTTTGTACAAGTGGGGAAGATTTTGCTTCACCGAGAGAACCTTAGAGTCCTAAGGTGTCCAGTTTTGAACCTAGATAAAGCTGTCTGGTCCCGCCTTTCACCACCAAAGCTCAAAGCACCACCAGGGCCAGGGCTACAGTACCAAGGATGGGGCGGCGGAAATTTCTAAGACGAGTTGACAAGAGCCTTACTTCTGGAGTATATTTCATGGAAAGTCAGAGGCTCAGCAGGACACAGGGGCAGTGATGATCCCTTCTTAGCCAGTTCATCGGCAATGTCGTTGTATTTAAGGTCTACATGAGAAGAAAGACCTTAGGGCTAGAGGCTAACACCTTAACCACTATACCAGTTAATCGGCTATTCCGGATTAAAGATAAATCGATAAGGGACTGCTTTTTTCTTAGTTGAATTTATATTTACATTTCTTTTTCTTTTTTCATTATTATTATTTGGAGGAATTTGCGAGTCTTTTGTAAAGGAGACACAATGCTCATTTTTCACAAGGCAAACGGCGATATTACTTTTCTTCCTTTTCACGGCGGTAACAGAGTTTTTCACTATACACAAAGGAAATGTTAACTCTGGCATCATGCCACCCCATTCAGTCAATGACTAATGAGATTCTGTACAGGTTTTAGTGATCAATTTATTGATTCAACATTTTAAGTGCAAACCGGCAAAATGACGTCAGAAGCAAAATTCACTGCCACGGGCAATATTTCCGCCTTTTTTACGAGTCGCGGAAACGATGATCGTGACATTGTGAAGGTAACTCAGAATTTCTTCCAAGCTCATTTCCAGCCGTTTTTATGAGAATTTCATAAATCTCAAGGTAATTTGAATCGTTAATGGTGTAAGTTTTTCCTAAAAGTACAGATGTAGGATGATGCGCGTCCTCTTTTGATCCGGAAGTGACATACCTTGGTGTGTTATTCGAATGCAATGCAGGAAAGGAAGTAGTCATGAATGGAATTAGTAGTAACTTTTGGGATTTCCAAATTGTTGACTAAGTCGATCGTCATATTGAATACCTTCCACTTGGACACAAGTGAAGGTACATGTTGTAAACCTTCTAATAAAAACGCAGGGTATGTCCCCTCATCTACATGCTATTTCTTCTTATCGCTCGATTTGAAGATCTGTCACGTGGGTGTAGGAACAAACATAAATCCTAATGCGAGACAAATTATTAAAATCCAGCCTGGTGTTATCATCCAGCCTGGTCAAAAAAAATCAAGCTTGGCCATATAAATTATCATTATCCAGCCTGGTCAAAACTACTAGTTTGCTCTTTAACAGACAATTAGCCCGGATCAATTAGTAAACCTACGTGACTTACCCATCTGAGATCTTACGACAGCGACTGCGCCTATATGTCCTGACTATTTATTAGAAGGTCGGTGGTTGCAAACCTACGAGTTACCAACTCCAAAAGGGTCGCTAATTTGTGATGGTACCGTGCTCTTGAATCTACTCAAATTTTCTTATAATTTAACTCAAAACATGTTATATAGTTGTATTATGTACCTATGTCTATTCCATGAAGTCTGGCTGTAATTTTTCAATGTGAACGGTGGCGCCATCTCATGAGGAATTTATTGATGTGGGGGAAAGCCAGTTCATATTGCTTCATATAAGGAGCAAGAATGTCCAAACTAACAAATTTGACAAAAGTGAGATTTTTGACATTTCTATGTTATTAATGAAATAAAAACGACCTAAATGTGTTTTAAAATACTCCAAAGAGGACAAAACTTTATTTAATCTTTTCTTGCTCCATATATTTTTATTTCTACCCGAATGCAAACACCATTTTTGCAGTTACACTTAGGGTTACCACTGTCAATAATGGTAGTTTCTGGCAAAAACAAGTGCAATTCCAGACATTTCAGAGAAGGTCTCAAAGGGGAAAACTTTTTATGGAAAACAAAGTCGTACATTGATTTGGTCAAGTTAATATTGTTACGAACAGTAAACAATAGCACGTTATGTTGCTCCAGTACAACGTTAACTCAACTACCTACCTACAAACAATAAATAACAGCATTACAAATAAGAAATGCCTATTAAATAAAAATAAACTGATTCGTCTCACAATTTAGCTAGAGGAACATATTTTTTACACAAAACGATTCAAGCAATACATTTGGATTAGATTGGTGTTTTCTTCAAAAATTACGATAATTCATAATTTTCTGCGAAATCCGAACAACGCATGCAAAACCGGACCCAAGTTATGCTTTCATCGATTCAATGTGTATTCGAAACAAATTATTTTGTTTAGATATATTTAATTTATAATTTTATCTGAAAAAGTATTACGATAATCTCTCAATTTGGATTCCAATAGAAAAATAATATTGGCAGGACCAAAGGATGTCGGGTTCCTAAGAGTCTTCGAATATGGTAGCCAGACAACTCAACCCTACTAGTGGTTATCTCGACGAGGTATCTCGTCATTAGCAAATTGTCAACTTGTTAAATTAACAAATTGGTCAAAATTATTACCAAATTGGTCAAAATTACTATCAAATTAGTCGAAATTATTAGCAAATTGGTGAAATTTATTAGTAAATTGGTGAAAATTATTAGCAAATTGGTGAAAATTATTAGCAAATTCGTCAGTCTGTGATGGACGAGATATCTCATCTTCTCTTGGAGAGTTAATCAGTGAGATCGTGTCACTCTACATATTTCACTCTCTAGTGTTTTTTTTTTTGGGGGGGTGGACCTCAACTATAAAAATATGGAGAGGAAGCAGTCTTCTAAGGAGAAGATCCGAGGATAACAACACCACGTAATTATGAACCACGGTCAGATGACGAGACAACATCCGAGCTGGCACCCCACTCTTCAAACTTTCATACCAACCCAACGTGAGGACTTTTGGCCACGACTGATTCAAGGTGCACCAGCCCCTCTTCACCATACGCTTACAAACATCCATGCACTGACCCGGATTCGAACCAAGAACCTTCCTATCTGGAGGCTAACACCTTAACCACCAGACCAGTTGGTCGGCTAAGTACAGAAGGAAACACATATTTTCTTAATTCATTACATAACGTTGACGTCATGTGGAAGTTCGTAGAGTGAGGTGCCAGCTCAGGTGTTGTCTTGTCTTCTGACCGTGGCTCAAAATTACGGGTTTTTTTGTGTCATATTTAATTTATTTATTACTTTTTAACATTATGTACCCAGGTCTACCCCACATCTCAGTACTGCGGGCCCCAGTACCGGGTAAATTGAAGTACGTATCTATGTATAATTTTACTGACGCAAAAGGGCACAAAAATCGACGTTATTCGCTCATTGTTAAATGGCAACAACGGAACTAAGCAATACAAACGTGATTGATTCGCCAATTGTGCCATTTAGTTTAAATATGCGTTATTTGAGAAATGAAGTTGCATAATATTGCACAAACTACATGGAAGAGCTCGACTCTCTAATGAAGCTCATTTCTTTTCTGCGCTAATTTTTATTTTTCAAATTTCTCATTGCTTCCTGAAATCAGACTGCTAAGGAAGTTCATTAGAGTGGCGAGCTCTTACATGTAGTTTGTGCAATATTATGCATTTCCATCATGCATTATGCATTAGTATGAATAGAAATGCATAATATTGAAATCAGACTGCTAAGAAACTTCATTAGAGTGGCAAGTTCTTCCATTTAGTTTGTGCAATATTATGCATTTATATGAATAGAAATGCATAATATTGAAATCAGACTGCTAAGGAACTTCATTAGAGTAGCGAGCTCTTCCATTTAGTTTGTGCAATATTATGCATTTCTATGTATGGGGAAATGCATAATAATGAAATCAGAGTGCTAAAGAACTTCATTAGAGTGCAGTGGCGAGCTCTTACGTGTAGTTTGTGCAATATAATGCATTTCTATAAATGGAAATGCATAATATTGAAATTAGACTGCTAAAGAACTTCATTAGAGTGGCGAGCTCTTCCATGTAGTTTGTGCAAAACTATGCAACTAAATTATGCATTTCTATGAATAGAAATACATAATATTGCACAAACTACATGGAAGAGCTCGCCACTCTAATGAAGTTCCTTAGCAGTCTGATTTCAGAAAGCTATGAGAAATTTTAAAGATAAAAATCAGCGCAGAAAAGAAATGAGCGTAAATATGTTTAGCGCCAAAAAATGCTGAGTCGTCTTTGAACGAAGAAACGGGATGAGACTGAAGTAGACGTTCCGAATCTAATTGGGGGTGCTTTTTTTTGTCGTGCATTTAATTGGAAATACCAATTATAACTCCAGCAAAAGTAAATAAAAATGATGTTGCTTATTTTTGGATAGTTTTATTTAATTTGAAGATATGAATCATTTTATTTGAATATGGATACGGAATGAATTAAAATTATGTATGAGTAATGACACTTTACCAACAATAGATATAAGCAATTAAGATAGGTATTAATGATGCGACTTCTACAGCAAAACATCGATGCTCAAAATTAAAGCATCGATGTTGATAATACATTGCCCAAAACTATCGGTGTTTTTAAACATCGATATTTTTAAAATTCAGTGTATTAAACTTTTTTGTCCGTTTCTTAACACTGGTTTAGCAAACTCAAACATTAATGTTCACCGGGGGGGATTGAAGATTTAATTTGTCATTTTCCTTGTTTATTAATTTATAAGTAAGATTTTTTTTAATTGTCGGAACAAAATCAAAAAAGTTAATAAAAACAATTAATAAATCTTTTATTTTCAAATTGAATAATGTAAAAGAAAATAATATTTACTACAATTTGACATATGTACTATGTCAAACTATAAAGTATAATTAGGTACGTAACAATAATTATTGTTACTTATTCTTTATTATTTATCAACTTATGGGGGAAACACAACAAACTTATTTTATATTTACTGTAAATAAAATATATTGGGGCCAATAATTATATAGGCCCCAGTATATTTATTATTTACAGTTTGTAAAAAGAGAAGTTTGTTAACTTTCTCCACCTAAAGTCGACTTCTTTTTTCATCAGTTAGTGAAAAAATTCTTTCTGATGGGACGGATGTCGCCATCACTGACAAATACTTAGTTACACGGTTATTTTCCTTAATTTTTACTAAGGTGCTTTTTACATTCAAAAATAAAACATCGACAACGTAAAAACATCGATGTTAAACAAACATTGGCTCCAATAGATCGATGGTTAATACAACAATGTTTTTATAAGACCTCGATGTTTTGAAAACATCGACATCGATGTCGCATCCATACTTTTCAGGCCCTTCCCCTTTGGCCACTTTGGTCTAAAAGTATGTTCAATTTACTGATTATGAAAATTATGCTACTTGGTTATTTTTTAAATTTTTATAACGATACTTTTTTTACATTCAAAAATAAAACATCGACAACGTAAAAACATCGATGTTAAACAAACATTGGCTCCAATAGATCGATGGTTAATACAACAATGCTTTTATAAGACCTCGATGTTTTAAAAACATCGACATCGATGTCGCATCCATACTTTTCAGGCCCTTCAACTTTGGCCACTTTGGTCTAAAAGTATGTTCAATTTACTGATTATGAAAATTGTGCTACTTGGTTATATTTTAAATTTTTATAACGGTACTTTTTTTATTTATAAATAAAAACATCGACACGTATAAACATCTGTTACAAAAACATCGGCTCCAACACATCCATATTTTTTTATAAATGTTTTTTTATCGATGTTTTGAAAACACCGATATCGATGTCGCATTCCAAAAAGGTATGGGCTCGAATTTTGTTCGTACTGGAGCAACACAACGAAGCAATTAAAAAAAATTAGCGCAAATGATGTTTGGGGCTTTTAGTTCTAAATATCAAGTCATTGTTTCAGCTGTGAATATAAAATGAGCAAAAACAGAAGTGCGTACTTATTTTTTTACAATGTTTTCTTCATTTCTTAACGGCACGTAAGATAGCTATGTCAATGGGAATTCTGAATATCTTCGTGTGTATTTTTTCTTTCTGATCTGGAACCTGCAACCGATACTTACCTCATATCTCGTTCCAAGAAGGACTAACAATCATCCGGGTCACGCGCGATGTTACCACCTGAGTTGGTAAAAGACTTCCAAACAAGTTTCGTCCTCTGGAAAAGGTAGAGCGGTTGGTTTTTGTCCGAGGATCTGTCACCGTCTAACTCTGGGTGAATGTTTTATAGGGTATTTACCATGCGTTAAGCAGTAAAGTGAGCGATCACGTTCCAAGCATTGCGTAGCAGTTGGAAATGCTTGCGATTGTGAGTTCCCGCACAGGTTTCATAAAGAACTTTTAATGTCACTTCCACTTGACATTTCATGAATGCATAAATTTAATTGATGTTTAGGTTGAATTGTAGCTGGCTGGCTTCTAAAATTTACTGTGGAAAATTTTTCAGAGACCTCCTTATTTAATTTATATCGGGTTTCTTTGAAATTTTTTTCACTCAATTAAACATTTTCAATTGTTTTTTTTATATTTTAATAAATAAATCAGCATTTCAAATTTTAATGAAAAAAATGTTTTAGTTTTTTTTTTCATATTGAAGTTATTGTAGGCAGGATGAAATAGCTTCAATATAATTTTGTACCGGCCATTGTTAGTGATAAATATGTGTCAGATAGTTGTGAATTCAGAAGTTTCTAAGTGATTGGGAAGACAATGAGTTTGTACATTTTTGTACGTCTTTAGACGCATATGATAGTCTCATTGTTAGCTAGAGATAGAGAACCATTATTAGACTATATAGGGCGATGAAAAAGTGGAAGTGATGAGAGGTTTTCCCAATTTTTTCATTCATTGAAATAATTATAAATTTTGCAAATATTTTTGTTATTCAAATTTTTTTAAGTAGTATTCTACACTATTGGGCACTCAAATGTACTGATCAACATGGTATGGAAGTTTGGAGAGTGGGATGTCAGCTCAGGTGCTGACCTAGTCATCTGACCGTAATTCAAAATTACGATAGGTCCTCGAAACTTTCGCGTCTGAATTGATCACGGATCTTCGTCAGTAGCCCGTTGGGTTGCTCCAGTGAAACGGTAATTCAACTACCAATCAACCAACTAAACTCATAATATAATTCTTAATAAATAGTATACTTTTTTTTGTATTAAAATTCTATAGTTGTTCTCACATATGCTTTACTTTTCATAATAATTCTATACTTCCATAGTAATATCAAAATAATAATCTTATCGTGGATTGAAGTATGGGTTGTGTTTCTTGTTAACCCCTTAAACCATATTTTTTAACTGCAATATTCATCTTTTGAATTCTAAAAGTACGGAAGATGCAAATTTAAGTATAAAAACTTATCATTTCTACTCTTGCAGCATTATTTTCAGAATAAAGTTTTGTTTAATTTGGTGCAGTTTAAGTAATCTGGTAACTAAAGAAATTAAAATGACACAAGGTTAAAATTGCTTGATATAATTTCAACAGTATTCGAAGATCGATAGAGTAATTTTACAGTTTAAAGAATATTATGAAATACTAAAATTGCACACAAAATTGCAAAAATACTCATTTTTGTTCCAGATCGGATCATTCCAGGAGGCGTGGAGCATCATTTTTTGCTCTCTTGCAGACAATTTTATTTGTTTTCCTTAGTATGATACAAGTTAGATGCAACAGAAGAATAGTTCGACAGATTAGAAAGAGAAACAATTTCTTGATTGAATTTTAAATAATATACGAAAGATTCTATGTTTAATCATAAGTGGGTCAAACATGGAAAACGGTGGAAAATATAATCTCAGTAATATAAAAAGTGAACTTATTTCCATTTCAAAACTAGTACTTCACTTTGGAAGCGCGATGAAATTCAGCTGTTGTAGGCAAAACAGTAGTTGATCAATTTTACTAACGAGTAGCCTTAATTGACGTTTGTCTTCGACATCTGTACTTTTATAAAAGGAAGTGTTTGTGTATCCGTGTCTGTCCGTGTGTTTTCAGACGATCTATACCACTTACAGTCCTGAAATTTGGCATACATGTAGTCCTAATTTTGTGCGAATTTTGTGTGGTGACCTTATTTTGAAATTTAATCTAGAACATTTTAAAATTAATTTAATAGTTTTTCTCGTCATTTCTTTACTCGCGGAGCTGACGTCACACCTCCTCGATTGAAGAAAGCAGAGGATTTTGCTTTTTTCGTCCTTTGGAACTGTGCCAATTATGGCGTCACCACAGTTCCTCAATTGAAGAAAGCGTGTTTAGGTTAAAGTTTGTGATGAGCCTAGCTTTCTTTCTAACGATTTTAACTTTGTCACGGACAAGGACTATTTGAGGTTTTCTATCTTCGCAATCGTTAAAGATAGAGTTAAAATTTCAACGGATTTGAAATCTACGGAATATTTTCCACCAGATCAAAACCTTAAATGTGATTTCTTTAAATAAATAATTTCTTAATTCTAACCCGAGTCATGTTGGGTGAAGGTGGGCCTCATTCTTAAAATTATTGTTTTTCTTTTTAATGTTTTCAGTATCTTTAAGGACACGAAAACAACTGTCACGGGCATCGCCGTGCTGGCCTGCTAGTATTCTGTAAGGGAATAATCAGAACAATATGTCCATCTGCAGATTACCATCACCAATGTGAGTCTTATGGGCTAAGAAGTACTCGATTCACTATATTATTCAGCACTTTATTGACTCTGTATATATCTTTTAAAAAGAAAAGTAACCCTATTTCAATTAATCTACAGGGTGTCCATAAAAGAATGTACGAGTTTCAATTTTATACTATAACCAGTTTAATTTAGAATATTTACAACAAATCATAAATCGAATTGAAGGCAAACTAACCTCGTTTTTCTTACAAATGCTCTATATGTGCACCATTAGTTATACGGCACACATCCATCCTAAATTCTTCCCACACTTTGGTCAACAAGTCCGACGTAATGGAAGCAATAACCTCTTCAATTCTGTGTCTCAACTCTGGCAAATCATTAGGTAGCGGCGGAACGTAGACAAGATCTTCTATAAATCCCCAAAAGAAAAAATCGCATGGCGTTATGTCAGGTGTACGTGGAGGCCAGCGAAAAAGAGCTCTGCCGTCTCGAACATTACGACCAATCCAACGGTCAGGGACTTCGACGTTTAATCACTCTTGTACAAAGAAATTCCAATGGGAAGGGGCTCCATCCTGTTGCCAAATAATGTTTACAGGTTCACCCTCTACTAATTGGGGAAAGATGCATTCTTTCAACATATCTAGATAATCCACCCCTGTTAAGGTAAGAATTGGACTTTAGGTTGCAAGTGTGCCATATAACTAAAGGTGCACATATTGAACATTGGTACGAAAAACTAAGTTAGTTTACCTTCAATTTGATTTATGATTTGGTGTAAATAGTCTAAATTAAACTGTAATAATATACCATTGAAACTGGGACATTCTTTTATGGACACCCTGAATAAAGGATATATTTAAAGCCATGTGCAAGTTAAGATAGCTTAAGGCTTTATGAAACTGATTTGTGGATGCGGTAGTTTTACCTAAGAGTAAAAGTTTAAGAATGCCATATAAAAATCCTTTGGCACATTATGAGGAGGACACGTTCGACAATTTCACATATATTGTCCATGTTGCAGCGAAAATAATTTAAGGGTTTTATTGCATAGCTCTGTGCTTTCTTGTTTGTTTGATAATATTTGTACACCAAGAATTCAAATTAACAAATGGCATTTAGAAGAGAGAATACATTCAACCGGAGGCGCACCATAAAGGATAAATGAAGGAGGAGCGCATGCAGAATTGTTTACTTTGGGTAGGTAAGTAATTGAATTTACGTTGTACCCGAGCAATGCAATGGAGTATTGGGGACAGTCTGGGATCAATAGAAAGGAAAGATTTGAGCACAACAACTCGTAATTTTAATCCGAGATTAAAGATAAGGTCAACGCCTGAGCTGGCACCCCACTCTCGAAACTTCCACGCACGCCATGCCATTGTGTTGTGGCAACGAGAGATTTAAGGTGTCACCAAGTGCCAGAAAGTCTGTTTGGAACTCCCCAACTGTTTCCCGGTAGCATCTCTGGCAATTCGCGACTCTACCACAGATGCTACCGGGTTTTCTTTGAGAGGGAAATAGTGGCGTAATCATTGCACTGATTTATCTTCCCCTAAATTTCAAATTTGATCCCTTGATTTATTAGTCCTTGTTGAGAATAGGAATGTACCACGTGGGTGTTGTTGAGAGCTTCTTGCTGACACTCTCGGCGAGACCACGTGATCGTTCGTAAAGTAATGTGATTCAAAACAATTTAAAAGACTTCCTGAATGGCACGGCTTCGGGTGTGAGCTTTCTTGATGAGCTCCCTCCTTTTTCTTGAAACTTGAATTTATGTATCGCAGCGTAATATTATCGTTTGTTGTGTTGTTGTACCGTTTGTACTGTTTGTTTGATGTCCGAAAATAAATCACAAAAAGACATTCTTGGACTCGATGATTCTTGGACTCGATGAATCTTTACAGTCCTTCTTATTAAAGGTAAGATGGGTGAATTATGAGATTATAGAGATTTTATGATGATGGAAAACGCGTTGAAGCATTCGTACAGGAACAGCAACAAATTGTTATTCTGATCTGTTTAAGAATTAGAATCTAGAGTTTTGTCGAACTTTTTTGTTCTTTCTAATGGTGGTACAACACTATGCCCAGTCTTAATGCATAAGCAAGACCTGCATCTTTAAAAATTTAGTTAATTGAGGAAGAAATAGAAAATAATTTTAACTTGCCCTTCTGAAAAGTTTTACTGTAGTGACATAGTGTCTTCTGGGGCCTCCGGCAACACATATATGACACGTGTTACTTCCTATTTTGCATCCCTTATTTTTGAAAGATGCCCGATCTAACTTTCTCCTCTCCCTCCCCTTTTCTTTCTTTTTACAATTACTTGACTCTCCATGTTTTAAGTTTGACCCAGCTTGACCAAGATTGAAACCCACAATCATATATGACGCGTGTTACTTCCTGTTTCGCATCCCTTATTTTTTAAAGATGCCCAATCTAACTTTCTCCTCTCCCTCCTTTTCCTTTCTTGTTACGTTTACTTGACTCTGCATGTCTTATGTTTGACACAGCTTGGCCAAGAATGAAACCCACAATCAACCAATTCCTTATTTTCAGCAGCATACTGCTAATCGGCCACCCCATCTCAATATCCGTTTTGGTGCTACGTTATGGTAAGTGGCGCAAAATTACCCCACCAGAACTGGGGGTATGTCTTGTCAGCACATTTCAGTTTCGGATTACTTTTCCTTCAGTCAGACATCGAAAGAAAGCATAAAGAAAACTACAAACCACTGAAACTAAAGTAGCGTAGATCAAGTTAATTTGACCCACTCGTTTTAAGGGCCTAGGGGCAGATATCTGTCGCCATGGCAACCTGCTAGTTATAGGCGGAATATTCCTGTAACTTATACGGGATACTTTTATCTTCAGTGTCAGTAAAACTTTCCTTGTGTATGAGGGATGGGGTGTCCATTACTTGACGTCCTTCGTTTTAAGCTTGGCGCAGCTTGACCTTGGTTGGTTGGGTTTCTTAAAGATCTTGCGTTATAACCAACGTTGTCAAACAACCTCTCCACGATTACTCTCATGAAGGTAGGTAGGTTTCTCAATTAACGTCGCACTAGAGAAGGTAGAATTTTAATTAACGTCAAACTGGAGAAACACGACGGGCTATTGGCAACGGTCTGAGATCAAACCCGATGTGAAAGATCTGAGGGCAACACCACGTAATTTTGAACCACGTTCAGATGACGAGGTCACATCTGAGCTGGCATTCCACTTCTACAAATTTCCACATACACCAACGTGAGAATATTTTAGGTCACCACAGATTTAACGTGCACCATCCCCCATCTACACGATGGTCCTTCGATGGATTCGAATTTGCAATCATCCGTTGCTAATACGTTACTCTACCAACCTGGCTACCACGGCCTCTTCGCATTAGACAACGTGACGTGATCAAGTTTGTCGACCGAACTATGTTTAGATAGTTTTATCAAAAATTTGCAGACTAATTTTTTTTACCTGTGCAAACGATAAAGCTATAATTAACAGTATTAATTTATAATAAAGTAGCAAAATACCCGATCTTACTCGGGTTGAATTGGGTAGCTGTAGATTGACAGTAACCAGAAAAATAATAACTTTCCTCTTTCGAAGAAAATTGTCGGTTAAATCATTTAAATGTAAAATAAATTGTAACACCTTCCGACATTATTTTTACAACTTCTACAACCTGAACACATATCCCTCCATGTAATGCATTTCCCGTTTTTCGCAATCCAGCTAAAGGTACAAACTAACGAAAGAGGACAGACCGGAGGACTAGAGTGCCTATATAATAAGAGTGGCGATATACGGGAAACACTTTCTGATTGGCTTAGAGACCTTTTCTACCGCCCGATGCGGTCTTTTCCTAGCTCCCATAGACTTAACATGGGAACTTTTTGTGTGTTCGAGAAAAACGTGTGTATATTAAATTAAAAAGAAAGTATAGCTTTTTCATGTTCCATTTCGTGTTCTAGAATGTTTATTTATTATTATTTTAGTGTTTTGTCGGTATAAATTTGAAGACTTTTTAAGGAAATAGCTTTTTTCGAACAACATGGTGTTTCCCGCAATCTAAGTTAGCGCGTTGTGCAATCCATCTCATCAATTACGCATGTAATTGAGCGTTTATATGACTCATTTATACCGAATATATCCATATTATAACAATCATATGCTTTTTGTTCTCCCTGAAATGATATATTAATTCGCCCAGCAACCTTCTTTGAGACGATTCTGGTAGAAAAATGGCTGCCGCGCATGCGCATTGGGGCATATTTGGTCCTTTGTCGCCACTCATTACATAGGCACTCTACGGAGGACCAGTGGCGGATTAAGCGATAAAGCTTCGGTTTCCTAAGAAAGTGGAGCCGTTATCTAACAGCCGTGATACGTCATGATGCCGCGGGCATAACTAGACGACCGTCTAAACTAAAGTCCTGAGGTGTCAACTTAGACGGACAGAATACGTTGGAGAATGGGCAACACAGACGGCTGTCTTGGTTTATTTTATTCGAGAAACAAAACAAAGTGGTTTTGTATTCTCTAGTTCAAGGTTTCTACCTTCGGGATCGTTGAAGATAGTGTGAAAATTTCAACAGATTTCAAATCAGCGTAAATTTCTACGCCAGATCGATATCAAAAACGGTTTTATTATTCAATTATTTACCATTTGATTATTTAATTATTTATTAAAGAATTAATTATAAAAGATCACATTTAAAGTATCGATCTGGTGTAAAATATTCCGAAGATTTCAAATCCGTTGAAATTTTTATTCTGTGTTTAACTATCCCGATTTTACAAAAACCAACTAATCAACTAATGGTAGTCAAAAATGTTTGTTTGTTTTTCTCCTCTTCGCACGAATCGTTTGGCGCAGGAAATGAAATATTGCCGCTCAAGAGAAAAAACTCGTCCCCAACTGTTTGAGACCGCTATGACGACAGTCATGGAAATGGCGGCTCCGATTATTTTCGTTACACTCACAAACCACTCTAGGAAACCAACACCATGTGTTAGTATAGACAACGTTTTAGTGACGTTACCCACAGCTACATCATGGCCGCTAGATCACGGCTACGCTTTCTTAGGAAACCGAAGCTTAAGCGGTAAGCGACCCGAAATACAAAAGGTAAAGAAAAAAGTTACTATGGTTGAGGCGACTTCACTTCTGAAGAAAATGGACAATTATGACAGTTCACAAAAAAATTGCTTTATTCTAACATCTAGCATGCCGCTTTAAATCAAATACTCTGCGGTGATGTTGTATGTGATGAAAAGGAAAAAATAATTTATTAATATAATACATATTTTACACAGAAAACACACGCAGAGAGAGAATTAAAACAAAATAAAAGCTGTCGGGAAGAAAGTTGTTCTAAAAAGATATAAAGTCGTGATTCTCTTTTATCTTTTAATCTCTCATACAGCTGTCACAAGTTGCAGCTAAAAACTAGACAAAATTTTAAAATGAAATTAATTCTGCGCAACAAAAAAAAATATCATTGAATGTGGCAAACTAATATGAGCTACCGTATGTTGCAGAATATAGTTTGTCCCTAATATTCAAAAAAAGTTTATGTTTTGAAAACAAAATTTCGGCTCAAAATACAAACGTATTAGAATTTGAGTTAATAAAAAAATAATTTTTTTTATAGAAAAATATAATTTTTAGCAGTATTGGTAAAACAATCCAAGTAATTCCTATGTTCAATCTACCAACCAGCTTCTCCAAAGTTACCAAATTATGGTTGATTTAAGTATAGTTACTCAGATAGATTAGCTTGAAACCTGTCTAAATATGCAATCAAAGGAATGTAAAATAAGGTATTCACTAAATTAGAATATGATGTATGAAATACAGAACATTCCATTAACATATGTTGAATCAATTTTATGTATTACTTGTACGAACACACAGACACAAATTCGAATATGGAACGTGAAGACTGACACACAGACTTAGACCTTACGCAACCATGTTTAGTCACTAAATGAATGTAAGTACTCACATTATGCAAAGTTCCATGAAAATATATTCAACCGTTTGGACGTAGCATGGGCAAACACATACATGCAGACAGACATACAGACACCAAACGCGCAAGAGGCTGATTTGGCATCAGAAAGGTCCAAAAAAGATAGAAAAATTGAAATTGGTCTAAAATATTCAATGTACATACACTCCATTCTTATTTATATAGCTAAGTAGTAGCACTAAATTAAGCATTATATGGAAATTTTCTAACCAAGTCTTATTTAGAGTCAGAATTTTTTCTTTTAGAGACCCCTGATTACCAAAATATTATAGGTGCGCCCCTACGTGCATAATAAAACCGCCTCTGATTTTACCCATGTAACGATGTAACTAACTTTTTGTTTATGATTGATGTAGAATATTTGCTGTAAATTTAAACTTTTATTGATAGTCTTCAAATCGATGAAGATTTCTATTACTAAAGGGGAAGGCATATGTCATTCTTTATGAAGGCAATTTGATGCGTCACTGCTATTAGCTGCTGGTATATTGTTGTTTCTGCTGTAAGTATTTAAAAATTACTTTAATTCAAAGAAAACGCCGTCTTCTGACCGTGGTTCAAAATTACGAGGTGTTGTCCTCGAATTTTCCCTTCGGGATTCATACCCGACCTTCGCCAGTGTCCCGTTGCGTTGCTCCAGTGCTCTGTAAATTCAACCTCAAAGAGAAAGCTCAAATTTAAGATTTCTTATAAAAAATAAATAACCTGTCTCACATGCATTTTTTTTTTTTAATTTTGTAGCTAAAATTATTTTTTCTTAATATACTGCGTTATTTACACATATCCGCATATGCATTTGTAATCTTATTTACATTCTATTTCTTTGACATAACGTTTGCTGGAAAGTTCGTCATCAGGTCACTGCACCTGTGAAGATAGAATGATAGGCCTTAAGCCTAACTGTATCATTATGCAAGCAATTTATTCCAAGTAATCACAACGCAAAACTGGCCTAGCTAGTAATTACATCCCACGGCTATATTAGACTTGTAATTTATTAGCATAAAACCGTATGAGAACGGAACATTCTACACCGTTCTTACCAATGAATTCGTCGCTTTTTATAATAATCCTAAGTTTCATGTAAAGTTTGAGCTGTTTATCAAACAATTTACTAGTATCAAATGAAAAATCACAGATAATAACGATAATAAACTTTTTAAGGATGTTACAATTCAAGCTCAGTACTTCTGCTCCGTAAAATCTAGTATCAAAGTCCATTTCTTTGAGATATATGTCTATAATGCATATATAAATTCGTATGTTTTATAACTAAATATATTATGTAACAAGATTATTCTTGTGGAGTTTTGACTGGCTAATACATTAAATTTTCCTACAAACTTGAAGTTCCTGGAAATCGATTTTTAAATAACTAGGGGGCTCTGCCCCCTTGCTCGTTTACGCTCGCCATCCCGCGGGGATTGCTTCGCATACCAACACTCCTTTCACAGATCCCATTCGGTTTGCTTCGCAAACTAACATTCCTTTTGCAGAGTGAATTTCCTGGACAGCGAAACTATCTGAATAATTCGTTTTATCCTGATTTGACTTTCCGGTTCATGACGTAACAGCGAGGGCTTCGCCCCCTGCTCGCTTACGCTCGCCGACTTATTTTAACTTTTTTTTAATGTAGAGAGATTAATCTATTACTACGAAATGTGCCCTGGAAAGGGATGTATGTGTGTGTGTGTGCGTGTGTGGGGGTTGACCGCTCCCCTCCTCCGGGCGCCCGTAGGGTATACTCAAAGGACCAGAGGATATGTTGGAATTAATCGAAGTTCAAATCATCGAGGGAAAAAAGCCTATATTAATTTTATGTTACAAGAAAGGAACTGGTGAAACTTCGACTTGGCAGAAATTCGTTTTCACAAGGTTCGAGTTATTGGGAGTTTAATGTATTTTTGCAAAGCAAAATATGCAGACTAGCATCGAGTGGTATACAAATTTGAAAATATCACTATATTAATATTTAACTATGATATAAAACAATTACAGAAAATGTTAAGAAAAAATATTTAACCACATATAAAATAGGATGTAATTTTTAATTAAAATTTTAAGACCTTCCTCTATCATTTTCTTTGAAATATTTTCCGAACTGCTTGACTAGAGAAATCCGTCTCTCTTTTTTTGTAGCGCACACCCTTGGTCTATTGTCTACTGAAGAGCAATGGTTGGCCAACCAAGAATTTACAAATTTTTTCCGGTTGAAAGTGTTCTATAGGTGGTCCATTTGCATTAATAAACATTAGATTGGAGAAGTTTGAAATCAATAAAGATTATCTCAAATCTGGTACACTACGTTATCCATTAAACTAAACCCTCGCTCGCACTTGGCCGTGAAACATGGTAATATTTTAATTGTTCTCAAAAGAGGTTTAATTTTTCGGGAACAACTTGGGCGTTTTCATTGGCCACTCAAACCCTGATTAATGCACATTTCATCTATACCAAAATGTCGACAGATCTTTTTTACCTCCTTTTCTCCTTCGCAAATATCCCCTGTATTTATATTTTCTGGATCAAGCATGGATATATCCTTCAAAAGTTGATAATTTTCTTCATAACATCAGAGCAAATTATGGATTTCATTCTATCGACAATACTTTGAATGAATTGCTTCTGATTAATAAGTACCATTTTGGAATTTTGTACCAAGGTGATATCTTGAAATAGAAACTTTTATTTTGTTTCTATAGCTATCTGCGTTTCACGTGATGTTTCGCGCGATGTTATCTTGGAAAAGCAAAGCGTGTACGTAGTTTTTAAGAAAAAGCAGAGGGTATACGGAATTTGCTGGATAAACCAGAGGGTATACGGCATATACCCTCCACTACAGCCCTGGGTCTTGTTTCTTTGATAACAGACGGTTAGACTTTTTTTGTCAGGAGCAGTTCTGTGAAATTGCAAAAAATTATTCACTTGAATGAAAAGAAGAAATGAAAGCATAAAATTTTTTTATTTGTTGTTTAAAATGAAATTATATAATTAGTTTTAATATTAAGTATTCAATATGAAAAATGGAAAAGTAAAAAAAAATCTATTATAATTTTCCTTACACTAACATTTTTCTCACTTGCTTACTTATCTACATCCATGTCTTTACTATTATAAAATGAAGTGTTTGTCTGTCTATATGTGTGGACTGTACTGACGAATCTATGGCACTTACAATTAGGAGATTTGGCATACAGGTAATCCGAATTTTTTGCAACTTTTCACAGCGGCCGCATTTTGAAATTCAATCTAGAACATTTTAAAATTAATTTAATGGCATTTTATTTTATTATTATTTTCTTTGGAATGGCAACACCATAAAAAGATGACAGATTCTAAATTTATTTTTTCCGTGTTTCCGTTTCATTTTGCTAGGAATGATTTTTCAGCGGACGAAAAAAAACAAATAAAGTTTTAGCTGAAGTTATGAAGCTCTTTTTTCTATCTCCTAGATCGGAAAACATAGAATAAAAATTTCAATGGATTTGAAACCTGCGGAAAATTAGAAAATTTCATCGATAGCTAAAAATATGATTTTCTTTAAATAAATAATTTTTAAATTGTAATTTTTATATTTTTTCCCATATGACCTTCGCGATCGAGAAATCAGATTCCATTTTCTGCGCGCTCAAACGCTTCCAGCGAAAGAAAACAAAACAAGTAAAAAAAAATTATTGACAGGCATTGTTTAGTTCTTTTTTTTTTTTTTTGTAAAATCAGGATCGTTAAAGATAGTTTCAAAATTTCAACGGATTTGAAATCTGTGGAAAATTTTACACCAGTTAGATACCTTATATACATTTGATTTCCTTTTAATAAATAATTTTTCAATTCAATATTTATATTTTCGCAAGAGATTTTGACGTTATGCCGATTGGATCTCTTCGTAGTACGAATGTGGCCGCATTTGAGAATGAGCGTTGCCTAAGGTGTTGGTTTGCGAAGCAAACCAACACGGATAACGCCGAGATGGCTGTTATCCAATAGGCTACTAATTCCCATTTCGTTTGCAAAGAAAACTACACCACGTGCAACCTACATCTCCTAACAAAAATTTTCGCCACCACACTGCTATTTGTATAGGTTACCATATTTCATAATTATTGCCTATTGGCGATGGCAATCAATCGTCTATACTGTTCTTGAGTTTCATCAGCGATTTTTATACTTGCATAACAGAAGAATTAAACGAACAGAAAAACACAAACTCAACAATATATGTCATACGACGTGTATGTCAACAGATGTGTCACACGACGGTTGGTTAATTAGGTTGAGTTTTATGGCACAATGTCCATATTTGACCAAGCTCCGCTAAACACAGACAGACAACTTCAAGTAAATAGACAAACAAACGAAATTTTTTGACCCCGATAAGAGAAATTCAAGGTGAGTTGCGTGAATTTTATTTGCGCCGCCCACAACTCGCAGGGTGCTAGCGCAGTGGGCAATCCTGAATTGCGGAGTCTTCTAACAATATACGGTGGGCAGTAAAATTATAAAACACGATGACCAATCAACCCCATCCAAGGGAATAGGTTAACCCACTTTGATTGAACTTTCTGATAGCTAAATGGAAAAACAGCATAAACATCAAAAATAAAGGAAAGATGAAAACCTATGCCAAACTGGTTGTCAATAAATTAAAACCTCCAAAAAATGACGCGTAAAGAGTTTATCGTCTCGTTTTCGTGTGTATCAGTTGTTTTTTAAGCTTTTGAGTTTTGACCAAAGAAACATCAAACTTTTGCCCTTACTATGGACTAAACGCAATCTTGTTCTGATACTACAATGATCGTCGCTCAAACTAATCAAGGGCGTACTCAGGGTTTCGAATAGGGACCTTGTTCGAAAAGTAGATTATCGTCTCTACCATTTGGAACTAAGCAACTGTAGATCCTACAGTGTAATATCTTCCTTCCATACTTATACTTAACTATTGTACTTATATTTGTCGATACAGAGAAATTTCGTTTCCTTTTTCTCCTATATTTTGTTGTCGGTTTTATCTCCTCAAAAGGTGTTTCCTCGTCTTGTACTATCTAAAGTTGAAGCTATAACTGCTCAATCAATTCAATGGTTTGAAAAATTCTGTTTCACGGGGTATTCTTATCTGTCTTCAATTTCTAAACTTGCCTTCACATACCTCCCAGATTTTAATCCCATACAAGTTACATTTATAAGTGGATGTAAATAAATACATACAGGGACACGGTCCTCCACAGAAACACAACTGCTACCAACATTTAGCTTGACAGGGAAATAATTTTATAGAGACTACGTATAGGAAGCACTTTCCATCACTAACACAGAAAATACCTCTCGTAAAAGTGCGGCTTTGTAAATCTTGGACGCATTGAGCTAAACCAGACAGAGTAATGCACCTTTGTCTGTGTCAAGCAAAATGTAGATGGCTGTAGTATTTATGAGGCGAAGTTTTCTGTACGCATTACTAACGCGACATTTCTCGTCTTGTTTTTTTAATGCAATTTCAGCAAGTCGCCAAGAAAAGTTTGAAAGATTAAACTCCTAGAATTAAGAATAAATTCCTACAATAAATAAAAATAAAAAATCTTATAGGTTATTGATTGGTTACATTGATCTTATAGATTGGTCAACTCTAATTACACTGCAAAAATTATCCGTTGTTTTTACGGACTTTTCCCGTATATTTGACGGTTTAAAGCTGTTTTGTTGACAAAACGGTTTTTTACCGTTTTTCACTCTAGCCATATACGGTTTAAAACCGTCAGTTCAAATTCGAGTTCTCGTCATTACGGTATTGCTTTGCGTACGATAACTTTCCCTTTTCTTAAATCATTTTAAGATTATTTTCTACCCTTGCTCTTATTTTTCAGCAATTATTTTATGGTTTTGAACATCATGTAAATAAAAGTGCGATTCGACTTTTATTTAAGCTTTTCGTTATTCATCAGTTGGCAACCAGGTCGGATGTTGTTTGGGCGCCATTTTTGATCGACGAGTGCTCAAATAGTTTCAACTCTAATTATCAGGTGAGCTTTTACTTACTTTTCATGCTCCTTTTGTTAATTTTTAGAAATTAGATTCTCACCGTAATGTCTGTGTTTAAATGTGAACTCTGTAATTTCAAAACAAAATTAATCAAACCCTATGTTGTCCTCTGGAGTTTGCATCGAAATGTTCACGGAGTAACATTCCCTTATGGTGCTCAATCTTGCCATCTCTGTTTTAAAAACTACAGGTTGTCCTAAAAGTTCCCGTACTCCAACTTTAAAAATAATTATTGCCCGTGTTTTTTTTTTAATTATTGAATTTTATCAGCTCTTTAATTTTTATCGTTTCATTTTCTTTGCACTCAAGTTGTTCGATAATAAAGTTCCACGTCATTTTGTTCTTCATTGCAAGATGAATTTCACGCATTCAGAGAATTGCGCTGTTTTAAACTTATTTTGAATGCAAATAATTTTAGCGACATAAATATCCAAGTGATGCAATACCGAGTAAATATGGATCATTTTGAAATTAAATAGAAATTTGACAGTCAAAACTTTTTGAAAAATAAAATTAAAGTTTTAGAATTTATTTTATGTATCTATGTCATGTTAGGGCAATGAAGTTGTGCAACTGAAACAGGTCAAGACAATATTTTAAGCAAATTAAAGCCAATTTTTTATTTCCTTAAAACGTGGAGGTGACGAGATGTTTCAGATTCATCTAACACAATGTAAATAGTCTTCACAGGTATTTAATCAAAAATTTACTATTCATGAGTATTCATTGTCAGTTGTTTTAAAATGGCCATAACCTCATCTTGAACTGTTGCTTCACATTCTTCATAGGAAACAAATTTGTTTTTAGTGTCATGTCATCTCGACATGAAGCGGATCTGGTAAGAAGCTTCAAAACATTCAATGACATTTGCCACATAATAGCAAACACTCTTTCTACCAAATACTTTGACAATTACATATTCATTAAATGTATTTGAGTCGGGTCGCAAAGATTCAGACAATGAGTAGAATGACAGAACATTAAGTTTTTCACTATTTTCAATTTATCTATGTAATGTGATTTGGTCATGTGAATCTCTGAAATGCACATGTTGTATCTCCCAAAATCAACATGTATCAGTATCTCATCTGTTCCAAGGTTATCTTTAGGTTGAAAATTGACCTGTATTGATGGGACTATGTTGCAAACATGCTTCACGAAGTAACGAAGCATAACATTAAATTTATTAACTAGCGCTTTGACTTCTATTTCAACTTTTGATTTAACCACTTTCTTAGCTGACTTTTTTTTATTTATTTCACTGTAAACTTCTTTCCTCTTCCATTGCTCAACACATGTAATCATTTGTCTCAACGTGTTTGTTAATGCACTTCTTTCGAGACATTCTTCTTCACTTTTTACTACATCCTGACAGCAGAGATTTAACCATCTAATCTAAATCATTGTAATTAAGAACTTTGAGGCTTTTTAATTTTTCAAAAGTTAACAAAACATTTTCATGTTTTTCACATGCACATGTTTCTTACATCAGGTTGCAATACCCAACAGCTTCATCTGGGTTAACTACTCCACTCTGTTTGGTGGAATATTAATTTTTTTTTTCCTTCAAACAAAATTTTCTTGTCTTTTCAACCTATTTTTTTTGCTGAGCCCTCTTTTATGTCGTAAAGTTCTGGATCATTTTTAATTCTATTTCTTTTTTGCTAAGACTCCTTCCAGACTTTCCTAAATTTGATTATATCAGATTTCTTAGACATGGTACCAACTAGGCCAGATTGACATGATACCAACTGGTACTATGTCAGAAACAACAAAGAGAATTTCAGTCATGAGGATACTTAAATTATCTCCCAACTCAATGGCATATTTTTAAGGAAAAGGATTTTATCAGCGTACATAATCAGACCCAAAGTTACAAGTGTTCAAACATTGTAAATCAAATAAAGCTGTTAGGCTTTATTCTACAGGTTCAAATCAGAACCAATTGGCAAGTTAAATCGGTACTGGTTAGAGAAAAAACAATTGGACTGCTTATTTGTTTACCCAAGATTGTTCTTACTTTAATAAATAACCATTCACTATTTTTTTATTTAATATTAACCATTCACAAAATCACTATTTTACCATATCATTGTACAAATTCCTGATAAGAAATATTTGCTCACCTCCATGGAGGTGAAATTTCAATGGTTGGACCACATTTATGCCTAACCTAAAACAATCCCGGCCATGTGCTTTGATTTCCAGATTGTTTTGTACATTTTCTAACTATATGTTGTTGAAAAAAGTTCAGCAATAAATGAAAATATATTAAGTTAAAAAATGCCATGGCAGTGACATTGTTAAAAGAAATCAAGAATTTTCTGAGTGCAAATATAAGAAACAGACAAAATCATACTTGCTATTGAGTCAAAGATATCTTACAGTAAAGATGGCTCATTAGAGCTTCTTTTAATTACACTTTCAGACATGTACTGCCTTCTAGTAGACTTTTTTAAAGGTTATTTACTTTTTATGCAGAGCTGACAAAATAATTTACTGATTTTTCAACATTAAATTTAATGCAAAATATAATAATTTCTGGTGCAATGAAATGAAAACTGTTAACAATGAAACTATTAATATTAAATACAGCTATTAAATAAAGGAATTTTTATACTTTTTAAGTTTCAACTATATTTCTTAACCTAGAAACAGGGTTAAGAACAGCCACGGAGGTGATATTTTCCATGTTTAATTCACTTTTTTAAGTATAAATATGCAAATATTTATTCACTTGAAGATATCTGATGAAAATATACCTCAATTAAGATCTATTACTATTGTATAAAAATACATGTGACTCAAATTTCCACTTAATTTCAGAATGACCCAGATACAGTATATCAACTTAATCAACAATTTTTTGGAATATTAGAAGTGCATGAACAAGACTCTTGGTTCCAACAAGACGTTGTAACCTGCCATACAAGTTATGACACCACGGGCATGCTTCAAGATTTTTTTGGCGATCGACTCATCTCAAGAAACCATTGGCCACCTCGTTCCGTCATCTACACATTCCTGACTTTTTTTCTGTGGGGATATTTAAAGAACAAAGTTTATGAAGATAATCACCAAACAATAGGTGATCTGAAAAGTGCCATTACTTAAAAGATACAAGAAGTCATTCCCAGCATTTTGAAAGGTGTTTCTAAAAATATGTGTAAACTACTTCAGCTTTGCCTCCCAAGAAAATTGCAGAAATTTTAAACATTTACTATAAATGTAAGTCCAAATTTTTTTCGTTTATAAGTGCTTTTCACCATTGACATAAAAATATTTGTTTTAAAGTTTGTTGATTTTGTATAGTAAATTCACAAATCGTCAGTACAGGAACTTTTAGGACATCCTGTACAATTCATGTTTTTCAAGATCATAAATTTGTCAAAGAAATGTAAAGAATTGAAGGCACAATTGTAAATTGCAGTTTAAGTACATGCAAGAACATTCCTTTAACTGATTTGTCGCAGTTAATTTCTCACATGACATTTATTTTAAAAAAAAGGGTTGGGTGCTATAGTGTTTGATTGTATTTTTTAAATTAGCTTTAACCCTTAACTGCTGTGTTACAAACCGTCTCGTGACTAGTGTGGAGGGGTCTCTCAGACCTCGCTCACTAAAGTGTGTATAAAGTTAATTAATATATATTAATGAAAGATTCTTTAGATAATTATTATTGATACATTTTAAATTTAGATAATTCAATTCTTAACATGAATATATTTTATATTACTATACAAGTAAAGTAGATTCCATGTCTCTTCAGGCTCAGCTTTCGGAACTAATTTTGCAGGACATTTCAACCCTGGAAACTAAAACTATGTTGTGGTTTGGTGTTCTAATGGCACGATTAGGTTTCCCCCCAGCATCCCATTTGAAGTTTTTTTTCCGTAGAAATATTCTTGTGAAGACGCACTTGAAATGTCTTCATCTGCATAAATTTCCGAATCCGTTTTATGTTTGCTTTCAATAGTATCCGAAATTTCACTGTCCCAGTACTCTATTTCTGACCAATTATCAACAATATCCTGAACTACTTTTTGTGCTAGATACAGAGGTAGTTTCTTAGTAAAGTTTGTTACCATTTTAGACTCGGCTGAAATTCCATACTCAAACAGACTATTTCATTCAGCAAGAACACTAACGCAAATGCTGTGAAGGGTCTAAGAGACTCTGGGGGAAATGCAAATAGCGTGAAATACAAAATAGTTGGGACATCCAAACCAGTGTTGGAATGTGGCTTCTCTTGGACGTAGTAGGAAGGTACTGAATAGGACATTGACCAATATTCACTTTGAGAGGTGGAAACGACCTGTCACTCGGGGTCTGTGAGACCCATGACAGCAGTTAAAGGTTAAATAAACTTGTTAAACTTTGAATAAAGCAAAATCACTAAAGAATTTTTCTCTGTCCTATTTGTATTTTACAGGTGTTTTCTAAGGATGAATCCTGATAAAGGATCCAAAGCCTCCAAAAAAAGAAATCCGTGAATCAAAAAGTTTTGACCTTATAAAATAAACTTATGGACTTTGAATGGTGTTGAACATTTCATTGAATAGATATGAAAATATTAGGTATCTTGATTCTGTTAATTGCATCAAAGTTATTCTATTGTAATCGTGGTTTGATTTTTAAAAATTACAATCAATGAACCCTGATTATATTTGTATTTCTGTTTATTGTATATTTTTGCCTGCTCATTTTGTATTACTTAAATTATATGCAACAAACAAATGTACCTCACAAAACATTATGTAATTATCGTGTTCAGCACAGCACAGTGTATAATGTAACCATATTTAAAGGTGTTTTGCTATTTAATAAAAGTTATCAAGGTTTCTTAAATGAAAAGCTCCAGAGTTCTATATTTTGAAAATTTATCACTTGACATTATAAGAAGACAACAATATTTATTTTTTCATTTATACAGACTTTTTTCTACATGCTTATATAGTTTGTTACTTAATAAGTATCCTCAACATATATGCATATTGAAAAATGATTTACTTTAATTTTTATTATTCTGTATAATTGAATAATATTCTAGCATAATTTAGTTAGATTATTTAATTTAAATGTTTGAACATTATTGAAATAACAAAAGTAATAAATATTATACAGTGAAACCTGTCTATAACCATTCTGTAGGGACCTAAATAAAATATTGTTATAGACAGTATCGTTACACACAGATTTCACTGTATATTGACAGTATTGTGAATAAAAGGTACTGTGTACGGCACAGTATTTTTCTTTAATTTATTTGCTCTGCAATAGTTCTATACTATTTTAAAAGATGACTTTATCATTTTATCCACACTTCTAAACTAAATTTCAGAGAAAACCCATTATTTTGTGCGCAAAACTGTTTCAACTGTATAGCTGATGTTTACATTTTTACACAATTTGTAAACCTTATAGTATTTAGTGTAATTGCATTATTTTGTGGTAAAACCATATTCACTGCATAATTGCAGCATATTTTTTATGGTAACTGGTTGTAACTTCAATTCCATATGGTTTTGTAAACAGTTATAAACTAAAAACTACAGTAAACTTGTTCTTGACTAGTTAAAAATAGTTCTGATTGCGAAATTATACTGTATTTTTTTATGGTAACTGGTTGTAACTTTCACCGATTAAATACTTTTATGTAAACAAGTGAAAACTGAAACATACAGAGAAAACTAGATCTCATGGTAAAAAACAGTTGCGACTACAAATTTACTTCATAACTTTTACGGAAAAAATTTGATATATGGCAAAATACCGTTGTGAATACGGTTTTACTTAGTAACTTTTACGGGGGAAACTTGGTCTTATATGGGGAAAACCGTCGAGAATACGGTTTTACTTCGTAACTTTTACGGGGGAAACTTGATCTCATATGGGGAAAACCGTCGAGAATACGGTTTTACTTCGTAACTTTTACGGGAAAAACTGGATCTCTTATGGGAAAAAACCGTTGTGAATACGGTTTTAATTCGTAACTTTTACGGGAAAAACTTGTTCTCGTATGGTAAAAAACCGTTATTTCTACGGATTAACTTCGTAATTTTTACGGTTAAGCACAACCAACCCAGCTGCCAGTTTAAAACCGTAAATTTTACGGGATTTTTTTACAGTGTAGAAAAACGCCAAACAATCGGCAAAACGCCAGTAAACTACAGTTTGAGGTAACCCCTGTATGTGTCGGGCCGCAGTAACCCGGTTGGAAGTGCCTCTGGTAATTGGTAATTTTTGGTTAACGTCGTACTAGAGCAACACAACGGGCTATTGACGACGGTCCGGGATCAGTCCCTGAAGGGAAAGATCCGAGGGTCGGTTGGGAAGTGCCTCTGGAGTCCATTGCAAGAGCAACAGATTAGCAACCGGAGGGTTGCGATGTCGAAACCCGGTCCAACCAAATACTATCGTGTACAGAAGGGGATGATGCAAGTTAAATCTGTCGGGCCTCGAATGTCCTCGTGTTAGCCTAGTGTGTAGAGTGGGTTGCCATCTTTAGTGTGACCACGTAATCTGACCATGATTCAAAATTACGTGGTGTCTCGGATCTTTCCCTTCGGGGTTTGATCCCGGACCGTCCCCAATAGCTCGTTACGTTGCTTCAGTATAACGTTAATTAATTGTACCGATTGCAAAAAAAATATGAGTATAAATTAAATGTAGGTAGTACTTAATTAACGTTGAACTGCCGCATTGGTCGGGATGCTGGATCAACCCCCGAAGGGAAACATTCGAGGACAACCGTAGGAGGACAACACCACGTAATTTTAAACCTTGGTCAGATGATGAGGTCACATCTGAGTTGACACCCCACTCTCCAAACTTCTCCAACAAGCTTCCCCAACAAACCTACCTTTACGTACCATGCAAGGTAGGGAATTTTAATTAACGTCGTACTGGAGCAATACATCTGGCTATTGGCGACAGTCCTGGATCCGACCCGACTGGTGCGCCTTAAATCTGTCGTGGCCGAAAGTCCTCGCGTTGGGTTGGTGTGGAAGTTTGGAGAGTGGGGTGCCAGCTCAGGTGTTGCTTCGTCATCTGACCGTGGTTCAAAGTTACGTGGTGTTGACTTTGAATCTCCCGTTGGGTTTGATCCCGGACCATCGTCAATAGCCCGTTGTGTTGGTCTAGTACGACGTTAACTAAAATTACCATTACCATTACCTGGATCAGACCCGGATTCGCCGACCTACCGGTATAGTGATTAAGGTGTTAGCCTCTAGATCGGAAGGTTCCTGGTTCGAATCCAGGTCCGGGCATGGATGTTTGTAAGCGTATGGTGTAGAGGCGGCTGGTGCACCTTAAATCTGTCGTGGCCGAAAGTCCTCACGTTGGGTTGGCGTGGAAGTTTGGAGAGTGGGGTGCCAGCTCAGGTGTTGCTTCGTCATCTGACCGTGGTTCAAAATTACGAGGTGTTGTCCTCCGATCTTTACCTTAAGGGACTGATCCCGGACCGTCGTCAATAGCCCGTTGTGTTGCTCTAGTAGGACGTTAACTAAAAATTACCAAATTTTTTAACCGGATTCGAAAACATTTTGAATAAAATTTTCACATTGAGTCTTATTTATTAGCTACTTTAAATTAGTCTTAATGAAAAAATAGCGGTTGCGTTTCCCAGTTGGACGTTTATTAACTTCCTAACTCTCTACGTGAGGCCTAGTTCATAGAACGAGTGTTTTATTAGCTGTAACTGTTTTGTGTTACAACCGCGTAGTTTGTTTTGTCGGCACTCTGCATGCATTGCTTAAGTTTTATAACAAATCACAACTGTGTGAACTAGTTTTAAACAATTAATGATAATTATTTCGCCTGATTCTTCATAAATCATGTTAACATCCAAAGTATTTGTGAAAAAGACCAGAAGAGGTGCTGTTGTAAAGACTGTTAGAGAACATTATTTGAGAGATGACATATTTTGTGGATCAGCTATGTGTACAGAATGTCCAGAAACAAGCACATGTTTGGAAGCAATTCCTACAAGTCACAGTGATGTATGCCCCAGTCCTCATTACATCATCCCTGACACAAATGTTGTCATACATCAGGTAACAATCTCGAAGTATCTCGTATGTAAATTACAAGAGTTTGACTATGTATCAAACGCTAATTTTGTCATTAATGAAATTGCTGTTGATATTTATGGAAATGTATGCATGTTAAAGGATTGTGCGGATATTTATCAACAGATTGTGAGTGTAGTTTTACTTCTGCAAAAATGTAAATATTGCAAAAGTTAAAGTGCATCAGGTATATAAATCTGCAATGACTTCTGAGTTAGGGTTATTGCTTAGATTTGGGGGGGGGTTGGTGCAAGGGCTCTGAATTAGGAGCAAAGCATAGCAAAAATAGAAACGGACATTGGCTGTGCTTTACCTATGAATAACAGTCATTTTTTGCAAATGAAGGCCAATGGGACTAGAACCTTTCTGGCTAAAAGTAAATTGCAAACCACTAACTCAGTGCCTGTGTCTTTTCCCTCTGTGTGCTGTAAGCAGTTCAGATTAGAGTCCTGTAACTACCCTGTGTGTATTTCTCTCATGTATCTGTCAGCAAATCTTTCCTTGTATATGTGTGTCCATTTACTTGACAGAAAACATTGGCTTAGCCAGATCTAGACCCTTGCATTTCTTTAAAACCCACTGAACCACTTTGAACATCTATGGCCATATAAGGATTCTAAATAATTCTCATTTTATAAGACAACCTTGTCTTAAAATCTAACTTAAATCAATTTTACAATGCCTTTTACAAACAGTGAATCAATGTATTTAACTAAACCAAACAAAACCCTTTTCCCACATGATAACCTAATTTATAAGGCATCAAATCGTTTGAAATTACGTGTTTTACTCTTAGCAATTAAGTCTCCCCATCTGAGGCAGGTAGGTGGCTGCATTTTCCCAATCCAATCATCTGAGGCAATCTGTAAGTTTTCTTTCTTATCCAAACACCCAAGAGAATTACTGATATTAGAGCATCAAATAGAAATCAACAATGCATTAGGCATGATGAAAGATATCTACCCAGAGTGCACAGTGTATTAACACCAGCACATGCAACGATTGAACTCTTAAAAAGTGTTTCAGTCTATCGCTTTCCAAATTAGTGCTCTAGCCACTCCGCAACCTGGTGGTGTTTAATAACATTACAATCTTAATCTTTAATTCCAGAAGAAAATAATTTATTCCTTGTATTGTACAATTGTCTAGCACAATTTCAAAGCAACCACATTAGACCATTTCTTCCCTGCACAGAAAAGCCACAAATTATATTACATTTTTCTGTTGTTGCTGCTGCATTACCTCCAGTGTGCTAGAGTCTTCCAGAAAACTCTGCATTTCAAGAAAATTAAACATCATCCCAATGGTAATGGCAATCTAGGGGAGTTAAGCAACTCCAAACAAGGGAAAATGCTTACCAAATAGCTCTTCAACTTCAATTAAAATTAGGCCACCAGAGTAAAACATACCTGCATTATATTGAAAAAGCATACTAACAGTACTTCATAAAAGCAATCAAACGATGAAATATATATTGAAATTATTACAATGTTAGGTTGGAGACCATATTGTATGCCAGGATTTAACTGCAAAACATTAGAAGTGTGCTTTCTCTACTAAGTATTTTCAATAACCTTGAATCATTGGTGTCTCCTGTTTGTTTTTCTCAGTACCAACACTTCATAAATAAACATTCTTTCATCTAAATGTACCTACATATATATTATTAATTATAATGCTTTTTCTAATTATTCCACTCTCTTACTAGATTGATGTTCTTGGTGAAACTGCTTTTAAAAATGTCATTATACTACAAACTGTATTGGAAGAAATTCGACATCGGCACTCCCCGGCATATAATAGACTCAGAGAAGTTTTATCAAATGCTGACAGGCATTTTTATGCTTTTACAAATGAACATCACAGGTGAGGGTTGATAAAAATTTGAAATTGGGATTAAATAAGTGAATAGTATCTTTTTCAAATAATGTATCCAAGAAATATTTCATTGACACCGGTGTGTGTTTATTTATTTTTAAATTGTAATTAAGAGTTTTCCTTTCAAAAAAGCATAATTAGATGTATAATTATTTTTAAAGTCTATTGTTTTCAGATATTTCTATTTATTAGAGTGTGAGTATGCATATAGTAGAGAGAGACACATTCACAACTATATCTCTCCCCTGAGAACATTTTCTAAATTTACTGCTTATTCTTTTGTATTTATTAAAAACTATTATTAATTGGACAGGAAATTTGAAGTTCAATAAAAAGTTTACTTACGACACAAAAAGCTACCACAAATACCCTAAAGAATTATACTTGTAAAACTTTTAATGAAAAATTATGTGAGCATGGAATACAATTATCTAAATGTGACAAAAAAAATACTCTTAAAATATAATTTCACTTTGTACAATTTCTCGGCATGTAAGTTTAATTTATTACTTAAAAGTAGACTCAAAATTTCAAAGTAATTGCTCGCAAAGACATTGTTTCATATTTTTAATTTTGTGGCAAACTGAGCACAGAACTTCAGATTTAAATAGAATTATATTCTATAAACATGAAGTTTTCAGCATTGAAAACCTTTGCACTTTCAATAAACTAAGTCACTGAATTCAATCTTCTAAAATTTTGCAAAACAAAGAATAATTTCCCATAGGAAGTTCTTCCAAAAATAACTATTTAAAAAAACACACAAACTATGCAAAATGATGATGTACAAATAGCAATAAAATGTTTAAATGACCAAGACATTTAAAAAAACAAAAAATACTTTTTTCATAAAGTGCAAGAGAATGCTCTAACAAAAAATTAAAACAGATGGGTTTTTTTTCTGAAGCACATTTTTCTTAAATAATATTCATTCTTGTCAACAATATGCAAAATTCTAGCCTTAATTATCGATAATTTAAGCTGTGTTTTCTGTTCTGTTTACTTATTACTTTTAAACATTACATTTTATGCAATGTTAAAAGTAATAAATATCTCAAAACTCTTGAAAAGCTCTCTTTCAAAATTACTTAATACTCTGGTATCAAAATTTTACACATTTTTCAGTTCTTTTCTAAAATTTAATGATTCCCATAATGAATACTTTTAGCTTTAGCATATATTACTTTTTAATAAAAAGAAGAATTTTATCCTACAAGAAGCAATTATTTAATGAATTTCATGTTCAGTATATTAATGCATTGCAGTCTTTTAAATTATTTACTTTTATCACTTTAGGGACACATATATAGAGAGGAAACCTGGAGAATCTGCAAATGATAGAAATGATAGAGCAATTCGTACTTGTGTTAAGTGGTACCAAGAACACTTAAAATTATCAAGTGAAGGTAAAGAAATTAAAGTATTATTATTGACAAATGATAAAGACAATGCAAAAAAGGCAGAAGAAGAGGGTTTGATGGCTCACTCATGTAAGTAAAATAATTTAAATACATTCCTAAACTTGCTAAAAAAAAAACTGTTATGATTTCTTATTATAATTATGCTTTATCTGATCATACTTTTTGCATACCTGCAGTTTGTTAAAAGATATTTAAGTATTGCTTCAAACTATCTACTGTTAAAAGAAAAAATACTATTCAAATCTTAAATATTTTACTGTATATTCTGGGTTTACTTTCACATGCGTAAAGTGTGCTGAATTTATTTTACTGTGCTTTCTGGGTTCACTTTTATGCGTGGAAAATAAGCATGTTGAATTTTCTGATTTCTTTCAAAATCATTTCTAAATTTATTGGTATGCTTGCAGAGTTCCTATGGGCCTAAAGTAAGCCTGTTATTTCAATTCGGTTTCTAATAGTGTGTAAAAACTTTGCCTTAAATCCTTAAAAAATGTAAAAAGTATCATTTTTTTTAAACAAAAACATCATGTTTTATTTTATTTGCATTCAAAACCCAAGATTAATGACACATGACCTAAGATCATTTGAACAATTTTCAGCAGTCCCTTTCAAGATAGGTCTTTTCTTACAACTTCTAAAACCAATGTCAATGACACCTGACCTTAAAAAAGTATCATTACTGGGTCTGAAATCCAATCATAGCACCTAGGAAAGTTTCTTCACCTGTTCAATCACAGGTTAATCTTCTTCAATCTATGTAAAACATGCCTTTAAAATGTACTAAAAAACCAAAAAATTTCTTTTGTTAAGCAAACTACAGTACTAATAGCTTAACAAACTACAGTACTAATAGCTTAACAAACTACAGATTTGATTTTCATTATTGTTTATTTAATTTCAATTACATTCATTCTAATGACTAGAAGCTTAAGAGAGTGGAAATAACATACAAAACCATAAAAGCATAACTTGGATTAGAATTACAGTTTTTATATACCTCTGAACATCAAAGAGTAGATTCTAAGCTTGAAAACTTATGAATAGGTCAACTACCTGCAACTTTTTAAAATTTAGCTTAAAATTAAATTATATAAAATTACTATTTCATAGTTAAAATTTAAAAATACATCAAACAATGCAGATGATTGGAACGCTAAGCTATGTTCACCCCGAGCTGCCAAAAAGTTTGTTGCTGAAAATAAAAAGCAGTTACGAATGTTTGATTAGTCTCATAGTAAAATCAGAATCAAAAGCATACAACATCGAGACAGGGAATGAAGATATCAGATCAATGGTTTAAAAGAAGATCCTTGCAACCTTAAAGCGTGTCTTAGCAATGCAAAATCTGCGTCTTAACAAACAATCAGAAAAGAATAACAACCTGACGGTTATTGCGTACACTTTCCCGAGACAATTTTCCTCCAAGTCGTTATTTGCTACTCCAACAATGTGAGGCAACATCAGTCTGCTGAGTGCAGTTTTTCAATGTTGAAGTAATTTCTGTCCAAGAATCAGCCATTCAATGTTCCTCTGTATTTAATTATGTATCATTTTTCTGTTTGCTGTACACATCTAAAATTGGCATAAAATTATGGTATTTTTAATTTTTCATGAATAACTAGGGGGCTCCGCCCCCTGCTTGCTTACGCTCACCAACCCCCGGGGATTGCTACGCAATCCCATTTGGTTTGCTTCGCAAACCAACACTCCTTTTACATATGCCATTTGGTTTGCTTCGCAAACCAACATTCCTTTCGCACAGTGAAACTATCTGAATAATTTGTATTATCCTAATTTCACTTTCCGGTCCATGACGTCACAGCGAGGGCTTCGCAACCTGCTCGCCGACCCCCGGGGATTGCTACGCAATCCCGTTTGGTTTGCTTCGCAAACCAATACCTCTTTCGCAAGTGATTTCACTTATTTTTACTTTAACACTTAATGCACCCTAAACTAATAGCCGCATCTGTAAAAAATCTTCTGCATCTTGTTCCCTGTACAATTTTAAGTAAACCGTGTTAATCTAAAAACTTAAACTAAAACTTCGATCTGTACTTTGTACTTTCTCGGTAAACCGTCTGAAAACAGAGGGGAAAAAGCGAGCCTTTTTCCTTGCCAAATAAAAAGAAATCGTTTTCATGGCAATTTGTGCTACGATAAATTTGATATCTGGCAAACCCGATAGTAAAAAATACAACCCTCCGCGAATGCAATGCTCCGCGAAATAAAAATTACAAAATTTGTGTCACCAACTTTTGATTGCATCCAATTTATTTATGAACCAATTTTTAAAATAATTGTACTGTAAGAAAGAGAACATTCTGAGGTATACTGCGATATTTTAAAAATTAAAAACTAATAGTAATACGATATAGATATGACAGTTTTAGTTTTGTATCGGAAATTACGATCTGAAAGTTCCGAAAATTGTATGACCCACTTTTAATTGCATCGATTTTATTTATTAACCAATTAAAAAAAATAATTGTACTAGAAGAAAGAGTGTAATGTAATGTATTCAGTGATGTTCTCAAATTTAAAAAATAATGTTTTTTTCTGTAGATATAACTGTTGTGACAAAAAGTAGCGAAAATATCCAAAGATTCCGAATTTTGTATGACCAACTTTTGATCGCATCCAATTTAATTATTAACCGATTTAAAAAATAGTAGTACCGTAAGAAAGAGTACATTCTGAGGTATACTGCGATATTTTAAAAATTAAAAACTAATAGTAATAAGATATAGATACGGCAGTTTTAAAAAAAGTAACAAAAATGTCCCGATTTTTCCCGAACTTCAAAAAAATATTATCAAGAACCAAATTGAAATTTCAAAAAAAACTCGACGAGCTGCAAAAATTTACTTTGAGTGGCACTTTTAAAAAAAAACTCACGACTGAAGACAAAATTTGAATGTGTTTTGCTCACTCGCAGAAGAAATTTCACTTCTTCAACTTTAACACTTAATAAAACCTAAACTAATAGCCGCATTGGAAAAAAATCTTAATAATTATCCAGGGAATACGATGAAGAACAAAGCATGTTAATTTAATTTTTTTCCGATCAGTACTTTCTCGGGAAACCGTCTAAGAATCGAGCTTAACAACACATTTTTCAATCCTGCGGTGGCGGTAACTTTTTTTTAATATAGAGAGATTTATTTTAGTTTTTAGTGTATCAAAATAATTTCAATTTTATACCCATAATACAACTTTAGGGAATGATAAATGCAACCTTTCCTATTTTTACTGTAACAAAAAAGTTGCCCTCATGAATCTACAGCATTAAAATGCATATTCCCAAGTCTGTTTTCTAGATCATTTCATAACCATTAATGAGCATACTGTGCTTTATCAAAGGGTGTAACTCCCTTAATCCAATAAGAAATAAATTGGAATCTATGTGATCAGTCTACTAGGAAAAGTCAATTGTATTTAAAATTTTTATTAACTAAATTAAACTCTGTTGGCTGTTAATATCTGTAGTACGTAGGTAATGTAATCAATCAACAGAGTATATAAACAAACATCTTGTTTTTAGTTTCAGATTATGTGAAAAGCATGAAAAAGTTCCCTTCTCTAGTTGATAAACTATCCCAAAATATAAATAACAAGAATGATGGGGTGAGTATACAGTGTTACAGATTCTTTTAACCAGGACAATTAATAAATTGGAATTTTGAACACTTCTGTATATATGATGTTTATAAAGTCCACATTAATTCCTCTGCAGCATTTTCAGAAATATCTTGCCAAATTGTAAAGGATGATAGGGAGGCCTCGGGTAAACTTTTTTAGTTAAAGTATGTACATACGAAATACTATGTTTAGTTGGTAGAATGCACTGCTTAGGTCATTCGATAACATAATTCCTGTGGTATGAGGCTTCATTCCCCAATCAAACTGTCAACTGCATGCAGCATCATTCGAATTCAGAGCTGGCTGTTAAGCATTGGATGTATAAGGCTGTGAATGCAAATGGACAAGCTGCTCAAAGTTGCACTGTGCATGAAAAATGCTGAATTTCCAGACACACATTCTTTGACAAGCAGTGTTTATTTTGGGCCACTCTACCACTCTTTACAATTTGGCCATATGTCTTCTGAACACATTGCATATTTATCATTAAATAAATTGTTCTTGCATGTTTAGATCATTATTCCCTGTAACTATATTGAGTTGGAATGATTGTAATTTATTTGTGTTGAGCTTCTACATTGACTACATGGTATTGCAACAATAACTCAACTACTTTTGAGTTATTTTTTTTTTATTACCATGTTTCTAAGTTCTTTCTATGTATCATAACTGTAAAGAAGCAGTTATCCTGTTCAAAACATTCTTGGTTTAAAAGTAATCATATTTAAAAATATCTTCATTTTCATCACCTTGAGCTTATTGTGTTCTTGCCATATTGATCTTTGTTCTGGTCAATGAGAAACCAAGTAGTACTCATTGAAAGTTTTCTGAGATATGTTTATAGACAGTTGTTGGTTGCTTTTGTTGAATGAAACAACTTGATTTCGATTGAGAGATTTTATATTTTCAATATAGATCTCAACTTCAATTGAAATACCAGTGGTGAGTGCCATTACAAGAGCTGTGAAACTCAATCATTGGAAAGTTTTGGATGTGTGTGTGTGTTATCATTGTTGGCAGAAGGATGTTTATTGCTTTTGCCCTTGCTAAAAAAATGTTTCCCCACAGTTGTCAATCCAAAAAGAACTTGCACACTTTGTTTGCTATGCTACAAAAAAAAATTTAATATTCTGATATCTGTTGCACAGATATAATCCTTTTTCTACTTTGGAAATTGAAATTAATTTATGTAAATTCCATTTATTTCTCTGCATTGTTTATTCTAGTAAACAAAACATGTTTTCTCTGATTAATATTTTGTAGAAATTCTTTGTTGGAATGTGGTTACAATTGGTAACATTTCGCCCCGAAAACCCATGGTTACCCCTCATATTTGCACTACAAGTCTAGAGTTCTATTGGGCTCAAGACCTACATCTCTTTCCGAGTTGCCTTTCTGTAATAGCATTGAATTTACTTGTACATTTCTCTGTATATAGATTAACTAACAATTAAAACCATTAATTTAATCATATACAGTTGAGTATTTTTGCATTTTTCTTGACTTATTGTTAGAAATGCCTCGATAGGAAACTACAAAACCACTAGCAGGTGATACATTTTGCAACAAATTTACCTTGGTTTGTTGCTCTAGTCTTTACAACAATAGAGCACTAATTCAACTGTGTCATGGTTTAATGTGTATTGTGCACCACTACAAATATTAATTCTCAGACCAGTATTCCTTTAAGCAGCGCAGGTTCGATTCCTGTCAGGTGCATTCTTCCCTGGGTGAATTTCTCTATTTGGTGTCAGTAAAAACTTTAATTGTGTGTATGTCTGTTACTTGATATTATACGTCTTGTGTCTGGCACAACATGGCCTTTGTGCATAACCACCGAAAAAACCCGACCAGTATTCAAACCCAAGGCACGTTGAACCATGAATGATAACTATTCAGCTCTAATGCTGACTTCTCTGATATTAGCCTTTGTATAGAATTATGAAAGTAAAAAGGCTTGAGTAGTTAATACTTTACTTTCTTTGTGTTAAGCCAAATATTACTTTTAGCGTTCTGACTTTTTAGCAAAAAAATTTCTATTCATAAACTGTTTTACTTGAATCCAGTAATTATGCCCTTTGTTTCTTTTAATATATATGAAATGAAAAATGCTTTTTATTTTGCTTATAGCATGAATTTGTGGGAGGTAAAACTAACTATCTCTATCCTGAACATTGGAAGCTTTCTAAGATTCAAGATGGCTTAAAATCAGGAATTATTTCACAAGGAAAGTTTCAAGCTAGCAGAGAAAATTACTTAGAAGGAAATGTATTTGTTAGTGCTGAAGATGAATCTGAAACAAAATCGGTATATAATATTCTTTTTCTGAATGTATTAATCATGTGAAAAATTTTTTTATTTTAATTCAGTAGAACTTTTAAATGTTTTCAAATATACTAAAATTTTTAAGTTAGGAATTAAGTTCAATGCATGCTTTAAATGTATTTGAATTATTGATGTGGGGTTAGGAATATTTGTACATTGGAACATCTTTGATACATTTTAGTTTGATGTTGATTTTTGAATTTAGTTGCTTTAAAATTAGCTGTTATTTGTCATTTAATTAAAACATTTTAGTTTATTAATTTGACTTTGTTTTTTATTTGGTAACATGCAAGTATAAAAAAGCATTAATGATGTTTGTGAGTATGTGGGGAAAATGTATCTGATACATCATATACTGTGAAAGTCTAAATAAAGTCTGTCACTAAATAAAGTTACGATTTTGCTTAAATTTTGCACAAAACCTTTTTTTATTTAAACATGTACAGCAAAATCAACCAGCAGTGCTTGAGCTGGACAAAAGGTTAAAATTTTTTTAGAGAACATGTTGACAATTTTGTTTTATGTTAAATATATCACTTTTGCTGATTAATTCTTATGCATTGTTTAATATCTCTCAACTTATTGTGTGTATGAATTTATATTAGTATTTATTTCTAATTTTCCATGGTTCCACTTTTACTTTGGAAAAGTGTTTTATTTAACATTTTAGATGATTCAACACTAAGGCTTTTCACACAATAACCTTTTTTTTAGGTTTTCATTCAGAGTCTTAAACATCTCAATAGAGTTGTTCATGGAGATATTGTTGCTGTTCAGATATTACCTGAAGATCAATGGACATGCCCATCCTCATTAGTTTTGGAAGACAAAACCAAAAATGAAGAGGATAACAAAGATATCAATGAAGTAAAAAATATATATTCTTTTCATTTTTATAACATTTATTATTATTTCTTTTTAGTTACACAACAAGAGTATGCAAGAATGCTAAAAGAGGGGTCAAAATGATTTGTAATTTAAATAAACTTTTCTGAAGATGGGCTTCAAAATTTTTTTGTTTCTCAAAGACTATTTGAGGCTTTAAGTATAACTGAAAGTAATCTCTCTATTAAAAAAAAGTTACCTCCAAAGCCACCGCCGCAGGATTGAAAACTGTGTTGTTTAGCTCGATTCTTAGACGGTTTCCCCAGGAAGTACTGATCGGAAAAAAACGAAATTAACATGGTTTGTTCTTTATCGTATTCCCTGGACAATTATTAAGATTTTTTTCTGATGCAGCTATTAGTTTAGGGTTTATTAAGTGTCAAAATGGAAGAAACGAAATTTCTTCCGCGAGTGAGTAAAACACATACAAATTTTCAGTCTTCAGCTGTGAGTTTTTTTTTAAGAGTACCTCTCAACATTAATTTTTGCAGCTCGTCGAGTTTTTTTTTGAAATTTCAATTTGGTTCTTGATCACATTTTTTTTTAATTCAGGAAAAATCGGTACATTTTGTTACTTTTTTTTTAAATTGTCGTATCTATATCTTATTGCTATTAGTTTTTAATTTTTAAAATATCGCAGTATAACTCAGAATGTACTCTTTGGCGAGCGCAAACGAGCAGGGACGGAGCCCCCTAGTTTACTACAAATGATTAGTTTCCTCTATTGAAAAAGTTACAGTGGGTAACTATACTATAAAATGTGTCTCAATATACTATAAATGTGTTTGAGAAAAAACAATCTGGATTTATGTATAAATTCAAGACATTAGATGATTGAGATCCACAGATTCAAGTAACTTAGAAGTTATTTTATGTATTTGTTATAGAAATACTTATTGAAGTTAATACAACATTTGTGTGGTTTTTATCATTAGGGAGTTTTACATTAACGTGTTTGATTGACCTAGCAAGCATGTAAAAAACAAACTATAATTTTAATTATCTTTAAGCTTTTCACCATTCTGTTATGCTTAACATGTTAGCATTTTTCAAATTAATAACTTATTTATCTTTGACAAATTTCATTCCTTAGAAACTCCTTTGCCAAAGAACCTAAAAATGTTAATGGATGGTTTGAAACTTAGCACAATTAGTCTTACATTAATTCTCAATTTTTAGCCCAAAAGCAGGCTCGTCTTATCTTAAAAAACTATTTATTAACGAAACCTGTTTTCATTATAAAGAATGTCAGAAATGTTGGTTATTTGTTAGCTGTTTTCTCATAGTAACTTTGGGTCAAAATTAAAATAAAACTTCTTGAAGCATAATATTTAGATATGTTATTTTATTTATCCTATACTGCAAAGACTATCAAATGCAGAAGAAATGCTATTTAATTTTTTTTTTTAATTATTCTAGGACTAGTGACTATACTAAAGTAACTTAATAACCGGAGAAATATTGTAACAAATTTCTATCTGTTAGTCTGATAAAGTTGTATGAATTAAGTTAGTATTTATGTAGTTCTGAAATGAATTTTATGATAGCAGAGAATTACTCATATATTGTTGATAAAAGTTGTAAAAAGATGTTACATAGTTAATGATTTCAAGAAATGTTATTGCAAATTCACTTTAATTGCTTTACAAATATACTTTCTTTTATAGAAAAGTCACTATGTGAAAAATGTCTTATGATTCAAGACTTAAGACCTATAAAAATCTTTATAGTAACTATTTTGCTTGTATTTCCTCTTTTTGTCTGATTAATGGAATTTAATTTCTTTGCAAGTGCATTTATTAAATTATTTAAATGAGTAGACTATTATCTGTAATCTCCAACCATTTTATCCAGGAAAAAATCTTAAAAAAGAAGGCTTCTACTAAAATACTATCAGGCTCAATAGTTGGTATTATCAAAAGAAACTGGAGACCTTATTGTGGAATTCTACAACCTCCATCTATTAAAGCAGTGAGTATCTTTCTTTGATGTTTCAAAATAAAATTTTAATCGAAAAGTGTGCATTAAGCAATGTGGAAAACCATTAAATTTCATAAACTTATTTAAATTAAAACAAAAATGAATATAGTGTTTATCCTTAATCTTCATTTTGTGCAAATTCATAAATGCATTAAAATCTGTCTCTCATTCAGTTTATCTTTTTGCATTGAATCTCTGTTCCACTTTCCCTTTTTCCTTCCTACACTTAATTCAGTCCTTTATGTTAAGTATTATATCAGTGATATTTGCTATTTTCCCATAAGTTTTATCATATAGCAAATGCATATCTTGAATTCTTTCCCGGGCTCTCTTACATATTTGTCCTCAAAGATAAGATGTATCATAAAAAGTATTAATTCTAATTGTAACCACCATCATGTAAAGAACTCGTTGAGGAGCTATATGTAGACCAGCCAGCATCCTCTAAATTATGCTGTTAACTTTTATATACGAAATCAATATGATCTAAAAGAATCATTGTGTAATGTGTTTTTTCTCTGATCATAAAAATGGGTTCCAAGTTCGAATCCAACCAAAAAGACCATTGACAAAAGACCACCAAATACAAAGAGGGTTGTTGCATGTTAAATCTGTTGTGGCCTCAAATGCCCTCATGTTGGTGTGGTATGGAAGCTTGGAGAGTGGGGTTCCAGTTCAGGTGTTGCCTCGTCATCTGACTGTGGCTCAAAATTATGTGGTGTTGTTCTCGTATCTTTCCCTTTAGGGATTGATCTTCGACCGTCGTCAATAGCCGTTGTGTTGCTCCAGTAGGACGTTAATTAAAATACCTATCTGATCATGAAAATATTGATTAGGATTGTTCCCAGTGCTTTAAAAACCTTGGAGAATCGATATTTATCATCCTTAAATATTGATATTTTAATTTATGTATAGCCTTCCTAATTGGTATAGTATTTGTCTGCCACCTTGTAAGTCCCTCGGTTTATAAGTTCATGGATCTTGAAGATTGTCTCAATTAGTAGTAATAGCAGCTAACCCATGCAGTGCTCCTTCAGTGTGTTCTTTGCTTAAGATTGAAAATATCAGTGGAAGGATTATCATAATTTGTTTTCTAATTCTTCTTCTAATGTTTCGTAAAATATGTTAAAAGTTATTTGAAATCGTCTTATTTTTATTCTATTTCCTGAACTTCTGTATTATTTAATGTCATTATTCTTGTGGCATATAAAAAGTATTGGAAAGAAAGGTGGTATATTTGTAATTATTGGTTATATGTAATGGGAGGTTATACATAATTCACTCTAGACGGAATAAAAGACGAACACAAAACTCCACAATTTTATTCACAAAACTTTAACTATAACACATCACTTAACAGTAATGGTTCTCACAGAAGACCACACACATAGAACACGACACAAGAAATGACACAGCACATCTACTGAAGGTCAGATTCCCCAGCAGTAACCCCCAGGTGGGAGCTGACGAAAGAGTCACCAAAGATTGCAACAGGAAGGGTGATGACATGCGTGACCTTCAAATGTTGTCTTTACCACGTTACAATTCAGTCAGGCATAAACAGTAAGTTTTATAGTGCCTTACATTGCAAATATATTTTAACTAGAATACAAATTACTTATTCTTTGAGTCTTGTGAGGTGTAGTAAAATTATTTAATTCTATATTACCTTTATTATTTTTTGTTCTATTGAGACCTCTTCCTTTGATATGGAAAACATTAAGAAAATTTAATATTTTTTATGAATATATACTCATTATTAAAATCTATTTTCTACTGTGTCTTCATTTTAGGAAACTCAAAACTACTTGTTTGTGCCATCGGAACGAAGAATTCCCAAAATTAGAATTCATACTCGACAAGGGGACAAACTTCTTTCTAAGAGAGTGATAGTTTCTATTGATAGTTGGCCCAGGGAATCGAGATATCCTCAGGTAAATTGTATTTTTGACTTATTTATTCAATTTCTCTGTACTTTCATGTGCTTACAAGTTTTAAAAAGTACCTTAAGCTTTTATGTATTCACAAATATTACATTGATTGATCCATAGTCATAGTCATAGTCATATAGAGTGGGGAGGTCAGGAAAGCCCTAGGTGCTGATTCCACTAGGGAATATTGCACCAAACCCCATTGTTTTTCGATATTCCTGTCAGAGAAAGCCAGATTCCTTGAGAAAGGCCAAAAGGCTTTTGACAGGTTTTTCGTGAATTGTATCAAGTTCTGTTCCAAGACCTAGACTTGAGTGCCTTATGTGAAGCAGAGCTTCGCATTCAAAAAGTATGTGGTGGGCAGTTTCCTCCACCATATTGCATTTTCTGCATAGAGGTTCTTCTTTAAAGATTCCCATCCTATGAAGGTGTTTTCTTAGGTGATAGTGGCCTGTGAGAAATCCAACTATCACCCTCATCTTATCACTGCTAAGACGAAGGATCTGAGAAGATGTTTTCATAGAAGGTTCTTGAATCATAAGCCTTGCATGTTTTTGATCGGTGGTTTGCTTCCACTTTTTTGTAGTTTCTTTAAGCATTCTTTCTCCTATCACCCTTTTTGCGGTAGTCTTAGAGATCCCGCAAAAAGGCTCAGGGCTTAAAGGTAGGTCTGCAGTCCCCAGTTTGGCTAACTTATCTGCATTTTCGTTTCCTTCTACACTAGTATGCCCTGGTACCCAAGTAAGAAAGATCCTATTATGGGTCCCCAAGTCATGTAGAAGGTTCCTACATTCCCAAACAAGTTTGGAGCTTATTTGGAATGAGCTTATTGCCTTTAAGGCTGCTTGACTGTCACTGAATATGTAGATTTTCCTATTTGAGTAGGATCTTCTAGAACATTCTTGTAGACAGTAGATGATAGCAAGCAGTTCCGCTTGAAATACTGTGGCATGTTTTCCTAATTTTCGGGAAATCCTTGCCTTAGGTCTGATCCCACATATTCCAGCACCTGCCTTTTCGTTTTGTCTGGAGCCATCTGTGTACCACACAATGTCTCCATTTGTGAGCTTGTAGTTTTCCTCTTTCCATTCCTCTCTTAGGTCAATAAGTACCTCAAAGGGTCTTTGAAAGAGGAATTTTGTCTCCATGATGTCAGAGGGCATCAAAAGTATAGGGTCAAAGAATTTTTGGTTAATACTGGTGTGGGACTTTTGGCTGGCAAAATCCATCCACAGTCCAGCGTTTTCCAGTCTGTAGGAACTTCTTCTGACAGCAACGCTGATAAAGATATCGAGTGGGACGACAGATAGAATAATTTCCATGGCTCTGGTGGGAGTGGAGGACATAGCACCTGTTATGCTCAGGCAGGCAGCTCTTTGAAGACTGTCTAGCTTGGTCTTAACAGTCAATTGTTCCGTCTTTTTCCACCAGACCACAGCCGCATAGGTCACAATGGGTCTAATAGCCATAGTGTATAGCCAATAGGTCATCTTTGGCCTTAGACCCCATGATTTACCAAGAACTCTTCTACATCGTAGAAGTCCAACTTTTGCTTGTTTAATTTTACTTTTCAAATGCTGATTCCAGGTTAATTTAGTGTTCAGTATAACTCCCAGATATTTAACCTCGCTCAGCATATTTACTTTTTCCCCTAGTAGGGTAGGTATATCACTTTTGTCAATGCAGGTTCTTCTTCGTGTAAATGGGACAAGAGTAGTCTTTTGAGGATTTACTCTCAAATTCTTTTCACAGCACCATCTTGCGATTCTGTTCAGGGTCCCCTGCATGATATTTATCACCGTTTTCTCATCCATGCCCGATATGTAGACGACAATGTCATCTGCATATCCCTGGGCATAAATGCCGCTTTGATTGAGGTCTGCAATTAGGTCATCAACCACCAGATTCCACAACAGAGGGGAGAGAACTCCTCCCTGAGGGCAGCCTCTAGTGGGTCTAGCCTGAAGTGTTGCCCCAAACAACTCTGTTGTAATAATTTGATTGATCCATTCTATTCTAAGTGTATTCTATTCTAAACATAGAGTAACATTGATAACTAGGGATGCAGAGATTGGATAGAAAGCAAACAATGTGTTGCTTAACTTTAGACAGCTTTCTAATTAAACTCGATTTGCTGTTGTTTCTTTTCTGCAAAAACATAAAATTGCTATTCTTTTTTTAAATTAATTTTTTTAAAGTAACCTAAAAGACCTGACCATCTATTTAATCCTGGTAACTCAGTAGAGATCATCCAAAGGTTGTCTTAGGCAAGCCACATATTGTTCCAACATCTGTCTTACATCCATCACATGTAAACATTAGAGGTAATGAAGTAGTGGATAGATTGACTAAAGAGGGCAGCGAGGACGAAACGGCCACTGGCTCATCGCTTACTTACCAAGAATTGTACTCAAATGAAAGAACTAAACTTAATTTAAAATGGCATACTCCACCTGCACACCTGTGGTACACCGGAACATCCCCTGGCACTCTTCTGGAAGTTAATTGTGATCGTGGCTCCCAGACTGCACTAGCTAGGCTTAAAAGTGGACACCTTTAGTGTCTTTCTTTTTAATGTGACAGAAAAATCCATCCCACTTGCAGAAAATGCTGTAACCATCCAGCCTCTCCGGAGCACATACTGAGTTGCGTCGGACTTTCCAAGGAGGACTTGACATCTATCCCCCTTATTGTTATTGATTTTCTGACGGTCAACAACCTACTGGAGTTGATCTGACACATGTCAGATCTTTTAAAGAGGATAAGCAACAACAACAACATCTGTCCTGTAACACTAAACTGGCTGAAATATGGGTATTCACTGAGGTATATACTGCACAGAAACAGTATGCATGCACCTGTTGCCTGTTTTGTCACATGATACTCTAATAGGGCTTGGAGCTTGATGTTAGTATTTACAAAAGTGGAACATGAGAGAATAATATACCATGTACAAGAACCCGCTGCTCATATTGCCAAACAGGATACTAGTTTCAGTAGGAAGGATAGATGAGTCTTTGAACCATTGCACATAACAAACACCATTAACCAATCATCTTCAGCAATTATTGTCGGATGAAAAGACAGGAATTCACATTCCTTGGTTAAATTTTAGTTTTGGAAATAAAGTACGTTAAAATAAAAACTAGTCTCACTAAAATTTAGGTTAAAGAATCATACTTTTTGCTACAGGATTCATCAAATTTTATATTTCTTAAACCAAATTTTTTTAAATTGTATTAAGATTGTCTTGTTGGTTTCCATTGATGCTAGTCCATTACCTGACATCATGTTAGTTTTCATGCATAAATTAATCTGAAAATGTTATGGTGAAGATTTTTTTCCCCATATTATCACTTTACAAAAGTTGCATGTATTATAAGTATGGACTACAAAAAAAAATCTACTGTTTGATTACTACTGTCTAGTGCATAAAAATTTAGGATCTGTTAATAACAGGTACATAAACAAAACATTCAGTTTTACTAAAATATTGTGTTTTTATTTTCTGTTAGGGTCATTTTGTACAAAGTCTTGGTGACACAGGAGAAAAGGACACTGAAAATCAAGTATTACTTTTGGAGCATGACATTCCACATCAGCCTTTTGCTAAAGCTGTTCTTGAATGCCTTCCAGAACTTCCTTGGGTTATTACAGATAAGGTTTGCATTTATGACTTGCATGTTTTTTCGTTTTATTATATTCCCTAAAGACTTTTGGAGAGGAATTCCATAAAAACATGGTGGAGCAACATCTCAGACCTGTCTGATTCGCAATGGAAGAGAGTCATATCAGAATTCCTCCTTGCTACTGGTCACGACTGCTTTGCTAAGCATGTGCATCGCATTTCCATACCCATCCAGGGTGGTAACAGAACCTGGAAAACCGGGAAATCAGGGAATTTTTATTTCTGGAAAAATCAGGGAAATCTCAGGGAAAATTTCCAAATTTTACAAAAAATCAGGGAATTTTTGACAATTTAAACTGCTACCATTGTTGTTTGTCCTATTTAGAGATGTGCGATTACGAGTACTTTTGAGAATAGAATAAATTGTATTCGCCTAAATTGTAATTCGAATAAAGAACCTAACGTCGTGATTTTTTAACACCGCGAAAACCGCCGCCGCCATTTTTTTCGCGGCTGCAGCATCTTGGTCGCCGTGAGGCTAGCGATACAACTTGTGGGATACAATTTGAAATTTGTGTAACAAATGATGTTTTTTGTGTATTAAATTAATTGTTTTTGTTTACATTTACATTTTTGTATGTTTGCATTTGTTTTCGATGAATAGTGTGACAGTGTAGGGTCAGGTGTAAAAAGTTCACAATCATAGTATTGCATTTTTTCTCCAGTTTTTTCAATTGCAATTTTAGAGTTCCATTAAGGTTTCCAACCCTTACAATAACAATTAAAATATCAGTAGAGAAAAAATACAAAATATTTGTGGAGAATTATCCTTTTACACCCTCTGACCCTAAATATTTAAAATAGTGTTGTGTGGATACTGTATGTCGATACCAATCACGGATCACAACATTTCTTGAGGGAATTGGAAAATCAGGGAAATTTTTGTGAGACTATCAGGGAAATCATGGAAATATCAGGGAACTTTTTTTCAAGGATTTTGTTACCACTCTGCCATCGACCCCTTTTGCAAGCTGTGTGGTTGTCAAGGAGAATCTAGACCGAATATCTGTAGGAGAGCGCACCTGCTTCGATGTCCTGTGCTCTCTTCCTCTTCAATGTAACATTGATACTGGAAAGCTAGGGACCAAATTCAGGGTTCATGGGTTTTTTCTTCTGTTGCCATTTGTTCATATTTATTGTATTGCTTGACTTTAGTCAGTCTTGTAGCCGACCAACCGGTCTGGTGGTTAAGGTGTTAGCCTCTAGATCGGAAGGTTCTTGGTTCGAATCTTGTTCAGTGCATGGATATTTATAAGTGTATGGTGTAGTGACGTCTGGTACATCTTGAATCTTCAAAATTATGTGGTGTTGTCCTCGGATCTCTCGCTTAGGGGATTGATCTCGGACCGTCGTCAATAGCCCGTTTTGTTGCTCTAGTACGACGTTAATTAAGATTACCTTTTCTTATCAGTCAGTCTTGTACTATCACCTGCCTTTGAAATTAAAAAATATATATTACATAAAAATTATATTTTATCTTAATATTGTATGCTGAATTAATTTCCTCATAACTTAAATTGATCCTTTCTAATTATTAGTCGGGATTGTGTATCTTTACTTCCTAAAAGCCTTGAAACGCTTGTCTATTTTAAAACTTAACTGCGTGAGGCAATAAATAAGGCTGTGATATGTAATGAAGGATAAAATGTACCAACTCTTCAAAGTACTATCACATTTCCCTCTTCCAAGGTAAAGTTATTTTTGAAATTTTAATTTTCCCTTTCATATTCTGCCAAAAGAATGTCATTTAAGAGTGAGAAATTAAGTTATTTTTCATGTAAATTTTGAATTTTTTCAATTGATAATAATTTTCTGTTCTCATTCAAATTTCTAATTATTTTTATTTTAAAGAGGAATATTGGATTAATGAGGGAAGGAATGATATGTTTGAAAACTGTTTTAGTTAATCATTGATCTGTATGAAAACAACCCTGATTTTGTTAAATATAATTACAGGATGTTGCTGTACGAAGAGACCTGCGAGACATTGCTATTTGTAGTGTAGATCCTCCTGGTTGCACAGATATTGATGATGCTCTACATTGTAGAAAGTTGGATAATGGTCATTATGAGGTAATTCATTTTCTTGCCTTCTTTCTATCAATTTTTAAATGCTCATGATATTGAACTCTAAAACAGCCATCATTCAGCCACACAAGAGTAACTTTTCCTATTTTTTTTTAATTTGATGATTTTTTTGTGATTTAATCATTTGATTTGATAAACACACAGAAGAAAGTTTTTTGTGTAACGCAATTTAGAAAAATTCTACAGATGAATTTACTTAGAACAACCACTGATGTATTTTCGACACAAAGCATATTTCCTGATCTACATAGCTTTTGTTCAGCAAAAACTGATTGTAGAATAGCAAAACAATCATATTGTTTTATTGTTTATATTTTTTTATTGTTTATTTGTACATAAATTTATAAACATCCCTTTCAATGGTGGAAGTGAGTTGGTCTGAATTTCGTATTATTTCTTAGTTCGTTTATTATTAGCAATTAATATACCAATTACAATGTTATTCACATGTAATTTTTTCACTTATTAGACTCAAAAACGATGACTTAAAGAAAAGGTTCTGAGTTAATTGGAAATCTGTTGCAAGTACTATCAGAAAATAAATCTGATGGTGCTTAGCTCTCCTGTTCCAAATTAAATTCAAATAAAAATTCAGATTATGCTAAAAATAATCGGAAAAACCCTGAGAATGTTGCATGTTACTGATAATACCTAGAATAATTTGGATTTATATATCACATGAGAGATGGCATAGAATGGAAAATATATGTAATGGGTGATGATATCTTTTCAGCTGAAAATATTTTACATAAAAATAAAGTCATATAATTTTGCCAAACGAAACAACAATGAGTCTGTCCTTAGTTCAAAAGTCAATAGGTAAAAGCAACAATATCAGTATCCTAGTGAGAAACTCATTTGATTTAGAAATTAAAGAGCAATTTATGTGTTGTAATGGAAGTATGGAAACTGCATAAAAAGTTGCTTTCTACTGTATCAATCTATGTATATAATATACATTTGAGGTAAAATGTAAATATTGTTTTGCCAAGAAAATGAGTGCATTTTTTTATTTTCCAAATGCTGTTGCTTTGTGGGAAATTTATGAATGTTAAATTAATTTACTTTTATTTTTGTGCCTGAAATAATCATAAGTGTATTTTAAAATAATGTAAAATAAGCTTAAAGTTAGCTAAAAGGAAAAATTGTGGAGATATCATTTTGATATTATTCCTATTTTATGCAAAGGATGTACTGGTATGGAAACGATACCAGCGGCCATTTTAGGGGAATGGAAGTATCCACTGTAGTAGTGTTAATCTAAGTATAACAATTTGAGTTCTATACAGACTATATCACCTAAAAATTCAAATAGGTCGAAAATTGATCAATTTTAAAATTTTATACAAATCTCACTTTTACTTTCACTCTGAAAAGGAAATTTTACAGTTAGAATTGTTTTAAAAAATGCAATAAAAATATTAAATGCATAAAAAATACATTTTTTTGTTTTTGTATTAAAGGATTTCTTTTACTTTAATTTTAAAATTAGATATAAATCGTATTTTTGGTTTTGACATATTTAAAATACATATGTATTATATTTCACCTTGTAATTCAATGTGATATCACAAAACTGAAAAGATTATATTTAATTTCAGATATTCTCACATCACGTAACTTGCATGAGTAAAAAGTGTTCAAACTATAATTCCCTTATGATACCTTACAATGAAACTGAGTAAGTTGAATTGAATAGGAGTGCCTCAACTTCGCAGACCAGATACAACCTTGTAACAAGTTTACCCCGCCTGCAACCTAGATATGGCTCTGGCCAAATTTACCCAGTAATAAAAATGACCCAATGACCCTCCAGAGTAAACACCTAGCCCACAAACCAGATACGGCCCTTTAAATATTTCTATCGAAACTACAGACACGATACATCTCTCCAAATTGAATTGATTCAACTGGCCTATAGACAAGATACAGCCCTTTAAATTGAATTGATTCAACCGGCCTTCAGATCAGATATGGCCCTTTAGTCAGGTTTAAGCAGGGTGCAGACTAGACTCAGTCCTTCGGACAGTTTTTCTCAGCCTCCAGACAAGATGCGAACCTCTAGACAAGTTTACCTGGCCTGCAGCCTAGATATGGCCCTCTAAATATTTTTATCTTGCTCGCAGACCAGATACACTGTTGTTTTGCAAATAGCTTTGTTGAAATTTACACAAGCTTATTGTTTTTTATGCATCTTTCTTTCCACATAGGTTGGTGTACATATTGCTGATGTTTCTCATTTCATAAGACCTGGTACAGCTATTGATGCTGAAGCAGCAATGCGTGGCACTACAGTGTACTTAGTTGACAAAGTAAGTAGATATCAGTACCGTGAATAGTTCATTCATATCCTAACTGTATACCTTTATTAGCTTCCCCTTTTTTCTAAATATAATATAGAATTTTAAAGTAATACTAATAATAATTCCTCTCTAAAGAAAAAGTAACCAATAACAAATTCTATACTTTGATTGATAGTACAGCACTTTTCGTTAAGTAGATTGTAACAGAACGAATTAACCAATTTTTAGTAGCTGCATAGCACAGTATTATGCTGCTACTAAAAATTGGTTAATTCCTTCAGTTACAATCCACTTAACGAAAAGTATAATTTGGATGTAGTTTTTTTACATACAATACTTTTTATACTGGTACTTTAAAAACACAATATATTATTTTATACTTCCAAAAAATAACCTATACACAATATATTAAAAACACAAATATTCTTTAAGGTTTAATTTATTCTGATTTAGAATTTGAAATGCTTTTAAGTTTTTAACACTTGAAAGCATTTCAAATGTAAAAATAATTATAGTAAACATGTTAAAAAAATTATATAGTGAGCCATCTGGAAAGTTCTGCGGGTTTTCAAATCAAAGCGTGCTTTGTTGTTGTTATTATTTTGCTACCGCTGGTAGGGAGTGACCTTGACTGAAGCAGATGTGTAACTTCGGTCTTTTCTGCTTTCACTGCATAATTCTAGCATGTGTTGTGTCGTAATATTTATTTCACTGTGAAGAATAGAGAACCAAAAAGTTCATTTTCGTCATATTATGCTCTTTTATTTTGAGAAATAAAAAAATGCTAGTCAGATTGCTCATAAAATGTGTGCTGCATATGGACAAAGTGCTGTTTCTTATGACACAGTTCTAGGTGTTTTGATAAATTTAACTGCAGTAATTTCTACTTTGAAGATGATGCCCGCTCTGAACGACCATACTCTGTAAAAGAGGGACTATTAAAAGATGCTATTACTGAAAATCTACGTTACACAGTTTAGACAGTATCACACAGACTAAATATTCCAAAAAGTACATTTCTTGATCATCTGAAGAAGTTTCGGTATGTAAGTCATTACGATGTATGGGTACCCAGTACTTTAACACAGCAGAATATGCTTGCTCGAATTTCGGCATGAGATTCTTTGCTGAAACGAAATGAAGAAGCTCCTTTTTTTAAACAACTCATTACTGGAGATGAGAAGTGGATACTATACAATAATGTTACAAGAAAAAAATCATGGGGAAAACCAAATGGACCTCCCCCACTAACATCAAGAGGGGGGGGGGCTGCATCCCAAAAAAGTAATGATTTGTGTATTGTGGGACTATAAAGAAATTGTTCATTATGAAGTGTTGCCACAAAATCCGACAATAAATTAAGAAAAAACAGTTCTCAAATAGCAGTATTAAAAGCAAAAATCGAAACAAAGCGGCCAGAACTGACCAATCGTCGAGGTGTCGTCTTCCAGCATGACAATGCATGGCCCCACATTTCACTGAATGACAGACAAGGACTTATTGAGTAAGGCTGAAATGTTTTATATCACCCCCCATATTCACCAGACCTTGTCCCTCAGATTTTTACCTCTTCAGGTCACTTCAAAATTCTCTGAAGGACCTGGAATTCCAATTCATTGGAAACTGTCAAATAACACCTCGGCAACTTCTTTACAAATAAGACTAATGATTTTTTTTTGTAAAGAATTTTCTAACTGCAGAAAAGATGGCAAAGAGTCATAGAACAAAATGGTGCTTATGTGATTCAATAATATATATATATATATATATATTTTACTGCTTCATTGAAATTTATCATAAGAAAGCCAAATACAATATCTTAACTAAACTTATATTTTAAAAATATTTTTTGACAGAGAATAGACATGGTGCCGGATCTTTTAAGTTCAAATCTGTGTTCACTGAGAGGTAATGAAGAAAGGTGAGTTCACCCATTTTTATTGTTTCCATTAACAAAAGTCTGAACTGCTGAATGACTTATTTCTAGAAACCAATCAGCATATACTCATGTCTTAATGTTTTGGATTTTAGCATAATGAAACATTAAATTTGGTCTCCCTTTGAAATGTTAAAATTTTATCAAGCAATATTTTTATGACTAATATTTCTATTTTCTCCATAGGTTTGCTTTTTCTGTGATTTGGGAAATGACTCCTGAAGCCAAAATTCTCAGGTCCTCCTTTTTCAAATCCATAATAAAATCAAAAGTAAGTGATGGATTCTATGCATGTAACAATTCTATTTTTATGAATTCATATTTATTTAAAATATAAACACTTAAATAACTGAAAATGAATTTCATGGTCTGCCAAATGGTTTGCATATTTAATTTTTTGTTTGTAAATTATAATTATTCGAGTGGATTATTGAAATAGTAAAAATATCTTTTGTAACAATACTTACTCTTTTGCTTAAAGAAAGGAATCATATTTTTAAGTGATTTGTGCAGTTATTTTTTCTTGATAATTAAATAATACCTGTAACCAATATTGATATGTAAATAAAAGTTGTACAAATAGACTCAGATGAACTTTTGGATTACCGTTGCTTCAATCTTGTCAAATTTCTTTTCAGGCAGCCTTGACTTATGCTGAAGCCCAAATGAGAATTGATGACAAATCATTAAAAGATGATATAACTGTGAGCTTGAGACTGTTAAATATGCTTGCAAAAATTCTCAAAAAACAAAGAATTGACAATGGGTATAATTTGAATTTTTATTTTGATGTTGATGAGAGTGCTTGTTATTACTATGGCATTCTTCATAAACTTATTTATTATTTTCTAGAGCTCTTTCTCTTGCATCAACTGAAGTGAGGTTTGCTATGGATACTGAGACACATGACCCTATTGATGTTGAAAAGAAGGAACTAAAGTTAGTATATTTATATGTATTTGTACAAATGCACAGTAATGTAAATTTCTTTTGCATTTTATTCTCATTGATACAAGAATGTCCTCTATATGGTTTCCGTTAAATAATATCTCTTGTGATGTGTTGATAATGTTAATATTTCAGTCGTAAGCTTAAAATTAAGTAATTCAAAACATCTGTTTTGTTTTAAGTGTGCACATGAAATATAGAAGTTTGGCAATAATTTAGTGTTATTTTTAATATTTATGATACATGCAGATGAGTGGTGGGAGAAAATGTGTTTGTTAAGATCTTTCCTTCTAAGTTGTCCTTCCAAAGAAGGAATAATTCATCAAGAAATAAGAGGGGAAATATAGACTTTCAAATGTAGGCAATTTTAAGTAAAGGAAAAGAGTAAAAAATTATGAATTTTTAAAAATGACATCTAATAATAAAATACAAATCGAAGAATTATTTCATAGTTCATCTTAAATATTGGATGATTAATGTTAGTTCATGAATATCTGTAAAGCAGCCTGCATTTTCCCTAATTTAAAAATCCAATTTGTCATTGTAACACAAATTGTCTTTAATTATTTTATCAAACAATTTAATTTACTTATGCTTTGTTGTACTTTTTGTTTATAACATCTGCTTAATGCAACCAGCCAACACTAAGCCCATGCATATTTGTCAAGGTTTTTGTTGAAATCTGGGGTCCAATGAAAAATGAGACAAATGTTACTTATTAGAAACATTTTAAAACAGGGCTCCCACTGATCAGGGAAAACTTGGAATTGTCTGGAAGTTTAATTTTGTCCAAAAAATCGGGGTAAAGTCAGGGAAAATTACAAATTTTCGTCTAAAACCTGGATAATTGCCTCAATGACCTAGAAAATGATTGATCATGGCTTCTCAGATGCTTTGGAGAAAAGTAGCCAATAAAATTTGTACACAGTTCCGTATCACTTTATTTTATGAATTAAATTTTTCAACTGATATTTAACAGGTAAAGAATTTTGTATCGTCCACTGGCTTAAATTCAAGAATTTCTTGCTTGTGATACATTAAATCACAAATTGATTTAAGTATATGTTGGATTCTTTGAATAAGTTATTTTAATGCAAAATTACTTGTGCTTTGTATATAGTTTTTACAGTACATAATTCCTAAATTAGTTTTTATTATTCGCTATTGAATGCTAAATTAAACATTGGTTTTCCACCATAAAAATGTCGTGAATTGCTTAAGTATGACCTGGAATTTTGTAAAAATTTGTCTGGAAAAGTGAGGGAATTTTATTTTTGAAATAGAGTGGGAACCTTGTCAAAAGGAAAAACCCTCTAAACTTTGACTCTCTTTTACAGAGAAACTAATTCAATGGTTGAAGAATTCATGTTGTTAGCTAATATTTCTGTAGCTAAGAGAATACATGAGGAGTTCCCCGATTGTGCACTCTTACGAAGACATCCTGCACCTGCGCTTTCTAATTTCGAGCCCCTCATTAAGGCAGGTCTGTCTAAGGTAAGTTGGTTTTAATTGTTTTTATGACTCCTTTAAAGTAGCTATTTAAACATTTTTTCCCCTACATTTCACAGAATTGATGTTAAATAATGTGCACCTAACTACTGATGTTATGTATTGATATATTAAATCGGTATAGATTATTTTTCTTCAGAAAAATTATTTTAAAGCCTTTTGCACTCAATGAAAGGAAATAGATGCTTTGTTAGTTTAGACAAAATATCGTTAATGGTGTGCTTATTTTTACCCTTTGCCTTCAGAACATCATTAAATTTAACTACTGCAATGCTGCCATTATGTCTACATCCAAGTGCAGAGGATTAAACGGCTTACACACCAGGTATTCTGGAAGTCTCTGGGATAACTACTTTTCCTTCCTGACGTAAACAACATCTGGATTTTTGTTTTTAATGTGAGAAATTTTCAAATGATTCCAAATTCTGCATTTGGTGCCTTGCTGTGTCGACATTGTAATTAGGTTGATCAGGACAGACAAATTTTCTTTAGGCATGTCGACTTTGGAAGATGGATTTCGCATATTTTGTGAAAGAAAGGCTTGTATGTGCCATTTTAATTTCAAAATTGAAGTACCAGAAGGGATTGGGGAAATTTTCATTTGGGCAAGCCAGCTTTGGGAAACAGATTTCTTGGATATTGTGAAAGAAGAGAGGCTGGAAAGTGTCATTTTCTGTTGCATCACTAAGGAATTGCTCTACAAATTCAACTTTTCTAGCATTAACATAGCTGTGATAATTGTGAATCATTTTAGCCAGGATGATTAAAGGTTACATAGCATAGTTTTTTATTTGTGTATTTTATTTAGCATTCTTTTAATTGCCTGTGAGGTATCTTTAATATAACTTCAATGTGTTGTGTTTTGTACTTGTACCCCTAAAAAATTTACCATGTTTTTCTTGGAGGTTGGCAGGTATGAAATGACTTATTTTAATTGCCAGAATTTTTCTAATAATAAAATTATTTCTTATAAAATGGAACTAAAGAATTATTAATATCTATAAAATTTAATGTGCATCAATTGAATATTCTTTATGTACCTTTTAAACTTTCAACTACTTTATCAGGAAAAAATACTGATTTATTGTGTACATAAAAGTATTATATAGTGAACATTTTTTAATAACTCTCCTCTTTGTGAATAGAAGTAAAACTGTTGTTTCTAAAGTCATTGTCTAAGTTAAAGGAGGTTTATTGAAGTATGTGCACTTACTAAATTCTTTTGGAGGAATTGACGATCAACATTCTTAGGTATAATTATCACAAGAACATAGCAAATAAAAAGCCACATATATATTGGAATAGAAGAGAAGAAACTCATGTGCCAATAAGAATTTTTGATTTTCAAGTATTCTATCCAATACGATTTTCAATCATTGTTTTAACAAAAATTCAGTCTTATAACGACAGCATAAAAATGAATTACACTGTTGACAGAGTGACATTCTGCTTGCAATTTTAGATTAAACTTTGTGAATTTTGACCTCTAAGATCAATCCATGAATCATTCTTCAGTTAATGATTATTATTTTTTTCCATTTAAAATGATAGAATATATTTCCATCATGATTAAATTGAAATCACTGATACCAATCATTCCTGTATTCTTTCAGTTAAAGAAACCTTTATCTTTTTGTATTTGCTTTTTTAACTAATGATTGGTATTAAATGGTATGAATTTTAAAGGACTATTGGTTTTATTTTATTTTTATGCAGCAATTTTTCGTTCACTGTTACTTCTCTTATTGTATTTACAGAACTTCAAGTTGATAGTCGACAATGGAAAAGGTTTGGCTGAATCCTTGGATGCTGCGGTGGTACCAAATAATCCTTATTTCAATACCATGTTAAGAATGGTAGCCACACGTTGTATGGCCCAAGCATTGTACTTCAGCAGTGGTGTCCTTCCTCAGACTGAATATTTTCACTATGGATTAGCTGTTTCGATATATACTCATTTTACGTCTCCTATAAGAAGGTAATTCATGATTTGTTATAAAATCTGATAAAATATGTAAGAAAAGCATTTTTGTGCTTATTTCTGAAACCAGAGAGAGATATCAAATACTGTCACTATACGAGAATATTCTTTTACTTGCATGACCATCATCACTATAGCCTAGCTTTTCGAGGTACCTAGGTGAAAAATTGTTAATTTGATGCTCGACACATCTCGTTTGGTAAATATCAGGACATAGTGCTACAGTTTCTTGTCCTATACAATCAAATGTTGCCTCAATTACGTCAAACACTGTTAAACTGTATTCTGATAAACCTTTGAAACTCCAGTATTTCCATTAAAAATGCCAAGTCCTTGAATGTCTTGTCCAACTGCTAAATTTGTTGAATGAAACTATTGGACAAACTGTATCAAATTCAATTAGGCTCTTCTGGTTTATTAAATTTCTATGTTCTTGTTAAGCTGAGATTCTTAATGATTGGTGCCAATTTTATGAGACTTGTTTGGTTACCCTCCACAAGCGTCACTCTTTGGTTTCTTACATTGGTACAGCATTTTACCATTGTTATAATTCATCAATTTTGAATTACGAGCACATTTCATTAAAGTTTTAATATCCGACTATATAACAGGGTTCGCACGCTCCTTAAAAACTCCTTAAGAACTCCTTAAAATGGATTTTCGTTTTTAAGCACTCTTAAAACTCCTTATTTTTAAGTGCTACTCCTTAAAAACTCCTTAATTTTTTCCCTCCGTTTCAATTTCGAAATGCGCTACGTTCTACCGAAATAATGGATTCAAAAACGTCCCGTTTCAATTGGAACACGATACTTCACGTTGCTCGCGGTGTATTGGCAGCAAGTCTGAAATTTTCCCAGGAGAAAAGGCTATCATCAGTGAGGCATCATGTAGCGAATCACTGCCACATGCATGGCCGACCCCTCTTACCTAACTTGTGGGATAGAGCCTTGAGTGGCATTTACGATTGACGGTCAATAGGGTCGAACAAAAGGAGGACCCCCTTCTAGAATGTCAGTCGCTGACAGATCGTAAACAGTGATCGTTAAATATTGAAGGAGCGTTGCGAACGTATTGAAAATCGCCATCTGTTATCATCGAAGTTGATTATTACAAATTCTTGAATTTCTTTAGCGAAAGCGATAGTTTACTTAATAAGTAGACAAAAAATTATCGCATTTGATTTGTTTTGAATTTAATTCAACATTAAATCTTTATTATAAGAATAGCATTGAGAATGTATTGAAAATCGTAATCTGTTATAATCGAAGTGGATTATTTCATACTTGAATATTTGAAGTTAAAAAATAATTTATCTATTCATTTATAACAAAAATAATTGCGGATTTCATTCATTTCTATCTGAAATCTGTCGTTTGTATTTACTTGTAGAATACAGTAAAAAATCTCGTTAAGCCCCGTTTTTCGAATTTTTCCGTATTTCGAATTTTTCCGCATTTCAAACTCATCCGCATTTCAAACTTTTTCGAATTTCAAACTTTTTTGAAGTTCAAACTTTTTCGAATTTCAAACTTTTTTGAATTTTTAACTTTTTTGAATTTTTAACTTTTTTGAATTTTTAACTTTTTTGGATTTTTAACTTTTCCGGATTTTGAACTTTTCCGGATTTTGGACTTTTCTGGATTTCATACTTTTGGTTTTTTTTATTTTTAAATTTTTTTGATTTTTTTCGAATTTTGGACTTTTTCAAACTTTGGACATTTTTAGATTTCGGACTTTTCCAGATTTTGCACTGGATTTCAGACTATTTGCCTTTTTTGTCAAAAAAAACCTTAAACAAAACCAAACCCGCTAATTTTGGGTTTGCAATAGTAAAATAGCAAATATATAAATAAGAATAATTTTCAGAAAAAACAAAAAACTTTTTGAAAAAATGCAACAAATTTTACTTGCAAATCTTCTAATTTTTATGTGTGGTAGTTTCTTTGAACATGTCCGTTATTTTGCGTTATTTCATCAATTAGGTCCAGGTTTAACTTTTTGTTCTTGACAAATTGTCAGAACAATGTAAAAAAAGTGTGAAAAAAAAAAAACGCCGGTTCGCAAAACGACCGGATTTTGGAGAATTCCGGATTTGGGACTTTGTAGTGTATAACTTCATCCTAAAAATATTCAATTGATATTTTATTTTGAAAAATACTGTAAATTTGAAAAGAAATATGCTTGGATTTCTATTATTGTGAGTTTTAGCTGGGATTTGAGAGAAATTACTTTAAACTGAGAAACGTATTACTGAGATTTCACTGTATAAGAACTGTTTACAGCAGGATCCTAGATAAAACAGCTCCAGCAAACAGGGGGGAAAAGGAACTTGTGTTGAGTTGAAATATCAAAGTATAATTTTATTGTTTTGAGTAATTAGTAATGTAGTATTAAGTGGAACTAAGTTCTTAAAGTGTTGAAACATTTTTATTTTTCGCACTTGAAAATGTGTGTATAAACTTTCTAAGAGTCTTTAAAAATTTCGATAGAACTCGTTAAATACTCCTTATATACTCCTTAATTTTTATATTCTATGACTCCTTAAAAATTTTGAGACAACTCATTAAATACTCCTTAGATACTCCTTAATTTTTGTATTCAAAATTCTGTATGAACCCTGTATAAGATGGAAATATCCCATCTTATACATCTCTCCATATTAAAATTTTTAGTCAGCATACTTTGTTTTCCCCAATGAAAACCAATATACATTACATCTTTATCATGTACCTTTTACATCATCCAAAATACATATATATCCCAAAAAATATATCACCGAAATATCATTTTGTTGATCGGTCTATTTTAATCTATTTTTTACTGGTTTGCATCATCTTGCGTTTGGCGCAGCTTGTCCAATTTTGGACCTTGCGCCATAGAACCCAAAACAATCTTAATGATTGGCTTAATATTCTGGAATAAGGTGAAGCAAATTTGAATAAATATGTACACATGTGTGTGCTAAAAGGAACATATTTATGCCCTATTTTGGACACCTATGTAGTGATTAATATTTATCACTGTTGTGCTCTTATCTGTTGCCATGAATTCGGAATGCCTTTATCCTATAATTGTTCTTTAAAGTTGCTTCAAACATTTAAAAAAAACATTCTAGTGTGATATTCTGCAATAGTCTCTTTGGTTTCAATGATTTAATGTGATTTGAAATTTTCCTTTGAGTGTCTGCAGTGGGTTTGCCCACTGTTCTTGTAACCTGCAAGATGTAAGTAGTGCAGATTAGATTTTTCTCTTCTGCATCAGTAAAACTCTCCATGTGTGTAAAGTCTATTTACTTGACATTTGGGACAGCCTTACCATATATGGCCCTTGTGCCATAATATTCAACCAATCTTCGAATGACTTACTCATTTGCTGAACCTTAAAGCACCTTTCTAAATTTGTATCCCATAATAACTTTTTGTTTAGAATCATTTATTACATTATAGTTAGGTTTTATTTCTCCAAGCAGAATGCCCAAACCCATCTTGGAAAATTCTGTTCTTATACAGCATGCAAAAATTCCTACACATTAGCAGCAGACACAGAATATTCAGATATATCATGCAAAACCCAGACATAACACTTGGAATATTTTAGGTCTCTATTGTCCCTTGGACAGAAAACTTTCTGGACTGTATTCATCCATGCTGCTTGGAGGGCTGGCATTGAAATGGAATTTCAGTAAAATTGTGTAACAGAAAACGCTAGTATAAAATAATTATGTATTTGAATTTTGTGATCTAATTTAAAGGTATATTTATAGGTATTCTGATGTTATCGTCCATCGTTTGTTGGCTGTAGCTGTTGGAGCTGATGTAACATACCCTGATCTTGTGGATAAAAAGAAAACACAGGTTTAACATTTTTACAGTAGAATGAACACTTTTTCTTATGCTTTATTTTAAAATTGAACTTATTTCTTATAGATTTGTGTTTTCTTTCTTGATAGGAACTTTGCAATAACTTGAATTATCGCCACAAGCAAGCCCAGTACTGTGGAAGGGCATCTGTGAATCTCTACACACATGTAAGTGTGGCTAATAAACAACTTCGCGAGTGTGTGATTCAACTACTTGACTTGATCTAACATATTTAATTTTTTTCAACAGATATTTTTCAAAGACAAGGTTGTTGAAGAAGAAGGTTATATACTATTTATTCGAGAGAATGCCCTACAGGTTCTTCTGCCTCGTTTCGGATTAGAGTGTACGCTGTACCTTAGCTCTAACAAACCTGAAGATGATGAAGTTGCTTTTACTTATGATGAACAGGTGAATAATTCAGTGCACCTGATATATTGGTTGACATACATCCTTTTCAAGTTCAACCTTTAATAAAGTATCTTGATAAAATAACTAATAATAAAGTATCTTGATAAAATTACCAATAATAGATAAAAATTGCATTTCTAAAAATTCACTGTTAAAATTTTAATCATAATTTATCCACTAAGCAGCATAAAATTACTTCGGAAAGGGTTACCTTGCTGATGTTAATTCTATAAAGAGCCTTTTTGTAGAATTTATAACCTTTAATAAAGTACCTAGATAAAATAACCAGTAATAAAGTATCTAGATAAAGTAACTAATAATAAAGTATTTAGATAAAAATTGCATTTCTAAAAATTCACCCTGTTAAAATTTGAATCTTAAAAATTTTAATCATAATTTATCCACTAAGCAGCTTACAATTACTTTGGAAAGGGTGTTTGTGATTTCCTCGCTTATTTTAATTCTATAAGAGCCTTTTGGTAGAACTTATAAAATCTAAAAACCAAATACTAAATGCCAAACACAAGATTTAATATTGAAAATATTTAAAAATTAAAGATATATTTCAAATGCTCTTGCTTAGATCCTGTATCTTCTATTTCATATAAATGATGCTGTTTCCTGACAGTACCTGTGTCATGAAGGGATCTTTCCCTTTTTGTATAACTTCCTGTCATGCATTGGAATTAATTTCTCGATTACTGATAGAGCATGTGTACTTCTCTTAAATCTTGGGTGGGATTTTATCCCCCTGTCTCTATTTGATAGATCTTAATTTTAATGTAAATGTTTGTATCATTTTAGTCAATATGTCATATAAATGTCTCTGCAATGTTCACAAATACTATTCACCTAGTCTAATCCCCAAACACAGTACTAATTTTGAGAAACTGTTTGCAAGTGCTTTTTTAGCTTGTTACGTTTTTACTTGTCTCCATATCCAAAGTACCTTTAAATTAATATCTAAATTCATTTGAAAATTGCACGAAATATATGGAATTCTAGAAATTAAATATTTCTGGAATTAACATTAATCCAATAATTTTACATAAACTTATAAATTCAGTACTTCTATTGAATATAAGACTTCAAAATCATTCATTGAGCATAAAGAGATTGCAGTTTAAAATATTCCCATTTATATTATGTGTGCTGAAAAGTGAATCATACATTCAATGCATTAAAGACAGGTTTTGTGTAATTTCATTTCATATCTGGGAAATGTTAAAAGTTTTCTAACTCAAATTTTGGCACTGGGATTTAAAGTTGTATTGTCTCTCTTATGCTAATTTATATCGTATTAGATTCCTACACAAAGTGCAGGAGGTGTCACCTTGATGCAATTCGATCCAGTAACTGTTCAACTGCACATCAATAAAACCAATGTACAACATCAGAAAACTGTTCTAAAACTTGTGAAACCTCATGTAAGTACTGCAAGTAAAAGTATTTTTGTTTTTACATGATTTAAATTGTTAAATTAAAGACAAGTGTCTTTTCAGATACCTGGCTTCAGTGTTGCTCCTCTGACTGAAGAAAAGCCTCCACCTGCTAAGAAGAAGAAAACTGTATAGAACTGACATTTTTAAGAATAAAATTTTAACTTTTGTTACTTATTAGTGTTATCAGGAATGATTCACTGCCTATAATTTAAAAAGATTTGAACAAGTCTTTAAATTAGGCGATAAGCTGGAACATAAAAAAATACTTCCACCACTGATTAGTGTGGATTCTGGTTCTAAATTTGTCATTTGGTGCCAAAAGCAATAGCAGTGATAACAAGTTGGTGGTGAGAACTTACTTATATTATTTGGTTACTTATCCTCCATCATGTGTGTGATTGCCATTTATATTTTTGCAGATTACTGCCTTTTCCTGGTGACTTTTCCCACCTTGTCAATAATCAACTGACCCAAGGTCAACTGTCTTCTCATCAGAGCTGCAGTATAGTTACCCTGATGCATTAGTGTTATTTAACAGTAAAAATACCACACAACAATCAAAAATATTTTCATTTATTCCTTTCCAACAGTTAATTACCCCTTACTTTATATGCCGAGGTTAAATCTGAATATAACAAATGTTATTAAGAAGTAAAAATATAGCTTGCAGTGTGTCTACTATTATAAAAGGAAGTGTCCGTTTTGCGGCTGCAAAATCCTGACGATCTATAGCCCTTTCAGCAATGAGATTTGGCACACAGGTAGTCCGAATGTTTTGCAATTTTTGGGTCAGCGAATTTTAAAATTCAATCTAGAAGATTTTTTAATGAATTTCAGTTTTATTCTCCATCGGGTTTTCAAACGCAGAGAACTTTTTCTTCTCATGTGACCTTGCAGTCAGGTTTTGAAATCATGGCAAGTTTTTTTCATCCGCAAAACGCGGAGGGAAAAAAAATCTGCTTTGATTTTGCACGATTGATTTCCCAGCCAAACAATAAATCTTTAAACTAAAGTCAAAGTTCTTTTTTCTATCTCCTAGACTGTTAAAGACAGAGTAAAAATTTCAACGGATTTGAAATCTGCCGGAAACTTCAGTTTAGATTGATACCTAAAAATATGATTTTCTTTAAATAAATAATTTTTCAATTGAATATATCTTTGATGGATTTGAAAACTGCGGAAAATTTTAAACCAGCGTAATACCTTACATCACGGCGTTGCCCGTGGTGCAACCAACAACACAGGTTAGCCACGCAGTGGCTAGTCTATTATATATATACACTTTTACTCCTTGAATCAAAAGTTTTAAATTGGAATATAAAAACTTATCTACATAACATTTTCCCAACGTTTTCTATCTTCCATACAATGGAAGAGTGTAACAAAAAATGTGAATTATGTTAGTACTTTGAACTTTTGTCTCTACTTATTAGTATTTTGTCTTTGTGGATGGAATTTTTTAGACAGTGGATGATTCAAAGAATATTTGTATTAAAAAAAACATTGTTTTTCATTATCTTTAACTGTAGTTTATTACTATTTGACAGTTGTGCTAATTTTCAGTAAAGGTAGTCTACTGGCTGGGAAAATTGGAACTGCATCAAAAGCTATTCTACTAAATGTGTGATTTTGCCAATCTTTTTCACATCATCTTATCCCATTTGTGATAATAATCAAATTTATAAGTTAGAATTCAAAGGAAAGAAATATTTAAAAAAAAAAAATAGAATATCCATAAGAAAATAGAATAAGTAATAACTAAAATAATTATTAGCAAAATATACGTCCTTAAAAATTTTCAAAGAAAATCAGTTGGATTTTGAATCAATGTTAGTCAAATACAACAGAAAAATGGTAATTTTTTTCCGTTAACATGATGAAATAAAAGAATGAATCAACGAAAATATAAAGCAGACAAGTGTTTAGTACATCTTCCAAAAAGCAATTTCAATTTTTGATATTGACCTAGTCAAAGCATCAAACATTTTTGTACATTGGAATATCTTAAGTTCTGTTTTTATTTTCAATATAACGGTGACTAACAAACTTAGGAGATTATTAGTTAATGCACTGCATGAAAATGCTAAATTTATATTAGATATCATCAGTTAAATTAAGTTTTAAAGTTATAACTCCTTGAAATTGGTTTTTTATTCAAGCATACCAAAAAAATACAGTATGAAACTTTTTATTTGGCTATACTAAATTAGTGATATATGTTAGAACACAATTTTTCATTGCTTTAATAAACAATAGTACCATGAATTTTATTTCAGTTATAAACTTGTGAAAAATCAGTCTCAAATTGCAATCATAGTCTAATATTTATGGGTACTTTATCTCTTACAAAAATAAAAGTGAAAAAAATCTAAACAATGTAAAGAAAATCACATGAAAGCCCTGAGTTTTTCTCAAAATTTTTTTCATAATTGTATAATTATTTTTAAATGAGTGAAAAAATATAGAATTTATAACAAAACAAATGTTATACAGAATGTAAAGATATTTTTGGTGTCTCAATTATTCTTTAAATCAAATGGTTCGAAATTGGAATGTGTAGTTGATCATATGTTAACAAAGATAATGTTTAAAATTACTAAGAAGAAAATGTGAACAAAACTGAAACCAGCCAAAGTATAACAGGAAAATACTTTATCTAATATAAAAGCAGAGTATGAATACCTTTTTAATGAAACAGGACTTCTCGAATTATTAAAATTTAATTTAAAAACTGCACTTTTCCTCATTTAGTATACATTGTTGTAAAGACTTAGTTATACTAGGAATTTTTAGATAGTTTCAACTGGTATATTGTCAAAAAAAATTAACTAGTTACTACTGGTTTTAATAATTAACAATTTGTTTCAATATGTTCCCATCTTTTAAACCTGAATAATGGGTAGTATCATTTGAGCAATTGAATAAAAACCAGAATTTTAAAACATCACAGATATTGATAAATTGCTACTTAGGCACTTAAATATACTCACTAATACTTTGAGGTATTTTTATTTTGAAACAGATAAAGCATACAATTAAAAACTTAAATTTGTTAGGACTATGTTCTTCAAACCAGTACACGACAAGTGTTTTTTATTTTCAAATTGAGAATCAAAGTCTATTAGAAGTCAAATGTTAACCTAAAAGCACACCTGTTTGCTCATTTTCCCCAAATTTACAAAAATCTTAATTCTTTTTCAGAATTAATATTGTACCATGATGAAAGTGTAACAAATAATTTTTTATATATTTATGTTAAAATCTTATTTAAAGATGACAACAGGTCTTCAAAATTGAACTTCAGAAACGTTGTTTAGACAGCCTTGACAAACTGTTTTATTTGGTCAAGCTCGATATGAAGAATGAATTCATCTCATCACTTTCAGAAACACTGGATTCCAGATTTGTAGGGATTGAAACAGCAGGTCCATACGACACAGGTTGAATAACACTGAAGATATTTTTGGAAGATGTTATTCTTACTCTTGGTTATAGCAGTGTATTTTTCATGAGCACAAATTACAGTCACCCCTCTGTTTCTTTGGTTTACACCAAATCATTAGAATATTAAAGGCAAGAGTTTTTCAACAAAAACATAATAGACTTTATGTAGTCAACTGCTTTACATGATCAAGTTTCAAACCAAAGCAGGCACAGTTAGCCATTTTCAGAAACTCAGTTATGATCTGCTACTGGATAGCAAACTTTTCATAAATAAAAAGAATTTGGACTGTTTATGCAACCTCTAGATACAAAATTTTCTTTCTAGCAAAAAGACAAAAAACAACACTTGATACTAGAAACATAATTTTAAAGCAAAAAATTTCCATTAAAAAGAATATTTATACTAGTTCATTTCAAGAGAGAAAAAAATGTCTTAATTTAACTAGAGAATAAAATTGATCGGGGGATAATCCTGATTGGACATGCTTGATGCCAAGCAACAGGTTGGCACTCTTGCTGCACTGATATTACTAATAACTACATATATATAGGCATATCTATTAAATGATTTGCATTCTCTAAATTGTATATTAGTCAAATATCTTCATAATCTACAAAAAAATATATTTGCTTAGTACATCCAAGACCTTAAATCGAAGAGTGTAATTTTAAATATTTTCTGTTGCGAAAAATCCTGTTATAGAGAAAATGGCTTACGTAATTTTTAATTCTGTATTCAAATTACATCAAAATCATAAAAAAAAAAACTTTTTCTTGGTATACCTGTGTAGTCAAATCAGTTTTATATATGATTGCTCGCAAGAAATAATTCATTCAATTTTAATCCAAGAGCATCAATCCTAGTTTTAACTATCAAATACTCAAACTCTAATTGAAAAATGTAAATTCAGTCATTTAACTCAGTTTCATTGTAATCATTAAATTCCATCAAAATGTTAATTGTAAATACTCTTAACTTGTTAACATTTTATTGTAATGAGTCAGTTTTCTAATTGCTGTTGATTTAAAAAGTATCTGCAGTCAGAGAAAACCTGGAATTGTCACAGAATTTAATTTTGTCCAGAAAAGTAGCTGAAAATGACATATTTTCGTCTAAAACCTGGAAAATTGCCTCATTGACTTGGAAAATGATTGATCATGGCCTGACGCTTTGCAGAAAAGAAGCCAATAAGATTCATAGTTTTGTTTTATTATTTTATGAATAGAATTTTTCAACCTATTTAAAAGAAGCAACTAATATTTAACTGGTAAATAATTCTGTTTCATCCACTAACTTAAATTGAAGTCAAATATGTTGGATTATTTTAGTGCAAAATTACTTGTATTTTGTGTATTAATTTTTACTGTGTATTATTCTTAAATTGATTTTTATTTTTGACTATTGAATGCTAAATTATTTCTTAGGTTTTTTTTTTTTTTTCACTTTTGAATTGTTTAAGTATGACCTAGAATTTTGTAGAAAAGTGAGGGAATTTTATTTCTGAAATAGAATGGGAACCCTGTGTATCGAATACATGTTTCAATTTAAATAATTTTATTCCAATATTCATACTTTGAAAATGAAATTTTAAATCACAACAAAGAAAACCTGTAACCTGCTCTTAAAATAATTTGAATAGCCAGTTAACATGCATAATGAAGGCATCATTCGTTTTTATGTTTTATCTTCTAAGCTTATTTAATTTATATCAGTAGTTTTTACCCTTTTTATTTAAATTAGACTTACTAAATCATTCTCTGTAGTAGTATTTCAGTATTGTTATGAGTTTTAATATAATGATCACTGTAACACCAAGACAAATTGTATTATTAATATTGCATATCAGTTTAGATTTTCAGTCTTACAACCTCATAGTAGCAATCATCACAGGAAATAGGCAAATTCAAAAATTATAATATATTAAACTGTAAAGTAAAATTACAAAAATGTTTTGTCATACAAAATTACATTTTTACTTGTCATCACAGTAAAAAAAATGAGTATGTATTGATACATATAACTGTTATATGTATCATACAACTATTAAGCAAAAAATAATTTACATCATCAAAACTTTTGATGGTTATAACAATCATTTGATTTAAATGTCAAAAAAATTCAATCAAGATTGAAATTGTTCAATTTCTTTCACAAGTTCATTACTGAGACCAAGAATTGATTCATCAAAATCAACTTCTCTTTCATGATTCACTACCTGTTTAGCCAGTCTTTTATGATTGTGTTCAACAGACCACATGGATGGCAAGAACTGAGGCTTCATTGTATCTAAGAAATGTTGCCTCCACAATTTTTCAAACTCTATCAAACCTCCTTTTGCACAAAAATACTGGTACACTTTTTGACCATGTGGGACAAAGGTTTCATTTAAAGAACTTGCATCCAAGTTACGAGCTTCATTCAAAGTATCCTCTGTAACACTAGACACGTTAAAATAATCCATGATCACCTGTTTCAGTTCATTTTGACGATATTCCGGTATTTTGTCCCCAGAGTTGAACAGAGCAGTAGCTGCAGATTTAACTCGGGCAATTTGAGGATTGAATTGAAACTTGACATTCTTCTTACAACCCAGTGGTGCATCACACAACTCGGCAAATTTCAGCCGCATTTGCTGGTCTAAAATGTTACTTTTCTTGTGACACTGAACACAAAGTAGAAGCACATCATGGGATAGATTTTTCTTCATTAGGTTTGGAAAATACTTCCTGTATTCAGAAGGAACAACAAGCTTCCGGTGAAAATTTTCAGTCTTACCACAAACAACACATTGATTCGATTTCTCTTTTGTATAAAATACATTGTCCAGCGTTGGACGTCCAGAAGGTTCAAAATTCAGTTGCACTGTGAATGGGTCATCTCTGATTTTTTCACCCAAACCTTTATAAATATACCAATCTGCTTTCCCTTTATCACAACTGCATAACAATTCTCCATCAGGAGCAACTAACTGGCAATTGTCATACATTGGCTTTTGTCGAGGTTTACTGTACCGAGTTTTCAAAGGCTTTTTCAAAGAATATGAACTAGGGTTTTTCTTACTGACATTATTATTAGCTGTTTGCTTGAATGGTATATCTTTACATAATTCCACTTCCTTATCAAATTTCTTAGAAGATCCTGGAAACCATGATATTTTACATAGCCTTATATGAGAAAATATTTTTGCAGCAATTAAAGCATCATCTGCTGCATATTTTATTTGCTCTGGTGATAAAACTGGTGCATCCCAGTCACTACACCTTAAGCTTCTGCTTTTATTTAAATTCAATCCTAACAGCTCCAACCCGAGGTTTTTCAGGCCCATGCTCTTGCCTTGAATTTCTTTCAAATCTCTCGCTAAATAACGTAGATCGATGTAGCCTCGAACTTCCAAACAGTAATCGCTAAATAATTTACTTACATCCTCGTGAACACCTACACCTACTTTCAAAATATTCTCATCGCTTAGCAAGACAGATAAACCAGAAGGTAACAACCATACTGGAATTGAAGACAAGCGTATAAGTACACAAAAGTCAGAGTCATTGGCCAATTGTAACAAAGAAACAGGGCTTCTCGTGTTTCCAATAGTAACCCATTCGCAATCCAAACCAATGACTTCGGATTTCTTAAAAGTATCAAGAATCTCACGTTCGTGGGAATGCCAATCTTCCACGCTTTCAACAATAATATATCTCTCGATATTAGTTTTTCTGAATTTTGAAACAGCTAATCTATAAGCTATAATACCGAATGCCGTCGCCACAACTGCTGTCTTCACAGGAAAAGGTTTTAAAAATGACATGATTAATACCTGATCATACCAATAATTCGAAAAACTGAAAACAAATAATTATGGCAGGAAATTTTCAGAACATATGTGCGAGACAATTTATATTGGGAAATATCAACACTTATTCTTTTTATCAGAAATTCCGTATATGGTTCAATTAAGAACTACACAGAAGTAAGCACAAACCAACTTTCAGTATTGGAAACAAAGCTGGAAGACATTGTAATCAAGTCTGCTGATGATCGAGAAAGATCCATAGTGTTTGAGATAAGTTTGAAGAATGAAGATATCACATGAATTGCATGTTTTTACTGTAATACATCATTGATACCGAAACCTAGAGCACAACTCAACGTGTTGTATGTTATCGTTTGTTTACTAGGTTAATTTTACAGTTTACTATGTCATTTTACTTCGTTTCTCCTAAGGGTAAGGGTCACGTTGGGTTGGCGTGGAAGTTTGGAGAGTGGGGTGCCAGCTCAGGTGTTGCTTCGTCATCTGACCGTGGTTCAAAATTACGAGATGTTGTCCTCGAATCTTTCCCTTAAGGGACTGATTCCGGACCGTCGTCAATAGCCCGTTGTGTTGCTCTAGTACGACGTTAACTAAAATTACCAAATTACCTAAGGGTAAGGGCTTGCTGTGAAAAGGACTCCATTGTGGCAATAGTAATTAGAAAAATACATATACCAAGTAGTAATTTGGTAATTTTTAAGCAACATCGTAGTATACAAACACAACGGGCTCTTAACAACGGTCCAGGAACAATCCCCTAAAATCAAGATCCAAGGACAACACTACGTAAATCTGACCCACGGTCAGATGACGAGGCAACACCTGAGCAGGCACCTCACTCTCCAAACTTCCACACCAACCCAAAGTGAGGACTTTCGGCCACGACAGATTTAAGGTGTACTAACCGCCTCTACGGCATACGCTTACAAACGTTCATGTACTGACCCAGATTCGAACCAGGAACGTTCCGATCTAGAGGCTAACGCCTTAACTACCTAACCGGTTAGTCAAATAACAAGTGGCATTTGGTTGAGTTTTTTTCATTAACGTCAAACTGGGAGCAACACAACGGGCTGTCAAATACCAAGTAGTGAAAGGTATTTTTAATTTCAACATTAAAAAATAGTTCTGAACATTTTAGGGAATTTTTCAGTGCAAGGTAAAGTAATTTTAATTAACGTACTAGAGCAACACAGCGAACTAATGACGACATCACTGGGATCAAATCGCTAAGGGAAAGATTCTAGGACAACATTACGTAAATTTGAATCACGGTCAGATGACGAATTTTCGGTGCAATAAGCAAACCAGACGGAATACTAATTTGGTAATTTTTTTTAGTTAAGGACGTACTAGAACAACACGACGGGCTATTGACGACGGTCCGGGATCAGTCCCTTAAGGGAAAGATTCGAGAACAACTAGGACGTATATTTCTGTCATGTATAGGTAGATAGGCATTTAATTAACGTCACACTGGAGCAACACAATGTACTATTGGTGACGGTCCGGGAACAATCCTAAAGGTAATTAGTAGTTTTTAATTTATGTCATATTAGAGCAACATAACGGGCTATTAACGACGAATCCTAAAGCGAATGGTTCGAGAAAAACACTAATTTTGAACCACGGTCAGATGGCGAAGCAACACCTGAGCTGGCACCCCACTCTCCAAACTTCCACACCAACCCAACGTAAGGACTTTCGGCCACGACAGAGTTAAGGTGCACCAGTCGCCTCTTACACCACAATCTTACAAACATCTTACAATCTCAAACACCACAATCTCTTACAATCAAAAACCACTATACCGGTTGGCCGGCAGACGGAATACTAAGATTTGGATTCAGCTATCCAAATTCTCTAAAATAAGACAAATGTGGATTGTCTTAAAATGGAGTTTGTCACTTTTCGGTGACTTTCGGAGAGCAATCTGTTTGGTAGGTAGATAGTTAATTAACATCGAACGGGTACAACGGGCTATTGGGGATGGTTCGAGATCAACTTCCAAAGGAAAGAACCGAGGACGCCTTGTAAATTTAAACCATGATCAAATGACGAGGTCACACCTGTGAAGGCATCTCACTCTACACACTTCCGCACCACACCATCGTGAGGAGATTTGAGGCAACCACAGATTTAATGTGCGCCAGACCCCTTTGTACACTACGGACTTTGATTGGATTTAAACTAGCAACCACCGGGGAGTTACGAGTTCGAATCTAACCAAAGACCGTCGTGGAAAAGGAGATAGGCTGATGTACGTTAAATCTGCCATGGCCTGAAATATCTTCACGTTGGCGTGGTGTGGAAGTTTGGAGAGTGGGGTATAAGCTCAAGTGTGGCCTCGTCAACTGACCCTGTTTCAAAATTAGTGTTTTCCTCGAATCTTTCCCTTCAGGATTGGTCGTTAATAGCCAGTTATGTTGCTCTAATACGACATAAATTAAAAACTACTAATTACCTTTAGGATTGTTCCCGGACCGTCACCAATAGTACATTGTGTTGCTCTAGTACGACGTTAACTAAAATTACCATTACCATTACCATACCTTCATGATCGGTTTGAAGATCTGTCAAGGTTTGTGGCAGGTAGTCATTTAATCGATGTCGTACTGGAACAACACATCGGGCTATTCATGATGGTGCGGGATCAAACCTGAAGGGAAAGATACGAGGACACCACCACGTAATTTTGAACCACGGTTAGATGACGAGGCAACAACTGAGCTGCCACCCCACTATCCAAACTTCCACACCAACCCAACTTGAGGACTTTCGACCACGACAGATTTAAGATGCACCAGTCGCCTCTACACCATACACTTACAAACATCCATGCCCTGATCGGGATTCGAGCCAGGAACCTTCCCATGTAGAGGCTTTTTTACCACCAGACCGGTTGTCCAAGCATACGAGAAACAAAAGAAGAGTCAGCGTCATCTGACCGTGGTTCAAAATTACTTGTTGTCCTCTATTTTTCCCTTAGGGGATTGATCCCGGACCGTCGTTAATAGCCCGTTGTATTGCAGTAGTTCGACTTTAATTAAAAATTACCGATTATCTCCAAGTTTTGGATATCGTTATAACCCAGAGCCACGAATTAGCAACCGAGGATTGGGTGGTATTGGTAATGGTAATTTCAGTTAACGTCGTACTAGAGCAACACAACGGGCTATTGACGACGGTCCGGGATCAGTCCCTTAAGGGAAAGATCCGAGGACAACACCTCGTAATTTTGAACTACGGTCAGATGACGAAGCAACACCTGAGCTGGCACCCCACTCTCCAAACTTCCACGCCAACCCAACGTGAGAACTTTCGTCCACGACAGATTTAAGGTGTACCAGCCGCCTCTACACCATACTCTTACAAACATCCATGCCCTGACCCGGATTCGAACCAGGAACCTTCCGATCCAGAGGATAACACATTAACCACTACACCGGTTAGTCGGCTAACCGAGGATTGGGAGTTCAAATCAAACCGAAGATCGTCGTGTACAAAGGGGTTATGCACGTAGGTAGGTAATTTAACTAACGTCGCACTGACGCAACATTACGGGTTATTGACGACCATCCGGGATTAATCCCACAAGAGAAAGTATCTAGGACACCACGTAATTTTGAACGGTCAGATGACGAGGCACCACCTGAGCTGGCACACCCTTCAAAGTTCCACATATGTGGAACTTTGAAGGGTGTCGACGTGCACGCAAAATCTGTAGTTCGTGTGCAAACTGTGTCGATACATTGGAACTTTAAGTTGGATTGGTGTGGAAGATTAGAGAGTGGGGTGCCAGCTCATGTGTTGCCTCGTCATCTGACAGTGGTTCAAAATTACTTGGTGTTGTAATGGTAATTTTAGTTAACGTCGTACTAGAGCAACACAACGGGCTATTGACCACGGTCCAGGATCAGTCCCTTGAGGGAAAGATCCGAGGACAACACCTCGTAATTTTGAACCACGGTCAGATGACGAAGCAACACCTGGGCTGGCACCCCACTCTCCAAACTTCCAAGCCAACCCAACGTGAGGACTTTCGACCACGACAGATTTAAGGTGCACCAGCCGCCTCTACACCATACGCTTACAAACATCCATGCCCGTACCCGGATTTGAACCAGGAACCTTCCGATCTAGAGGCTAACACCTTATCCACTATACCGTTTGGTCGGCCTTGGTGTTGTCATCGGATCTTTCCATTAGGGGATTGATCCTGGACCGTCGCCAATAGCCCGTTGTGTTGAGTCAAAATACCTCTCTCTCGTGAAAACCACCCAAATTTGTTTTATTTGAGAGAATTTGGTAATTATTATTTCGGCCACGACAAATTTAAGGCGCACCAGTTAGCTCTACACCATACGCTTACATCCATCCATCTCCGGACCCGAGCCTTCCCATCTAGAGGCTAACACCTTAACCACTATGCCGGTTGGTCGGCGTCAAATGGTAGTAATCCGTCTGGTTTCTTTATTTGCACCGAAAATTGCCCTATAATATTTAGTAGTAGTAATTAATGCCATCTAGACGCATCACAACGGGTTATTGACGACGGTCCGGGATCAATCCCATAAGGGAAAGATCCGAGGATCACACCACGGTCAGTCCAAGAGGCAACACCTGAACTGGTACCCCAATCGCCTAACTCACACACCAACCTAATTTGTTAACCCATAGTTTGCTTTACCACCAGATCGGTTGGTCGGCGGAAAAAATCCTAGGTTACTACCACATATTACGAAGCAACACCCGTCTCAAACTTCAGTACCACGGTGTTCCCGCAGAGGATACGATTTTGCAAGTCGTTATAATTCTCATTTCGGACCTAAATCTATTTGTTGATTTAAGGCGTAAGTGCAGTTCCGCTGTGATTTCCCCTAGTTTATCAGAACATTACTTTATAAACAAATCACATAGAGACTCGGGAATTCCCACCCTACTCTGGAAAGTTGTATCCAAAAGTGTTCATTGCAGAAACATTACTTTTACCTATTTTCTATTCAGTTTCAAACATGTTAAAATTTTTGAGTTGAAAATAAAATGAGATGACCGATTTGGGTGTTTGGACTATAAAAAAAACCAAAACGGATTTAGTTTGTCAATTTTTATATTGTTGCTCAACATCCATTAGGTAATTTTAGTCAACGTCGTACTTACACAATGGGCTATTGACGACGGTCCGGGATCAGTCCCTGAACAATATCCATTAGGAAAACCATAGAAAATCTGATTGAACTGTTTATTGAAATAAATTTTTCATGCACCTCAATGAGATTGTTACTTTATCGTGTTTAAATCTTTTTTTTTTTTACAATTTTACTGTCGTAAAATATACCATCTGCATTTTCCCACTAGTTTTCGCTGACCAACCGGTTTAGTGATTAGCCTTTAGATCGGAAGGTTCCTGGTTGAAATCCGGCATGGATGTTGGGAAGCGTATGGTGCACCAGCTCAAGTTTTGCTTCGACATCTGACCGTGGTTCAAAATTACGAAGTGTTGTCCTCTGATCTTCCCATTGTCATCCGAATGGCATTCACGTCACAAGCTTATTCCACGTTTAATGCAATTTGTGTAGACCAATGTTCTAATAGGTAGCTGAATTTACGTCACACTGGAGGGAGATACAAAGGGTGACTGACGATCCGAAATCGTATCCATAATGCCAAATGACATCACATTCTAAATATGCGAATAGGAAATGTATCACTGCAAAACACCATTGCCTCCATTATTGTTGAAATAACAAACTAGCACAACCGTTAACTTAGTTTTGAGCATATTGGATGTTGGTTTGAATCACGATTTGAAATTGCAAGAATAAATTCTTTAATCTATTGCCTAGATTTCGATAGAAAATGCTTCAGACGACAAATTAAAATAAAGTCACGATGTTTCCACCCTAAATTCATGGAATACCTTAAATGCAAAAACATTCATAATCCAAAATAGATCACTAGACAACTGACTTTTCATTAGTCTCGCTTTGATGGATTCGATTTTGCAGTGGCATACAGGATTCAAGAATTTAATTCAGAGATTTCAAACCATGCGATTCAAACCATCATTATGCTCAAAACTCAAGTTAACAGTTGTGCTAGTTTATTATTTGTTCTGCAACAGTAGCATAAAGGTCAATCACTGTAAAGAAACTAATCAAGAATCGCAATGATATTCGTAAACATCAACGGGACAATTCCGAAATTAATATAAATTGCTATATTGTTTAATTTTATTTCAATATCGAATAGCACATTTTTATAAATGCTAAAATAACTAGTTTTATAATGTGTATTTGAAGATAGGTATTTTAATTAATGTCGCACTGGAGCAACAGAACGGGCTATTGGCCATGGCCCGGGTCAATCACGCAGGGAAAGACCCGAGGACAAGTCATTTTGAACCAGCCGGCAAGATTAGAGCATTTGAAGGATTTGGCATAAAACTTAATCAAGTAATTTTGCATTCCATATGGTTACACAAAACAGAATTTGTTGCAAGATGCAAGAACATAATCTTCAACCATTGATAGGAGAACCCATGTTCGAAAAAAGTTATTGTTTCAGTTTCCATACAGTATTCTGTCATTAAAAGGAAAGTTAGACCCAGTAGTTCTTGAAGTGACACATACGTACGAATGCTGTACATATGCTACATCTCAAGAATTTCATATCATGTCTCATTTTGAACATTATAATATTTATCAATTAATCCAAATATGCTTTAAAATTAAAAACAAATTCTTTAATTTGCTTAAGATAAAAATGTGATATTATTGGAAATTTTACATGTACTCTATCACAATTATATTAACTTGGTTTAAAAATATTTTATTACTAAAGTAAAAATATTCATTTTTTACCTTGTTCTGACACAAATTCAAAGTTAAATAAATTAGAACAGAAATAAAAGCACAAGAGTTAAACAAGCTTTAAGAGGTAATTAATAAGGTGTAGGGTACTATTTTCAGATAGATTTATTTAAATTTTTAGAAACAAAAATATGCCAAAAAAAAAAAAAAAGCACAATGGTTAATTAAAAAGAGTGCAATGAAATTGATGTTATCAAATTTAAGTCTAACTGCCTCCATTTTTATCTCGAAGTGAGCACAGCTGAAAATAGCAACATCTAAAAATAAGTTATTTTAACTCAGTTTCCTCATTTATATTTAATAATGGTAAATTAATGAAAGTTGCAAAATCAAGGGTAATCTGGAGGCTTTAAGGTTTCTTTAGTCCTTTAAGCATTGCCGTGAACAGAATTTCTGTAGACGTATATTCAATAGTTTGGACTTATAGTTTAGATGTATAGACAATAGTTTAAACTTCTAGGCTTTGCCAACACAGTAAGAAACTAAATTCAAAAATGAACATGCTTCCAATGATTGTAGATATGTAGTAGCAACTTAAGGGACAGTGCACACATTACACATGAATAATCATAATGAAGAGACAACTCAATCATATTACACAAATTTTAATGTAGATACAAAATGTTTAAAAAGCAAAACGTCTTCAAAAATACTCATGTATCAAAAGAATATATAAACTGACTGAAGTACAGCAATGTGACCTGAATACGTTAAAAATGCAAATTTATCAGAAGAGGAACTGCAGACTAGGAAATAGTAACATACATTCATAAATCAAATAGTACAAAAGGTTTAGTTTCAAAATTTTGATCAGTCAAACATAGAAGTAGAAAAATATTGATATGGCTTAATATATATGTATAAAGTTGTAAATTAATTATTAAGTTCACCGAAATAAGACAAATTGCATAACAATTCAGTTGAGGAAATAGACCAGTCGTTACAAATACATTTCCAAAAAGTGGCAAAATCCACCGGCATGGGTATTCACAAAACGCTACAGATACATCATTGAAAAATATGAGTGATTTAAAGCAGAATCAAGGATAGGTCTGTAAGGCATTAGGCAGCACTTTTCTCCATAGCAATGGCTGTAAAATAAAATGGAAGTGAATAAATACAATTTTAAAACTTTCAACAAATTTAATATTGCAGTTATTATCAAAACTGATATTCAATCAAAACCAGCTTATGTCCTAATTGTTTATCGACAATACAAGATGACATACGACAAACATCAAGGATTTCAATTTGAGGGTTGTCTTTTAAAATTCTGTTTTCTTCGGATCTGAAGAAACATCTTTCTTTTATAAACACCTGAAGATTCTAAGCAGCATTCAGACACCATTGGTTGTCATTTCTTGCAGAATTGTTTGTGAAAAATTTGAAAGCATTGAATCAAAGCCCCAAATTTGAAATGTAACCCCCAAGAAAATAATGAAATGAAAACTAACAATCAACAATGCAAAATTAAAGCAGAAGTAGATTTTAATTAATCTCATAAGCTGATGCATGTCCATCAGCTTACGAAATATCAGTTAACAGTTTATGGGCAACAAACTACAAAATGAGAGTTAACTTCTGATCACTCAACGAGTCAAAGTAACTATCAGTTAATTCAGTCAATATTTATAGTGATAAGATATTGTACAAAATGACATAGGGGAGAAAGGAGTTAGTGTGGACAACTTGAATAATTCTACTATTTATCAGTCAAAATCTGCACGTTTTTCAGAATAGCAACACCGATACAAACTTCCATGTGCAGTTGCATGAGAATACACTTGACAGTTGAGTAATAATTTGTAAAACAAGGTTTTCATGGTGGAAAAGTAAGTTCCCGTGTTTTTTAATTACTAGATTATTTTACTTCAAAAATTAAAAAAAAAAAAACGTTGATAGAATGTTATAAATGAATATATTCAATAGCTATTTTGATATTCACTTTTGCTGTTCATGGTTTAAATTAACCAGGAGTAGGCCTAAATAAACAAATGGCTCCATGTGGCTAGTGTGGACACATGGTGATGAGGCTACTGTGGACATGTCTACACTAGCCCCATTTAGCTTTCAGTGGTTAAAACATTGGTTAAATATTACATTTTAGACTATTTATTAAATAGGATTGTTTATGTGAAAAATTTATTCACAAATAATTCTATTTTTTACTATTGGGCTTTTATGTATTAAATTCATTTTGTGAAATGGTAAATTAATTTACAAGGACTTGTATTGTTTTTACACACAAAGTAACTCTTCTAATAAGCAGATTGAATCTTTTTCTTAGATGTAAAGGACATATCACAAATCTCAAGAAATGAAATTGCAGCTAAATTACCAGCAGCATCTGGTGATGGTAGCACAATTCACACTGCATCTCAGTTGACATTTAATGTTGATTTATCTAACTACATTGCAATATAGAAGGTTAATACCATTTTACAACAAAATAATTTTCCCACTGAATAAAACTTAAAAATAGCTTTCTATTGTGTTGATTTTACTTTGCAATCGATTCTATAATATAGTGCAGTTCCTCGATTACAAATATACTGGGCTTAACATTAAATACGCTTCAAGATTAACATTTAAATGAATATATACCGTTTAGGTTAAAATTGATTTCATTATGGTTTTACATATTTTCATGACTTGTTAGAATACTGATTATACAATGTAAATACACACTTGTCCACACTTACCATGTCATGGGGCTAGTGTGGACAAAAACTTTTAAAAAATAAAAGTTTATTAAAAACTATACTGCGAAATACTTCAATATATATACCAAAATAAAAGTAAAAGAGCACATTATTGTAAGAAAAAATAGACGATACGTCAAAAACGATATTTAGTATACTTTTTTTTAGCAAATTTATAAAAATTGTCCACATTTACCCTCTTTTCCCCAAAGAGAAAATTTAAATTCACATTGTTAATTAGAGAAAATCTGCATTTCCATGTGTACTTCAGTTTACCAATACACTAGGAAAAAAAAAATGCATGTATAAATTCAACAGCAAGATTATCCTAGCAACAAAATTGCCCACTTTTCAGCATAATTTCCAAGATTAGTGACCCAGATTGCATTGCTTGGAAAACTTGCACTTGTATTTGTATTTTTACATCCAGATAGCTTCCAGTTAAAAGAATTTATTTTGCAAACCATGGAGGTGGTATACATGATAATCTGGTAGATATTAAGAGGAAAACAGTTAAAAAACCCAAAATTCAATAGATCCAACAAAACAAACCTGCTAAGGATCAGACTCAAAGAAAACGTTGTGGAAAATATACTTTCGAATGAAATACGAGTAGCATAGCATCACGCCATTTCCAACGATAGCTTGGTTCAAGAATTCCTCCTGTGAGGTTGCATGGTATTGGATTGATTGGCTGAGTTTTTATAGTGCAAGGGTTATATTTGGCACATGTAATGGAAGAAAGGATTCTAATATAGGACTAATCAATGAGCACAATGAAAACTATTTTGAACTTTGAGAGTCAATTGTCTTAAGTCTATTTCCTAGCCCCCATGTGACCTATACTTCTAAGATTTTCTGACACCAAATATGCTCTATTTCACTAGAACGTTGGAGAAATGACGATTGCACTACACAGAAGTTGCGATGTAAAATGCAGAACCAAATTAGCAAGAATCAACATGAATACAGGAGCACAGTAACAAAAATAGCGACATTGCTGATTCCTACCACATGTTGCTGAATCGAGAAAGATGCAATATTAAGAATTTATCCACTCATTTGTATAACTTCATTTATATAATAAAACATACCTTCTTTTGTTGGTAAAGGATTTTTCTCTTGAGTTTCAGCATGCTTCAGATTAGATGTATCAAAGTTTTCAATGCCCTGCACTAACTTTTGATGACCTTTCTCTTGTTCAATAACTAAGAATTCAAATTATTTAATTATAATCTGCATAAAATATACACGACCATTCACATAAAAACAATTACAAATTATTAAATGCATACTAATGCCATGGAAAGGGAAAAAAAAATTAAAATTAGGCTTTGAAATTATTCAACAATAGTTATTCCAGTTACAATCGGTCAGGTCAAAATGCCCGGTCAGCATAGTGATTAGCGCATTTATCTGCCACGCTGAGAGTCTGGGTTTGAAACACGGTTAAGTCATTTTCGTAAAATCGAGTTGTCCTTTGTTAAGGGCAATGATGGTCGCCCACTGTTTTCCTCTTCAAAGGCTTATATAAATTCTTTCAAGGCATTTAGGAGTCTTAAACATTTAAAATCAATGGTCAAGATTTCATTATGAAGTAGAGATCAAACCTTGAGCCTAGTAAAGCTTAAGGTTTCGAAATGACCATGGACTGACCATTTTCACTCAATGCCTGACACTGCTCAATATTATTTCAACACTAGTACATGCAATAAACACATGTTGAATGTCTTCATAAGTCCTAATGACTTCTAGATTTTAAACTCTAGTTGACATCTAAATATCGAACGACAGTTGCTTTACAAGGGGTTTCGTCATCACAAGACATAATCATAAGCAGTCATCGGGAAGTAGTGTGTCTTCGAAATTGTACGAAAGCCAGCATTTCCTCGCAGAACTGAAAGCATTGCACTGAATTCTCTGAATATAAATCTGTTCTAACATTACAACCTTAAAATTCATTATAGAAATTTAATTGATGTTTAATAATTCAAACTTAAAATGTTTCCAAATGCTGTTACAGATGCCTTTTTATTTGAAATAATGTTTACTCTTACTTTCTGTACTGGGCAAGACTGCCTTTTCCTTAGTTTCTGTATGAATCAAAGCAGTTTTGTCAAAAGTCTCCACGCCATTAACAATGTTCTGGTGATTTTTCTCTTGCACAACATCTAAGCAGTGAAGAGATACAAATTAAACTTACTGATATAAGACACATATTTTTTTTTAAAGCAGAGGACGTTAGCTGTTGAACACGTAGGGTCAGAATGCAGAGCGACAAACACTTGGAGCAAACACCAGGAAGACAAGGGTGAAAAAATTCGACAAGAATGGGTATATGGAACAGGAAAGGTATCAAGCCATTATGAATCACTTGCTGTGATTCATAAAAAGAGTAGTTAATCTTGGAAAGTTTGATGTCAAAAGAATTAGGGTAACAGAAATATAAGTATTAATTCATTTTATTAAAAAGCAAAACATGAGTAAATATTAAGAAAAAATTAGTTCTGTATAGAAATCTACAAAATAAAGAGAACATAGGTAAAAACATTCGGAATTTGCAACCCTAGAAATCAATATTTTGGCTTTTTCGAAACAAACTCCACTTTTGAAGGAACTTGCAAGCTGAAAGCCTATCTTCCAAATAATGAGAAATATTGTACCAGAGCCAAGATTTAAGTACTTTGGTCAAGTTTCTTCAGCACCATTAGTAAGCATAATGCTGGTTTTAGAAATCATTGCTTTCATGTAAGCTGAATGCAGTGCTCAAGTAAATTCCTTGAAATTCCATTAAGAAGCATTATGCTGGTTTTAGAGTTATGGAGGCAATCATGATTATTTCCAAATAAGCTGAATGTAGCACTCGAATAACTTTCTTGAATAAATCGAATTCTTTCATACAGCTAAATGTTCCTGTATTTTAAATAATCAAATGGTTAGAGTTTATAGAAGCAGTTAATTTGCTTTTCTGTTAATCCAATGGTCAACAAAACCCAAGCTGCTTATTCTTCAAAGTTTTGTCTCACCAGTTGTAGTAGGGAGTATGAACTTCTCTTCTGTGTCGGTATGCTTTAAAGAATTTCTTTTGAAATTCTTTACACCATTCAGAAAATTTTGTTGCACTCTTTCCTGTGCTACATCTTGCATGAGTAGAAATATTTAATCACAATGTGTTTACACAATTCATTCAAAAAAAACAAGTCATAAAAGGTTACAAAATAGAATATTGCTCTTCAAATAAATTTTTGGCAACAAGCAAATTTTAATGCAAGGATATATAACATCCGATTTTTGTGAGTATTTTTGGTTCAATAAACTAGGACTGGTAATGGAAAATGCAATAAGAACCTCTTTCCCTAATTTTTTTTGTCCAGAGTCAAAACGTAGTAAATACTAAGGTTTTCAACATAGGAAATGATGCAAGCGTCCAACACTAAATAATTGAAAAATGCATTAGTACATGTTCAGTGATATAAGTACTACAAGGAGCTGAATCTGATTTTTCGCTCTACTGTAAATTGTGCAATTTGGCACTTATTGTGTTTTTCACACCCAGTCTTCAAATCATGCTACATAGATAATGATTAATTTCAGTTAAAATTTAATGCTTAAAAATTTTGAATGAAAATATTTAATACCCTTCACATTTACTTGATCCAGTAAAATTTTCAAACAAGCTGCTGGAATTTAAGCATCAATACAACTAATGCAAAAACAAATTACTCATCAGGTTTGTATTGTTATACATCAGATGTGCATTTTTAAACATTATTCTAGCTTAAAAAGTGCATCTCAGATTGTACAATTACATTACACCAACAAATACTCAATGTGCAGTGTTTGAAATAAAATGTCCAAATATATCTTTGTGTAGTATAAAAAGCATGTCGGACAAAAAAAAAAAGGACTAATCTGTTAATTGCATTTGAAAAGCTACTTAAATTAAAACAGTTTTTTTGCTAAGAAACTTCAAAAGCATGCAGAAAATTTTAGATAACATTTTACTGTATTTTAATAAAAACACTAGCTATTTACATGTAAACTATAAAACGATATTTTGAACAGTATATGTACAATGTAATACCAGTAGATATAAACATATCAGAAAAAATACAATTATCCAAAATAAAATTTGTAAAGGGCAAGTAGTAATGAAAATGAATAAGATTTAGAAAAATAAAAGCTAACCATCAGCATTTGGTAGAATAACCTTCTCCTGAGTCTCTGTAGATTTTAGCCTGGAACGTTCAAAACCTTCTACACCAGTTAGAATACTATTATGAGTCTTTTCTTGCTGAACATCTGTAACAAAAAAGTGTAATGTTTTTCAATACCTAAAAAACTCATACCTCGGCTTGATTTTACAAAACTTTCATTTTTAAAAAACGCAGGTATCCAAAATATTCTTAGTTAAGTTAAAATTGAACCTGGCATTTTGTACAGTGGAAAATCAAATGTAAAAAATATCCTTTCCAATGGGTTGACAATTTATGGTGCAAGGGTCTGCAAAATGGGACATAATTGAGATTGGAAGTACACAAATATGGTACTTAAGATATGCCTTCCAATATGCAATATTTTACTAATCAAATAAGCTTGTGTTTAGTATGACCTTAAACTTGAGTATAAAGCTCAAATTATATACATCCATTTGTAAGTGTAAGGCAACATTTTGAAAACTAAATCATGCATTTGCAGAACAAATTCAAACCTACCACCAGGAATTCTAAGTGGAAAGTTATTAATGAGGTAGTCATTAAACATATCATGGATAGCTAATTGGAGGGTCTGAGCGATCTAGTCGTATTTCAAAACACAATACTTAAAAAAAATCGCTATGCATGTTATAATTTCAAATATTAAGCTTACTTATTTTAGTGATTGCTGTGAACAAATTAAGGTTTGCACCAGAATTTAAAAAATTAACTCGTTTATCTAAAAAATGCTTTAAATGTGTACAAGTTTTGAAAGCAATTTTGTATAAATTCGACCCACTAGGAAACCATAACATCAACTGGTTTTGAAAATGTAGGATAAAGATACCAGTTTGATTAAAAATCTTATTTTCACCAGTAGTTCCATAATACAAATAGTATGTAATTAACACTTTTCAAAAGAAGTAATTCACTCCAGATTGAAAACTCGTGATTAACCAAACAAACGGATTTTCAACAAGTGGGATATTGGTTTGAATTAGCATTTATTTTTTTATTACACTTTGCTTAACGTCATATTTGTAGGCTTTATACAAAATTTATGACATTTTAAAACATTCATTAAAATGAATTATATTTTTAAAAGCATGTGAAAATTTCCAGCATTGTTGCATTTGTTGACAAGAGATCAAATTAATAGACTTTATTAATAAAACCAAAGGCAAAAGCTAGGGTGAAAAATGAACAGATTTTATGATAGAGAAAATTATTAAAATGACTCTAAACAATTGGAATTTACGAAATATAAAAAAATTTGAGGTACTCAACATGATTTAGAAGAAAAATTGTCTCTTGAATATAAATGTTTGCAAGAAAAAACTTGAAAGCAATACTTTACCATCGTTTGAAGGCAATGTATTCTTTTCTTGGGTTTCTGCATGTTTCATCTTTGATGAGTCAAATTGTGCCAATTCATTTTTGAATGGGGTTGGTACCTTTGGTAGATCAGCTTTAGTTGGACTGGACATTTTCTAAAATAAAAATCAACATTGGAATAAAAGTGCAAAATATCAGTGTTATGCAATGAAATTGGGTAAAAAATTTATATGAATATACAATGGATCAACACTTTAACACTAAAGACAATGTAATGAAATTGCAAGCTTAAATGTTAGTTTCTAGCTAGGATTTCCCGACTGATAGACATTTAATGGCAAATTCCAACTTTAAGATTAAAATCCTGATTTGAAACAATTGAAAATTCAGACAACAGACTGAACTGAAATACTTTAACTATCTAAAACTATCGAATTTTATTTTGCCGTTTCCTCAATGAAGTTATTTACTTTTGAAAACTAAACTTTTGATAGAATAAAAATATTCCAAGTTGAAAACAAGACAATCGTTTTATACACATACAAGCATAAAATATGGATGTTTGAATATATTTTTTTTACATGTTTATGAATATTCCGGAGCTTTGATAAATATAAAATGACAATGTCATTTCGAAATAAATTTATCTCAAATAAAAATAGCGAAACGAAATTCGGTAATTTTTAAAAACAAGACAAGCTACACCGCTTAAAATATAAATTTCCTTTCATTGTAAAATAAATTGGAAAAAAATCATCTGGCACTTCTCTATTTAAGAAAAAACAAAATTAATCATACAATGATTTTGAATTATCTAAACACTTTTACTTCGAAACTGAGCACAACGATATTCAAAACCCTAACGGGATTATGAGTGCGCTCGCAAATGGTAACAAGTTTAACGATTCCAGAGCAAAGCATCCCACCTTCCAGTTCGCAAAAAAGCGTAAAATTATCTTAGGATGTACTCAAACTATGAACACATTTTAAATATACAGGTTCAAAAATGCCATCTCATGATAGAAATTCGATGACCTCAAAAAGTCCATTGTTTCACCCATTTTTTCGCAAAGATGGTTTGATAACGGAAACCAACACTTTGTAACAAATTGTCTGCGTCAAAACAATGTCGCAAACAGTATTTGTAATTAAATCGACCTTCTAATGAAACAGACAGCACATAAAGCGCAAACAAGTCTATGGCGCAAACTAATGGTCAACCAACAGTCAATAATTAGTCGGACATTAAGTTGGTTGTTTTTGCGTTTTATGGCACAAGGACAACATTTCACCAAGTTGCGTAGAGAAACCATGAAATAAAAAATGATGTAAAAGGGGGGAAGATGGATTGGGGAACAGTAGTGCGAAGAAAGCAGGAAGTTAACTAGGATATCCGGGAGCGCGACCCCGTGTTTACTTAAGACAGCAAACTCCATGTGAAAAGAAAAGATCACTAGAACCTTGGATTCATGATGCTCATGCACACCTAAAGGAGATGTGCTGCTGAGGGCAGTCCTATACTAAGATTCGTACGATCTCCCGATACTACGTAACAGACATTCAAATGGAATAATCGTGAGAAACAAAGACGTGCAGGCATTCTTCGTTTATTTCATTAATAGATGAGAAGCAATGTAGGCTATCGGAAAGTGAAAATCTGTCATTTCACCAGTTGATGTACTATATGCATTGATACAAAATCAAGCTTCAAATAAATGGCATTGTCTCTCAAAATGCAACACTATTCAAACTAGAATTGCCGTAATCATTCTCAGATTAAGTTAATAAAAAGAAACAGCCTCAAACACGAGCACTGATACATTAGAAAATAATACATGCCATCAGTCTCCCTCTGAAAAGGACAGACACCAAAAACGTTGATATAAACGTGTGCTTATCGCATCTTAAAAACTAGGAATTTAGAAAACGTAAATACAAAACTAAAAATGCGAGAGGCGGCCGATAATCAGATAACTAAATTCTGCGAATTTTTACTACCCCTCTGTATAGATACGACTTCAGTATCAACAGAAAGAAACAGTGAGATTACATTCATAAACTTATCACCTCTAAATCTAAGCGTTTTGAAAATTTTAAATTTAACTGTCCGTTTATTTTTATTTGCATTTATTTCTCAAGAAATAAAGTATTGTGGCTTAATTTTCAGTTTAATTAAATCATATTTAAAAATCAACGAACTTGTTGACTTCATTGTCAACGATTCATAACGGTGGTTTAAAATTACTAGGTGCTGTCCTTGGATCTTTCTCTCTGGGATTGTTCCATTACCGTAGCCAATAGCCCGTCGATTTGTTCCAATGAAATGTAAATTCAACCTACCTCTAAATCAACTTTTAAAGGGTTCTGTTCGATTGTCAGTTGAAAATGCAAAATTAAATCCATATCGCCAATCGCAAGGTTCAATGTTCAGTAGAAAGCTTCAGACCCTCGTGAATCGACTAACTACATCAAAAATCAAGTTGAGCTCCTATTTACTGCTTTTCATGATGTATTTATTTTATTCATAAAGCAACTTTGGTTTGGATTTAATGGCACAAGGTCCGTTAGAAGACAACGCAAACGAACACCCAACAAACGCAAGACTAAATATACCCAATATAAACAGGTACAAGTCAGCCATAGTAAAATAGAAGCATCTTTGGAGAAGCACGGATGAAATAATATTTTGAAATGCCTCAAGAAAAAGTTTTCTTAAAACTGGGAATAGAGAAACGTGTTGAGTGATTCAAATGAGTTGTCGAAAGCGTTTACGAATTCACGGGCATTGGAAGACGAAGGAAACATTTTCCATTTGTTCTTCAGTACTCGTGATTAGTGGATTCAGATGTCGGCATTTAAATTTTCCGACTGAAGAAATTATACTCGAGGTTGACTAAACTAGATTCTACAGAATATGCGTACTTTAGACAGATAAAACTCAAGTCACGGACATAAATAGGCTGATTTGGATTCACCACTTCTCGAGCATAGTAAGTTTGAATGCAGGGGTTTAGCTTGAATTCTAAACTGTTTTAATTACTGATAGAATCCGAGTTCTATAGTGCGGCTGGTTTTTTAAAAAGCGAACAGAACAAGGGAACAGCTGCTTCAGTCTTGAACAAGCAGAACTCAAGTATTCGGCCGGCTGAAACAAAAGACGATGGGAAATTTAGAAAATTGAGCGACACCAGCTATTTTGCTTTCGGTTTCTCTTATGGTTGAAAAAGGAAAGTATAGAATTTCCTTTAGCAGGTAGGTGCTGTCTCTGCGGGGACTCTACGTTATAGAAATTAAAAGTGATGTGCAATAAAAAAACAAATAAAAAGGGTAAATTTCATCGCTTGAAATTATAAAATATTATGCGACATTCATTTTGAGAAATTTGTACGGTTTCGATAACGAGACTTAAGTGTCGGAAATAGATTTTTTTCGTAGAGAATAAATACGGAAATAAATTAAAACTGGTCTCAAGTAGATGCCAAAATTCAAAACTAGTGTGATCATAGTTCAAGGATCTCATTAACAATCAAACCAGACGGATTTTTGTTAGAGTATGATTAATTGAGGCCGTTATAAATTTTCATTTTTATTGAAGGCATAAATTAAAATTTTCAACAATTTGCAAATTAAAAAAAAAATCCACGGTGAAGGTTGTTTAAAATCAAAATGGTGGAGCATGACGCACAATTTAAAATGTAAATCTTAGTATGGAAAAATAGACTTCCATACATACCGCAAACAGCTTTCTGTCATAATCATTCATTCTGCAACGTTTCTGTGAAGACTATTCAAACAGTAGATTTGCAGATTTGGAAGCAGATAATCTCGAGAACGAGTTTTGAATGAAAGAATGAAAAGGACAATTCCACACAGAAAGGGATTAACGAAACAGTTGAACCGATGCCTCCGAAGGATGCATCCACCCTTGACTTTCACTCAAATGCCCTTGACTTTGCCCTAGCGTTCAAGGCTGTCTAGCTCATATAGAACTCTCAGATATCACAGACCAAAAAAATAATAAAATATCTAAATACCACCACACGCAAGATTCTTTGAAAGTTATCGCGTGCCGTAACACAAGACACAAAAACAAATGCACTAACAGTTCCTAGTATCAATGGGCGCACACCAGAAAAAGAGAGTTGTATTTATTTTTCATGAAGCATACAATTTACGAATGACGTTTTGGGAAACATAAGATCGGCTCTTCGAATAAAACTTGTCTATTGTTTTGCCACAATCAGTAACCCAAACTGTTCCAATGAGCATGAAGTCGTGTTTGAACAAGGTTGAAAATGAAGGATAATTGAGGATACATATTAACTTAGAACCCGGGTAACTTATTTCCACAACCCGTAAAAATCATATTCTTCAAATTAACCAAAGTCAATGGTTAGAATAGTCGTTCTGGGGTCATTATTTGCTACACATCGGCTAATTGGACACGTGTGTGGATGGAATAAATAGTAGAAAATATTTCATCCGTTAAAAACTTTTTGAAAAACAGAACTAGAATATGTATTTTAACGTCACACAACTAGGCTTTGAAAATAAACAAATTACGATGAGTCATGCAATCAACACTTCCTCAAGCTTCAAAACTAGCAGCATTAGCATTCAGTACATCGTCTAAAAATTGTTACTCTTATTGTTCGGTAAGGAGAAAAGTTGTCCCAATTCAGCCAATCTTTTTACGTCTCAGAATTCCTCCCAGAACGTACGATTAAAAAAAAAAATCACCCTGGGTCATCGAAACAAGAGTTTTACCCACGACGCCAAAATGGGCCAACTCTGCTTTCTTGAGGTAGGGTCATCATCCGGCTCTCACATGACCGCACCCTACCAAGCGACCCACATATAAAATTAAAAGGCAGGTTGCGTGTAAACCTACGTTGTTCTTCAGTTGCTGCTGAAACACACTAGCGAGAGTATTCCCGTGATGTTGGTATGCTTCGCAAATCAAATGGAAATTCGGCGTGACGTCCCAATCTCTATTAAATATTTACGCAAAAGTTTTTTGTTAAGAAAATCAAACGTATAAGGTGGTGAATAAATCTGGTGTCAAATTATCCGCAGATTTCAAATCCGTTGAAATTTTCATCGATCTTGAACGAACCCGATTTTACAAAAAGAACTAAACAATGCCAGTCAAAATGTTTTTATTTTTTTTTTGTCCTTTCTTTCGCTGAAATCGTAAGAGGGCAGGAAATGTATTTTCTGTTTTTTTTTTTTAAGGCGAAGGTTGACGCAACGTCACAATTTCTTTCAAAAATATAAAAGATTTTCTTTAAATGAAACTTAAATTGAATCATATTTTAGGTATCGATCAAATGTGAAATTTTCCGCAGATTTCAAACCCGTTGAAAATTTTACTTTATCTTTAACGGTCTAGGACAGTGATCCCCAACCCCCGGGGCCGGTACCGGTCCGTGGATCAAATGGTACCGGGCCGCCCAAGGAACATTAAATTATTTCCATTTTATTTACTATGGTGTATTTCTCTCGGGTTTATGCGGTTCTTATCTATGAAATGTCCACTCAAATTAGGAGGCGGTAAATCAGAACTTGAAATTTGTTCTGTTACTAGAGCTTCAATTGTGATTTCTGAATTCTGTATGTCTCTATTTTCCAATTTTGACAAATAAACTGGACATAGGAGACAATGACACCCGAAGTGTGTTGCCTATTACTCCCAGATGAAACCATCTCGTTGCAAAGAAACAAGCTCAGGGTTCTCATTGATTTAGCGTTCTAATGAGTTAAAATGTTAAATCACTTTATATTCATTTTTTTGGTGTAACTGTATTTTATTTTGAAGGCATGTTTAAATACAATTAAATTAAAGTTATTAAATCAAAACAATCTAAAATATAAACAATCAACGTCCCCCCTCAGCGGGCCGCGTTAAAATTGTTAAACGTTGATCCGGTCCGCGGCTGTTAAAAGGTTGGGGAGCACTGGTCTAGGAGATAGAAAAAAAATAAATAACTCCAGTTAAAAATTTGTTTTTTTATAGTCTGCTAGAAAATCATTCCTCCGCGCAAAATAAAAACGGAAACTAAAAAAATAAATTTAGAAACAGACCTTCTATGATGTTGCATTTAATAATTAAATTTCATTACATTCATTTAAAAATGTTGTTTATTGAATTTTAAAATTTGCCGGGACCCAAAAATTGCAAAACATTTGGACTACCTGTGTGACAAATTCCATAACTGTAAGTGCCAGATTAGTCAGGACTTTGCGTGCAGTAAACAAACAAAAAACTTTTTATAATATTAAAGAAAGAGGATGTGTGTATTCTCTATACAAATCTACACCGTTTAACCCAATCCCTACCAAATTTGGTGCACATACCTTAGAACGCTGCGAAAACATAGGATATTTCTATCCCCGTCTTCAGACCAATCTGTGGCCATGAAAATTGGCACACAGGTAGTCCTATAAGTGCCCATCGAAGCCCCAATTCTAAAATCTAAAGTTTGTTTTCCTGCAATAATTGAACAAGGACAAGGAAACACGTTCTACAGGGTTTGTATAATTGAGTTAACAAAGGAAAATGTCAGACATATTTGAAACCCGAGCAACGCCGGATTATTTAGCTAGTGGGATATAAAACTGATTTTCGGTCAGAAGATCAGGTTGAATAGACCACAAAAAATACTTAATAACGCAGTCATCGTAAATCTATGGATTGATACAATACTTATTAGGTAGTTATTTTAATTAACGTCGTTCTGTAGCGATACAACGGGCTATTGACGATGGTCCGGAACAAACCCTAAGGAAAAGATCCGAGGACAACGCGTAATTTTGAACCACGATCAGATGACGAGGCAACACCCCTTGATGGACGGGGTATCTCGTCAAAACCACTTGAAAATTTAAAGATGCAACAGATTTTAAACCGCCATTAAGTTTTCCCTATGAAGATTACAAATTCTGTTCCAAGAACTAATGCTCGTTAACAGATTCATGAGACCCACCCGAATAATCAGTACGGATTAATCTTCAAAGGGTTGCCGCTAAATTTTCATCTACTTGTTGGTTGAATACCCGTTGACAATCTATTTTGCCTTTTCAACTATCGAAAAGTCGCTGGAGAGTATCTAAAAACTAGAACTGTAAAGAGGAGCTGGAAAAGTTCAACATGCTTCACAAAGCTCACCCGATAACGTTTGATAGGATTCAGTTAAGGTCAATGGCAGAGTAATAAAGAGCGCCAGGTTATCTCTCCAGGAACGCGCCCACGAGAACAAAAGGATTGGAACGAAAATGCTAGATGCGCAGCTATTTGGTGGCTATGGGTGGCAACATTACAATGGCTCAAGCGACTCGCAACGTCTCTCGCGATGAAAAGGCTTAATCGCCCACCAAATCTAAAAACTTATCATAAACGGACGTCCGCTTTTTGGTTTATTTTGTTTATTGTGCAACGTCTACTTCCGCCTCGGAATTGCATTCGAGAAGAAAAAGGAAGTTCACCGCAAAAATCTTTCGTTATCGGTCAATTACGATTAGTATTTGCATTCTAATTTCGATTTGGTAGTATAATTATGCTATTAAAAACGCTCACACAATTACCCTGGCACTTTATCCACTACCCCACATGATTATGCTATTAATCATGGGAATTAATGGCGAAAGTCAGTACGAAAGTACCAGAGTAATCCTTGCGAGCGTTTTTTTTTTTACATCAACAAAAAATTTGGTAGCCATATTTCAAATTGGTTTGGTCTGTCCGGTTAATGATAGAACGTGTTCTGGTTTCATCGGCTCGGGTGTTCTAATTCTGTTTTTAGCCATACATTCTATACCTGCATTCCAGGCTCACTTAGGCAGGTCGTGATACTAGGTTGGACCGACTGGCCCTTCATAAAATACGGATGTATCCCAAGCACAAATTAATATTTTCTGTTACTTTGCACTAACTGTACATCTTTACTACTAAAATAATTTTCAGAACAGCTTTCCATATCGTTCGATACCATGGTAGTTAGTAGCCGATCCCAGGGTGGGCAAGGATTACAAAGTAGTGGGCCAGAATCCTCTTCATGACGTCCAACTGCCTTCGAATGTCAAAAAGAGACCGCGAAGCAATAAACTCAAACAAGATTATATCCGTTTGGTAAAGCCAGTACCCTGATGTAAAGAGAAATGGTTTCTGAAATCAGAACTTCTTATACAACATTTACCTTGAGTGAGTGCTCAAAATTTCAATTTTGAACCAAGATATAAAATACCAATGTTAAATAAAAACAAGATTTTCATCCAAATAAAATATCCACCCAGCGATTAAGGAACAATACCTACAACATACAATTAAAGTTGAGATTCACTATTGTTTTATTATCCATTGGGAATACAAAATGGGATGTTTTAATCGGGATGACTTAAAAATCTTCACTTTATTACCTTTTACACAGGACAGGTAAAATGGTAAATTCCTCCACTCAATTAACAGCACTTCTTTTACCGCTGTGTGTTGGTTTGACTGAATTTTTAAAATGCACATTTCCAATACTGGTTACATCACTGCTTAATTTGCTCGAAGCAGCTACTTAAACTTCGACTAAAGCGAGGCTTGGAAATTTATCTTCACAGTAGAATGACAGCAATGCCGAATTTTCCCATGGACGGCGGCTAATGAACCAAGCAAACAGCCCGAAGCGTTTGAAAATGACTGCGCGGTGGATGGGAAAATTATTCTTCAGCCATTTACAGATGAAATAACCAAATCGTCAGCATTTCAAAATACACAGTTCCATGCTCCACAACGCCTACAGAAAAAGAAACCGTATTTCCTGGCCACTTCCTGAAACGTTACTTTTGTTAATAAGAGACCACAACTGACCCAAAGTATTCAATTGGAAGAACTTCATCGTATGCGGATGCCCGTTGTCGAGTCACGCAAGCAAAAATAAATCTGAAACGCATTTCCAATTCCAAAATCAAAGTGCGTTTCTTTTAGAATAAAACACAAATGTTTTACAATCGCATTGCGTTGTCGTTTAACAGTACACACACAGGATCACCGTTTGATTCGAAATTGTAATAACTCATGGGCCATTGACATTACACAATGTTACGACGAGCCGACCAAACAAAGTTTAAACTCCATTTAACAGTCGTACAGCAGAAGCAACTAATTAAAATTTATTTAATAGTGTAAAAACGGGTAAAAGAAATTTCTGGAATGATAAGGGAGTATCCATTACCAGGTGTTTTTTTTTGCGAAGAGACAATATATTTTAGTGTATCTAATTGTTCACAAAAACCAATGCTCACACGGTGATTTTTTTCACTTTACTTACTGAAATTGGTAGTAAAAACTAGATAAAGTTACGCGAAATATGTCAAGAGGTAAAATGAATTCAGATCAGCAATACTATGGCTTACGTTTCTTGAAGTGAAAGTAAATTACATTTTCTTTACAATATAGAATTTGAACATCAAGTTAGCAGCCTATAAAATGGTATTCAGCAGAATAAATTAATTTTAAATATTTTGGATGATTTAAAATCATTAATTCTTGTCACCGAAAACCTTATAATTATTGAACCTTTATGGCCCTTAAAACATACCCAAGACCGGTGTACAGTGAAATATGTCATAGGAATACCATAAGGTTTTTGGATTTAATGGCGCTGAGTCCAAAAGAGGACAAGGTGCACCAAACACAAGATAGATACAACCCATTAAAAGTAGTTCTTTAAGAAACCAAATCTTACAACTCGTAATCGGGGATAGTTCCCCTGTCCATATTTTGATAGTCGCATAATTCTGACACGTAATTAAGCCCTTGACATCGTCAAGATTTCAAATACTACCTCGGAAAGTAGCAGTCTTTAATCATGTGTTTGTCTCTACTATTATAAAAGGAACCGTTTGTGTCTTTGTGTACGATATCCCGACGAATCTATGGCACTTAAAAAAATGCAATTTGGCACACAGGTAGTCCGAATTGTTTGCGATTTGTGTACATTCCGAATTTTGAAATTGAATCTAGAACAAATTTTTAAATTAATTAATTATTATTTTTTCACTATTAGTTCTTTTCTCCGGAATGTGACATCACCCGTACCTCGAAAGAAGCAAGCAGATTTTGCGATTTTCGACCTGCTGACGTCACAAGCGTTTTTCGTCCAAAAGCCTTGTCAGTAGCAAAGCTTAAAGATTGTGTCAAAAAACTTAAGAGGAAACGTTAACTTTCATCAGTCAAATTTACATGATCGTTACAGTAATGCATATTGCGTACATTCTGCGGTTAATGATAATAAATTCTTGCGACGTTAAGTCAACAAAATTTCTAAGTCCATAGAGTGACGACACACCGAGGTTTCAAAGTAATCAAATCGCTCACTAGCTGCGGTTTCATGATTGTATTACTTACTCCAGGTGGAGCTACCAATACTAATTGGTATTTATGAACCAGCGCAAGTCGTTAGGAAGCGTATGGTTTCATCGCGTGAAGTACAGAACACGGACTAACTGCGCCTAACAAGATAAAAATCAAACGTTAGGTAAAAGCTATTTGATTTTACTTTTCATAAAGCAATCTAACTTTAAAAAATTATTTTGGTCTGCGCCAGCAGTTCGCAGTCATCCTAGCTTTTAACAGGTCGCTTCCCTTTTTAAACTTACGAGTAATTTTGGACAATTTTTGTCGACAGTAAACATTCCTTATAAACAGCTTTTAGAGAAACCAGGGAAGTTAACTCGTGAAAAAAAAATGCTCTCCAATCCTTTGAACACCACCGATGCATATCGCGCGTCTCTTCAGGAAGACTTACAAATTCAAAACAGGTTTTAAATTTGATGTTACGCTTCGTGAAGAAACATCGATCATTGCAAAAATTCAGCTTAGTTCAGCCAGATCATCCGCTTCTTTTCTTAATAAAAAAATAGGCACCGACAGATTTAATCGATTTGGTGTCATAATCAGTAAATTTAATCACACGTGACGAGTGACTTTTTCGCACATTTCATCAAACTTACTGAAACGCTTTTGCCCTCTAGTCTAGTTAGATCAGATTTTTAGACACTCGATTTAAAATCAAACATCACAAGTCACAAATGCATGACACGTCATGAACAGAACCAACCAATTTGTAACACAAGTTTCAGTTGTTACTCGTAGAAAGTTAAGCTTGGATATATGTTATCAGGGTAATAAGGCTTCAACAAGGATATCAAAATTGACATATTTGCATTCTTTAAATCAATTGTACAATGCTGAAGTGGAAACTAAGCTTTCCAAATTGAGCTTACTAGATAAGGACATTGCATGGGCGATTAAGAATTGAAACCGATATAACTAACTTAAGTTTCCATTTTTAGAAAGAGTATTCACAAATAAATTAACAGAACGCATTTCAGGTTTTCGCAGAATTCCAGGAACGTCGTTTAAGAAAACGAAAAGTAATCTTTGAATTAGTTTCAGAGTACTATATTCGAACAGCGCTTTAGTAATTTTTATCAATGCTTATTGTTTGTGAATTTGAGAAGTATCTACACCGCTCTTACTAAATTTTATTAACTCGTATGCTAAGACTTATTACTTCCATTCTAATTTGAAAAGTTGAAAGTTACATTTCGCTATCAACTGTACATTTCTAAAAAAAAAACCATTTTAAAACAAAATGGCAGAAAAAAAAATTCATTCGCCATCTACAACATACTTTTTATATGGTGCCGTAAGGAATGGAAATATTGAGAACTCTCGAAAAAGGAATTTGGTATTAATGCTTTTAATTACCAAAAGTAAAAAATAGATATTTTATGAATGCATGTTTTACGTTTCATACGAATACCAATATTGAGTAACATGCAAAATTAAATCCCAACGGGATTTCAAGTTTGCAAACATGTATGAAATTAGTGTTACATTTGCAACAATATCGTAGACGTTTAACCATTTCTGAACATGGGCAAAATCAGAATTTAGCCACCGAAAGAATACCCTTTCGCAACAACAAATGCAAATTCGCCAACCAGCAGGTGGGAAGAGAAAAAAAAAGAGTTCCATCTGCGCGTGTCTCGCGCACGAGGTGACCGACCTGTCGCACAGGCCGCAAATCATGAGAAGGCAGACAATGAAAACTTAAAAACAAAAGATTGGCTGTAAATGAATACAAAAGACCAACCGGACTGTGACGTTTCCACGTCCATTACTAGATGAAGAGATAAAAAATAAGGCGGTTCCCAGGGCTCTCTCCCTATTGGAAAGTTAGACAACAAAATGCCTCCTGAATGCTAAACGGAGTAACAAAAAGTATCATAGGGTAAGGCGAGATTGTCTGAATTACCAATATAAAACTACATGATGCATTATAAGCCACAAAGTTCAAAGCACATACAACACTATGAACAAAGAGAACTTATAATACAATTGGCACTAAGACATAAAGGTCATACTGCGCCAGTACAACAGATTGATCAAGATAGATAATGCAAATTCCACTGACTCAATTCAATTGGTAATGAAGTTCTTGTTTATTACGGATTAATCTCTAACAACAAATTCCAGCACATTACCGGTCAAACATCTTATTGAGTATTTAAAAAGCCGATGGTTGGCATTTTGTGGTGAAAGGGATTCATTTGGCCAAACTGCTACGTCAAGTAATGATTGTTTGGGATTTTATCGCGCAAGGGTCCAAACTGCGCCAAGCACAAGACAACTTCAAGCAAAAAAAATGCAGTGAAATTGAAAAGCAGAGGCATTGTGAACAGACGAATGGGACGAAAGCAGGAAAAGATATATTGGGTAACCGGGGATCGTGAACCCGTGTTTACTTAAGACAGTACACCCAATGGCAAAAGAAAATTTTATTTAGAGCACGTTGGGTTCGTGAAAGCCTGTACACATTTGAGGGATGTGCCCGAGGGCAAGTCAAGTAATGGACAAACAGACAGGATGCAAGTTTCTGGCAGAAGATAATTGCACCCAGGGAGCAGTCGAACCTGAGCCACGTGCAACTCTCAAGTTGCTAGCAGAGGAGTGGACAAACACACCAAGCCACGGCGGGGTATCGCAATCGGGCGTATTGCTTGCACAAATGGCGACATACGTGAACCCTATTCTAATCCAAAAGGTGTAAAGCATCCGTCACTATCGTGATAAGATGTTACATTATGCCTTAAAACAGTGAAGAATGCATTTGTGCGAGCTTGACTAAACTGTTTTTATATTCATCTCATGCAAATACTAGTTTCCACAAAACAAAAGGAACCAGATAAACCTTAAGTCACCATATACATATAAACTATTCTTAAATTTGTTCAATATATATAATATAAAATACCCCAGATTAAATACTAAAGAGTTAAAAATTTTAAGTAATGCATGAAAGCAATTAGTGAGAATCTGAACAGTTAAGAGCTCGAGCTTGTTCATTGCAATCAATTCCCAACTGTTCCTTAATTGGAAAAAAACAATATGTGCAAGTTCACGATTCTATCGTGAATTAAAAAAAATGGTAAATAAAACTTTATTTTAAAAATATTTGCAATGTAAAAACAAATTTTTTTTAGAATGAACATGGGTTAAATAAATTAAATAAAAATATTTGAATTTAAATAACGAATACCGACTACAAACAAACTGTATTTTAATTAATGTACTGGAACAACACAAGGGGCTATTGACGACTGTCCGGGATTAATCCCAACGGGAGATTCAAAGTCAACACCACGTAACTTTGAACCATGGCAGATGACAACTCAATAAATGTTGAAAACTAAGTTCAACTTTCCAGTCGTGCTAATTTAATACGAATATAAAAAGTGAAAGAATGCAATATCAAATAGTCAACACCCCAAAACAATTTTTAATCCATTTGCTCAAAAGCATTCAACACTCATACAGCTTAAGATGTTTTTATATTTTTATTTTAGAAAGTATCGCGAAATTATAAAATTTTAATTTAAGAAAATATCGAGAGCAAAAAAATTGCTTAAGACAAGATTGCACATCAGAGACCGGATCCATAAAAATGCTAAATCAATGAATAGCTTAAATACCTATGAATTATCAGCAAAACATTTAAACATATTTAATAGCATGTTCCCGTTCTATCAAAGACAAAAGAAAATAGTAATTTTAGAATGTTAATGTAAAAATTTATAACGGCGGATTTACCTGGTAATCATTTCCCATATTAAGAAATCAACGGATGAACACAGAATTCAAACAAGACAACCAAGCTGAAATGAAAGCCAGATAACGAAAGTCCACCTGTATGAAACACCAAAACTGTAATGACCTCAATAAATTTAGTGAATCATGAACAACCCAGTGTCTAAACCTTAAATAGTATCCCAGGTACGCGTTTTATGCGCTTATGGTTTCGGAATGACGAGAGCCAACAGAAAATATCAGGCCAAGTATGGTGGGAGAAAACATTTACATACACGCAAATGGCAACGAGTTACTTTTTATCGCTGCAGACCATATGACGTAACGGAAATATAAAGGCTCGTGTTCTGTTTAGATTTTCGGGGTCAAGTTTGGATGCAAGTTTCCTTTCAAGGATCGAAAAACCGCGTGGGTTTGGTCGACACCTACTTTGACAAGTTCAAGTGTATCAGTTCGCTGCGAAGGGCTACCAATTTAAGAACACTATCGCTGCAAGAAATTCGCCAAATGTTTTTCTAATGAGGAAAAGGCCTAATTGCTATTTGTAGTCAAACGCTTTTTCATCACATTTCATTGATTTCCTATCCCAACAGCCGACCAAACGGTATAGTGGTTAAGGTGTTAGCCTCTAGATCGGAAGGTTCCCGGTTCGAATCCGGGCCCGGGCATGGATGTTTGTAAACGTATGGTGTAGAGGCGGCTGGTGCACCTTAAATCTGTCGTGGCCGAAAGTCCTCACGTTGGGTTGGCGTGGAAGTTTGGAGAGTGGGGTGCCAGCTCAGGTGTTGCTTCGTCATCTGACCGTGGTTCAAAATTACGAGGTGTTGTCCTCGGTTCTTTCCCTTAAGGGACTGATCCCGGACCGTCGTCAATAGCTCGTTGTGTTGCTCTAGTACGACGTTAACTAAAAAATTACCAATTATTACCTATCCTAACACGGGCCGACCAACCTGTATAGTGGTTAAGGTGTTAGCCTCTAGATCGGAAGGTTCCTGGTTCGAATCCGGGTTCGGGCATGGATGTTTGTAAACGTATGGTGTAGAGGCGGCTGGTGCACCTTAAATCTGTCGTGGCTGACAGTCCTCACGTTGGGTAGGCGTGGAAGTTTGGAGAGTGGGGTGCCAGCTCAGGTGTTGCTTCGTCATCTGACCGTGGTTCAAAATTACGAGGTGTTGTCCTTGGATCTTTCCCTTAAGGGACTGATCCCGGACCGTCGTCAATAGCCCGTTGTGTTGCTCTAGTACGACGTTAACTAAAATTACCATTACCATTACCATACCTATCCAAACAGGTCGGCCGACCAACCGGTATAGTGGTTAAGGAGTTAGCCTCTAGATCGGAAGGTTCCTGGTTCGAATCCGGGTTCGGGCATGGATGTTTGTAAACGTATGGTGTAGAGTCGGCTGGTGCACCTTAAATCTGTCGTGGCCGAAAGTCCTCACGTTGGGTTGGCTTGGAAGTTTGGAGAGTGGGGTGCCAGCTCAGGTATTGTCTCGTCATTTGACCGTGGATCAAAATCGCGAGGTGGTGTCTTCGGTCTTTCTTTTAATGTTTGTTCCCAAACCGTCGCCAATAGCTCTATGTTGTTCCAGTGTGACGTTTATTAGAAAAATACCAAACACCAACCAGGCTACCGTGACACTGGTTCGATGCCGCAGATCGTATAACTTAGGATGGATTGAGCCTACACAATGAACATAGAATTTTTTCGAATTTGCACCTCTTGACTGGTTTTCCTATCAGGATATTCGGATCTTTCCCTTGAGTATTGATTACGGATCGCAGTCAGTACTAGTCTGACAATTGCTAGTCTGACGTTATTTACCTGCCCAATTAGTAATTGGTAATTTTTTGAATTAACGTCGTGCTAGAGCAACACAACACCCAATTAAGGTTAATTTTGACCGAATGACCAAAACAAACGCCGACCAACCGGTATAGTGGTTAAGGTGTTAGCCTCTAGATCGGAAGGTTCCTGGTTCGAATCCGGGTCCGGGCATGGATGTTTGTAAGCGTATGGTGTAGAGGTGGCTGGTGCACCTTAAATCTGTCGTGGCCGAAAGTCCTCACGTTGGGTTGGCGTGGAAGTTTGGAGAGTGGGGTGCCAGCTCAGGTGTTGCTTCGTCATCTGACCGTGGTTCAAAATTACGAGGTGTTATCCTCGGATCTTTCCCTTAAGGGACTGATCCCGGACCGTCGTCAATAGCCCGTTGTGTTGCTCTAGTACGACGTTAACTAAACATTACCATTACCATTACCAAAACAAACAGAAAATAATGCAAACAATGATGAATGAAGGCAGGTAGTTAGAATTTACATTACACTGGAACAAACACAACGGGCAATAACACACTATGAAGTGAATACAAATTATCAAGGCAGATATAATAATTTTTCTCTCAACTAAGATTCTTCATTTGATGGCTGAATCAACGAAAGAATCAAAAGCTTCCAAGGTCTCCCTTGCAATTTTTCATACACTCATTTCTACTCTGCACAAGAAAATAGAAGCAGTCTACTAATCTATAAAACTGGAAACTTTAAGATGACAGATAGGAATGCTCCATTTAATGGCCAATTAAAGAAGCGGTCCAATAGTGATAAACAGCTCATTCAGTGGTTCGATCAAACCCGTAAACTCAAATAAGGATAAGATTCCTGCAATGCGTTATTAAGTAAAGGCCATAAAAAAAGGAGTCCAGAATCGAACACAGCTAATTTGGCGTTGAAGCGGTTACGCATGGGATTATTCACAATACAACCCTAAAATATTTACCCGATCTGTATCAGCAGTAAAGCGTAGGATACAAAAGATGTAAGGAGGATACAGACGGGATATATGAGATGCCAACGCTGTAAGTTAAGTACTAAAATAGATGGGCAGCTGGATTTGCGTCGAATGTACGTAAGCTACGCATACTAAAATCAGAACAGATTGGATGGTTGGATTTTGTGGGGCAAGACCATATTTAGCCAAACTAAAAACAGACCAGAATATCAATATGAAGTCAACTTTTTATGTGATAAATTAAAAGAGTCAAACTTGTGTGAATAACGAAACCAATTGCTTCAACGTTATAATATGTTTATATTTACATTCAAGCACGATAATTTGGATAAATTGAAGAACAGAATATTTTTTTTTCATTGAGAATAAAAACATTTTTTTAACTGGTTAAGTATTTGAACTAAGACAGCAAAACAGGAGATGTGGTTTGAAAACTAAAACAGTGCCGTTAAATTTCTCGATAAAATAAATATCGTACTAGTTGAAAAATATTTTATTTAAATATTTAACAGGAACATCTAAACAGACTTTTATCAAGAAATAGAATTCAACTAAACAATTTCTTTTTCTGCTTAATAGCTTTGAATATCATAGCTTAAAAAACAAAACTAACAGTTCAAGAGATCTTTAGTTAGTCGCGCTACTGTTTTATTTTTACTTTTGCTACGGGAATGCCAACAGACCTGGAATAGCAGGACCTTTCACGACCAATTCAAGACCATCTCTTTAGCAGACCCGAATTCCAAAAAACAAAATTAAATCAGATTTTGTAAAATGATAAAAAACGAAAATTGAAAAGCTATTTTGCTCCTCATCATGTCAGATTTGACCACAAGATAAGAAGCGAGATCTACAGAATTTGATTAGTTTGTTTTCTTATAGAAGCAAGGGCCAGATCTGACCAGGCCCCCACATCAATCTGTGGGCCCCGTTGCGAGCTGCTATGACAGGCCTATCTCCTCTTCACCCAGGTTCCTCTTACACTGTTTATGCTTGAACAGTCATTTTGAAGCATTTGCCATAGTTTTATCCAATAGCATACTCCATATAGGTTTATCAGAGTGACATATACGATATACCATATCATAAACAAGACATTTAGGTAAAAAAAAAGTGTTGAATAAAAAAAATAAACAATTGGTTAATAAACATAGTTACTAGTAATATAGTTTTAATATCCGGAAAATCAAAATGGTATTTGTATATGTACAGTTCTACCGTTGAAATAAAAAAAGCAACTGATTAAAATATAATTCAAACTTTAACAATACTTAATAGAAAATGGATAAATGTCCATTTTGAAAATAAAAACACGAATAAATTATTTTACATTTTTCTTGATTTCATCATGGAGAATTTTACATTTCAGGGATTTTTACATTTTAATTTGATATGTGAAAAAGTTATTTTCGACATCGTCGTCAGTTTTTATGAATTTCATTTTTCCCCCTCTTTGCGGGCCCCTAGCTTTTACCCTTGACCCACGGGCCCCGTTTCCATGGCAACGGCAGCACTGCCTATGTGGTGACTCTGGATTTGGCCAAGCAATCTTTTTAGTCAAATAAGAAAAACACGAGAAAAGATGAACTAACACAGAAGAAAAAATACACCCAGAGTAGAAGCAGGAGCCGGAACCTACAGTTGAAGGAGTGGGCTCACCAACTGAGCCACCTTGAAATCTGAAAATTCTGTCCTAAAACATCAAATAAAAAATATTTTAGACACAAATGATTTCGTCCACCTTCGTTTTGTCGATTCGGATAATTTTTAATCTCACACATGTCTAACCGTTGACGCAACTCTCCTTTGTGATGCCGATATACGGCACAAAGGTATCTCATCACAGTTACGCCTCACACGGATTTCAGATAAAGATTCCACACAAGGAGATAAACTGCCATTTCCCTAACCCTGATTTTGAAATAGGAAAGAGTGCTCTTATGCTGGCGTTAGAGAACTACTTGTAACTGTATAAAGCAAACGTCAATTTCATGTCTCAAGTACCGGACCAACTTTGTCCTTATCTATTAGACTTGGAACGGTCTTTTAAGGCGTGTCTGTTAGCTTTTCTCGATTTGATGCATCGTTTCTTGGATAGTATTGCTCCAGATTAACAAGACAGAAAAATAAATTGCTTGGCTAGATCAGAGGCCCTTGTACAATAAAAAAAATCCAACCAAGCCCACACTCTCCAACATTGGCAACCCAGTCATCAATAGCACTTCTTACCGACATATTACATACGATATAGTATCAATAAATTATTGATTAATTATTAAAATTAATAAAAAGTTAAAAACATTAATTTATAAATAATTAAAATTAATAATTTTATTAAATAATTTTGAATATTGTTTAAAAATATTGTGTTTCAATTAATTATTCAATGATTTTTAATTTTATTCATTGACTAAATATATAAGTGAATGAATCTTATTTTAAAAGTCACACAACACAATTTTGTTGATCAAACTAATTACCTATTTATTAACATCTCATCTACAATTTTTTTTGCATGAATAGCAAGCACTCTTTGCCTTTTTTTAAGTATTCATTGCTTAGTTTGACATCGTAACAAACTTCCATATTCATTTTTGTTATGAGGAGTGACTCCAATGTTTTAGTGTTCATACTGAAACGAGATTAGGTTTGATTTTTTGAAATGAAGGAAGACTGCTTTCTCATAGCAGGTGGGGAAGGGGAAGCTAAACTGGGATTGGGGAAGAATATTTTCGGCATTTTTTGTACGAGATCCGTAGTTTTTCACTATACATCCGTAGCAACTACGGAAATTCCGTAACAGTTGGATAGTCTAACTAAAATTACCATCACCGCGACCCAATAAAATGTTTAGAATGATTGGCTATCAGACTCTCCAACTGTTACGGAATTCAAGTTCACTCTAACTAAAATTACCATTACCGCGACCCAATAAAATGTTTAGAATGATTGGCTAGCAAAGTCGTACTAGAGCAACACAACGGGCTATTGACGACGGTCCGGGATCAATCTCCTAAGGTAAAGATTCGAGGACAACACCACGTAATTTTGAACCACGGTCAGATGTCGAGGCAATACCTGAGCTGGCACCCCACTCTCCAAACTTCCACACCAACCTAACGTGAGGACTTTCGGCCACGACAGATTTAAGATGCACCAGCCGCCTCTACACCATACGCTTACAAATATCCATGCAATGACCCGGATTTGAATCACGAACCTTCCGATCTAGCTAACGCCTTTAACCACCAGCCTGGATTAAAGATTAACGGATTAACATACGGAGGGTTGCGAGTTGGAATTCAACCAAAGACTGTCGTGTACAGAGGAGGCTGGTGCACGTTATCTTTGTTGTGGCCTCAAATTTTCTCACGTTGACGTGGCGTGGAAGTTTGGAGAGGCGGGCCGCCAGCTCAGATGTTGCCTCGTTATCTGACTGTGGTTCAAAATTACATAGCGTCGTCCTCGCATCTTTCCCTTTGGCATTATTCCCGGACCGTTACCGACAGCCCATTGCGTAACTCTAGTGCTAGGTTCATTAACAACCAGTTGGGTTGGTGTGGAAGTTTGGAGAGTGGGATGCCAGCTCAGGTGTTGCTTCGTCATCTGACCGTGGTTCAAAATTACGAGGTGTTGTCCTCGTATCTTTCCCTTAAGGGATTGATCCCGGACCGTCGTCAATAGCCCGTTGTGTTGCTCTAATACGACGATAACTAAAAATTACCATTACTATTACCATTACCATATAAATATTTTATTGAGCATACTATATTTGCAAACGCGCAAAAACAAATGAAGTTCACGAAAATAATATTTAACGAACTGATCTAATTTACTTAAATATTAGTTTAATAGGTAATTGGTAATTTTTAGTTTACGTCGTACTAGAGCAACACAACGGGCTATTGACGACGGTCCGAGATCAGTCCCTTATGGGAAAGATCCGAGGACAACACCTCGTAATTGTGAACCACGGTCAGATGACGAAGCAACACCTGAGCTGACACCCCACTCTCCAAACTTCCAAGCCAACCCAACGTGAGGACTTTCGGCCACGACAGATTTAAGGTGCACCAGCCGCCTCTACACCATGCACTTACAAACATCCATGCCCGAACCCGGATTCGAACCAGGAACCTTCCGATCTAGAGGCTAACACCTTAACCACTATACCGGTTGGTCGGCTTAGTTTAATAGGATGGAAGAGTAAAGGACCAGCAACCGAAGTGTTGCGAGTTCGGATCCAACCAAAGACTGTTGCGTATAAAGGGGGCTGGTGCATGTTAAATCTATCGTAGCCTCAAACTCCTCACGTCGGCGCGGTGTGAAAGCTTGTAGAGTGGGGTGCCAGCTCAAGTATTGCCTCGTCAAAGCTACGCGGTTGTGTACTCGGATCTTTCCTTTCCGGGGTTGATCCCTGACCATGGTCAATAACCCGTTGTGTTGCTCCAGTGTGACGTTAATTAAATACCTGCCTGCGTACCTGCAAACCCTACGTACCAAACTATTAGTTTAATACCACAGCAGTATTTTGACCTTTAATTGCGACCTTCGAATTTTAGAATGCCCATTTGAATAGTTCAATTTTCAAACGGTTATTTATTTTATGAATGGTTTGGCTTATCACTTTACTACAATATTTTTTGCTATGTGAGGGTTCAATAGAACCTTTTATCTATAGAAACGAGCTTTAATATTTAAAAAAAAATTGAGACAGTCATAATTAGGAAATCGTAAATCTCACCGTTGACATGGTATAATAATTCACGACGCATCTGAGAGAGAGAGAGAGAGAGGGAGATAGAGGGGGGGGAGAGCAACACAACGGGCTATTATAAATCTTATGGAGACACAAGATATGAGACATTAAAACACACACATACACACAAAATTACTTCAAACCCAGTTAAAAGAGACACAGCTCAAAAACCGTTCATCTCTGGACAAAATTGTTAACATGTTTAATAACTTGATTTCTATTGTTTGTTACCAAAATCATTGAATTCAAAAAATAAAATCTTCGTGTCCGAGTTGTGCCATTTTTCGCTAGAAGGCGCGACTTTAACAGTCACTATTTTTTGTTCACTCGAGAAAAACAACCCAAGGGTTATGTTAGTTTTATCCTCTTCCCATGTCAGCAAAAGACCAGATGTAGCTTTGCAAGCTAGCAAGATATGTTAGACCTAATTCTTCACAGCGTTTTTCTATAACTGGAAAGGTAGGAAAAACAGGTCGAGACCTGGCCTGCTGACTTTTACCCTTTCGAGGAAAACGATAAGGAAAAGAATCAATCTCTTAAGATCAATGGTTTGACCACAAAGTGAAATAAAGCTGTTTCCGAATGAGTCATGAAATTCGAGATTTCTTTCGGTAATTAGTGGTTAGAAAACATTATAAAAAAATAATACTAATTCAAAATCAAATTTGAATTTTTTTCTTTCATTTCGGATAATTTACGTAATTAAAGGAATTTACTGTAAAACTAAATACAGAGGGCGCGAGTAACCACTTTCGTAATTTGACGTATACAATATCAGCATGTAAGCCTATGTTAAAAATAAAAGCTAAACATCGTCAAAACCCCAAATTATTACCTAATCAAAAGTATTTTTTCTTCCCATGTAATTTATTTTGCCATTGGAAAACTACTTCATACAATTACTCCACGACTGAAAAATAATTTTGCAAAACTTGTTTAATAATAGATTATGATTCCAGATTAAATTTTTTTTTTATATTTGGGTCATGAAAACTTTTAAATAGAGCAAAATCAAGATTTCCTTCGGAATAAATGTTCTGTTCCACAACACAATTCGGCTTTTTTTTCTATGATTATTTGTTGATGACAACAACATATTATTTAATATTTTATGGAACTTTAAAGCACCAAAATGTGAGAGCGTTATTTTCAATGAAGGGGGGGGGACAGGTTTAACTAAGTGAGCCCAGGCATAATAACAGTTTCAAACAAGTTAGAAAATTCTACAGACGTAAATAAATGCACCAACAATAAATTATCATTGCATTCTCTTCTGAGTGCTCGGCATTCCCAACGCATTTCAATGTCGAAACAATGGAACTTAGTCGAAATATTGTGCGCGTCAGTTAAGCATTACTCAATCGAAAAAAAAAAATGGAAGCAACACAGCTGCAATCAGCCGAATACCACACGAGGATTTCCTTGGTTTATAACTACGTGTTGCTTCCCAACGTAAACAAAAGAATGCATTCCTTCAGCGTTATGTCATCGTCTGGAAATCCTTCCACTGTCAACCGGTTTCAAATGAACTGTTATAAGATGGATGATGATTTATAACTAAAATATTCCTGGTTTGGGAAAAGTAAGGTACAAGAAAAGAAAAATCTGTTAATTTTCAGTGTATTAATTCGTAGATTAATAATTGGTATATTTTTGGAACAACAACAACATAAGGTACTCGGAATATTGGAACTCCCGAATCGCAGTTTTTAAAATAGAAAGAAATATAACAATGATCATTATAGTGTATAATCAAATCACTAAAAATATGCTTTTTCTGCAAAAAAATGGGGATTTTCTGCCCGGAGATTGGCGATCGTAGGCGAGACGGGGTGTTTTTCAAAAATATATTTCTTTTTTTGTAATTTTATCCTTCTTAATTGGGGTTGCTTGACCCTCAACTTAAAAATATTTGAGGCCCAACCTCTTTGTACCCCTGCTTTTAAACTATGTAAAACAAATGAAGGAATTGGAAATAAATATAAGGTTCTGTGTGTGTGAACAGAATTCAATGTAACATACTTCGGAACACTTCAATCGCAAAAAATATAGCTTTTATATTAATTTAAAGAGCTAGATTTTTTAGCATTGGGCAGATTATGCCAAATTAAGTAATTAGTTAGTATTTCCTTGCGAAAACAAACAAAAATGGAAGAATTCAGCAATTAAATTTAACGAAAAATCCAGTAAAAGGTTTATTGATATTTTCTCTTGGCTGATTGCAGGATTTCTATAAATTTTAACGAGTTAATGGCAAATTGATATTGGGAAAACAGCATATATATTAATGTGTGCTAAGGATATTTCTTTATACTGGATATTCTTTAATTTTAATTGAAAATACAAGAAATATATATAAACCAACACTAAACAAAAATATACTTAAAAGAAATTATTTTATAATTTCTTTTATTTTATACTACTGAATAAAATTTCTGCTACTAAATTTTAGAAATTAAAAAACAACCAATTGAAAAAAAAAATTATGGTTAAAAATTGCTGCCTCAAAGAAAACTTTAAGCTAAAAAAAATGACACTCTTTATTTAAAAAAAATATATATTTTTAAATATTAAAAAAATATTTTGTGCATCTTTGCACAGATAAAATTTTGAAAAAATATAAATCTGAATATTAGAGTAAAATTTTGCCATGTCACGGGATAAATGGTAGCTGCTTTCATATTTGGTCACAATACAATCAGATGACAAACTATAAATTATATGAAGTTAATAACATTATGAAATTTAATAACTTAAATGTTTCGAATTTTGCTTTCCAACTGGAATTCATGACAAAAAGGTAGAATAGATTAATTTATAAAGAAAATAGTTTTTAGGCAATTAATGAAATTTGAAAAACAATCGGAACAAACAAGCTAATAAATTTCTATACTATCAGTGAAAAAGATTGTGAACAATATGATATATTTGTTGTAACAGAATAACTTAGAGAATTATATTTTATCACAATAAAATTACAAAATGCCAATTCTTACCTACTAAACATGAAAGAAATTTGAAAATTAATTTGTAAGAATATATTATCAGAATTTTTTAGGAATGCTTACTTTGTTTTAATTAACTATTGACATATGATTTTTAAAATGACTCAAATAATTTATTCTTCACACAAAAGCTAATTTTCCCAAGTATTATTCCATTCTCGTAATGAAGAATAAATATGAGATATAATTTTGAACAATCAACAAAAGTATTAAAATTTTCATCAAAACTTTATCAATTGATAATGTCTGAATACAAAGTCATTAAATGTCTCAGTTCTAAGATTTTTAAAATGACTCAAATAATTTATTCCAAACACAAAAGCTAATTTTCCTCTGTTTTATTCACATTTACGTAATGGAGAACAAATATGAGACATAATTTTTAATTAACAATAAAAATATTAAAATGTTCATCAAAAATTTGTCAAGTGATGTCGTCTGAATACAAAGTCATTAAATGTCTCAGTTCCAATTATAAAGCTGACAAGAAAAAATTAGTTTTGCGTAAAATACAAGATTTTATCATGCGCTTATGAGAAAAACAACGATACACGGGTAACAAGAAAAAAAATATGTACCACATTTAAAAATTTGGAAAGGAGGATACGAACAACGACATGCCTACATGTTGAATTCTCGAGCGAACTTATCGTTCGCGTCAGAGGCGTCCTGAGCTCCACCCCACTTCTGAAGAACGCGTTTATTAAAGATCCTAGAGAAATCGGATATAAATCCAACTTTTCTGACCACTGAGATGAAAACTTACCAGGGTTAAAGTTAGTTAAAGGTGAGAAATTCTATCCAAAACGTTTCTGCTGGACCTATGAAGGGCTGTCAAACACCAGTGCGATCAACAAGAGAACAAAGCTGTAAAGAATCTGTCGGCTGGTCGAGCGTCTGTGTTTGGGTACCGGCTTTCAGATTCTCACTCATCCGTTCAGTATGGGTTGCCTTACTCCATTAAGAAACTAGAGTTGGCGCATAATCGCTCCATTTGCTATTCATAATGCGCAGGCTCGAAAAGTATCTTCCCCATGATACCCAGACTAGGGCGGGGCCATAGTGAAGGAACGATTGCCCCCAGTAGGGTGTGTGTGGGTGGGGGGGGATCTGGAACTTTTTGGAACACAATATGAGCAAATGGGAGCTGATCTGTGAATTAAAAATGACGATAAAGTGCTGTAAGTTTCGCATATTTGAATAAAACAAACTTTTCAGAACCATATTCATTTTGTCAACCACACAGTTTTCACTGTCACAATATAAATTTTTTATTGAGATTCGTATTGTACGAAAACAAACAAAAAGGCGGTCTTGTTTCGTGGTTCATCAAGATGCCCATATCTTGTTTGTGCTCTTCAAACGTCTGTGAGACGATAAGGTTAATGCTCTGTCTCTTCCATTTTTAAACAGTAATTTAATTGCAGAGGGCACTACAAGGCAGGACGAATTGACTTTAAAGTATTGTATTCTCAATGAAGTGAATGAATTTGCATTCACTTCAAGCACATACAACTGGAAGGCTAAAATTCTATATCTATTTAACATCCCCTCCCAAAAAATTAAACAAATTAACATCCTTCCAATTTTTGGTAAATATTTTATAAACGCCGTCCATTAAGACAATGGCGATTACCCCCCCCATGGCAACGTCACTTCCGAGTTCCCTCCAAAAGTGTTGATATCTGAGTTTTAAAATACATCTACAAATAAAACACAAAAACATTTTTTTTTTCCTTGAATCGAAATATAACTGGTTTCATTGTGAAAAAAAGAGCTGTATATATTATATTTATTGTAATACACTGCTGGACACCCAAATTGCAACACCAAGAAAGACAAGAGATATCACAACAAAATTTATTTTGTAGATAACATGTTGACCAAGTATCAAATGATTAAATTTATAGACTTCTGTGAAGTGTGGTTCCTGCCAAAATCAGTAGACAGAGTAGCCGCCATTGTTGGAGATCACCGCTGCCACACGCCTCGGCAATGATTCAAAGAGACTTTGGATGTGTTCTTGGGGTACAGCAGACCAAGCAGCTTCCACACGTTGCCAAAGTTGATCTGGTGTGGCAGCTGGGGATGCAATCTGGGTCAATCGTTGAGCAAGCATGGACCACATGTTTTCTATCGGCGAAAGATCCGGAGAGCGAGCTGGCTAGGGAAGCAATTCAATCTGGCGATTGACGAAGAACCCTTGGACAATGCGTGCCACATGTGGTCGCGCATTATGCTGTTGAAATATGGCTGTGGGCAAGCCCTGAAGGTAAGGAAGGCCAACCGACTCCAACACCTAGGAGATGTAGCGCTTGGCTGTTTAAAGTACCGGCAATGCGTACTAGAGGAGTGCGAGAGTGATATCCAATACCGCCCCATACCATAATACCCGGTGCAGGACCAGTGTGGCTGTGCATAACGCAGCTGTTCAGCATCCTCTCTCTAAGGTGCCTCCAGACTCGAATCCGACCATCGTGGTGTTGCAGACAGAAGCGTGACTCGTCAGTAAGGACAATTAACATTCCATTCTGCCGTCCACATCCTTCTTTCATCGCACCATTGGCGTCGGAGACGTCTGTAGTTCTGCGTCAAGGGTAGACGAAGCAATGGACGTCTTGCGGACAGACCAATCTGCTGTAAACGGCGTCGAATGGTACGCGCAGACACTGGATGATACGTTACAGACTGAATGTCCTGTGCTATGGTTCGTGATATGGCTGAGAGATCCGTCACTGCCATACGCACAATATGCCTGTCATCACGTGAAGTGGTGCACTGAGGTGGATGCGATCGAACACGTCGGTCCATCGTACCCTCCTGCATCCATCGATCACATATCTGCAATACAGTTGTTTGGTTTCGTCCAACACGACTACCGATTTCCCTGAAAGATAATCCACAATCTCGGTAGGCCATTATCCTTCCTCTGTCGAACTCGGATATTTGATCAAAAGATGGTCGCTGTTTTCTACGAGGCATAATTGATCGTTTTTTTTAAAAAACCACATGAAAACACAATTGCCGTACTTGAAATCGTCGAAATATCCAAGCCTTAAATAGCGCTTTGAAGTGACGCCACATGCGCGCGTGATGTGCGTCTGCGCTGAAATTCTAATCATTTGCATATCTCACCTCCGCTAATGCATATTGTAAATTTCATATTATTTGCATGCTTCCTTCAGGGTGTTGCATTTACGGTGGCCAGCAATGTATAATGTATTAAAGCAAATTATACTTTTACATCTCATAATGAATTAAATATTTATAAAATATTAATCTGATGTGGTAATGGACATTCATTTGTTTCTATCACAGCGTCCCTCGTGTTCACATACCTTCGTATCAGACTCGATCCCTCGATAGTTAGGCAAATCAAATGAACGAAGTAATTTTTCAGAAGTAAGATTCGAATATCGAATATTCTTGCTTAGATACATTTGTCAGAATCATTATTTTCAGAACAACCGGCATCTCTGTACTCAAATCCATCAAGAAGTGTAACTATGCTTAAATAAATTCCTTTTTTTTTAAATATATTCCGAACCAAATATAGTGTTCTATGATTGATGGAACCCAACACTTTTTTAAAAATTACAAAGTTCCAAATCTTAATTGGGTGGTGGTGGTGAAGGTATTAAAAACTAATTTCCAAATTTAAACTCCGAGATTAAATTTACTACCTATAAATGATTTTCGCAGATGCCTTTGGCACAATATAATTATCGAATCTGTATATTTCTCATAGATAAATGTTTATGAACTAGTAGTTTTAAATGGATGTCAACCAGGACTATAATTCCCTGGATCATGTACAAATTTTGTCTCGCCATTAATTTTCTCTCTCTATTTTGTAACCTTAAAGATATTTTTAAGTGAGGCACAATGTTATGTTAAAAACTCAAAATCTCATATTCTAGATTTGGATAAAAATATCGACATACATGGATATGTGTCGAAAATCATCTTGAAATATCAATTGAGTGGGGACTGACTGAATCATTGAGTGTATGCATATGTGAAAACCCCCAGATGTATTTTCAGTGTAAACGAACAAACCAGAACAGTCTGCGAAGATTTTACTTTTGTTGTCCAAATGCACTCGCAGGATACGTATAGGGATTACCTTAAAATACAATTTATCGCCATTTGGTATTTAATCCAATTGACCAGCCATCATTATGTAACAATTAATTATCGTGTAACCATTTTGCAAACCCAAACAGATTTTTTAAAACTTTAAAATTCTTTCTCGGATGTTGATAGCTTTTTTAAGGATTTCAAAACAATAATTAATCTACTTCATTGAAGTATTTTATCATACCTTCTTTCTAACTGTATTTAGGTATGTCTTTTTCTTGTATTTCTTTGAATAATATAGTATTGTTCTTTGTAATTAGATATTTCCTGTATATCTCCTCTAATATAAAAAAAGGAAGTGTTTGTCTGTGTCTCTGTATCCTGACGAATCTACAGCACTTACAATAATGAAATTTGGCACACAGGTAGTCCGCATTGTTTGCGATTTTGTGTCCCAGCCGGAATTTTAAAACTTAATTTAGAACACTTTAAAATTAATTTCTTAGTTTTTTTTCACCTTTCTTTCTTTTTTCCGGATTGTGACGTCATTGAGGAAAGGCGAAGTTTTTGCGATATTCGATCGCTGACGTCACAAGCGTTTTTCGTCTAAGTACCTTGGGAACCATACCAAGTTTTTCCGATTCCAGAGTGTTTTGATTTACGCTGTTGATAATAGCCACATCAAGGCCATCACGCTGTTGCCAGTAGAGTTCGTTTGCGATGCAAACCAAATGGGAATACGTAGCAGTCACCGGGGGTTGGCGAGCGTCACACCTGACCCCACGAAAAGAACTGTCGCGGGCAACGCCATGCTGGCCACGCAGTGGCAGGTAGAAACAATAAAATAAAGAAAATAAATCATCAATTTGGAATTTATTCTTCAGAATTTTTATTGATAATGTACTGAAATTTCATCATTCGAAAAACCAACCAACTGAAGTCAAGTTCAGAACACGTGTAGGAAACATGTGCCATGCGGAAACACTAGCGCCATCTATATTTAGCTTTACAGAAAATGTCTCTCACGCATGCTCAGTTTGTCTCATTCAATCCGCACTCAAATAACTTTCCCATTATTGCTTCTGGCCCCAACTAAGTGCGGTAAAAATACTTGTGTATCTCAGAACTTTCTGTCAGGTTCGATTCATCAATGGTTGTATTTCTCTCTCCTGTGTCAGCAAAACTTTTCTTGTGTGCATGTTCATTACTTGATATTGTACGTAATGAACTTGATATTGTACGAATCTACAGCACTTACAATAATGAAATTTGGCACACAGGTAGTCCGCATTGTTTGCGATTTTGTGTCCAGCCGGAATTTTAAAACTTAATTTAGAACACTTTAAAATTAATTTCTTAGTTTTTTTTCACCTTTCTGTCTTCTCTCCGTCTTCCCTTCGTCTTGCGTTTGCAGTAGTCTTGGCTAAATATGGCTAAATATTTTAAAGTTAGTTATTCTATTTGCATAAACATAGGCTATACTTGCATTAACTAAAAAAGAATTATCATTTCCCCAAAATTATAGCATATAATATAACTTTATGCTTTTAATTTTAAACTAGTTAAATATTTAAACATTATGTGGTTTTAGCTATTAACAATTGGCCACGATAATTTCTTAACTAACGAAAAGAAAAAAGGATGAATGAAAGTATGAATAGGAATTGCATTGAAAATAGGCTGCATAAAGTTTTTATTTTTGGATTACACACACACACACACACACACACACATATATATATATATATATATATATATATATATATATATATATATATATATATATATATATATATATATATATATATATATATATATATATATATATATATATATATATATATATATATATATATATATATATATATATATATATATATATATATATATATATATATATATATATATATATATATATATATATTACAGATAATATGCATGAGAAGAATCTGAAAGTCTTCGTATGAAGACTCAAGTTCTTCTCTAATGCATATTTCAGATTTTATCTCAGCTTATTTCAGATTCTACTCATGCATATTTCAGATTTTTTCGAGTCTTATGAAAGTAGTCACAAGACTCGGGGGAAAAAATGCAAATGTTCTCATGGTATTCATCAGAACTCAAGTGCTTTTGTAATTTTTAAGCTCAGTTAAAAAGATTCTTAAATAGCAATAGCCTACGTGGAGGTTTTTGCTGTGTGTATTAATTTATTCAAATTATGGAAACTTAATTTATGTATCTTAATTTATGGAAACCAGTGCATAATTGTTTATGGAGTAACCCTTTGATTCATTGAATTTGGATTGTTTTAAAATATTTTACATAAAGTTAGGAGAATTCGCACACTTAAAATTAAAATTAGTTTGGAATAACATCATTATGTCCTTTTATTATACAAATACAAATTGAAAACTAACTCTATTTTCAAAACTTCAATTCGAATCCAGAATTTTTATTCAAGTTCTTTGTTTATCTTACTCTTTGGGAATTTAAAAAAAAGATGGCGCCATTGATGGAGAACTAATAACCATGTTATTAGGTCCTCTCAAAACTAATAAATAACACCGATTCGGGATCTGTCAACAACGCATAACGTAAGACAGGCCTCGGAATCGTGTCCTCGTTTCGTGAGGACCAGTTACCAGTTTGTGCGAATACCATGACCTAATGTTGTTCGAATTTTTATTCCTCGTTTGATGCTCGTTTGTAATAGACGCATGACAAGCATCGACATATTTGGTCATCGTCAGTTTTCCTTTTATATACGCCAGGCACAAAGCCAGTGGTCTGAGCGATTTTAGTTCATTGGTCCCGAACCAGTTCAGTTTGCGCGGTCATTTGAAAAAAAATAAGCTCGTGCTCTCAGGGCGCCATGAAGCTCACAGTTGGATGATAAATCATTGCTTCCAAATGGAATATCTTGTTTAATGCGATTAATGGCCACTCTTTTTATGAAAATTTTCTCATTTCCCCACAAGCGAGGCTAGACATTTGGGGACCTAAGGCAAATTAAACTGAAATCGCTATATCCAAAGCAAAATTCACAAATTTAAAATTAATATAATGAAGACATTTTCCATGAATTCGTTCCATTTATAGGCATAGAGCATAAATTCATAAACTGACATTTTTTATGTAGGTAGTTAAATTTACATTGCATAGGAGCAACACAACAAGATATTGACGGTCTAGTATCACTCCGAGGACAACACTTCGTAGTTTTGAAACATGATCGGACGAGGAAGTCAACACTTGAGCTGGCACTCCGCTTCAAATTTCCATACTACGCACTCCGATGTGCGGATATTTGAGGCCACAACAGACCCACACCCAAACCTTCACGATGGTCTTGATCGGATCAAGTTTCGAACTTGCTAATCCGCGACTTTATCAACTGGGTTACCGCGGTTCTGACATTTGTTTGGAGACACAAAAAACTTATTTTCATGATGATGGGGAATACAAAGTCAAAAGATATGCAACACAGTCATATTATTTTTTTAAACTCGAAACTATTTTGTCTTTAAACAGCTGTACAGTAAACAAAATACATCTAAGGAGTTTCTGCCCTAAGCGAACAATATGTTTGTTTACAATAAACTATCGACTACCAATAAAAACTGTCAAAAGGCAGAGCTTTGATAATGGCTTCTATTAACTGTTTAGAACACTGTTTCTTAAGCTTTTTAGCACACATGAAGTCTTACAAAAAAATCGTAGTCGCACCACACAAAAAATGCTAAGAAATGAGATGCAAAAAAAAAAAGCAAAGAAATGTTGAAATAACTGGAAAATGCTGAATACCTTTATTCATCATTTAATTTCTGCTGATGAGAAACATGGACCTGACGTGTCTTAACGATGTCTTCAATATTGGGGCGTATATATAAGCAAAAGTTCATTTCCTCCGTTATGTTGTGTTGCAAACTCTAAGTTTTTTTTTAGTAATTTAACTTTGGAGTTCTTCGCTTATAAAGGGTTTCATTACATCCCCTTTTGTATATTTTGTGTTGTAAATGTATATTCTTTTAATTATTTGGAAGTACCAAAGAGATGCTTGGTCTGTAAAACCTTTAAAATATTAAGCTTTTATTTAAGTATTATATTGTGTTTTTTTTATCCACTGTTTGCTTTACTTTCCTGTGGGATATGTTTTTAACCAGAGGCTTCCTCTGGTTCTTTTTTCGGCTCAAATGATTCCATGTGCATTGCTATGAAGGTGTCCTGTCTTCAGTCAGCCATTGTCCCTTTCTCGAAACGAAGCTTTTTTCGTTCCTCCCAACACCCCTTTGCAGCAGACCCATAAAATTATTCACCCTCTCTGAAGGAATTCGGCAGAGGTAGGGTCAACGCTCAAGTTCATAGTCCGACAGCGGTCTGCGCCCCCCCGACCCCCCCCCCAAATTGCGGGTGGACTCCGGCCAGATGCAGAAACGAAGAAGCGATCAGCATCCCGGGGCCAATGACAAAATTTGCTTGCCAAAATGGAATCCATCCCAAAACTTCTGGAAGGATGGTGGCAACAGGAGAGTGATGGTATAAAAAGGGGACACAACGAGAAAGCGTCTCTTTTGGTACTTCCAAATATTTAAAAGAATATACATTTACAACACAAAATATACAAAAGGGGATGTAATGAAACCCTTTATAAGCGAAGAACTCCAAAGTTAAAATACTAAAAAAAAACTTAGAGTTTGCAACACAACAGTTATCAATTCATTTTTACATCCCCACACAAATCTATCTGGGATTGCATAGGGCGCACCAGTGTGCCGGGCACACCCTTTAAGAAGCACTGGTCTAGAACGAGCTAGGAGAAGGCGCCCCACATTATGTTTTGTGATTTCCAGACGTTTAAGACAACTTTAAAGAAAACCTTGACCTTTTTAAAGGTAGCTTTATTGCTTTGTCTCTGATCTTTTCAGATTGGCATTATTATTGCACGGGGTAGATTATGTGAAGACCCGACCCTTTTAACTAATTTTGTTATCGATTGAAATGCATGAAAGAAAATTCACTTCGCACGCATTACATTGGAAAATGCTTCTGTGACAAAGAAAAAATTGTATCTGGAAACCAGTTTAAAAAAAAGTTTCTGATATGTCGCTTCTTTAGACAATGGCTCTCAGGGACCTTCTTCCCAAAAATTTACCAACTGCTTTTCTCTTGCTTTCTAATAGCTCTGTTTTTGAATATGTTTCACTTGTGCAGCCGACGACATGTTGTGTTTTTTTAATGATAAAGAAACCAGAAAATTTCCCTGGGGGGAATGTTGACGAATAATTTAATTAATCAATAATGATATGGAAAATGATGTTCCACTGGAAAGAATAATTGTAATTAGGTACTGTTCATTGCAGACAGCAAAAATAACATTTTTTTTGCCATTTTCTACATTTTGGAATATTAAAAAAGTTTTTAAAGGAAACCATTCCTCACCTTATTTAATTTTTATTTTTGAATATGTTTCAATTGTGCAGCCGACATGTAATATTTTTTTAATGATAAAGGAACCAGAAAATTTCACTGGGATTGTTGAGAAATAATTTAATTAATCAATAATGACATGGAAAAGGATATTCCACTGGAGAGAATAATTACAATTTGGTACTGTTCATTGCAGACAACAAAAATAGCATTTTTTGCCATTTCCTACAGTTCGGAATATTCGAAAAAAGTTCATCAAGGAAACCTTTCACGTCTTAATTTAATTTTATGTTCAAGTTTACGAAACAATTTCAATGCCGAAACACAATGTTCATCCTATCCAGTAGAGTGAATCGTCAGAGATGAATTTCTATTCAAAATCTGAACTTGTTCTAAGTGAGAGTTCATCCAGTTTCAGAACAAAAGAAGCTGGAATGACTCACTGTTAGGGAATGGATATGGTTAGCGCCGGAAGGTGAAAACTGGCGGAGTCATTCTATCGATCGCCTCTATCAGCTGTCTGACTGACTCATCCAAACTATTCCGAGAAAAGGGAGACAAAAAACGAATGACTCTTTCAGACAGCATGGGAATTCCATCAGCTTTCTCTGCTGTTTAAGAGCTTAAAAGCCATTTTTTGCTGCAGTTACGAAAGATTGCACAAACGTTTCAACTTACAGTGTCTTTTAATCAGTTGCTTGTTTTTGGTTGCAAATATTATGGATCACTTCTGTCTGTGTACTCTGAGAAAACAAAGAAAAACAAGCAGGTCGAAGACGAGATAAACAGTGAGGAGAGTCAACTATACACGGTGTGTTTGCGCAGTTGAATCATTTTTCTTTGTTTCATGCATTTTTCTTTGGTAATGGGTTTTGGGCACACACACTTCGAATATGAATGTAATGCTTTTGAAAATGCCATCCGCTTAAAAAAAATATGAATTTCGCTAATTTTTGAACTGGAAGTGCAATTAAAATCGATTTCCGAAGAATGTCAAGTAATGGCAACCTGTATGGACAAAATATCTGATGGAATACACCACAAAGAACACAACGCAATTTTTCAAACATTCTGTTAATGTTATAAAATAAATATTTGTTTGAAGTTATTGTATCAAAAAAAAAATCACGTCGTTTATAGTGCAATTAATTTCTCTCGAGACTAATCAAAATACGGTAAAGCACATTCAACAAACGCATTCAGGATTTATATATTGTCTGTGCTCCGGTTAACTTCTGAACAAACTTTTTTTAAATTGTTTAAACGAATAATACTGCGAAAGGTAAGTGTGGTAACCAGAAATAGGATTTTGGTGGTTCACCACCTCTTTTGGCAAGACTGAAATGTTCGAGAAATAGAAATTCATTTTATAAAAGATTTGGTCGATTCAAATGTCTTCGTTGGGCATTTTTTGTGATTTTTACCCCTTAATGACATTGTTTAGGCAAACTGCTCATTTACAAAAAGAACTTGTAGCCATTTTTGTGTTGTTTTGCATTTTTTGATGTTTCTCAGGAAAAGGGCATTTTTTATACATTTCTTCAAAAAATGTGTAATAATCAATGGTCCGGAGTTTCCTTCTACAATTTTAAGGCATTTTAGAATCGTTTGCAATTTGTAAAATTACCACAAAGGCATAAACTTCTTTCTTTGTTAGGTTTGATACACGAAAAACCAAACGATCCCAAAAATTCGCATATCATGACAAATATGTACTCGGCCAAAGATTTGATTGAGACACAATAAGCACACAAATTATTTTAAACTTTATCCTTTGTGAGACTTGTCGTTTCCGTCACGTCGCATAATTTGTCCTCCTCCATCATTTTTATTCTTCTGTACTAAGGAAGGAGTCGACATCAATATCGATGTTTTCAAAACATTGATGTTTTATAAAAACATCGATTTATTTACCATAGATTTATTGGAGCCTATGTTTGTTTAACATCGATGTTTTTACACTGTCGATGTTTTATTTTTGAATAATAAAAGTTCCACAGTAAAAGTTAAAAAAAAAACCACCTTGCATCTAAGTATTTGTCAGTGATGGTGACATCCGTCTCATTAGAAAGAGTTTTTCCCTAGCTGGTGGGATAGTTAGTGAAAATAGAAGTCGTCTTAGTGTAGATAAAGTTAATAAACCTCGACAAATTGTAAATAACAAATATTGGGGTGCATAATAATTATAGGCCTCAATATTTTTTATTTGCAGTAAATAAAAAATAAGTTTATGTTTTCCCCATAAGTTGATAAATAATTAATAATAACCAATAATAATTATTGTTATGTACCTACCTACTTATACTTATAGTTAGCAGTACCTATTTCAAATTGCTGTAAATATTATTTTCGTTAGTAGTAACATCTTCACTACCAACCATATAAAAGTTGTTTAAAAATCTTTTTTTTTTCTTCTGATAAGTGTTATGAAATACTTCAAAGTTCTTAAGTAAATTAGTCTTTCAGATGGTGGTATCATAGGGGGATAAACATTTTAGGTACACATGTGTGTACCTCGTGTCTCAATTATACTGAAAGCGTAATACTTTCCGAATGATCAAATATTGCATGAGAACTCACACTTAAGAACTCAGAAATGATCAACTTTTACGCATTAACTAAAGGATTTAGAAATCATTAAAAACAAATGAAATTTCCTCCTTTCACGAACACGTTGAGTCGAAGACATTTCTTCCAAATCGTTTTTGAATAATAAACATTCCACAGGAACTACCGATTTATATTGCCATATCCATTGGTGTCAATCGGAATTATATACGTCCATGCACGTGTACCCGAGTTCTCAATTATCAATTTGATCACACAGAAAGATTATTGTTAAGGCGAAAGAGTCGAGGTCCACGTATGTGGACCTAGGTAGCGAAGAGGTTATTCAATTTGAAAATACAAGATTTGTTAATTGTTCTTATTAATTTTTTAAACTTTGTTTTACACTTAAAAGAATCTTAGTTTAAAATAATAAACACGACTGACAAATTAAATCTTACTCCACGGGCGAACATTAATGTTTTAGAGAATACGAAACCAATTTTAAAAAATGGGAAAACAAAGTTTAAATACACTGATTTTTAAAAACAGATGGTTTTTGGGCGATGTATTATCAACAGCGATGTTTTAATATTGAACATGGATGTCTTGTTGGTCGATGTCGCATCCCTATTCTATACCGAACCTTGAAGGATGATTACGCCACGCCTCTTCATCTACGCCTTTTTCAAACACACAACACCAGATAATCATGCGGTGCCCTGTCTGGTCAACGTCTTTCATCTCACTGCTATCGCACCGCAGCAATAAAAAGTTTTATTACGATTAAAAATCAGTAAAAAAAAAAATACACACTCCTGCTTGAAATAGATGAAAGATTGTGGGAACTGACATCAAAAATCCGCTTCCGGAAAGCAGAATTTTCCTGCAACTAGCCCACGAAATTCGGAGTTGACATAAAAATCTCCACCTTTTTTATCTCACTATTTCAGACTCTGTGCGGCCATTAAAAATCCACAAAAGGTCAATGCCTCTTTTCGCCTCACCGGAAATTCGCGAGATTTTATCTGATCCAGCAACAAAATGGTACGATGAGTGGGACATAACGTCTTTATTACTTCTTTTCCCAAAGGGTCCCATTTCGATTCACTTAGTTCTGGTGTTCTCAAGTCGTGAAACGTGGGCGGATTTCCACATCTCGCTAATTGTGTACCAAGTGAAATATAATGGACCCTGTGACACTTTCGACTGGAAATGCAGACGAGGAATTATTTGTTCGCAGACTTCATCAGAACCCTGAGGAAATCGAGGAAGAAAATAAAAAGAAGTGTGCATCCAGATTGAACTCACTATAACTTAGTTACCCGTGACGGAATTTTCCGAAGATAAAGTGAAGGAGAGAATTCACAAAACGATTTATTTCAGGCATTATACATATTTTTTTTCTTCTTTGAACGTCTCGCTTGAAATGGTGTAGATGAATCTAATTATGCGTAGTTCCTTTTCCGCAATTCGATGAAGATGCAACTTAGTTTTGTTTTGATACGTAAGAGTGTGCCGGAGTTACACAATTGTGACGGATCAAAGAATTTAAATATTTTCTTGTGGTGAGAGGTTTCCTTTTCGTTCTTACGGCCGCGGTAATCCGGTTGGAAGAGTAACGGATTAGCAACCAGAGGGTTACAAGTTCGATGGTTACAAGAATCAGACTGTCGCGGGGCTGGTGCTCGTTAAATCTGACGTGGCCTCAAATGTCCTCCCGTTGGTGTGGTGTGGAAGTTTGGAGAGTGGTGTGCCAGCATGTATTTTCTCGTCATCTGACCGCGGTTCAAAATTACGTGTTGTCGTCCTGGAAGGGTTGATTCCCCAATAACCCGCTGTGTTGCTTCAGTGCGATGTTAACTAAATAGCTACCTACCTACCTTTTCATTCTTACCAAAATATTTCTCTCTGTATTAAAAAAAAAAGTTACCGCCGCTGTCGCAGGGTTGAAAACTGTGTTGTTTAGCTCGATTCTTAGACGGTTTCTCGAGGAAGTAAGGATCAGAAAAATATGAAATTAACACGGTTTGTTATTCATCGTGTTCCCTGGACAATTGTAAAGATATTTTTCCGATGCGGTTATTAGTTTTGGGTTTATTAAGTGTCAAAGATGAAAAAGCGAAATTTCTTCCGCGAGTAAACAAAACACATACAAATTTTCAGTCTCAAGCCGTGAGTTTATTTTAAAGAGTACCTCTCAAAATTTTTGCAGCTCGTCGAGTTTTTTAGAAATTTCAATTTGGTTCTTGGTTGGCGAGCGTAAGCGAGCATTGGCGGAGCCCCCTAGTCATTTAAATTATTCTTACATGATTCTCTTACCTTATGCATTTTGCATTTCTTACAGGTTTTGTTTGTTTATTTTCTCTTATCTCCAAGGAACAATAAGGAAAAACAACTATTAGCGAGTCAGCGGCAATGTGTTTTGAATGGTTTAGTGCAATTTTGAACTGTAGGGGTGATCATAATACAACAGGACTGTATTTAGTATTGGACCGGTAAAATTAACCATGCACTCCACCTCACTTTGTTCCATCGTGTTGTTGCTTTCTAAAGCATTTGGTCTAGGTCTAGATTAAATCTGTGCGTTCACTATTCTTGTGGGTGCTACTGATTCGCCGTACGCGAACAAAGCCAATTGCCATTGTTCTTTGAGTTATTTAATACTTTCCTAAGCTTTTATGACTCAACGCCCTGTTTTCAAAGAATTTGTTTCGGCGTCCACTCCGGAAAACTTTATTTTAATTAATAATAAATGGAAAATGTAGGTATGACTATAATTTTTTTAATTTCACCAAAATGTTTGTGTAGTTGCATAATTTCAGAAATTAAATAACAAAGGCAAACATACTAGATTACTCACTGTTATTAGTAATTAATATGAATCAAATCAGTGAAATTTAAACACTTATCAGTAGGATGAGCAGGTGTTATGCTACCCATTGTCAAAAGAAGGCAGTATTTTCATCAGTTGCAGCCTTAAAACTTCACACAGTCGACTTTGCAGTTGGTTCCATTTCATCTGACTCTCAAACATTTTCTGGTCCATAGGAACGGAATTCTCACCGGCTCCTTTGCATACAAAAATTCATTACACTGCATTTCATTAAATTAAGTAAAAAACTTGCAATTTAATAACCAGTTTCCATTAAATCGTATTAAATACAATGTAATTATTTAATTGTGGGGTACTCTTAATTGTCTTGAATTTTTGTTAGTATTCGTTAGTATTCTCGTAAAACGCAGTATGCAGAATATTGTAGTAGTTGTGTATATTAATATAATAAATATTAGATTCTGTTATCAGATTTATTCACGAAATCACGGTGCAATGGTGAGCGTTACTACTCTTGCACGCTGTTGCGTTTAGTATTCTCTTAAAACGAAGTATGTAAAATATTGTATAGAGTTGTGTATATGAATATCTATATATATAATTCTCTTACGTGGCACGCAAAAAAGTCGTTATTTGTAATCGCTTTTTGGCAACACTGTACGATTGTTTGTTTATCGCGAAGTCTCGCGCATCGATTGAATTTATAGCGTTATCGGATGAAATTTTATTGAAAAAAAAAGAGGAAATTTTAATGAGCTGTTGCAGCTAGTTTATAATAGAAATCAAAGAAAGCGGAGGATCTTTTCAGGGCCAACAATTATAGTTCAACAAGACGCTTGCACTACAACTTTCGGCAACAAACTCAATGAAAAAGTGTGGGTCGTTTGAGTGCTGGGAAAATGGACACACAAACAACATGCTGGGTATTCAATTTCCTAAGCAACGCTCACATTTCGAGTCAAAATTTGCACAAAGTTTTCATTTGAATTCTGATTTTAGAGATACTGTATATATTTTTTCTGCAATACAGCAAATTTAGATTTGAAAAACATTTTTTTGGTAACATATTTTGTAAACAATCCCTTATGCTAGGACACATGTCTTCATTGAGGCGAGCGAAGCGAGCATAGGTTCGCGCACCGAACCAATGAGGATTGCGAAGCAATCCTCCGGGGGTTGGCGAGCGTTAGCGAGCAGGGGGCAGGCCCCCTAGTAATAAAAAATAGATTCTGTAATCAGAGTCAGTCACCACACCACGGTGCACTCTTAATAACCAGTGGAATATTTTTTGTTTCTGTACTTTGAACCTTTTCTTTCTGAAATAGAAGTATATCGTCACACTTTTCGGCTCATGTCACCTTCAGTTTTTCAAGGAGGCTCTTCAGGCGTTATCTGCCTAATTACAACTTTGAGTGATCCATCCAACGCTATTGAATTCATAACAACAAACGCAGTTTGATATGAAATCTCCCAACACAGTAAAAACTTTTATAATTTCTTCATTTTATATCGCGGAACACCAGAAATCTCGCTGATCAAAAAGGTTATCAGAGCGCGGTCAAACTTCACGGTGGAAAAAAGCTACGGCTCCCAAGGGAGCAGCGACACGCAACCATGAAAAACATCTGTTCTCACAAGTCTTGTTGGTTAACAGAGAGAGAGAGAGAGAGAGAGAGAGAGAGAGCTCCATAAGAAGAAAAGTGTACACGTTCCTCTTGTGGTGCTTCTGTCTTCTTCACTTCCTCTTTCTCGCGTGCCCAGAACTTGAAATCCGATAATTATTGCGACCGCAATTTCACATCCACTTGTATGAGTCATCGCCAGAACTCGTGCAAGAAGTCGCCTTTCAGTTCACAACCATTCTCAGAAATGGAAAGGACAGAATTCTCTCCAACGGAAAGTGGACTAATGGAGGAAGAAAAAAAGAATGCAAATGGCTCCGTAGTAGGTCAGGAATTTTCCACTCTTGGGTTCTTGGAAGATTTTCTACATCAATGTTTCTCAACAGCTGCCCGGTAGCGGTCCCTGGCATCAGTTAAACAGAGTCGTGAAAGGTTCTCTTTGGTAATTTTAGCAATCACATTTGGTTTGCCTCGCAAACCAACACTTCTTATGCAAGCGTCTTTCCGGTCCATGACGTCACAGCGAGTTTCACAAGGCCAGCTAGAACGATCTAACTTTTCATCTCCGCGATGAAAAATTTGTAAACTATAGCGAGATTATACTTTTTATCGTATCGAATTTATTTATGGACCAATTTTTAGAATAATTATATCATGAGAAGGAGTGCATTCTAAGCTTTCACGAGGTATTTTAAAACTAATAGCATTAAGCTATTGAAATTTCCGCGATGAAAAATTTGTAAACTATAGCGAAATTATACTTTTTATCGTATCGAATTTATTTATGACGCAATTTTAAAAATAATTATACCATGAGAAGGAGTGCATTCTAAGCTTTCAAGTGGTATTTTCAAATTTTAAAACTAATAGTGTTAAGCTATTGGAATTTCCGCGATGTAAAATTTGTAAACTATAGCTAAATTATACTTTTTATCGTATCGAATTTATTTATGAACCAATTTTTAAAATAATTATACCATGAGAAGGAATACATTCGAACATTCGAAGCTTTCACGTGGTATTTTAAAATTTTGAAACTAATAGTATTAGCTATTGTTATGACAATTTTAGTTTTGTATCGGAAATTACGATCGAAAAATCCAAAATTTTTAACCGAAATTTGTACACTCTAACGTATTCTGTGATGTTTTCAAATTTAAAAATTAATAGTAAAAAGGTACAGATATTTTACAGTTTTAACAAAAAAATAACGAAAATTTCCCGATTTTCCCAAATTTCAAAAAAAATATTAGCAGGAACCATAGTGAAATTTCTAAAAAAACTCAGAGAGGTGCAAAAATTGACGTTTAAAGGTACTCTATAAAAAACTCACAAAAACTGAAAACTGAAAATTTGTACGTGTTTTGCTCACGCGCGTTAGCAATTTCCACTTTTATCGAATTTGGCTTCCACCAGAATTGGCACTACCACCATTAACTCGTTCAAGGTGGGACGGAAACCAATGAAGGGCTGCTATGTAAAATAAAAAAAAATTATATTTTTTCAAAATTTAAAATTACTTTACATAAATTGCAAGTTGATAGTTAATGTTTTCCAAATGTTTGAACACGTGGTCAAGGAAACAAAATAGTCTAGTTTTTAAAGAATGGATTGAAAATACCATTTAATTGCTCCAAGTTGGCATGATATGAAAGTTAGAATTTCTATATAATAATTTTAGTGTCGTTTATGCAATTTCGTATTCCCGGAAATATTTACACAGAAGGAAGAAATATTCTGATTTGTAATATTGAATTCGTCTTTGTTCAGACAGGTTACCGGTTTAACTTTGTTTCATCTTGAAAATGTTAATTAACTGCTTCTGAGGTGTGTGTGTCCAACCAGCGGCTCTGGTAATGTGACACCACAGAATCGCAAACTTTTATCGCGATTTTTAGCATTTCATTTTCATAAATCGAAGATCTATCTTAGAAAATAGAATCCCTCGATCCACAATCATGTCTTATTCATGTCATCACTTTTGGTGAAATGCACATTTGTGAACAACTATTCTCAAAGAGGAAGCATTCATAAGAAGTATAACTGACCAAAATTTTCTGCGACGAGCAATCTTTAAAACTCACGAAGATTTGCAACTACTTCCATCGAATTAGATAGACATTGATGCTTTAGTTTTATAAATACGAGGTTAAATATTCCAATAGCCTTATGTTGCCCACTTTTTTAATGTTATGGTAAAAAATAAAGGACATTTTGTGACATATTAAACTATAATATATTTATATGAGGTCCAAGATAATTACTCTTTACTCGGTCCAGTCAATCCAAAAGGCTGAGCACCCCTGATTTAGAACTCTAGACGAGTTTTTTTCCACTACATTAAAATTTAGTATAATGTCAGTATTAAAGTTGTATAATAAAAAAATATTTGTTGTATTTCCCTGATATCTATGACAAAACTCAGCGTTGGTTGACATGTAGACAAAATAAAGTAACCTGAACAGTGTTTCTTTTAGAAAAATTTTCGATCTTTGCCACTCAAGGAGAGAAAGCAGTTCTTTAAACAAATAAAATTAGAATCCTGTTTTCAACACTCGAAACAATAGTTCGCTTGGTATATATAGACTTCAAATCTTTCTATCATTTTAAAATTCTTGATTAAAATGTTATAATATTGCAATATTATTGGTTCCTTAAACGTTCTGAAGAAATATTCCAAACTATATACACACACTGCCAAAAGTTAAGCACGGAGAGGAAAATGTTTTTCAAGAAGCCAATCTGAATTTGAGATGTTGCAATTTCTAGCAGAGGTAGATGGAAGTGTGAAAATGTGTCATGTAATAGCCAATCACGGTTTCATGTCGAGAAATATGCAAAAAAGCAGTCGTATAAGAAGCCAGCATTGTGAAGGGTTAGGGAGTTGTAAGTAAGTGCTGATAAAAAGTGTTTAGATCTTTCGTACGATTAGTTTTCAAGACAGACGTGTTTCTATGGCTTTCAGAAGACGAATGGCAGATGGTGAGCGCTGGCATTCTGTGGGACGCCTCGAAAGCAGGACAATCTATCACTGATGTTACTCTTTTCTTCGGCGTTCATCATTCCGTCATTTCACGATTATGGAAACAGTTCCAAACAAGGCTGGTTGATCACCTCATGGAAAGCATGCTTACATGCTGTAAACTTTGTATGATGATGAGGGGTGGCCACATACCCTATTAATGTAGGTTTTGTTAATTTGAATTGGATTTAAACATCATTTTGTTAATGACTCCAAATAACTTCATCTTGAAAATTCAATATTGTTTTCACTTTGTATTTAATTCTTTGTTTTGCTTCATGCATAAACCTATTTGCTACTTTCCTGTCTTATTTCGTGTCAATAAAAGCTGTACTTGTCGTTTTTTTTCGCGTTTTATCTTTCGTGCTTAACTTTTGGCAGTGTGTGTATTTAAACAATGAAGTTTAATAAACAGCGATGCAATTAAAACAATCACTAAATCTAATATTTTTTAACAATGCTATGCATTATTAAAAAAAAACGTAACAATGGATTTAAAAAAAATTTCATGATTACGATGCGCTTTTTGTCATTCCATACCTTTACTTTGTATCTGTAGTACTTAATTTGCAAATTGCTTACCGTTTCGACAATTTTACGAAATTTCTGTTTTAAGAACTTGGTACAGATGTAGTATCCGAGACATGTTTGTCACCAAGTAATTTTTCTCGCCAAATAAAGATGGCAGCCATCTTGTCGATTCGATTTGTTATATATGGAAGTGAAAATGACACATGAACAAATAAACAAATCAAGTAAAGAATAATTGGAATAATTGCAATTTTTAACCAACCATAGATTGAAATTATATTACCATGGTTTAAATCCAAACGAACTTTCCCGAATTAGAGATGCCTTAAAACTGGATCAAAACAACAGTTCCATGTTTGGCAATAAATCGGCGTTGCCTCGAATACTACATCTCACCCAAGAACTTTTCAAGGCGCACTTTCTCGTGAAGTCGACTCCAACCAGAGACTTCACATTACTATAAAATCTTTTCGATTGAAAGACCTGTGAGAATCCATGGCTCTTTGTCGTCGAACAAATAAACAAATCAAGTAAAGAATAATTGGAATAATTGCAATTTTTTAACCAACCATAGATTGAAATTATATTACCATGGTTTAAATCCAAACGAACTTTCCCGAATTAGAGATGCCTTAAAACTGGATCAAAACAACAGTTCCATGTTTGGCAATAAATCGGCGTTGCCTCGAATACTACATCTCACCCAAGAACTTTTCAAGGCGCACTTTCTCGTGAAGTCGACTCCAACCAGAGACTTCACATTACTATGAAATCTTTTCGATTGAAAGACCTGTGAGAATCCATGGCTCTTTGTCGTTGGAAACGGCTGCTGCGGACAATGTAAGTTATCTATTTTTTACTGAATTTCTGACTTTTTTTAGTATGATAATTAGTTGTTAGCATAATGGTAAGTATTTACATTTAAAAAAAAAAGTTTAAGTTACATTGTAAATATTGATATTATTTTGCAACTATTACAAACAAAAAACTGAAAATATCAACGCTAATAACTTTAAATTTCTCAATTTTTTTGTTGATTCATGCAGAATTTATGTCGGCCTATAAGGCAATGTTTCTCAAACGCGGGGTACGGGGCATCAATTATACTTAACCGTCATTTTTGTTTTCAAAGCATCTTTATGATTAAATGTTTTCAGTTGAAAGAGTGATGCAGCTTCAGTCTACTGAATCTGCGTCACTCTTCCCATAGCGGTGGCAACAGCATTGGCTTTTTTTTGGCGCCCTTCTAAAGTTGCCAAGGAAAGAATTTTTTTATAAGAACCAATGAAATCAAACGACAATTTAACGGATTTTCAAAGAACAATCTAGAATATTCAAAATGAAAATTTAAACTTTCCGCTAGCCGTGGTTGTCATAAAAACCGTAATAACAGTGATACAGATAGGTTGCATTAACCTGCTATACCTCGCAACTAAAAGTGCGCCAAAAAAACGCCAAGGCCGTTGTCACCACTATAAACGTAGACTGAAGCTGTAGCGAAATGTTCTTAGGCGAATAATATTCGAAATTGTCTAAAAGCTCACATCCAGAACGCTTGAATAACATAAGTGAGCAAATGTCAGTGACCAAATCAACAAGAATATATAAAGAAATATTTTCCGCTGAATTTGCAGATTAAGGCTCTCTTTTTGTATCCGGTTCACAAATCTTTTTTCAAACTACTACTTCACAAGTTGCTGGTTGCGTTCGTTTATATTCGAAGCCAGAGTGACGTGATATTTTGTATGCAACTAACTGAATAACCCGGCGTTGATCGGGTTTCAAATATGACCGCATCAACTGAAATATGATAGCGAAAACTAAAATATGACCGCAACATTTTCCTGTGTTAATTCAAATACACATACCCTATAGAACGTATTTCCTAGTCCATGTTAATTTATTTCAGGAAAACAAACGTAAGATTTTAAAATTGGGTTTCGAGGGGCATTTTTAGGACTACCAATGTGCCAATTTTCATAGCTACAGATTGGTCTGAAGACTAAAGAAATAGCCTATATTTTCCCCAGTGTTCTAGTGTTCTAAAGTATAAGTGTACCAAATTTGGTGTGGATTGGTCAAACCGTGTAGATTTGTATAGTGAATATACACAGAGTGAATATATAGAGAGATAATTAAATTTTCCCACACAAAATAAACCCACATATTTAAATTTTAGTATGAGAAAAAGAACACAAACTCAGTGAAAGTTTTTTAGTGTCAAGAAAATCTTGCGCTGAAGGCGTTTGTGACGCAACAGATATAAATTTTTGATGATCCGAATGGAAAATTTCAATATAAATCAGCACCAATTAATGTAATGATGTTGGCCTGAAAAAATTACAAAATGCGATAAGATATCACAAGTCTAGTTATTCATAATTTATTTAAATGCTATTGTATATTAGTCAACATGCCACATGGTATGCAAAAGCTTACGAAGAATCTTTAAGATTATGCCATACTTATTGTAGTTTAATATATGAACCTTAAAAATTTGGAAAGGTGTCAATGTTGTGACCAGGTCTAGAATTAAAAAAAAAAATTACGGGGCTTTAATCTCACAAAGGTTTGAACCACTACTCAAGACCTACCCTTTTTCAAGCGTTTTAGGTCAACGCTTCCATTTCCAACATAAATCTCTGCGGATACCATGCGTAATTATTAATTTCTAGTAATTAATAAATTAATCGAATCTTTATGAGATATTTTTAATGAATTCATCTATCGACCCCTCAGGTTTTTTGAAAACGTGGAAAGTAAACTAATCGGTTGTATGAATCTAATTGTAGGATAATTATTGCATTTTAATTTAAAAAATTGAACTTAAAATTTTTGACATGAGCTAACTGTTTATAAATAAAATCGGTACAGCTTCAGTTTACGTTTATCCCAGTGGCAACGATCTTGGCGCTTTTTTTTTCTTTGGTTGCACTTTTAGTAGCGAGTTATGGTAGGTTAAGGCCCATCAGTGTTAAGGTATTTCGTTTGTTAGGGCAACCTCGATAACCAAAATAATTATTTTCTTGGCGAAATTAGAAGTGCCCTAAGGTCGTTGCCACCAAGATAAACATTGACTGAAGCCGTACCATAAAATCTTAAAATCACAGCACAAGTTTAGAAACCTACATTCGTTTCAATTTTGTAGAAGAAATATGTTTAATGGTACCATAAAATTTAGCGATGGATGTGAGATAATTTTTAGACCTATTTAAACTCGCAACAACTTCGGGGTTGCATGGGGGACATTATGTCACCCATGCGCTATTAAACACTAGTGGCAACGACACTAGTATCGTTATGTGGCATACTGTGAGAATAAAATTGGTGGGGCTAGCAGATTTTCGGAAGTTTGTGACAGCGACCCCAAAGTGCATGATCACTGTTGCATGATCACCGCGATTAAAGTTTCGTTTTCAATATTTCTAAGCCAAACAATTATTGATTTTGGTACATAATTGAAGTTAATATAGAGGACTAGTCATGTGAATTGAAAATAATTATCATTAATAAACATTGCCAACAATTCTTGTATTATAGCATTATAAAAAACTACCCAATAGTGATCTCATTGATTAACTTCATATCCAAGCACAGTTTTCGTAAAATATGTTTTATAGTAAAATATTTTGAATTTTTGCACCACTGATCACCTATCCTTTTGTGGGACAGAGGTTATCGGAGCACAATCAAACTTCTAGGCTCCCCTATGGAAGGCTCCCTTTGAAAACTTACCAGAACATTAAATCAGCCAGGGAAAGTAAATCATCTTCCGGTCTCAGGCGTTTTGAAAATGTGAAAAGTAAATAATGCAATGTTGAACAGTTGAATCATTGATCATACATGTTATGAATTTGGGTATAATGTTCATTCAAAAGAGAAACCCACAACTCGTTCTTACTTATTCTTTGTAAAACTTGTTCCATGTATTTACATGATTATTCTTATGTTGTATCCATTTATATTTGGTGGGTATTGCAAAATAAAACTAAGAAAATTTTCAAATAACAGCAAATCATTACAATAATTGTATGTTGACACAAATAATAGAGTTCTTATGAATATTTTGAGTGGGAAAGATGAGTGGTATTCTTATGAATCAATAATTGGCTTTTTTTTATTAATACAGTAATCTGCACATCAAAAACCATAAAACTTATACTTTAACAATAAACTCAAAATAATGGAATTAAATACAAATTGGACCTCAAAGTTATGTTTCTTTTACCAATTTCGTTTCGTGAGTCACAAGGTATACGAATTAAGGGACTCATACTGTGCTTTCTGAATGACATTTCATTCGATGAGGTTATAAAACCTTTTAACTATTAAAAAAACCTTTTTTAAATAATTAATAAATCTTGTTATTACTATATGGGAATTAATTCAGCAATCATAAGATTTATGATTTGCTTGTAAATTTTTCATTTGTTAAGTTGTTTTATAGCTTCATAAGTGCGTAATCAATTTTAAATCAAACTAACTTTGGGTTTGGTTTCCTTTTTAAGGAAATGTCTGATTTATTTACCTACATATTTGATAGTGAAAAACTACAAATACGTTTTCTGGTAATTGTGGTTATCAATATTTTATACACTTAAATAAAAAACAGATTAATTGACAAAGTGATCTTATCTGAATATTGCTGCCTTACGCGTTCCAACCTGTTTTTAAAAGAATGTATTTGAGTATATCAAAAATAATACATATAATCACAGCAGATGGCAGCACCAAAAGTGTTGGGTAATTCCTAATATGTAAACAACGAAGTAAGCAACTCTGTTCTCTACTAAGTAGTGTCTTTCAATTTGACAGCTTTGCAAAGTATTTCTCCAGAAAACTCATATCAAGAAATATCAAGAATCACTCAAAAGCAAGGAAAATAGTGCGAAGGCAAACATTGAATTCTCACGTCCCCCATTTCAAGCATTTAACTTCTATTTCTTAGACAACTTAACCATAAAATAAGCTTCAAAATTCAATTTAATATTTCTTCTAGATCAATGTCAGTTTATCAATTCCTTCTCTTTCTGAACTCCACAGAACAAATAAACTGGGTCTGCCGTGATCTATGAAGGCTTTCAAATGCTAAGAAACAGTTTTTAATTTACGTAATTTCTCAGGGTCGGTGTGGAAACCTACGATGTCTAGTAAAATCTAACTAACAAGCGGGGAAAACGTTCGCATTTCAATTCTAAAAGATAGAGTGACATTAGAGGGGTATCAAAATAATTACTCAATAGTTTCAAAGATGTCCATGTGCAGGAGAATGGTTTCAATGATTGATTGACACTAATCAGTATGATAGTCTCGCAGACGCACACACAGAAGTTTTATATTTAGGAGGTATTGGAAATTAGTGGTCATCATCATGATACTGATGAAGCCTTTTTCTGGGATGAGGGATACCTGTTTTCCCCCGAAACTATAAAAGATCGGCTGTCATATATATATATATATATATATATATATATAGTGTCAAATATATATATATATATATATATAATATAGTAGTATATATATATATATATATATATATATTATCTAGTAATGCCAATAAGCAATGTACATTAAGAATGAAAAACTGATACGGGGTGAAAAATCTCCCTACGAATAATATTCATTGTGATCTTGAAGATTTATTAAAATCCATTGTCTTAACATATAATATTTAACTATATCGAACCCCGAAAAGAAAGTGACACAAGTCAAAAAATAAAAATTTTGTTATTCTGTCATTGAAAAATATGTATGAGGTGCCCCAGCGTGTTATATTACTATTCTATAGAATACAATAGAAGTTACCACCATGAAATATACTTACCTAAAATTTAAAAGAAGCTTATGCTATTTCAATATAAATTTTATGGTATCCTTTAAGTTGATGTTTCTCAAATTCTGCAATTTTGAGTTGTGTCACTTTTTTTTGCCGGGGTGCTATATTATGTAAAAAAAAACCTGTTAATTAAGATTAAATCTTTTTTTAGCTTTGTTATAAATGTGACAATTGTTACTGGACAAAATTCAAGTGAGTTATTTTGGGGCATAGAGAGTTTTAAATATTTTAAGCATTATATTTTGTAATGAATTACATAAATTTGGTTATTATTTTTTTTTCTAATGGCGGGTACATCTGACCTAAGTCATTGGCCAAGGACGGGAGTGATGGCCATTTGTGAAGGAGCACCTAGTGGGAGGACCATCATTGCCCCTAACAATTTATACTTCGTAATTTTGAACCATGTTCAGATGACGAAGCAACACCTGAGCTGGTATACGCTTACAAACATCCCTGCCCGAACCCGGATTCGAACCGGGGACCTTCCGAACCGGTATAGTGGTTAAGGCTAACACCTTAACCACTATACCGGTTGGTCGTCATAAATTTGATTATAAAATATTGTAAAAATAGTAGTTAATGTTTGTGACCAAAAATGACGCCAGTATGGGAGAGATTTCGCTGCTTCCGACAAACGAAATTCTACTCTGCATAAAAGACTACATCCAAACAACTTAAATCTCAAAGGGGTTGATGGAGACGAGTCAAATTCAGAATGCATACGTTTTCAAACGATCACTTACTCGCGTCAACTGGAAAGATATCTCTCCTTATCATAGGATAAAGGATATAAATTTAGAAAAGCACTTGTCCCTTCTGACAGCATTGTAACGACAAAGAATGACATTTCCAATTGAGATAGATGAAGTGTGCTGAAAAAGAAAATTGTTCACTTTCCTTTCCGCTAGGAAGAACATATTCGTGTGACCGGTTATGAGCCTAGAGATATAATCTTTTAAATATATGTATTCGCTTATTGTCGAGGACATCAACTGAATTGGATCGTTAACGTGTTACAGATGAAGATAATCTTCAGGAATCTGTCATAGGACCTGCAATTTGAGAAGTTCTTTCAACTGTTCAAGCAATTTTAGAATAAACGGATCTGTAAAAATACACTGAATGTCAGACACAGGCAATGATTCATTCCAAGCATATTTTCTATTAGTATATTAGCATAATTTCGAATACAGCTGGTTCTGGTCTGTTGGTTTAAATTATTCATAGTCATTTTGAGACTTTTAGATTCGATTTTTTGATTATAGAGGAGTCGGCGTAATTCAGCTGTTCAAATTGAATATAGCTCATAATAAATTAATACAAACGATATTTATGCGATTACATCTTTTTGAGAGTTCTGAACAAATTGAGAGTGATAAAATTTCAAATATATGAAGCTATACTTAAAGTACCTCCTGAAATACACTACCCTACAATAATGGACCGGACGCTAGCGGATTTGCATAAAATCCGACTACTTGCTTGGGGGTGTTTTTCGTGGTACGGCTTGGGATATTTGCATGATGCTCCTGGTCAATTTAACGCCGACGCCTGCATGAAAATTTTGGACAGTCAGGTTCTTCCTTCGCTCTGGCAATTCTTTGGAATGGACGAATGTTACTTCCATTACGACAACGTTTCATGTCATGTTATAGCCTCTGTAAAGCAGTGGTATCAAGATATGGATGTAAAACGTCTTCTCTGGCCTGCTCAGAGTCCAGACCTAAACCCCATAGAACATTTGCGGGACGCGTTAGAGCTACGCTTACGGACCAGGGAACCACGTCCGAAATCTACCGCTGAGCTGGCGACATACAAATACGCATAGCTGTGTATCAAAACCTTGTTGGAAGTATGCCCAGAAGGGTTGCTAGTGTAATTGCAGCACGTGGGGGACCATCCCCTTATTAAAGCATGTATTATTTCCCTTATACCATCACATTTTGCTGTCCGGACCATTATTGTAGGGTAGTTTTTGTCTTTGAACAATCCCATTCACTCAAAGTGTTCATTCATCCCTTCATTTTACGATCGCCCTGTGCATTCCAGCACAACACTTGAGATATACGTGCGACTTAATAGAAACCATGTCTTTTCTGCTAATGAACTTTCTCAATAGATCCTATAATCCAATAATTTTCCTCCAAATCCCTACCGGTAATGGGTAATTTTTAATTTACGTCTTACTATAGCACCAAATCCCTAGAGGATTAGTTTTTAACTATTCATTCTTTTCTGAGCAGAATAGAAGAAAGAGCGCACAGACGTCCAAACACTCAACGTAGAGCGCCTCCATTTACTCTGGTATGTTTACCCCGTTCCAAAAAGGATTAAATAAATTTGTTTTCCTAGATATTTCTGTCTCAACACCGAAGAATAACTCAAATGACTGCCTAAACCACTCTTAAAATACTGCAGTTAAAATCTAGTAACTTAGTTTTAACTTTTGGATTCTTCGATTAAAGCGATCTTTACCTTTTGAATCATATATCTTTCGCATTAATTTGAAGAGGAATCCAATGGAATCCTTCACAGCAGTGTTTCCAAACGCGGGGCCGCAGTATAAATTTTACCGGCCGTGATAGGTTCTTCTGAAAATTTGTCACTTTTGTTTTAGAAGCATTTTTTATGAATAGATATTTAAAATTGAAAATTAAAATGGGGACAATATTCGTGAATGAGTCGTAAAGATCAGCCTAAATAACACCTGTATAGCAAATGTCAGTGACCAATCGGCAAGGAAGTATCCAGCAAATTTGTTCACTTAATTTAAGACAAAGGCAGTCTATATCAGGTTCTCAAATCTAATAATATTGAATGCTGTTTCTTTCTGCTTTCACATTGCCGTGTTTCAAAATCCGAGTACCCGGATTTTTTTCAATTAAAAGGTCAGCAGATTGACATTTAAATACGAATAAGAGACAAGGAAATGTATGTAATTTTGATGTAAGGAATCTGAAGGTGTTTGTGATTCAACACAAATAGCAATGTTTGGTGACTCAAATGTGACGTATTATTGATTGTTAACTCATTAAATGTAATTTTATGCTTATCAACATGCCAAACCTTATAGGGTAAACATATTATTTATCATTGTGCCATAATAAAATACTTTATTAATGTAATGCCTGAAAAAAAAAGTGGTGAATGTATTTAAGAGTGATTTAGTTGTGACCAGGCTGTTGATCTACAAAAGAGAATTTTTTAGAATGCGGCGGTATAACAAAGGTTGAAACCACTGTACTACAGAATTCTGTATTGAAGAGAATTACCTAACACTAAAGTTAATTTACAATAGAGCAAAAGAGAGATGTATATTTTAAAACTTTTAGGGTACTTAAAAACAGGACTCGGAAGTAAACACAAGCAACACAATTTATTTACATATCACAACAAACGGTACAATTCACAGGAAATCACAAAAATAAATACAGTTATGCATAAAAAGTATTTTACAAAATATAGGCCTATATATTCGAAATCGTTTGTACATGAAATTCGCTGACAACTTTCGTGTTCAGTGCGAATTTGAGTGAAGAATAAATGAAATATTGGCAGCTTCACGTTTCGGGAACGCAAAGAAAATTACGAAATATCATCCTTAGTATATACATTCAGTTGCTGGAAAAAGCATAGATCCGTGTATGGAGTCTGAAAAGAAATAAAATATCCTCCTAAGCTATTTTCTAAGTGTATTCAAAAAGAAAATTAACTGGATGGGATAAAGGCTACTGTATAAAACTGACACATTTAAACACCCTAACCTTAATTTTACGAACATATGCAATTTGCATTGTCTTGTTTAATTGTTGATAACAGTAAAAACAAACGAGAGTTAAAATCAAATTACGCTTTCCTTTCAAATCTCTCCTTAGTATCTGCATAGCTTAAAAAAAAAATCTATGTTAAAGTCAAATTTGATTTATTTCCTTTTAAGGAAGAACGATACTTACAGATTCATCGGCGATAGTCACCGATGGGTCCGTGATAAGCAGAGGACTGCATCTTGACATGGGCTGGATTTTGATTGGCTGTTCCGGGTTCGTTTGTCCTCACTTTGGCCCTGAAACCGTGTTCGTCGGCGACGTAGTCTACCAACCTGTGGATTCCATGGGCGTCGGTGAAACCGTAGCTTCCGATGACTTTTTTGCCATCACTGTGCTCCTTGCGGTATTGCTGGTTGCCCAAGTGGTCTTTGATTTCGTATCCGAAACCGTAAGGATGGGGAAGATGCTGTTGGAAAATATTACAATGGGATAAGATAGTTCTTTTTGTGTGTATAATCTTAATGCCACACCGTCTTCTTAAAGCCAAACATAAAACAGCAAAATAAGACACGATTCCTAAAATTCTTCCTCGATTGACTCCAAAAATTTCAAGACAGTAGATAATCTCGTTGTTCATTCATAAATCTAAAAAATTATTTGAATCTTTAAATGTCCACTTCCCATTTCATGCATCTGGCGAAAATGGAACTACCCACAGATGACAAAAATGAGCTTTATTGTGGAAGTCCCTTTGACTTTGATGCAAGATTGGTATTGACGATTCAGTTCTATCAGGTAATCCAGAGAAACAGAGAGCAATAATTGAATTTCCTCTAAAAGGAAAGTTTAACAGTTTTTATAGGGAAGGTAGTTGATAGGTAGTGATATTGTTTTTGAGGGTATCCCAAATTTTTTCGATTAGATTGAGGTCTGGGAAATGTGGATTGAAAATCAGGAAAATTCACTACCCTCACTCTCAATTTTATTTCCCAAAAGCTTGATCCACGTGAAGGAGATGTGTGGTCTATGGAAAGGAAATTGGGGTCGACTGTTGCAGCATGAAGTCTGACACGGGATTCAAAGACATATTTCCGATTTCGCCAGTCGCAATATAATCTGAGAATACATACAGTTCCATGTGGTATCCCAATATATAAATTTAGCCCATATAATCACATTACTACGACTAACGGCGTGCTGTTCTTCCACACTCTTTCTCAGAATGAAGAAAATCTAATTCAAATCAACTCTTCAACAATTCAATCAACAATTCAAATCAATAAGAAATTTTTTTTCCCAGTAATACTATTACACATGAACGAGCTTTTTATATAGCATGCCTAGCTTGCATATTCAACGAGAAGTCAATTATTATTTATTATTTATCTGGTTATTTTTTTTATTCACTCTACTTTGAATATTTCCTTAATTTAATTTTATACATAATTAATATCACGGCAAGAATATATACACAATGGAAGCATCAAGCAACCAACGGATTCGTTAATTATTCTCTAATTAAATTTTACATTCCAATTTCTCTGAGGAGAGATTGATGATTTTAACAGACAAACGCTGAATCTTAAGTACGTTTCAATGTTTTAAAGCTACAAATTAATTATTGTTGTCAACTATTACAAACAGAACTACATATAATTGGGAGAATTGAAAGTTAAATATTCATGTTTCGCATATCATTCTTCGTTCTTTTGTTTTCATCTATTATTGGAGAATGGAGATTAATTTAACTGTACGCTAAGTTAGTAAATAATTTACTCTGACCCCCTTGTACTTCCTGGGATCGAATCCTGGCCTCTTCATGGATGTTCGAAGCAGTTCGGAATCCTCTTTAGGTCCCGGGCTTATTACCTGTGTAGCAGAATACCCATAGAGCGACAACCAAATCCAAATTGTAATTCCACCAAAAAACCCCAACACTCCTCAAAAAATACTAAATTTGGTGTCGCCATCTATTGAATTTTGATCGAACTTTTATGATCGAATATGGAATAAACTGAGAGGCGAAAACCCCACAGGAGAAACAACTTCTTCACACACAATCCTATTAGGAACAGAGAAGCCTTTTACGTCCCACCCAATGTTAAGAAAACATAATCGATCTGACAACTGCCAAAATTCCGGAAATGACTCCCACCGGATAGTTAGTTTTTAGTAATGAATTGTTCTTTTACTTCCAGGCACTCCTTACTTTCGGCTCAGTTATGAAGAGGTGGTGGAGTTAAGAAAACATTCATTTTCGCTTAGGTGTACTGTTGAAGAAAGTCGTCTTTCATTTGTATCAATATTGATGATGTCCACATGATAATTAAGGCACAGTTGCAACAATGTCTAATATAGAAATATGTGAAACAGTAATAATTTTTGAAAACACTTACGGTGCACGTATACACTAGAAGATTTTTTTAAAAATTTGGATTTCAAAACTCCAGTTTTCTTACCACAGGTAATTGGTGTATTCTTGAAATCTTTTCAGGGAGAAAAAATTAGATTGCGTAAATAATTAGTTACTTAATTAAGATATAATTAGAAAATATGTTTTTTGACGTGATGTCTCCGATTCTAATTTGTTCGGACATACGTTTCCGGTTGGAAATTATTCCTATTATTATTCTTCATGTTTTGAAACTCCACCAAGTTTCTAAAAGAAAAGGTTTTTTTTTCAAGGAAACGTAAAATAATCAAATTTTTTTTCAGGAATTTCAACATTTAAAAATCAATCATTTTTTGACTAAAGTATTTACGCTTGAATGTCTAAGTCATTGTAACTTTTCAAAATACGATGTTAAGTAGAACTAAGACAGCAGTAGATTAATTCAAACATCAGTAGGGTGAAAATAAATGTAAAGAATGGATTATTTACTTCGTAAAATAGCACTGTAAAATATTTTACACAGGCTCCATACAGGAGAAGAAGAACGTACAAAATTTTCTAAATTATACCGAAATACTTTAAAATAAAACAAATAAATAATACCAATGAAAATAAAACAAATAAATAATACCAATAAAAATAAACTAAAATAAAGACGTTTCTCCAAAATAATAAAGATATAAGAACCATTCAATCGATCTTCTCAAGTCATTTAAATCTAAAGTAAATCACTTGGCACAATAATCTACCATCGAAATTAACCAACAAGCGCACCAAATTTTGTTAGAGTTTCGATTTACGGATGATGTAATGGTTTAATTGTGCAAGATTTATTTCCTTGCAACGTTATAGTTTTAAAATTTAGACAAATGTGTTCACAAATAATTTCAAATATTAATTTTGATACCCGTATAAATAATTTTGAGTATAACTTTCTTATTAAAAGTATCATAAATGAATTGTTTCAAAAAGATTTTTTTAAAAGCCATTTTGGTGAAAAAAAAATAGAAGGATAGGTTTAATATTGTAAAGCTTATTTTTTCTGTAAATAAATCAAAATTACTTCTATGTTTTGTCCGACCTGCAAAATATACGAAACACTTTTCGGTGTGTCGCAGAATTTTCATAATTAGTTTATCTGTGCCGTGTGACGGATAAGGTCGAACATTTCTGGATCAGAGTATCGAAATTTTCAAACACAATGCCCACTAAAACTGGAAGAATAGCCCAGCGCCTTTACTTCGTGCCCTTTATATTAGTTCATCGATACCACTTAAGGTTTTTCAAGTCCACATAAACGAAAGGATTCTCTGAGAGAACGGCTTGCATTGTTTGTGTGAGAGAGGAAACAAAGTGACTTGCGAATGGTGTAGACTTGACTCTGAAATGCTGATTTATAGTCAGAAGCACGCATTGATATAAAAAAACACCTAAAGTTGATCTATGAACGGTATGACTTGCCATTCACAAAAGGAGGTACATGACCTTAAAGAGCCTTTATTCTTTTTAATACGGATGCGATATCTATTTATGGACAGTCGACGGAACAAAGGACATGCGATTTGAAGTTTTATTCAGACTTCTTTTACTGTGCTAATGATTTAAATTCGGCTGTTTGTATTAGCTATTATTATCGCCTATTCTCAAATGTCGTTATTGTCCGATACGATTTCGTGCACGAGGAGATTTTTAGTTCCATTTAAAGCCTTATTTTTGAGGGTGAGATTTAACGCCAGAATAAATTGAAGGGGGGTCCGAAGAAATAATTGTCTATGGTAGATGGTTGGTTTGGTTGTGTTTTTATGGCGAAAGGGCCATATTAAGCTCAAGCAATGCCATGTAAATGAACATGCACACGATGAAAGTTTTACTATTTAGAAGAGAGAAATACACCGAGCACATCAAATCTAACATGTATAGAACCTGCGATGTCTATCACTCATAAGCTACTAGAACAATGAGAAAATCCACGGAACCATTATACACTCAGTTTAATGAATGTTATTCGCCGTTTTAACGCATATGATGAGATGGTAACATCTTACTGTCTACGTACGTATAGAGTTCGACGGAGTTTTAACCGTTTGAATTTCGGGTAGGAAATATGTGCATTCAGACTAGGAGTGGTCTGACAGCTCTGACAAATTTCCGATTCTCTGGCGAAAAAATGTCCAAGATCACTGATGCACATTGAAATTTTTTTTAACATAAAATTTAATCGATTATACTGAATAAATATCGTATATAAGAAATAACTACATCGAAATTTTAATGAATATAAAATTTCATCGATTATACTGAATAAATATAATATATAAGAAAAAACTACATCGAAATTTTATTGAATATAAAATTTCATCGATTATACTGAATAAATATCGTATATAAGAAAAAACTACATCGAAATTTTATTGAATATAAAATTTCATCTATTATACTGAATAAATATCGTATATAAGAAATAACTACATCGAAATTTTAATGAATATAAAATTTCATCGATTATACTGAATAAATATCGTATATAAGAAATAACTACATCGAAATTTTATTGAATATAAAATTTCATCTATTATACTGAATAAATATCGTATACAAGAAATAACTACATCGAAATTTTATTAAGTATAAAATTTCATCGATTATACTGAATAAATATCGTATATAAGAAATAACTACATCGAAACTTTATTGAATATAAAATTTCTTCGATTATACTGAATAAATATCGTATATAAGAAATAACTACATCGAAATTTTATTGAATATAAAATTTCATAGATTATACTGAATAAATATCGTATATAATAAATAACAACATCGAAATTTTATTGTACATAAAATTTCATAGATTATACTGAATAAATATCGTATATAAGAAATAACTACATCGAAATTTTATTGAATATAAGATTTCATCGATTATACTGAATAAATATCGTATATCATAAATAACTACATCGAAATTTTATTGAATATAAAATTTCATCGATCATACTGAATAAATATCGTATATAAGAAATAACTACATCGAAATTTTATTGAATATAAAATTTCATCAGTTACTGTATTGAATATCGCACATTTAGAAATAATTACATTGGAAATATTTCTATACATTTCACTTACGTACTGTCGCGGAAATCGACATTATTTGTATGTTGATGAAACCGAATTTATATAGAGGCAATATAAAATCGCCTCCACTGAATTTGTTGGTACTATGTTTAAATATTCCTGACGAGCTAAGATTCTGCTTGATGTAATTGAAACTAAACGGTAAAGCTCGCCGATCCTATGAACTTCTTCAGCCGTTTTATTAAAGATGACGATGACAAAAATCTATAAGACCGATATCAGTGCAAAATGAAAAGTGAGAAAATGTGCAGGTCACGCACTGGTCAAATAATAAATTAATTGAGAAATAAATACTGAAGTGTGTGTTCAAAATTGTGGTAACATGACAGAGGTTTGAGTTTTGGAAATATGGTTCAACTCGGGTAAGACGTACGCGAAATGCCTACTGTATTTAGACTAATTTTGCTTCTTTGAAGTTATGAAATACATATTTATGCATATACAGTTCTAAATTGATTTCACTAAGGTATGAAATATGAGTAGATGCACTGTCATCAATAAACATAAGCAATCAAGAAACATCTTTAACGCAAATGCTATGCGCAGTCTGCTAGTTCGTTATAAAAAACTATTATTAATATAAAATATTTCTCAGAGTTTATTTTACTTCAATTCATGTTTCTTGTTGTCTTTAAGAACTTAATAATTGTTCATAAGTTCTCAGTAGTGAAAGTGGCAGCTGACTCACATACCAATTACTACGATATCCAAAACCGATGGCGATAAAAAAATGTCTTGTACCTACTGTAATATAGTGTACTATAGGACCCGCACCCCGCTAGCGCTCGACAACCCCCGGAGGATTGCTTCGTAATTCTCATTGTTTCGCTGCGCGAATCTATGTTCGTTTCGCTCGCATCAATGAACACATGTGTCCTAGCAAAAGGGATTGTTTACAAAATATATGTTTTTCAAATCTAAAATTGCTGTATTACAGAAAATATATATATACAGTACCTCTAAAATCGAAATTCAAATGAAAACTTTGAGAAAATTTTGACTCGAAATGTGGGAACTGCTTTGGAAATTGAATACCCAGCATGTTCGTGTATATTTATTTCCCCAGCCCTCGAACCACCCACACTTTTTCATTGAGTTTGTTGCCGAAAGTTGTAGTGCAAGTGTCTTGTTGAACTATAATTGTTGGCTCTAAAAAGGACCGTTTTTTAAATGGCCCTGAAAAGGATCCTCCGTTTTCTTTGATTTCTACTATAAAATGCAACAGCTCGACAAAAATTCACTTTTTTCAATACATTTTCATCCGATAACGCTTATAAATTCAATTGATGCGTGAGGCCTTGTGGTAAACAAACAATCGTACAAAGTTGCCAAAACGCGTTAACAAATAACGTCTTTTTTGCGTGCCACGTAAGAGAATTATATACATAGTTGTTTTTGAGTTAAAAATCTGTTAATAGCGTTTATAACATTGAAGCTGTACAAGTGTACAAAGGAAAATAGAAAAACGTGCATTCATTTATGCAAGTTGTGCGCTGAGTTCTTGGAATAAATTATATATCACTAGGGGCCCTCTATCTAATCTGGAACTGGAATCACCTTCAAACCTGGGACCAGGAGAGGATATTCTGTTGTCCAAGGTGTCAGATCCTAAATTTTGTCCAGTCCAATCCGAATGTGGAGTTGTTTGGTTACAGATAGTTTTGGTCTATGTAGGTTATGTATCACACTGGTTACGTGTGGAAGTAACTCTGATATAGACGCGGACACTTAATGTTGCTGTTATTTGATTTTGAACTGAATAATTTCTCAAGAACCAAGGTTATCATTAAAAATAGAAGCTGGTAAATAAACCGACCTTGTATTTTAGATACGATTGCAAAAGAGTACATTTAGAGCAAATTTATGTTTTATAAATATCCACGTTTATCATTAAAATTATTTTTGAAAGTAAACCAAATATATAATTTTATTAATAAATAATTATATTTTTATACATAGGATATTTCTTTCTTTATTTTTATATAATTGAAATAAACTATTTTACTACACAAATTGCTTCTTAAAGTTTAGTTTTCTTGTTAAAAGGAAAATGAACAACCAGATTCAATCAAATTTCGTATATTTCGAATACGAGTTGTGAAAAATTTTAAGAACTAAACAATCAAAATACAACAATGTTTTCAAAGTTATTGCATCGAATCAGATTAAAGGTTATTTCTCGACACACATTTCTAACTTATCATTTGATTTCATCATAACCTTAATCCTACGACAAAAATAAAATGTCCTGTTGTAATTACGGGAAGCAAATTAAGCTACATAATCATCTTCGCATGAAATTTGGAGACGAATAATTTCCTCCTTTTTACAGAGAAGCAATGCAAAACGGAAATCCTACCCTCTGCTCGTTTTATCTTTTTTCTGAAAAGCAGGTAAATTTCGCTGATTTTTCTTTAAAAATGTATCTAACCACATTGTTATACCTTGGGTTCATATCCTCCTCCGTATCCGTTGATAGCATCATCGTATCCTGGGTATGCGGAAGTCACCAGGACAGCATGGAAGACTACGACAATTGTGAGAACCTGAAAGAAATAGTTAATGAACTTTCATTTACTGGAGTCTAGCGTTAAAAAGGAACTTATTTTGGAATTAGTGGAATCTTTTATGAAGGTCATCGAATACCGAAAGTTATACATAAAAAATATTTGAACTTGTGAAACACTAATTTGTTTTATTGCTTGTTTCTAAAATCCTTGTCCGCGAAATACATTTTGTGGAATTTAAACTCTTTATAAGAGTATACGGTAATTTACATTAAATTAACGTTGTTGATGACTGCGATATGATAAATGCGATGGCAGTTACAAAAACAACTTTATTGAATAGAGATCTGAGAGATACTACATTCTGTGAGTGCGTTAGGTTACAAGAACAGTTGTTCTTGTATTCTAGTTGATACTTATTCTAGTAAATGAACATCTCGATAGATGACAATGCATCAATTCCGATACGATTAAGAACATGAAATATTGGGTGTGATTACAGAAGAGAACATGCAACAAGAGAACAGGCATAGCCTGATCATATCCAAAACTGTCTTGATTTTATCCTGGACGAGGTTTTACTCCAAACCTTTTCAATTCTCGGATTTTTTGGAGGTTTATGGACTCATGGATTTTGGTCTAGCTATCGGGGATTAGAAACAACAACAACACAATTTGGATGGAGGCGTTAACATCCGTTTAGAATAATTTATAGAAATAAATAATCCGCATCAATAAGCATTAAAAAATATTAATAACAAATTTTGCAATCACATAGTGTGGATTTAGGAAGATAAAACAACCATTTTAACTATCGTTCTCTTAGACAGTATTATTAAAATCTCGGTATTAGAATTTTTACTGTCAAATTCAGGTTTACTGAAAGTAATGTATCAGGATTTTTCTTTGAAGGCAGTTTAAATTTTTGATCATATTTAAGTTTAATTTTGCTATTAAATACTAACACTGTATTTTCTATTTCCTTATATTATTAATATATCGCGTCGGCTTTTACTTGTGAAACACCTTAAGTCAGAAAAACATAGTTCTGAGAAGACGAAGGAGGAAACTTCCATTCCCCTAAGCTTTATTCACGAAGTGATTTTCTCGAGTAGAAATCAAACCTTCATGCAAACAAAAAAAAATGACTTGGTGAACTTCACCAGTCTAAAGATGACACATTCTTGCCTAGAAAAGCTCAAATCTCATATCGTGAAAATTATGACTGTATGTTTCACTTGTAAGTCGATTATATGTCTATATATGTGTATTGTAATTAAATTTTTTTTTCTTCTGGAATTGCATTTTATAAGGATCAGAATTATAAATCAGAAAATTATAAATTCCAATTTATTCTCAACATTTTCAAATGTTTAAATTATATATTTAATAATATACTTCTTTTCAATAACTAATTGCATTAACCATATTCTGCTCCTAATATGGGGTAATTTAAAAAACTAGGGATTTGACTGAAGGTACTATACGCTTGTTAAAAAAATGTATGGCTTTAATATTCAGATATTTAGTACGTGATTTAAATTAAATTGAAAAACTATCAAATTAAAGAATTATACTCAATATTGTATAGTAATCCATTGTGTTTAATACTTACTATTATACGATCAGTTAAAAGATAGTTTGCAACAAGATGTTTAAAATTTCATGTTATAATCTTAAACAAACATTTTTATGAATACTACATGTAAGCATAAGTTATAATTGACTACGCATGTAACACAAGAAATAATTTAAATTCATTAAATGTGCAAGAAATGATCACTTATTTGATGGACTTCCGGAAATAAAAAGTTTTTCTTAACTTAATTCTTAGTTTTACAACAATGTAAAACATAAAGAAACACCCGAAAGACTGGTGCTTCAAGAAACCCGTAAGGCTTTGAATAGAAAAAGGTTGTAGCATTAGACAAGGAGAGCGTATTTCATACAATAATTTAAATGGTTTTGTCATTAGAAAGATTATAACATGCTGCAAACTTTCCCTACGAGTTTTCACATTATTTTCAAAAGGAAAGAATTTCTTGACATTATATGATACTATAAAAAGTGTATTCCTATGTTAAAATATTTTTTGCTGCCTGAGTACTTCAAATTTTAACCTTTGTGTGAGAAAACTATTCAAATTACAACTCTACTCACGACTGCTTGGATATCGTTAAGGTATTTTATGAAATCTATACATGCTTAAAAATTATATCAAAATGCTGCACTCAATCATGAAATTCGAATTTCATGCTTAAAAATTCTATCAATATGCCGCAACTTTTTCCTTCCAAAACGTTTCCTACGAGTTGACAGTTTTTTGAAAAGTGACGAATTTCGCGACATTTTTCGATAGCATAAAAGTGCATAAAAGTAAAGTTAAACTATTTTGCTGCTCGAGTACTTCAAATTCCGGGCTTGTGTGAGAAAACTATTCAGCTCACTTAATTAATAACCCCCGGGAATTCATTAAGGTATTTTAGATGACAACAAAGGCAAAAAAAAAGCGGCTTACTTGAAGGTATGACATACTGCAAACTGCCTGCAATGATAATCTTTTAAAAATCCTTCTCAAAGATGCCTCTTCTGTGAGCTCTGTGAAGCGGTATGGGATTTTAAATACACCTCCATCATGTGGAAGTGACTTTATATAGAGAACTTTAGCGTGCGCGCTCATGTGAAGAAAGTGTAGAATTAGTAGGTCAGTGGTCTACCGTTAGGGGGCGGGCGCTACGTACTCACAGGTGAATAGTGTTTTAATTTTCTTTTCATAAGTTCCTGAGGTGCTATTGGCACCCTTTTGTACGACGGGGAGAGTATTGTTTTTTCTTTTCCTTGTTTCTAAAAGCGTGTTTTGTGATAAGTTATTTGCTGTTTCTGTGGATTTTTAATTGGTATTGGAATCGAAGGCGAAAGTGGAAATTGGCTCTGTGTGCGAAGGACGGACTTATTTCGGGTGGTTGTTTTGACATGGGCTCTATTTGAGTATGTGTGTTTGTGTGTGTGTGTGGGGGTGTGTGTTTTGAATGTACAGCGGAACCTTGATTATCCGAGATAATGTGGTCCGAGACCACCTGTATTACCAGAAACTCGAATATTATGGAGTGGGTAGGATTTACTAATATACCTATATACTAGGGATGCGACATCGATGTCGATGTTTTCAAAACATCGATGTTTTGTAAAAAACATCGATGTATTGAAGCCGATTTTTTTTAACATCGATGTATTGGAGCTGATTTTTTTTAACATCGATGTTTATACTTGACGATGTTTATACTTGACGATGTTTAATTTTTCAAATGAAAAATAATATATGGGAATTAATAATGAAACTAACAATAATTATTGTTATGTACCTACCTAATTATATTTATAGTTAATAGTACTTATGTCAAATTGTTGTGAATATTATTATTTTTTATCTTATTCAATTTGTAAATTGCTCTTATTCATCTTTTTTATTTTGTTTTGACAGTTAAAAAAAAGCATTATTTATAAATTAATAAACACGGCAAATGACAAATTAAATCTCCCCTCACGGCGAACATTAATGTTTGAGGTTGCTAAACGAGTTTTAAGAAACGGGGGGAAAAGTTTAAATACACTGATGTTTAAAAACATCGATGGTTTTTGGGGGATGTATTATCAACATCGATGTTTTACTGTCGAATGTTTGTTTGCATCGATGTTTTGCATCTCTACAATATACGTAGAAATCCGTTAGTTATACGTAGTTACATAAAACAGCTTATACAAAATACAGAAAAAATTAACTTACTACATGTACACAGTTACTTCAAGACTTATACAGCAAGAATTAAGAATAATCTGTTCTCGGATTTGGGTCATAGTATGCATTTATTGTGATAATTTTGCCATAAATATGGACGTGAGGTGAAGATTCTTTTAAACTCTTTTGAAAAAGTCCATAACTGGCTTCTGTTTCGCAGCACTTTCTAGCCTCTTTTTTGACAACGTGCTCGAATGTTTATTTAATTTTTCTATCGAATATAAGGATCGAAACCAAAAGCATTTAAAATTTCAAAATCCTTCTTCTCGGCATTTTATTTTTCATGACTAAAGTGTGTTTAAAATGCTTTGGCTTTCATTTTAATTGATATAGAGATTTGAAACCTTTTCTGTGTTGTTTATTATGTTATACTTTATAACTTTGTGCATGTGGAATAAGGATTTGGAAAGGTAGTTATTTTCTCAAAAATTGCTGAAATCAATTGTGACTGTTTTTTTGTTGTTTTTCACAGTACTTGTTACAAAAATATTTGTAAAAAAATAAATAACTGTGTTACATGTAATCCCATACACAAAATTACGAGGAACACTTCATAGAAGGTAATTACAAAAATATATTTGGAAAAAATAAAAATTTGCAAATGGAGAAAAAACTTAAAAACATTGAAATATTTTTATAAAAATTTAATAATTTAATTATTGGGAATGAAAAAATTATTATATTTTCTTCTTTTGTTCTTTGGAATAAGATACACTAAAACATTTTGTTGTGAATAAGAAAACAAGAAAAATTGTTCCAAGGATATCATGTCTTCTTAAAGATTTAATAATTAGGTATCAATTTCGGCTCGCATAACACGGGCACTCGGTTAATTTGAGCTAAAACAACCAAAGTTCTAATGTTAAAGTGCGTATTAAGGTTCAAATTTATGGTACCTACTATGATCTAACTAACTAACAACAACACACACTCCCGTGCCTAATGTCGTGAGACACTGTACCAGTTACAAAAAGTGTGGTTGGATGAGTAGGGCATGCCACCAAGATGACATGTCTACCAGAATGTTAGAGCACATTACAAATATACATCCTTACATCTATACAGTACATACAGTAAAACATTATACTAGGTTCCATGCAAGGTGAGAAAAAAAAATAGTTTTTCTTAGTCTCTTAGGATAATCAAGTCCTGATGATTTTCAATGAATCTCGCAATGTTGATAATTTTAACCCTCGAGCCCTTGTTACATGCAATGTTCATGAGTCATGCAATTTTAAGTTGGTCCACCTATGATCTATGAAGCTGAAATAAAATGTTGTATTTCAGAGTGTTAAGTAGATATTTTAACTAACATCGCCCTTTAGCAACAAAACGGGATATTGGCGACCGTCCGGGATCAAACCCGAAGGAAAAGAACCGTGGACAATACCATGTAATTTTGAATCGCGGTCCAATGACGATTCCGCATATTAGCTGGCACCTCTCTCGCCACATTTCCACACCACTCCAACGTGATGACATGTGAGAAGAACCCTCTTTATACACGACTGTCTTTGGCCGGATTTGAACTCCTAACCTTCCGGTTGCTAATCTATTACACTTCCGCGGCCTCTTATTCCAAGGGGATTTCTTCGAAATTTGGTACATGAGAGCATGATGGTTGTAAGCAAAAGTAAGTTGGTGGGTAGTTTAATATACAGGGTGTTCATAAAAGAATGTACCAGTTCCAATGGTATATTATACAGTTTAATTTAGACTATTTACAACAAACCATAAATAAAATTGAAGGTAAACTAACCTAGGTTTTCTTACAAATGTTCAATATGTGCACCTTTAGTTATACCGCACACATCCAACCTAAAGTCCAATTCTTATCGTAACAGGGGTGGCTTATCTGGATATGTTGAAAGGATGGCTCTTTCCCCAATTAGTAGAGGGCGAACCTGTGAACTTTATTTGGCAACAGGATGGAATCCCACCCCAATGGAATCTCTTTGCACGAGAGTGGTCGAGCATCGAAGTCTCTGACCGTTGGATTGGTCGTAATGGTCGAGACGACAGAGCTCTTTTTCGCTGGCCTCCACGTTCACCTGACATAACGCCATGCGATTTTTTCCTTTGGGATTTATAAAAGATCGTGTCTACGTTCCGCAGCTACCTTATAATTTGTCAGAGTTGAGACACAGAATTGAAGAGGCTATTGTTTCCATTACTTCGGACTTGTTAACCAAAGTGTAGGAAGAATTGGATTTTAGGTTGGATGTGTGCCGTATAACTAAAGGTGCACATATTGAGCATTTGTAAGAAAAACTAGGTTAGTTTACCTTCAATTTGATATTTGATTTGTTGTAAATAGTCTAAATTAAACTGTTATAATATACCATTGAAACTGGGATATTATTTTATGGACACCCTGTACTTTGCACTGCAATAACAAATGGATTTTAATAACAGAATGGTTTGTATTACTCTACACCCAGTGTAAAAGTTACATAATATACTCTATAACAAAAAGATCGACGCACCAAGAAGGATTTGTGCCGTGCTCGATCCACTTGGAATGGCACTGACTGGGGACGTATAGTCTTTAGTGACGAGTCTCATTTCCAACTGTGCCCTAACGACAACCGCAGAATGCTTGCTTGTTATTTAGAAAGAGGTCTGCTTTCCATGAAGCTCTAATTTAATGTATCATCCAGTACGGATTTTCGTAACTGTACATTGATGTAAAATCACTTTCATCTTGCTGCGTTCCATCAGCAGGTGATAATGGTGATAATCAGCAATGAAGTGTCCATTAGAAATCGATACTGATGTCTAGCGTTGCGTCTAAAATAAACCTTGTTTTGAACACCAGGTTTTCCTGATTCTGATTATAATATTTTTCTAGAGGGGATGTCGGTCTGCTACAAGGATCCTATTCCTCTGGTATTTTTCTAATGAATACTTAATTATGTTAAAAAAATTGTTATTTAGACCACTTAAAAGCCCGGTGCACACATCCGGTTTTTCAACGTGCGGCGCCACTGCGGCACCGAAGTCTAACTATGCACACATAACCGTGAAATGACGCACGAACTCATTTCGCGCCATTTGCGATAAGTATTCTATCGAAGAAAACGTGTTTATTTAGCTTACTTGGTGTAGAAAAAGTATATTTTCAAACAAAATAGACGTTACTGGATACAACCATTTACTAATTATTATTTATATTCCATTTGTTTATGAAAACAAGGTACTTGAGAATGGAGACTCACGTGCTGCGACCGTGCAGCACTGCAGAACAAATTGCACGCAAGTTGGGCGTGCGTCGCCGCAGCGGCGTTGGAGGCATGTGTGCACTGCTCCATTTGATCTAATGTATCTCAGACCGCACTTGCGTTGCGGCAGCGGCGCCGCACGTTGAAAAACCGGATGTGTGCACCAGGCCTCTATATATAAAATGGCCCAAAAAATTCCTAGAAAAACCTTGAATTAAATGTCTTCAATGATGAGAAGGAATAAGGCGGATGTACGCGTATTCTGGACTTTTCATTTTAGGTCAAAGATTCGAGCGGGTGCTAATAAGTTTTCTATTTTTCGGGCTATAGTGGGAGTACTTCGATAATTAATAAGTGTCAGTAAGATAGGTACAAAATTTTGCATGTTGTATCTGCATTTCCGGATTGACGTCCAACCTGTCTAGTGGTTAAGGTGTTGGCTCTGGATAGGAAGGTTCCAGGTTCGAATCCGGGGTTAGGGAATAGATGTAATCGTGCTGTTCTTAGTTAGGGGTAATGATGTTCGGCCATTGGGTGCTCCTTCACACGTGGCCATCGCTTCCGGCCTTGTAGTGGCCTATGATTAGCAATCGAGTGCCCGCAGTAATTAAAAAATAACATTTTCGGAGTGATGTGTTTGTTTTAAATCCCTTCTCCTTCAAATTAACGGGTTACATTACGTGTGAATAACTTCTGAGATATCGGAGTGGTGTAGTGTTGTTTTTTACTCACAACGCACATATAATGACTAAATAGTCATTATTGGTAGGACGAATAATTAGAAACACTCTATTGGTGAAGGAGGTCAAAAGTGATTCGAAGTTTTGCAGGTAAAACTGCAGGTTCCGGTATATATACGTGTGAATACCTCAGATGATTAATCGTGTTTAAATAAAAAAAATTAATATTTTCCACAAAGTTATTTCAGTTGAGAAAATGAATATTTTTGGTGAAATAGGATGGAGGTTGCACCAAAGCAAGCATTTTTTTGTCGAAGAATTATGTCCTCTACTGTTGCTCCAAAGTGCCTGTATGCTCCAAGGTTAAACTAACTGCTTGACGCGTTTACAAATCGATCTTTTTAAAAAGTCTTTTGCCACTCAGAACGGTGGTTCTGCAAGTTAAGAAGCATCACATGAATTTCTAGCTGGTGGACATTCATCCAACATATGAAGCTACCAATGGAAACTGAAGAGCTTCTGAAGGAATTTTAGGTGAATGTTTTGACAATAGGCGAGTGCCGAATCATCAAGCATTTTAGTGCTTGAAACGACAGCTATGGCATTCCAGTTCAGTAGGCATGATGCAGGTCGGTCGAGAAGTTTAAGCACTCCAGAAATAGAAGAAGATATCCTACGCAAGTTTGAGAGAAATGTGTGCATGTGTGCTGTAAGAGCGCACGGCACACCATTAGAAGCTCTTTCATTTCCACCTGACTGCCTAAATTAATGAATGACAGCCTGCTAATTAAATAACAGCCATCTTGGAATTTTTCATCAGCTGGGAAATTCAAATTGCAACATAGTGTTGAATTTGGATTAAAAAAAAACAATTTGCAAATGCGACAAACTGCGCCCTCTGGCCTTAATTGCAACAGTTGTGAATATACATTCCTTGACAAAATATATGCATATTTATGTACCCTATAGCCCGTTAAAGTTGAAACTGGGAACATCGAATAACCCTGTATATCGTCGTATATATCGTCATCAATATTTTTGACAAAAGCACAGTATTGCAATTGCAGATTTTTACCAAAATACATTTTTTAGATAATTCAATGTTTTATACTATGCCACAAAGATACGAGTTACAATTCGTAAAAACTCCCAAGAGAAAAAATAAACTTTCAATGCAGTTTCCTGCCTTTAAATGTCGAATCTTAATAAGCGTTCTCGATTTTGCAGTTTCGGCCGAAGGCATGGTGCCAACACCAATTTGATTGGAATCTGAGACAGTTTTCCCTATTCTGAGGAAAGGAAGTGAAGTCAGAATTTAAATGTTTAAAGTAAATTGCATTTATATCATATTTATAGGCAAGGACTTCCCAATTAAACTAATAGTAAGAAAATGCTTACAACTCGGAGTAAAGACGAAATAGACGTTCGAATGCCCTAAGGAGACTTGAAATATCCGAAATTATTGCTCTTTTCCATACGATAATCGCCATTATAATAGAAAATAGGACTAATGATAGTTAAAGCAGTTACAGCCCATGCATTTGAGTGAAAAGGAGACATCGTCAGTTCCTACAGAAGCTCATTAACGGTCACTTTTTCGGATACACTAAATGCGTTTTTTCATGGCGATGAAAAATACGCATCAACATTGTAATCCGTTTGAAATATATATTACATAAACAAAATGCTTATAATTTTAATTTTTGGACCTAATAACTAACGTCGAAAGGAACAAGCGAGGTACAGTAACATTTTTTTGAATCAATCAATGAGTTTCTGCTCTAAGCCAATGATATACGTAGTAGATCCTATGAAAGTTTTGTCAGTTTATGATAAATAACACGTCTTCTCGAGACTCCAATAAAGTGCAGAACTTAAAAAAGTATCAGGAGTTTATTTATTTTATTCAAAGGCTATCCAAGAGACTAATTAGAGATTATCAAAGAGAGAGAGACATATAAAGAGAGAGAGAGACAGATAAAGAGAGAGAGACAGATAAAGAGAGAGAGACAGATAAAGAGAGAGAGACAGATAAAGAGAGAGAGACATATAAAGAGAGAGAGACAGATAAAGAGAGAGAGAGAGAGACAGATAAAGAGAGAGAGAGACAGATAAAGAGAGAGAGACAGATAGAGAGAGACAGATAAAGAGAGAGAGACAGATAAAGAGAGAGAGACAGATAAAGAGAGAGACATATAAAGAGAGAGAGACAGATAAAGAGAGAGAGACAGATAAAAAGAGAGAGACATATAAAGAGAGAGAGACAGATAAAGAGAGAGACAGATAAAGAGAGAGACAGATAAAGAGAGAGAGAGACAGATAAAGAGAGAGAGACAGATAAAGAGAGAGAGACAGATAAAGAGAGAGAGACAGATAAAGAGAGAGAGAGGAAATTTAATAGAGAAAAAGTATTTGGAACCATAACGTCATATATGCATATAGTATTCGAAGTTTACTGAACTCACTTCCAGTTTAAGAAATGAAATACGTTTCCTGTGGAACTGAATTCTGTATTTCATCTCGAAACCCACAGTATTGAAGATTCAGTTATCTCTACAAATAAATACAAATCTCAACCGTCCTATTATTTCGGAATCCAGTTACACTCCCTAAACGTTGTGGTTTTCAGTGTTCACGTGCAAGCACTACCCCTCACCACTTCTCAACCTCTACTACTCACCATTTCAGATACGGGTATAAAACCTTTATCCAAAAAAAATTCAATACTTGGATTATCATTTATAGTTTACAAGACATAGGCCATTTTTTTGGTTCCTAGAGTTTTCATAGACCCTTCACCGGACCAAATTTAAAGACGTATTCAAGTAAAAATTGAGTTTTTCTAGCTCTTGTATTCAGATTATGTTAGGTTGCCTTCATAAAGACTCTTACACCGGACCAAATTTAAACACATATTCACGTCAAAAATTGAGTTTTTCTAGCTCTTGTATTCAGATGATGTTATGTTCCTTCTTAGAGATTCTTACACCGGACCAAATTTAAAGACGCATTCACGTCAAAAATTAAGTTTTTCTAGCTCTTGTATTCAGATGATAATATGTTGCCAACAGACTCAAAAATAATCCCTAGTAAATATTTACTTAATTTTTTTGTTAGACCCTTTAATATTGTGAACAATATAGTGATATTTATTTTAAAATAGTCCTGTTCCGTTTCATGAATTATTTGTTATATGAAAAACCCGTTGCCTTATCTTTCATAATATTAATCTAAATGTAAGTTCCATTTTCGAGTTATAGTTTAAGACAATTTCTATTTACTATTAAATTCAAGATACCGAAAAAATTACGCAAAGAAATCCATCTAAACCATTTTTTATTGCTTTGATTTCGAAAGAGTGAGGTGCATAAGTCTGTTATATAGCCTGAGAGAGAAGCTTTTTGAACACTTTCTTCGGAAGCGGCATTAACCCGAGTCAACGTTCTGACCGTAACAGAACATTCGCGTGTAATCTGAAATGCTGCCATCCGTAGAGCGCTAAATAAACGAAATCGGTTGTCACGGAATGTCCAGGCGACCGTGACATGGCATGACTGTCAACTTTTTTGTCCTTCCTCCAGAAAGCAAAAGTGTGTACACACAGCGTATTTGCGGAGTTGACTACGTTTGGTGAAGGGCGCTAACTTTCTTTAACTATTAAAAAACTCGCAAGGGAAAAATAAAAATGGCTCCAGTATCCTTAAACTTTTCATCTGCACATGACTAAAAATAAAAGCGTGGCATTTATTTGAAATAAAATTTTACCATCGGAAACTCATCATGAATAACATTGCTGTAACAAAGAACTCATTCGTTGTAAATTTTTGAAATTTAAGGCAGGAAACAATGATTTTCTAAGTTAAGATGTCAGTAGATAAGGGAACGAGTAAAAGCTTCTATGCTTATACTCGTTCTTATGCTTTTATTTTCAGTCACGTAAAAGCTCCTATGCTTTTATTTTTAGTCACGTGTGTTTGAAAATTCTTTGTGCAAAGAAAAACGTATTTTTTTATTTCTAAAGCCTTTTTAAGTAGTTAAAGTGCGCTCTTAAAAATATTTTTTTTAGTACTTTTTTGTCTGAAATTTTTTATTTTAATGTTAGTGACGTTCTTAAATAGTGTTCCAACCAACAAGTTCGGTTCATGTGTTGGACAATGGATACTACGCATTTGTATAGAAGTTGAGTACATCATTGACATCGATGTGAAAAACTTCAAAGAATGAAAATCCATTTTCAAAGAATTGCTGGGTCCCAATTTGTTAGCGGGTAGCGATTAGTACAAATACGCGTTGTGTTTTTAATTTATCTATGAAACTGTCGTAACTGAAAATAAAGATAAGGCCTACATTAACTATCTGTTTGTATTGAGTGATCGGAGTTCCATGAAAGGCATTCAAAGTTCATTTAAAAAAAAACTGATTTATTTCAAAATAAATACACACATATATAAGGAAAAGGGCATTGCATGAACAACATACAACTGAATAAAAAAATTCAACTAAATACTTAAAATAGAAAGATATTACCGTGAGATTTCACTTAGTTGATTTAAAAGAAAAAACCATGGCGCCAGAAATAAAAGCCAAACACCATTTGTTTTTTCGCAACAAGGGGAAAAGACAAGACAAGTTGGAGGTCCCCCTAGTAAGTTATATATCGAAACATTCAAATCAACGGTTATTTTCAGGTAAAAAAAAATCTATATATATATATATATATATATATATTCATATATGGAATTAAAGACCTACGGGACCAGGTTCCTTAGCTCAAACCTTAGATTGATTTCGAGATCGCTTTAATTTTTGTAATTATGATTATCTCTGATGTTTAAAATTAACGGGACCAGTTATATATATATATATATACAGAGAGAATCATAATTATAATATATATAACATCAGAGAGAATCATAATTACAAAAATTAAAGCGATCTCGAAATCAATCTAAGGTTTGAGCTAAGGAACCTGGTCCCGTAGGTCTTTAATTCCATATATGAATATAAGGCATAATGGAATTAGGCATATCTATATGCAAGAGTTGGTCAAAAACGCCCTCGAAATTCTATTTTACAGTGCTTTTATATCCAGCCTCGGAATCGGCCAATAGGGTATGCAAATTGGCAAATGCCTCCAATAGGTCGATCCATTGACTTCGGTTATCAGCTTTGTTGTTATTATCTGAAGGAATTCAATTCGAAGGCTTGGTAGGCATAATTCGGGTTTGAAAATGGCACTGGTTTCAAGACAATCATAAAATGGTTTCACATTGAAGTGTTAAGTCTTGCTAGACATTTGTGGACTCAACAGAATAACAAAAGGATAAGTATCTGAATTACATCTGAGGATGCCCCGTGCTCAGAGAAGCGAGCTAACCACATGGTATCGATCACCGATCGTCATGGTACCGAGCTAACGACATGGCATTGATCAACACCTTCCTGCTAATCAGTCTTCCGCGCGTTGACTACAACCTTGACAACGGGTGCTGTAACGTTAGCGACATGCTTTTTAAACCACCCCATGCCATTCCATTCTCCGCACGTTACACACTTTAAAGTAGGACGGGAATCGGCGACTAAAAATAAGAACTCTACTAAGAGAATTTTCACAGATATATTTATTGCTGGGATTTTCTGACAATCTGAAAATAATGTGTGTGTGAGGGAGGGAGGAGGTCATCTCCAGTTTGATTTCTACTATATACTGCATTGTTGCCAGGAGTATGTAAGAGTGAAGTTTTAATTCGATTGAACATCGAGAATCGGGTTGAAAAACTATCACACGATTTAAATGTAGCGGACAATGCAAACAAAATAGAAGTCTGTAAAAATAATGAAACTGCATTGTTGTATTGTTGGCGAGCGTCAGCGAGCAGTTGGAAGGCCCCTTAGTTATATATCGAAACATTCAAATCAACGGTTATTTTCTGGTAAAAAAAATCGAGAACTAGCTAATTTACTTATGAAATGGCGACAAAAGAGATTAATAAGAAGTTTTCAAGTAAGTATTAATTTGGTAAAAAAACTATTGAGGAGTAGCTGATATTGAATATAAGGGGTATATATATATATATAACTGGTCCCGTTAATTTTAAATATCAGAGATAATCATAAATATACTCTCCTTAAATACATATTTTGGTTTAGGAAAGAAATACCATTAATGAATGGATACATAATTAAGTAATGTAAAAGGTAAGTGAATGTACATCGCAATGAAGCGACCGTTCGGGATCAATCCCGAAGAAGATCAGAGGACAATACCTCGTAATTTTGAATTCCCATCAGATAGGATATATAACTAAGATTTTCAGTAACAAGAATGAAAATAAAAGCATTGATGGATATATAATTAAGAATTCCACTATTCGAGAATGGGAAGAAATACCATCGACAGCTATTCAATTAAGATTTTGAGCATTCTACGTTAAAATTGATTGCGCTTGTTTTATTGTAAGTCACTAGAATTTAATGTAAGCAATGCAATTATAAAGCAACATTTAAACGTGTCCTAAAATATTTCCATTCATATAACGGTGATCTACGCCTAAATACTAGCTTTAAAGTGTATCATGAGTATAAGTTTCTGATTTATCTATAACATATATAAAACTATATAGTTATTGTGAAAGCATGAAGAATTTGTAAAATTGTTATTTACTAAGTATTGTAACACAAATAACAAATATTGTTTATTTATTGCCACAAAGAGGAATTTGTATTTAGAATATTTTGTACGAACATAGGTTTATATTTTTTGGAGACTATATTTTATGTAGGGATCAATTTACCTTCGAAGGCTATTACAAGATTTTTACTGTAGAGATGTTACTTTACAGCAGTTTTTGTGTTGTAATGAAGGTAAATCGAATGCATTTTAGCTTAAACATATATACGGACGATTAAAAATTGTTGAAACAAAGTGTCTACAGGAATGTGTTAACTATATAGTTATCCAAATAATCACTTTTATCTACCACTAAAGAACATAAAAATATCACAGGAAATATTTAAGTGTACAAGAAAAATTAAGGAAGAAGAAAATAATTTTTAAAACTCCATTTTGACATTTTTATTGCTTGTCCAATTTATTTAGGACGAAATGCGTATGCTTGTTTAGCCATTATCCATTTCAAATACATCGCACAAAGATAAGACAAAACTACAAAAGGTGATAATAAGATGACTATTTCAGAAATCTATTCTGGGTTTAGGAGTGATTGTTAATGCTCTTTTAGTTCATTTCCTATAAAAACAACAAACCTACAGCGTATTATTGCACTCAGTTTTCCTATCAATGCCTTTGATTTTTAGAACTATTACACAAGATATGCGATATTTCCGAATTCCGCCATCATATTGAAAGGACGACAAATCATATTGATACAATATCATGACTCATTTCTTTTCAAGCAATACATTTCTTGCTTGAAAATTCTATCCGAACTTGGAATAGCATCTCGCTTCAAAATTATATACAATTAAACAAGAAAGCATGAGAAACAAAGTTAATCTAATAAAACTTTTCAAAACTAGGAATATCAATTTTACAACGTTTTTAAAAAAGAAAAATCAATGTTTTCAACGATAGTTTGAGACATAAAATTGTTTCATAAGAAAAGCTGTAACTCTTAAAGTAAACAACCTGGATCTTCTTGATCCCAAAATTACTCTCAAACATTAATATTATTCCAAGATCAGTAAATTTTTACTTAAAATTCTCATTGCTCCACATAGCATGCAGTTTTAAATCGATTATTTATTCGTGGAACTTTTTTTTTATCAATTCATAGATTCGGTACCTAAATGGAAACCACGTGCTATTTAGAATACTAGGTGTTCAGTGTGGATTGGTTAAACGGTGTAGATTTGTATAGAGAAAAGACAGAAATGCAGACAGACGCCAACTCTGTTTTATATAAAGTGGATACCAAAAATATACGTACACTTTAAACATTTGTAGAAAAAGCTCTGTAGCTTGGAAATGAATTCGAATACAAGTCCAATATTTTTTTGATATCATCTTCATGTTATTCTGAATACAATCTAACATTTAAGAAAATATTGACTCGATTTCTTTTTATAAAAATGAAAATGCAAGTAGGCAGAGAGAAAGAACACGTAACAAAAGTGATCGTGCACCGAAACATTTTCAGATAAATTAATCAATAAAATTATCGTCTTTCGCTTTTTAATATTTTTGCATTGTGGCGACATTTAAAAAATTCGTTTCGAATCTTTGCTGGCTTACTTCGTAATATTCTATTTATTATTAAAAAATTGATCGTAGTCGTTAGGAAACAACAAACAGCATTCGAAAAAATTGATTATTTTTCATCATAGTAGTAAATTAGTTCGGAATATTTCTAAATTAGTAAACTTGTCCCATTCTATGATACAGTATGTGACAAAACGCTTTAAAGAAGAGAATCGGATCGGAAACCAAGTAAGAAAAAGTCTTACGGCAAAGTCAATTCAACGTAATCAGAGATTTATAGAAATTTTGTAATTATCCACATTTGAGTGCAGTAAAAATTTTTACAGAATTTACTGAAGAATTTTCTACTTCAATTTCGATCTGAAGCTGTTCGATGAGTGCTCAGCTCAGCTAGATTAAATGGGTGCGCTGCCCGAAGAAAATTTTTGTATGAGTGAAAAACAAAAAACCTAGGCTTTTCTTTGGAAAATCAATGATAAATAAGCCCAAAATGTATTGGAATCGTCTTATTTGGAGATGAAAGCACATTTAACATTTTTGGTTTCGAGGGGCGTATAATTGTAAGGGGAAGATGAATAAGGAACTTAATCCCAAGAACTTAGTTGTAACAGTAAAGGTGGTGGTCCTTGTGTGGGGGTGCATGTCAACATCAGGATTACGTAATTTGGTACTTATTGATGGCATAATGGATACCGCTCTTTATTTAAATATTTTAAAAGACAATTTAAAATTATCAGAATAAATTTGGGTGCTGGAAATTTTTTTTATTTTTATCAACGTAGCGATCCTAAGCACATGGCTCTGGTGTTTCTATAATTGCCCACAAGTTCTGAAAACACCACCTCAATTGCCTGATTTAAACCCAATAGAACACATTAGGAGATAACTGGAAGGTTAGAGTGAGAAAACACGACATTAAAACGAAAAACGAATTAAAAACAGTAATGATTAAAGAATGGAGGAATATTGATGCAGAAATTACAAAAAAACTAGTGAACTCTATTCCCAGACGTTTAAAAGCTACTAGGGGGCCCGCTCCCTGCTCGCTAACGCTAGCCAACCCCCCGGAGAATTGCTTTGCAATCCTCATTGATTCGCTGCGCGAATCTATG